>CM062575.1:6157500-7357500 GCA_031468815.1 Morus bassanus | reverse complement strand
TTTGTGTATGTTTCCAAATGTACAAATTCTGTGCCTTAATTCCACAATCTAGCTAGCAAGGGCCAGAATTCAATCAGCAAAGTCAAGACCATCTGAGAGACTGTTCAGGCTGTTCTTCTGTCACAGCCAATCTATTACTTACCTCTTATTTACACTTGCAGCTATTCTAAATTAAGGATTTGGCTGGAAAGTCCTGTGAGACTCAGCTGCTTAGTGTAGGAAATTACTCCTCTCATTGTTTTCTCTGACCTTCTCCTGGACTTTGCTGTTCCCCACTGCAAGATCTGTGCTCATGGCTCAGCCTTTCTATTCACAAGCTGATGTTTCATCTTAAACTCCCAGTGAAGTTGGATGTGCACTTAATCTTGGACTGTGAACTGCTATGTCTGTGTTACGGGTGAAGACTAATTGTGGCTGTAGGCAGCAACTTTGAGCAGAGAGGCAGGTAAACTATGGGGATGGTGAGTCTTAAACTGTTCCAGCTCATTCTGTCTGCACCTGTCTTTTGAAATCTTTTAATGATATATGCCCAGGTCCTTCTTACATAGATATTGCCAGAGACCAAAACTGACTAAAGCACTTTCACTGGCAGAGGATACTTTGAAGCATTAAGAACTGTAAATATTTTTGTTGGCGGTATGTTTGAAATATGCCTAATTCTGGAATTCTGTTTTACTGGCTGATTTACACTTTAATTTATTGGCCTATAGATTGTAAGGTCAAACTGATATCCAGCCTTGCCTTAGCTAGATAAGATGTAAATGGCACTATGTATCTGCCTTTGAAAATTTTTTTTAGACAAGGCTGGGTTCTCATAGCATGTTCTGTCTCCAGTTGCTCTAACACAAGTGTGAAGAGATCCTGGTTTTGTTTTGGCTGCTGCCAGTCAGTTGTAGTAAGTTCTGAAATGTCTTACAGTGATATTTTACTGACAAGTCCATTCAGTAGAAATAACTCTGATTCATAAAACACATACAGTCACAGTGCTGAGTTCCACTTTCTGTTGTTTAAAAAGGAAAGGAGCTTTGGATTAGCTTCTCCTTTACTTATTCTCACCTTTTTGTTCTAAAAAGACATTTATTTTTTCTGCTGTTCTTGCCTTCCATTTTGATTCCCTCTGTAATGTCCAGGAGAACACTCGCCAGCTTCCCCAGCATTCTCCTTGCTACCCAGACTTTAAGAAAACCCCAGCCTTGATGTTCTGTTCTGCAGGGTATCCCTGTTCAGTATGTGCCATAAGTATGGAACGTCTTGTGGCTTAATTATATTCAAATGTACTGTACGTTAATATGATTCAGTATGTTAATGTGTCTGGTGATGTGAGGCTGATGTGAAGACTCATTACCTGTGGTGGAGCTTTGCTGATTTGCTGAGATCTGGCACGTGATGTTCATAATGAATGATCAGGAAGTCACCCAAAAGGTGAATTTCTTTAGACATCATACGTAGAAGAGATCAAAGGTTAAAAGGATGTGAAACTGCTTTGCCCCTCCTATAGCAGTTAATATAAAGAAGGTGGTTCAGTACATCTAGGGTAAGGAATAGTTAGCTTCCTAATGTAGGTGCCCTCAATCCTTCCCCTGAAAGTGCCTACTTCTCTCTACTGACTAGATTATGTGACTTCTGATGGGCAGTATGAATCTTTCCTACAGGGAACAAAATGAGAGCAAATGCAATTTGTTTATCAGCTTACATTCACACTGTCATTTGATACTTGGATTGCCATTGTAAGGAATGTGCAACAGTGAAAGCATGGTTCAGTCAGGTATGCAATGAACAATCAAGACAAAGCTCAATGAAAAGGGTAAACTTTACTGCATGTCTTAGAAAGTAGATATCTGTGTCCTGTTTTTTAAAAAGGAGAATGTGGTGCTGTGACACTGCTGGTCATATGCATTTGACTTTGTGGAACATTTCAGCTCACCATGCAATCACTATAAATAACTGAGAGAGAACAATTGAGAGGAAAAAGAGAGCATGGGATTGAGTGGTCACTGTGAGCATAGGTTTTCAAAGTGGAAGACTTTTTTGAACAGTATCAGTGCCTCTAGGATTGACTTATTCCTTTATTTTTGCTGCCAGTTATTGCTATAGTCTGAGAAAACCCTTGTTTTTGCTTTGATGGAGCACCTCCTTTTTTTTTAACTTAAAGAAAAATAGATCCTGTAACACACCCATTTTTATGATCTATAATATCCTCAGGCAAAGATTTTATGGAAACAGGATGAGTGCTGCTGAAGTACAGCATCTGGGGCAGCAGTCTGGTGAGAAAATAGCTCGTGTAGCTGTCATAATCAAAAGTTATATTACTCTAACTGTTCTGCTGGAAATCGGAGATTTGCCTGTTAGTTTTTCTGCTGATGGGAAATAAAATTCAGTGGCTTTTGTGTTGTAACAGGGATCTATGGTGTGGACCGCAAGGTTAAATCAATTTTAATCTAAAAGGAGTGTGTGTACTGGATCCAAGTGCCACTGAAATCAAGGCAGAGATCTCCACAGCCTTTAGATGCGGTTCTTCGGAAAGTCTAGGGACTCGGTGTGCAAGTACAAATAAAGAAGATGATTCTGTCATACTTAGTATGACAGTTCCTGTTTATTACTCCAATTTTATTAGGAAAATTGGTTAATCCTGGGAGCAAATATAAGGGGAAAATGTCAGGATTTTTAGTCAAAACATCCACATCCTTTTGAAAGAAAAATAAGAAGTCATCCAATTCTAATTTTAGCCAAAGGCAATTCTTTAGCCTGAAAGTGGACTGTTTAATTGGGTCATACGCATACATATCTATGCATACATAAATGTACACACACATACGTGTGTATATGTATCTTATGTATAGGACTATGCAGGAATTCTCCTTGACCCGAAGAGCGTAAGACTTTCATCTAGTAAATTACAAAATGGATAAACACAGTACTGGATTCTTTAATAATTAGTTCCATCTTATGATTTATACCTGTGCAAATAACATGATATGAAAACTGGCTTTGCATAAGGAAATAAGATTTCTCAAGAGTAAAAGCAGAACAAAGTCAGTCATGTGATTATTATCATGCTCTGGGACCTGTCCTTAGTCTGGCTAATAGGAAAAAAACGTGGGCTGCAAAGTTCACTCAGTTTTAATTCCAGGTGAGGTGTCAGTCTGTAAATCAAATGCTGTAATGCTGCAATTTATAGCTTGGTATTTAGGTTATTATTGTTCTGTTTCTTCATTCTGTTTTATAGCTGTTTCCTTGGCTCTAGCTCTGAATGGCGTCTGCACAAATACTATTAAATTAATAGTGGGAAGGTAAGTCTTGTGATGTTATAAATGATGGCTTTAACTATTAAAGAGAAATGAAGACAGAGCTGACAAATATAATACAAATATAATAGATAGGTGTTGCTCCAAAGCATGTTGAATTAGAACAGGCCCTTACGAAGGTGTCCTTTACCTGGTGCGGGTGTTGTACAACTTCATTGTGTGACATCCAACTGTGGTAGGAATCTATGCCCTTGTGTTTTGTTATTTGTTTGACCGGTTGGCAGATCCAAACAAATGAGGAGCTTGAAAGGAAAGGTGTGAGTTGAAATCAGTTCATTAAATTGGAAGCACAGACAGGAAGAGTCACAGCATGTGGGAGTTTAGATGCCAGTGCCACTAGTCTGATTGAATAGGACACAACTGAGTCTCTATATAACCCAATGCCTGCAATTTGTGTGAAGCATATTACTGAATGGTATTTCCAGGTAACATCAAGATCCATGGCAGAACAAACCTTGGAGCTAAGCAGTAAGTGGACTCCTAGGTAGGCCATTTTTTAGGGAAGCATAAATGTGAACAAAGGGGTCAGAAAAATACTAGCAAACAAAACTTTCTGGAAAATAATTTTTTTAAGTATTTTTTGGCTGTATCAAAATTTTGAATTCATACACTATTTAGTAGAGTCCAGTGCTGCGTTTGTTGTTCAACTTCACTTGTTTTGCAGCATTGAGGAAGCAATATTTGTGCTTGGTTTCTGATGAACCCTCTCTGCTACAGTACTGATGCCCTGACAGTAATGGTACTTGGCACTTTTATTTTAAGAGTGCTTTTGACATATAATTAAGAATGTCTGCACCATCTTCTTCAGGCAGACATGAGCTCATTTTGCCTGCACTCCAAGCCAACTAGTTGCTCTGTCAGCTTGTCTCTGAATCTGTGGTCATTTGCCTTGTTTCTCTACATGGTTTATTAGCTCAGTATTAGGTCAGTATGACACCAGTCAAACCTATGTGCTATCGTTGAGCTCAGAGCAGGGTCAAAAGAAACTGGGAGGTTTGTTCAATGCAGTTAGAGAGTCAGCATCAAGGCTGGCATTATGACTTGATGGTTGTTTTGGTGCCAATCTTGTAGCGAAGTTGTAGTCCTGTTCTCAGCTAGATGTGTTGGCAAGACTTGTGCAACTTTATGGGGTTGCTATGCAACTTTGCTCTGTCACTGGAAGCGCTGTGCCAGATTGATTGCTGTAGGCAAGAGTAGCCCTGCATGTTCATTTTCAGAGACAGCTCTCACTTCCATGCTGCACTGGAAGCTTCCCTGAGAGGGCCTGCTTGTAAAAAAAAAAGTGACCTTGAATTGATTATTCAAGGAAAATGAAGCATTTCTATTGCTGTGGTAAGGCAGGCGGGAGTGAACTCTGTATGTAATAAGCAGTAAATGTAATAATCACTTTGAGGTTTATTTGTTACTACAGCTTTTGTATTTTTAATATCCATGGTGTTTTTTGTAGACCGCGTCCCGATTTCTTTTACCGCTGCTTTCCAGATGGAGTAATGAACTCTGAAATGCACTGCACAGGTGATCCAGATCTGGTGTCTGAAGGCAGAAAAAGCTTTCCGAGTATCCACTCTTCCTGTAAGTTCATTTAAATGCAATGCCTTTTTTGTAAGAAGCTGTCTTACCTATGTTTTGGAATTGCTCTTTTTTTGTTAGATCATGAACCTGATTTTTGCTGGAGGGTCCTGCACTCCTGTCTTAGGTCACCACTGCCAGAAACTTCCTTCTGGAAATAAAGTTGTGAGCCTGTGGCCCTTCCTTATCTTGAGAACCACCTGACTTAACTGAGAGCCACAGCAGGCCTATCAGTAGAGTGAAGCACTATTCAAGATTAAAGAAGACAGTGTAGTTCTGAGGGGGTATCTGTTCCCTTATGCAGACCTCTGTATGCAATCTTTGCCTATATAGTAAATATTTATTTTGTTATATTCCATTGAAGTATGAAGTGTGGCAAGGCATGTTTGACCTGCATAGTTTTGACAAGATCTAGTTAATATCTTTCAGGTACTAGATCTATTAAACCAAAGTTCAAGTCACAAAGACAGTTCAACTGCTTTTATCATTAAGGTTTCTTCACGGGAGGTTGTATGCTTGAGGGTGGGAGGGGTAGAAAGGAATACACAGAGATGATGATGCATCATTTTGGTGCTGTTCATCCTAATGAACTGGGTAAAAAGTATGGTTCAAGAAGTCCCTATAGCACTAGAAGCTATTGTAATATGCCAGTAGAAGGATGATTCTTTCGTTCCCTGTTTCCATACTCTTTTGACAGTATCCACTTGTGGTGGTGACTAAAGAAGGTATCCTTGTCTGTGTGGGCCTTGATTCTTGCCTTGAATCTTGCCAAAGAATCCCTTGAGGGGTTCTTATACTTCCATGTTCAGATGTCTACTGCCACTGGACTGCTTTGCCTGGGCATAGGCAGGAGTAAACAGTAGCTCTGTTCCCAGCTCAGGCAAGCAGAGGAGAATAGGTAGAATGTCCTGACACTTATGTCAGCATGACAGCACAGAGGTACCATGTAATGGGGGAACAGGTATATCAATAGGATCTTATTTAGAGGTGCAGGTGGGCAAGAAACAGAGGTAAATTGGGCACAATTTGGAGTTCCTGTGGCTTCTCGTTAGCTGCTAGGACAGCGCAGTCACTTGTCACTCCATTTGGCTTTGAGGTGGTCCTCAATCTAGGTCTGATGGTTTGATCAGCTACTCCTAGCTCATGCTGTATCCTGACAAATGTTTAGGTGGCTTTATGAAAACTCATAAGTCTAATTTAATTAGTTGTAATAACTCAGATGTTTACAAAGGTTCCTTTCTCTGTTTTGAGGAGTTGCCTTCTAGAGTGTTTTATGTCAGGTGTCTAATAAAACTTCTTTTCATCTGTAAAATAACTTGATTACTGTGAGCTTTTTGGGGTTTCTTTGGCCAGTATTGTTTGTTGCCTTCTGCAGTTATGTTTCTGAGAACTGCCAACTGAGTATCAGTAAGTCATCTCTCTGGAATTTGTTTTTCTGATTTTCTTTTAAATTAATAACTTCAAAGTGTCTAACTGTGCAGAATTATATATTGCAAGCAAGTTGGGTAATGAAGTGAATGAAATTCTGAGCTGATTTTGCTCCCTTTTTCTTGTTTGAGTCCCAGAAACAGATAAGGGAAGGGAGTAATGGATGTTTGTGGATGGTGTTATAAGCTTTACTGTTCTATATGATAAACCAACTTAGCTGTCTCAAATTTTGTTTATAAGCTTTGATTACATTAAAGAGACAGTAGCAGAATATATCGTATGCCATTTAGAACAAATGGTATTTATTGCTGTTTGTAGTCTGTCTTCAGATCTGGTTGTCATGCTTAATTGCAATCCTCTTGGTTAAGTACTTCATCAATATATAACAAAGGCTTAAAATAAGTACATGTATACACTGATGTACTAGAATTTACAGATTAGCCCTCAGCAAGTGTTTTAGTTGCATTTTAGTAAAGGAAAGTGATCAACAGTTTACTCCGGGGCTGCAAAGCGTGAGTTGCAGAAGACACCCAATGTGCTTCTGTTTTTTGCAGACTAGAAACACTGTATGTGTAGCATGCTCTGCTTAGCTCTGGCACACATCCTGGTTCTCTTACTGAGACTGCTTGTCACACAGCAAAATGCTTTGTCCCTGTGCCAGTGGGGCAGCCATAGAATGCATACTGGGGTTTTACTTTTAACTGGTATTGGTTTTATAAGCACTGAGTTACGTTACTGCAGCTCACACAAAATTCGGTTGGAGCAGAACAATTGTCTTGTGTATTTAAATCAAGATTATGAGAACAGCTTTCTCCTTCACTGACTAATATAATATTAGCATGTGGCTGAGCTGACTATATTTCCCACTACAAAGCCTTTTATTACAATGAGATAAGAATGAAAAGATATATATGCAGTAATTTTTATCTGTTGGTAAGTGTACGCTAGAGTGAGGCAATTCCGCAGCTGCTTGAAGTACTTAAGTTTTTGAAGCCTGATGTTATAATATCTAAGTTTCTGACAAGACTGTGTGTTTTGAAGCCTTAAAGTCCATATTTATTTAGTCTCATAATAGAGAAGGAAACCATTTTAATTTTATAATCTTACAGCTGAACTCTGCTCCTTCTGTGTAGCAAAATTGTTTAGATAACCAGGATTGTCAGTTTTGTTTTATCAAGAATAGTTTATAGTTGTGATAATAAATTTAGTTTCTTGTTGTTCCTTCATCCCCTCACTAGACTGCAGAGTGAAAAGCAGAAAATATTATGGGAAACACAACATTATACTACCTTCCTGGACATATGAAACAATGAGGATGTTGAGGATATAGTAACTCATGTTTGGAAATTTTGCCATAATTCTACATTTTCAGTATTTTGTTTTGTGTAATGTATGAACTATACCTCTTCTACCTCCCACTCCCTGTGAAAAATTATTCTCTTATCTCAGTTATAAAAAGCTGTCCTTCCTGCCTTCTTAACATGTAGGTAATTGCAAATTTTCCTTCCATAAACTCAGTCCAAGATTTTTTTCTTGTCTCCTTTCTCCCTTCCTTCAGCATAAGATTGCTACTAGGTAAAATGAAGGAGTTCCGTTCTTCAGTTTTCTGTCATCCTTCCTCTGTTTGTTGTGGAATTTGTGAAGCAGCTCCAAAAAGTTTTTTTTGTTTCTGTTACTGTTTGTGTTCTTTTTTTCTATTTTCATGGCTGCGGAAATACAAGTGGGGAGGATGAGAGTTGACATAAACTATGGTACCTCTCTTGGAATGATAGTTACAAGTAGCCCACTACAGTTTGGTATTTTCTACTTCACTTGAACACATGAAGAAAATAAATCTCAAGTAAAAGTTGTCAGGCAGCTTGTAAATAGAGGTTATAAGCTTCAGTCAAGAGCCATTTTCAGCTTCAAAACAGTTTTTCTTAGAGCATTCCTTGGACAGGCTGTCAGTCAAAAGCTTTGTTATACCAGGATCTAAGACCTCATCTATGCAAAATGAGGCCTTTAACAAGAAAGTCTGGTGCTGTGAATGTTGTGCTATAAGAATGTAGTGCAGGGACATATAACAAGAGTGACAGTACTGACACTCGCTGGTGACCTGACCTGACCTTGTGTATTCAGTAAAAATGTTGTGAACTACCTGTCTTCCACTTTGAGAGTCAACTTGTGCCCTGAAGGAGAGTGCGTTCTCCTTATTAGAGCACAGATGATTTTCTTGGCTTAAATTAACATGTCTTTCATCTCCCTGTGCCAAGGAGTGCATGTAATACAAATAAGAAAAATGTATGGAGCACAAACTGTTTTGTAAAGCCAAAGAGTGCCTTGCAGATAGATGCAAACTATAGTTGCCTGAAACAATTGAGGCATTTTGTACCAAACCAGAAAAGGAAGTTGACCCATGTGAAGACAGTGGTGTTGTTACTACCTTCTCTGAACGAGGAGCAGAACTCTACTTGCAGAGGCTGCTGAAGATGTACTTTGAGTTGGCGTACTTCATTCAAGGCTGCTGTCTCCTAGCTGTGTCTTTTGCTGTCCTTTTCAGGAAAGACTGTTGAAGTTAGGCAACCCCTTCTCTTGCTAACTTTTTATAACAGCAACTTGAGTTTAGAATCTACACAAGCACAACCCAACATTCAATGACTCCATTGAAGATCACCCAGTAGTTCATGTTCTACTGGATCAAAGAAGTCTCTGGACCTTCTGGATTGTTTGGAGCATACTTTGCCTCTTTTCCCGTTGAACTGCCAGTATATCTTGTTTGAGGAATCCAACATTTGGGAGTAGGGAGTCAAGACTCCTGCCTGGGTCCAGTATCTCAGAGGTGTTCCCGAGTCCCAGGTTTATAAGCAGCTATTCTGACCAAAATGCTTCCAAAATGTAGGTCTCTTTTTCCATGTTTAGTATTTCCATGGTTCTATAATCCATTGGCTATTTTATGCTATTTAAAGCTACTGCCTGTGAATGCAGCTTCTCTATGTCCATACTTCATTGAAAGAATTGTGTTTACAAAGATCACAAATGCAGCATTTCTTCCTCCTCCCTGTGTCCTTCCTGTGTGTCTTCTATAGAGTTATCTTGCAGAGAGCCTTTAGGCAGCCTGCCTTGGAGATACCTCATGGCATTCTAACCTCTCAAGATATGTGGAGTAAGCACGCATACTCTTCAGGGTTTGTTCTGGCTGTACTTTACAAGCTTGTTATCCAAATAATAAGCAAGTCTATCTGAAACATGGCCCTGAGAGTAGTGGGAGTTACTGAATGTCTGAAAGCCACTTACACCCTCTGTAAGTGCTGACCATAGTAAGGAGTGGAGGAAGTCAGCCATCCCTGTGGTGAGCTTCTGAAGACATTTTTTCTGGTGTTTGGTGAAGTATGATGGGACTGCCCTTTGCTGTATTTTTTTTTTTGTTTGTTTTTGGCGTAGTGTTTCCCCACTTCAACCTCCTGATGTGCAGCAGAAGTGAGAATATGCTGTTCCCTCAGGTCACTCCTTACAGTGCTAGAAAGTACATAATCCTACTGATGGACTGATACAAGACCTTTCACCATTTTTGTTTCCTTGCAGCAAGGTTCAAACAGCAGCAGCAAGCAATAGATAGAAAATGAAACACGAACAACAAGCTTCATGGGCATACAGACAGAATGATCTGGAGTATTTAATGAAACAAACAGAACAAATTATGCCAAAATCAATATAAAACCTTTTATTGTCTGGAATTAATAAGTGTAGTGATTACCCAACATACCAATTGGTGAAAAATGCAATGTATGAATAAAGAGTATTTAATTGAATGCACCACATGAAAACTGATTGATAAGAGGAAAAATATGGTGAACGAACACAGAACAGTTAATTGGATAAGCCACACACATAGCTGGTGGTTGAAAAGATCACTGAACTTGCAGGCATACATTGTAATAATGGGATGGACAGAAAGCTTTTTGTAATTGATTTCTTCCTTTTTATCTCATGGCTGATGTCATTTTGACATTTGCATCAGGCTGACAAGATCTTTTCTCAAATAAAATATGAACCTAGAGTTCTGTAGGGTTATTTATCTGAAAATCAATAATATCTAGCTCTTAATATTTGTTGTTGAAAAGTTATCATCATGCACGAGCGTCTTGTTAAGTTTAATTATTACCCAGTATGTTGTTATGTGCATGGGAAACAAATGCTTATAATACCAGGTTTAGATCCAGTGGAGCAATTCCAGTTAGACCAGATATTCAGTGATTTAAAAACTGAAAAAGAAACCAGAAGGGTTCTTTTCAATATCAATTGTTTGTTACTTTAAGTAGCTTTATGCATACTAGTTCAAGGAAGATTTCATAATGTGCCATTTTTTATATAGGCTATGAGCAGCAAGTATTTGATTGTCCAGTATTTTTGTGGACAGAGAGGTCTGATTTTATTTTGGTGACAAAATTTGGAATTTTTATGGTTACCACGGGATCCTGAGGAAGAAAGTCAGTTTTCTTGTCCTTGTTTTAGTCTTAAATTACCATTGCTATAATCGGGTAAATATCTTTGTTTAGAGAATATATCTAAATTTCTTCAGGGAAAGTGTTCAGCTACAAACCATTGGGGTTTTTTCATACTCTAGGAAGACTGATTCTACTTGTGAATAGAAGACTATATGTCAAGTACATGTTCAATTAAAGTGACAAATACTGAGCGTGTTTTTGATATGAGAGCTCACGTTTCTGTAAAGCACAGAAGTAAAGTTCATGAGTTGCAGCTTACATTTGTTGCAAAGGAAGAAGGAAGAAGAATGGCTTGGGAACTCCTAAAGAGTTCTGGGAGAGGTGCACACAGTGACAACAGATGTAGCTGTTCTTCCTAAATCAGTGTCATACATTATAACTTTGAGATGCTGACAAGTCCAGATTTCAGTCAAAATTCAGTTCTTTTCCTGAGCACAGGGAAATGTTTTAAAATACATGAAGTCGTTAATGTGCCCATTCCTTCATTATATAGGAGATTAAACCTTTATTTTCCAGGATTGGGAGATATAAAAAGTTAAGTTTATTTGTTGTCTCTCTCTGGTTAGATAGTAAGCTGCCTTCCAGATCCCTGGCAGGTGTCTATCACAAGGGTGCTGGGGTGGACAGAAGATGCACGGCAAGTCGCCCATCATGGTTGGTTAGAACTTCCATTCACAAAGAACGATGACTTGTTTAAACTACACTAGTGCTTTATCAGCTGATGCTGACTTTGGTTTTAAACCCCCCCTGTGTTCTTACTCCATTAATTGAAGCAGCAAAAAATGCATATTCAAATCCAGCAGTTTTACAAGCAGAACAAATGAACTGCAGGAGATCTGTAGCTGATAGACTACGATTATGCTGCTAGAGGAAGTGGTGGTCATGATAGAGAGGCAGATGAGAAGAAAAGAATACGACCAGTAAGGTAGCTGTGATGTTGCCATATCACCAGTCAAGTGGCTCCAAGTAGGGGGAGAACTAATGGGGCAAATTCTCTTTTCACTTTATGGTGCTGGTAATGTCACAGATATGAACTAGTTCTATCAAATATTGCAGGTTTGGGGTTTTTTTTCCCCCCTGTTTTGAAAAGTAGAGCTCAGGTAAACTCTTGAACCCTTAATACACAAAAATTGTTCAGAGTTTGCATATGCACTTTGGGAGTGTCTGCTATCCTCTCTCTGTTTTGGACGGTTTGGACTGGAAGCCATGTACGCTGAAATCATACAGAATTCAGTCTGGAAACAGACTTTGTCTTTCAGGTCCACACATAGGTTCATAGACACTGAAGATGGAAAAGCCTTCTCGTATCATTTACAGTACATCAGTTCATTGCTATGTACAGCTAGTTCCTGATGAATTAAAAAATTCCTTTTGTTATATTCATTTTAAGCATCTTACATAATAGGATTTTCCTGCAGCTTAAAACTAGGCTGGTTATTATAGGGTTTGTGAGTTCACTCTAGGATAAATGCCTCTCTCTGATCTAATCTTGAGCCACCTAATTGGACATTTCTTTTCTGAGCTTGGTGCCTCATTTCAAATTGCTCTGAATTAATCATGTCAGTATGATTCTCCTCTATTATCTACAGTTTAATATTACATTTTACTATGTGTTCCAATAATTTGCTGCACCATTTTGGTTTTTCTGCTGTCGTGTTAACTTCATTTTCTGTACTTATGTATGTAAGTGGTAGCACATTTACTTGTTTTTCTCACCAAATGTGCTAATAAGGAGTTTAGGAGATAGTTCTTTGAGCTACTGCACTGTGGGACTCTCCAGGTATTGAAAACATTGGAAAAGATCTGATCATGTCTCAGTGAATTATGTGATAGAACTAGATAGGAGGAGGAGGAGGGAGGAATGCATGGTGTGCTGGAATGAGCAGCAATAGGTGAGAAGTTAGTCTCCCTTGGTTCTTACACTATTCGTGAGGACTGGTGCAAAGAGAGCTGACTGCCAGCTAATACAAGGACCAAGATGATGCTTTAGGAGCTGTCAGAGTATCACTGACACTCTCTTTTAAAGCCTGTTTATATGTTTCTTGGCAAGTTATACAGAGTGATCATCAGTGCTAGTTGTACATGCTTTAAGTTGCCTATGTAAGGGTAAGCTTAGATGTGGGGTTCCTGTCAGATAGTATCATTTGTGGTATATGCTATGAAGAACAAGTGATTGAAGACAAATAAATGCCCTGTAAAATAGAAGTTATCACGATATATGCTCTAGTCTTCTGAAAATCCCATAAGGCACTCTATAATACAAAGCAAGAAAATTAATTTCAGGATGCATTTAAAATCTTGCAATTTCAGAAGTGGAGCAAATGAACTGAAACAGATTTACATTCCTTAGGTCTGAAATCTTTGAAAGGCTGGCCTTAGTATCTGGTAGAGTTTTACTTTTTCTAATTTATTTAATAAAAGAGACTGTCAGTTACAGATAGTTTAATTACTACTGCCAAAAAATAATTTTATGTAGGACCCTTTGAAGGATCTTTACGGAAAAAGCCACAGTTCTGCAGTCAACGGATGGAGTCTTTGACCAAGAATGAACACCTGTCTACTTTACTGGATATTGTTAGACTCTTTGTGTGCTGACTGGTAATTGATTTAAAGCACCATTTACCAGGACTACAGGTAGATTTCTGCAGGTGGAGAGGGGGTTGAGCATATTCGTGTGTATGATGAAGGACAACTAGTAGGCAGTTTAGGGAATGCAGAGGTGGAAACTGAGGGATACTACAAAAGCTAGGAAAAACAGCTATCAAGGAAAGCATGTTTTAGAAGCACAAATTTATAGAAATCTAAGTCTTGTTCCAATTGCTGTCTGAAATTAATTTCCCTAAGCTTTTAGCTGTGAAGATTTTGGCTTAAAATATGAATCCAGATCATCTTCCCAAGTTGGTGATACTAAGTTTTGGGTGCAGAGCTCTAAATCAGAGAGAGAAAGACTTGAGCCATGGCATTTTAACCAAGTCTTTGACCCAGAATTTATCTGTATAAATGAGGATAGGGTGCCAACAGCAAGCAAAAAAGTGCTGTAAAAGTATTATGTGTTTATGTTAATATAGTTTAATGAGTGAGTCTTGACCCATTGCTAAAACTGTGTCAACTTCCTGATTAGATCTGACCTTAAATGGTTGCTTATGTTCATATGTTACTTACCAGAGCAGTAAGTGGACAAACAAAGTAAAGGAACTAGACACCACTGAGCTGGCAGTCAGAAATATCGCTGTAGAATGGTCTTGTGTTCCTGCGTCTAGTTATAAATGCTGTGAACTGTGATGGTAGAGAGGGCTGGGGGAGCACAGCATAGCGATTTCAGAGTGTGGGGCTCTTACTGTCATAACCTGCCTTCTCTTTCACATTTGTTGACTTCTTATTGGGTAGTCATAAGAAATTATTTTTTTATTATTATTAAACTGCCAAAGGAATGTCCAAAGCCATATGGTGTACAGAGAAAGGGTGTGCCCAGAGACCTATTTCATATCTCAGCTCAACAAGCAATAGACCATTCTGATGTAAATATAGCTTTGCAACAGCAGCAAAACCCATAGTGTTGTGTTCTGATCTGCTTTCCAGGTAAATGATTTCTGAATGGATTATCTCATGAAGCTTTCTTAAAAAAAAGAAAAAAAAGTGGCAACTCTGCAGTACAGATTTGCTTCAAATGTTCAGTAAAATAGGTTGTTTAGGTTAAAAAAAAATTCCTAAGCAGTCAGATATCTTATATGCTGACATGATTGTAGTAATGAAGTCCTTGTACAAGCAAGTATGGGTAAATAACAGCAACACAACACATTTTATTTAGAAACACCAAAAAATCCTGTGTGAATGAAATGCCAGATTCTTGACCTTGTTTGCTTTCTTAGAGGAAGCGATTAATTCATCGTGATATAACTCCCTTTAGGCTCTTATTCTACTCAAAACATTTGCAAGCAGATTGCAATTCCCAGAGTTTTGGTCTCAGCTTTATTTAGTGACTATTTTTAAATGTGTTAATTCTGAATTGGTCAGAACTATATAAGCAGTGTTTTTCAGCTAAGGGATTGCTGTCAGAGATTTGAGGATGTTGCATGAAACCGGTTCTGATACCTTTGTGCTGAAGAAGATAAGAATGGCTTGGTAAGAGTTTAATTTAACCTCCTTGTTAGCCTCCTTGGTGCCTGTACTGCTTAGTATTGGTAGTTAGTGGCAGATTGAGCCCATGATTGTCATGAATACCCATACATGCAGTTTAACACTGATGTGTATTCTGTGAATAAATTCATAATCACTTGCTAGTCTGGTTTCTATCAGCTTATAGTTTGATTCACAGAATTGTTAGATTGAAAGTACCTCTGGAAATCATCAGAGCAGGGTCACTGAGGGTAGGCTTCTCAGCACTGTGTCCCATTGAGTTTTGCATGTCTCTGAATATGCAGACTGCACAACCTTTCTCCTAGGGAAACCTGTGGTTTTTTTCTGTCACAGTGAGAATGTTTTTTCTTATGTTTAAATACCATTTCCTGTATTTCAGTTTTTTGTGCCCATTGTCTCTTCTCCTTTTACTGGGTACCGCTGAGAAGAGTCTGGCTTTACTTCCACTAGAACAGGACTTTGCAATTCCCTGTGTTGAACTTCAGGAGGTTCATGTCAGCCATTGATCTCAGATAGAAAGGTTTAAATTGATGCTAGTGGATTTACATCAACTGACTGAAAGACAAACTTGATAAAAATTAAAATCAGTTGAATAACACGGTGGCTGCAGAGATAATTAAACTTACATTTTCATGTTGGGTTGGTTGGATTTGTGGGAATAAAAATCAATAAAAAACATTTCTGTATAAAAGTGCTGTACTAGCAGTAGAAGAAAAAAAATACGTGGCTTTATTTTTGTAGCTGCAATTTAGTTACTTAAATTAATTTGAAAAGTTGACTTTTGGCTAAATTGTGCCATTGATTTTTTTTTTTTTTTTCCTTAATAGAAATCTTTATTGATTTCAGGGGTTCCTTTTTGCAAGGAAAAAAAAAAAATCAAGGTTTGAAGAAATTACTTTGTGGTAACATCTCAATTTGATTTGTACAGCTTCCAGAGTGAATGTTAACATAGTGGTGTACAAGAGCTCTTATTTCTTGTGTGTGGTTTGGTTTTTTTTTCTTCTTTGTATTATGTTGGCTGAAAGGGAGCTGTAGTGATTACTGTTGAAGACAGCTGAAGAAATCAGAGGATTTCATCAGAAATCTGAAACGAAGCATGTAATCAGGGTATTTGGTTGTAGGGACAAAACCAGCTACTGTTATGTCATATGTGTTTTAATTACCTTCCTTGATGAATGAAGGGGTCTCGACATGTTTGAGAGAATACTGGCCTTTTAGAAGTGAAGAAGAAAACTATTTTCTCTGCCTTTCAAGCTATAGCATACACTTATCTCACAGTCTTCGTAGACAAGATGGCAAATTACATGTAAACACTCAACTTTTATGTATTGGTTGACCCCATTCTTATAAGGAATTCATTTTTTAGAAGATAATTCCTTTCACTGTATATATTTAATAATTTGCACTTTTTATACAAATAAGACCTAGGTAGTAATATGTCATTATTAATTTAACTAATGTTAGCATTGGCCAGATTGGCAAGGTTGTAACCTGTTATAACATCATGAAGAATGATTTTTCACAGTTTCATTATTTAGGATGAGCCTTTGCTGGTATGAACTCATTGTAAATCAGGGTAAACATCCATTTCCAACACAAGGCATAATCTCGCTCTGATGAAAATCAATGTGAGAACTGAATTGCCTGGAGAATTCTAATCTATTAGTAGTCATCATTACTACATCAAAGAAGTAATCAGCAAAGAGGGTTAATGGGAGCAGTGACCAAGGAATTAGGATCTTAATATCTACTACGCACTTTAATATAGCTCTAAGAAAACATTGCCAGTGGAGCGTGTTACACATTGTAGATCCTGTTTATATTAAAATTAGGATATGCACATTATAAGAGTACTGGATATGAGGTCATCTCTGCTTATTTGTTGGGAGAAAGGGTTTGTTGGGAGGAAGTACAAACAGCAATAGGACATAAGTAATTGGTTACCCTTTTCTGCTGGCATAATAAATGAGGTTACATTTTCAGACCAGTCCTGCATAGTAATTTCTTACTTTAAGTAGCCAGATTCCTTTATGAATGACAGCAGTAATTGCTCAATCTTTTGTAACAAGCTTAAGAACATATAAGAAAAATTCTTCTGCAGAGGTCCCCCAGTCCTTTCTTTGACTAAGGAGAGAGGAATCCCAGCGGACTTTTTTCACTGCATTACTATTTCTTCCTTTGTGAGCAAGGTCAGCCCCCACATCCTACAGGTATTAGGAATATGCATACCTTTCCCTCCAGCATTGACGTATTTCCCAGAAGTGGAGTTCTTGCATTAGCTTCTTGAGACTTTAGTAAGACTCCTAAAGAGCAGAATGAAAGGGACTATACTGGAAAGCTAATGTAATTTGATTTGATGATTGTCATTGAATGCAGGTGGCAGTAGGGGAAATGATCATGTGCATCACCAACCTCATGCCTTACAGAGCATCCCATCTTGTCCAGGAATGGCACTATACACAACTTTAGTGGCCGTACTCAGGAGATAGTTCCCTTATCCAGAATAGAGAAGGTGAATACTGAAGGCCTGTGCTCCCCCCTTTTTCTAGGAAGAGTCAACGATTAATTCCCACAAGCTATCAAGAGTTTGAGTATAAACTGACTCATGCACCAGTTTATCAAGCACCTCTAATGCATGTTATCGGGAGAAACAAGGTGGCTATTTACCTGCCTATTTTCTTTATGAAATATACAGCCAGGCAGGTATGCTATTTATCTTTTTCAGTGCTTACCGCTTATCTGTCTGAGAATATACCAAATCTTAAGGTGAAAAGACATGTCCTTATCTTTCCTTCAGTTTTCCTGCAAACAGTAGGCTTGCTTCTAAGCCATGTAAGAGCTCTTTGCTTCACACCAGCTCCCAGCCTTTTTCATTCAAATGACTAAGAGCACTGAAGCATGAGGTGTTTTATCTCTCTGCTGTCTAGCAAAATTTGGCAGACTTTCTTGAAGAAAAGCTGAAAGTAATGTGATTCTTCATGGTAGCATGCTATTTAGCAGTACCAAGGACTGCATGAAAAACCAGAAATTGTACAAGATGAGCCTGTTGCTTTCTTCATCTCAGGACTGTGATTTGCTGACTTGCAGTCCACTGCAATTTGTGATTCACGTAGGATACCAAAGAGGTGTGTGGGGAGGCTTTTTATTTGTTTTTGCTTTTCCAAATCTAGAGACCAGATCATGCAGGGAACTCAAGAGTAGAGTGACACTTCAGAGGAGAGTAAGCACAACATGGAATCATCTTGAATCCTGGGTCATCAGTGAGGAAGGGAATGAATGACTGTGAGTCAACATGGTACTTCCTCAAGTGCTGGAGAGCTGAAGTTAAAAAGTGAGCTGGAAGTATGAGTAAATTTCTGAGCTTAGCTTTGATGAATCAGTTTTCCCAGCAGCTATTGCTGTTTCTTGCTTACTGTAGCTGTTCAGTTTGCTTTCGTCTGTGTAGGGAAGAAACTTAATTGCCTTTCAGTCTAATTCTCCCTTTTCTCTTGCCTAACTTTAACTTTTCAGGTAAAATTAATAAGCTAAGGTTAAGGTATATGCTTGATTTAACAGCCTGCAGAAGACTTCGTTGTGATATTGTAGACTTTAGCTCTATGTGAAGCTGAGACCATTGTTGTTCTGACTGACCTTTTCAGTTAAAAGGACTTTGAGGTATACCAGAGATCTAAAGATCAATTTTCATCTGTGAACTGCAGTGACAGTTCTTCTCTGTAGTGAAACGGGTCAGAAAGCTCAAGACTAATTTGAAAATGGATAGCTGTCAACTCAACTCAGACAGAGGAGGCTGGTACATCAATTTCTGACCATCTTTAAGGAAGTCTCATTACAGCACTGGCAAATCTTGAGATTCCTTGAAATTGCCATTGCACTGTAGTGCTGACATCACGCTCCAAAATCCATTCGTTATGGTTTCGTGTAGCATTTCTGTGGAAGAACAAAGCAAACGTAAAGATGTTTCTAAATCAGATGTGTTGTTAGCTCTTCCTTAGTAATATATCCTTCAGTGTGGAGTTTTCTTTAAGGTAGGTAAGCTCAACAGTGGGCTGTTTGAGGCAGCACTTCAGGAGGTAAGAGAAGCTTGGTTTCTCACTGTATATGAGAAGCAGGTAAACAGTCCAGGCAAAACCATGGTTTGGTTGCATGTTCATTATATTCACTGCATAAACATGTTTCTTTGCTCTCTTCTAAGTTTAATTTCAGGTCAAACCCTGGCCTCCTGAAGGATATCCCTTCATCCTCCTCAGCAAACAGGAAAATAGAGAATCATAGGTCTAGTCAGAATTCCTGTTTTGAGAACTAGAAGCTGATATTTGTGTGTGAATTTGCCCCCAGTCCCATCAGCTGTGAAGCATTTTGGTCAGGTTGGACCAAAAATGACTGCTAGAAGCAGACCTTGCTCTTAATCTTGATAGGGTAATTTTCTCTGTCTGTAGAGACTAAGGGTAAGTCTTTCTGTGGCAGCATTTTCATTCTGATCAGGCATATGGTGTTGAAAACAGTGTTAATGACAGTCCCCTCTTATAGCACTGTGTTTCACATCACGGTGTGGTCTTGGAGTCCATGATAAGAATAAACTAGAATATGTATGAGAGCATTCTGCCTAGACTAGAGCTACTTGGAAGTAAAACCAACCTTTCTGTTTCCATGGGGACTTTAAATAAGTCTACAGGGTGGTCACCCTCATGAGTTGGGGTGTGTGTTTTCCACTCTACAAGAGCTAGTTGTGATCAGTCTCCACATGCTACTGGTTGACTCAGAACCCTTTTGAGCAGCAAGAGTGACAGAGCTGACTCATGTAAGTACAGGTTCTTGTAATACAAATAACCCTGAGTCAATCCAGAATTATTTCAATAAAAACAAGAGTATCAACTACAGTTCTGCTGTAAGCAAAAGAAAAATAAATCAATAGAAACCTTGAAATTGAATTATAAAGTTAAAATGCTAGGCACCTTTCTTTAGAGGTGGCTGACTGATTTATCAAATTGCAGGAATCTCAGTCATAAAGATTTCTGAAAAAGTTAATTTAGGTCTCTTGAAAACAGAGGGATATTAAAAGTCCCTTGAGATAAAAGCTATAAGATAAATGCAGGAAATCAAGCATATTATTTCTGCCAGTAAGAGAAAAGTAGAGAACATCTGCAGAAAACCTTGTTTGGTTTTTGCTATTACTGTCAGTTCTACATAGAAAGCACCAGCTATTACAGATAAGTAAGTAGGTAGGTTTTTTTCCCCTCCCTTCTGCAGAGGACTGAGCAATAATGAAGTCAATGTTTTAACTAACAAAACCTACACAAAAAAGTTTATGCAAAATGTTTTTAAAACTAACACTGTTTTGTTGCAATCAACTGATTTCTCTGGTGATTTTTTGTTGAGACTTTTATTTTTTGCTTGTTTCAATCTGAACTAAGACAATGGTTTTAGAAGTCTCTCTGTCTGGGGTTCCTACATTCTGTTTAAACAACTGGAAACTTTTGGAAAATTATTATGTTGGAAGTTTCTGATCATGTTGGACGGCAATGTAGTTTGGACTCGTGGATGAAACTGCCAGTGGATAATAGCATAGGAGGTCTTTTTAAAAAAAATTCTTCGGCGGGGAAGGAGGGAGGAAGGAAAAATCTTTGGATGATTTTACTGAGGGAATTAATCAGTGAATAGAAATCAGAATGGTTGACCAGATGTTTTTGATATCATAGCATTTCCACAGACACTCAGGACTAAATATGATTTGAACTGGTGAGGGGTGCTCAGTGATGCAAGTGTTTTTGTCATATGATGAGCTATTTGATTCTTAACTGATTAGCCTGTCTTCTTTGCTGATCTCTTCTCTCTGGTATCCAGTGATAGCGCATGTGGGAATGGTTTAAAGCTGTGCCGGAGAGGTTCAGACTGGACTTTAGGAAGCATTTCTTTACTGAGAGGGTGGTCAAACACTGGAAGAAGCTTCCTAGAGAGGTGGTCGATGCCCCAAGCCTGTCAGTGTTTAAGAGGCATTTGGACAATGCCCTTAATAATTTGCTTTAACTTTTGGTCAGCACTGAAGTGGTCAGGCAGTTGGACTAGATGATCATTGTAGGTCCCTTCCAACTGAAAATATTTCTGTTCTATTCTATTCTGTTTTATTCTCCGTCTTCTCTGCTCTGGTTGTCTTCCTTCATTACTTCCTTGAACTCACTAAGTTTGTGTGGGTGAACACAGCAAGATCCTGTCTAGAAAAACGGAATTACCAGTTGGTGTAAAGAACAAAAAAAGTCTAAAGGCAAGGGTTAAAAGATATTTATGTTATCAAGCAATAGAATAGTATATCACTTTCTAATATAGTTTAGTATGGCAAGGAGCCTAGAGTCAGAATGAAAAAGAGAGTATCACTGTATTCAGAGAATGTCTCTTTCAGTGGGGTAAGTAATGGGTAGGAGTTAAATAGGAAGAGCAGGAGTATAATTTGGATGTGCCTATACATGGGTCTGGCCTTGATTCTGTTACCAAAAAATGCTATATGGCATACCTTGGAAATGCCTACGTATCTCTAGCAATTATAGTCTCGATAACTGTACCATTCACATACCAGTGTCTGCATTTGTTTGGATTTGTTCCATTCCTCCTTGCTAAACTCTGCTTATTTGGGCAGAAAGCGTTCTCAAGATTACTCCTAAATTAGTTTTCTGTCCAGTCCACTCCTTAGTTTTGGGGGAAGGAGAGAGAAATCTCTTGGGTTTTTTCCTTCTCTAAAACAGTTATAAAGTCTCTGCCAATCAGACTAGGAGTCTCCTTGATGTGAGTTGTCATTTTAGACAGGTAAAGACTACTACAACAGTTCTTAAAAGAAATAGCACCGTTGCTGTTGACTGGCTGATTGGTTAATATTTTATTTTCTCTTTATCTCCACAATTAACTGTTCCACTCAGTGTTGTTTGTCACTGTATAGTGCATTACCATTGTATTACCCCCCAAGGAGTTGCCTTCTCTGATGATATCAAAGCTGATTATGCAGTTCGTGTTTGCACCAGATTTGCTTGATGAAGCACTAATTAAATGAATGTAGTATCTGTAGTGTGTCTTGCTGTGTCACTAAAAAGAAAAAAGGAGACTGGAAAATATTATGTCTTTAGAGTGAAAGGATGGCTAGCTCCTCCTCCCCTTTTTCACTAAATAATTGAAATTAGTCAGCTGTAAAAAGGAAAAGATTTTTACATTTTAAAAGCCATTCATTTGTTTGAAAAATTAAAATGATTTATGTGCTTCAGAGTGAGGAAGTTATTGAATTTCAATAGAATTGTTTGCTATCCTGTGATAATTTATATAAAATATTACTGCAGTACATGTAATTATACTTGGGTATCTAAATTTGAACTGTTAATTATCTTTAGCTAGTAATTTCATGGAGGATAATCATATTTCCTTCAGTTGAAAGTGAACATTTTAAGTAACAGATGAGCTACAAACCACAGGTTTTTGGCAGTAATTGCTGCTACTTCCCTATTTTCAAGATAAATCTCTTAATTAAGAGCTGTATGGCAGTGTTTCTCTGAAATGTTTCATACTCTTAAAGAAGAATCCAGGGAAATAAGGAATGGATTTCTTAGATATGCAAGGGAAAAAAAAATTCTCGTGTGGGGTTTATTCCTTGTTAATTCAAACTGTAAGTATACTCAGGAATGATTGTGTTTAATGCTTTTACCTCTCCTCTGACATATTTACCTCTGAGTACTCAATAACAAAGTCTGTCTGAATTCATGAGGGGCGTGTGCTATGAACTCCTTAAAGTTTAGTTTTCCAGCTCTAATAATAAATCAAATCCTGCTAGTCTGTTTGAGGTTCAGATTATGTGTGTCTCAGGTATTCCTCCAAAAGACTTTCTATTTTTCCTGAATTTAAAAAAGATATCATATCAGTGTAAAACAGTGGTTCCTCATTGGTATTTATCCTACCTAGCAAACATGTTCTATGCATTGTCTTTTACGCTATAGCAAATAACACAGTAACATAGTTTTTTTTACGGTAGTATATGGTAATATATTTTCTCCTTTTCTATGTATGATTAAGGGGATTAATCCCAGTTCTACAGTGTACTCCAGAATGGACAGCAATTTTATTTTTGCTATCTTCAGAGAATCTAGACTGAATTGGAAATGAAGATACCAACTTTCCAGTCCCTGTTTCTCTCAAGAGAGTTATTTATAAGTTTGGAGCCCAGCATTGAACTCAGTGATAGTATAATGTAGCTGTGCAGCCACTGTCCTCTTGGTGTCCTGGTTCACTTTGCTACTTAAAGTGTGGTAGAAGAAGGCTTCAGACCTCTTGCCTTTTTTTCCCCCAAAACTGTTTTTTATGTAAAACCCCCAATGACAAGTTCCCCTTGCAAATGTTAGATAGATCAGGCTTCATTGCTTTGCACTTCGCAGTGTAGCAGAAATAAATAACATTTTCCTATTCCTGCTGGGTCTCACAGCATGAAAAGCAGAGATCTTCTACATAACCCTTACTGTTTTAGCTGTGCATAGTCTTGGGTTTTCCGTAGTTTCCCATAGTTTCTTTTTGAAGTATTTAGCAAGATTATTTGCAGGCGGGACTAACACTGGTATAATCCAGCAAACTCCTTGACACTGTTTAGCATGCTTCATCTTGTGTTTGACAGAAGCATTCTGATCCTCCACTATAAAAAGTTTCTGTCCATCAAGGTACTCTTCATAAATGTCATTAAACTGTATTTTACATGCTAATCTGTATGCTTGTACCAATTTGCTTCAAACAAATTTTAAATTAAATGCACATCCCCGAAAGATTGATACAGATACTTGGCATGGTGAATGGGAGGACAAGTAGTTGAGCAGGATGTGATCTGCTATCAAGGGTACTACTGATGGCATATGTATGGCAAAGCAGGAAGCAAGAAGTTACCCTGATCCAATGTGTGGGACTTTGTATATTCCAGTGTTGAACTGGAAAGAAAAAATTGCTCTTGCCAGGGATTATTTGTGGTTAGATACCTCATAAATCCCCCAGTGACAATAATTTGTATTAGAGTTGGAGGGCTGATGATCTAAAGCTTGTGGCTAGATACTGTATTTAGGCTAAGGTCTAGCAGAAAGAAGTTTATTCTCTGGTTATTGATAATTGACAGGGTAGTAGTTGTTTAATTAGTACTGACCTGTTTGAATTAACCTGGCAACTCTTATCTCAGTGTTAACAGTTTTTTTCTCAAGAAACTAGAGGTTTATTAGGACTTTATTTCATAAAGGGATGCACATCTGATCTAACAAAAAAAAAAAATTCAGTCAACACTTGGTATTCCTGATGCCTGTAAGGGACCACACTAGAACAGCACCATCATGGGTGTGTTCAAGGACCAGTTGCATCCTGATGTCATTCTGTCCTAGGTTTAAATCTGATACAAGTTCATTAGTTGGACCTAATTTCACCAAGTGTAACTGAGAAGCATGGAGATCTTGGCAGTGAGTAAAGAGTAAAAAACATACCTTGCAGAGAAAGATCTCTTTCTAGTCTGATACAGTTGTATGATTAGGGCTGAGTTTACAAGACAGTCTCTTGTAGCTTATATTAATGCTAAGGCTGCTTTGATTAGTGCATGAGCGCTAGCCCCTTCTCTTCAAAGTAATTCCAGTATCTGAGCCCTTTTAGGCTTGTCTTTACTGTATTCTCAGAAAAAGGGGATTTGTTCAACGTTTCTGTCAACACAAATGGCAAAGCAGGCAATGGCACAGGTTCACTTTTAGGACTTTTTGTAAATGGCATCATTAACTGAACAAATCAGAACTTTGTTCTCATATTTTGGTAGCAGTGAGATGCACCCCGAGACTACTTTAGATATTTCAGGTGTAGTGAGGTATCTTGAAAGGTGCATGAAAATAAAATATGTCAGGAAAAAAAAAAAACAAAAAAGGTTCATGAGAATTCACTGTGACAGTCCTGCAAAAACAACCTAATGACTAAAACTCTGGTTACTTGCTTTTCAGATAATATAGGTTTATTTTTGTTCTAACGTGTCTCTGTCTCCGATATCTCCTTTTTGTTTCCCAAGTCCCTGCATACACTAGTGTTTTGTGATGCGCTTTTCATGTTGCTTCTGCTGAACTGTCTGTCTTTGTGAAAAGAAATTAATAAAGCTAAGCCAAAGGGAAGGTGATTGACTGTCCCACTTGGAGAAAAAAAAAAAATATTTTGCCTGTGATAATAAGCTCAAAACCTTCTCTGGGAATTGTACTTCTATAAAATCCTCTCTGGTTTGAATTTCAGCATTAAAATTTATGCAGCCATTTGGTATCATACTTTTTCCTTCAGGAAAGATAAATATTTCAGTCTTTGAACATTGTGAAACTGAAAACATTCACCAGTAGCCCTAGCTAAAATTGCAGTAGGTTGCTGTGCAATTTCAGTGATGAATAGTATGTGTTTGCATTTGGAAAATATACAGTAATCACTGCAACTATAAAGCATTACAGACAAAGAGATGGATCATTTTCTCCGATTGTTACATAGGCCATTTGAATGGTTGTTTTGCAGTTTCATAATTTGTTACCATTTAATAAATTAAGGATTTTTTTCTTCAGCTCAAAAACTGCTTAGTGTAAAGAAGACATGTATTGCATGCTTAGCAAAGCATTCATTAAAACTTGAGAAGCTGAAGATCCTCATGGGGTAGTTTAATTTCCAGAAAACACCCACAAAAGCAATTACATTTTTAATGAATAATTTATTTGGGGTACTTTAGATCAGATTCTTGTTCACAGTTTCTCACTTTATGCATTTCAACTTGGTAATCAGTTTGGTCTGTAGAGATAGTTTTTTAAAGTCACCTAGATCTGCTGTCTGGAGAGAATCAGATGTCAGGATGGGGTTTGCTGTGTCTCTAGATGCTTTCATCATCTTTAAAAAAAAAAGTTCACAGAAGAAATAAAGAAGGTTATAGAAACAAATGGAAAGATTGACTCTAATGTAGTTTTATTTATTCCAGTAATAATGCCCAAGAGGAAGCTGTTATTTGACATGCTTCAAGTACCATTATGGTATAGTTTTAAAATGTGCCTTCCAATAGCAGTTCCAGATACCCCACCTACACAGAACAAGGTGAAAGACACTGTCTTAAGTTGGTAATTCCTAAACCACTAGGATGTAAGGGTCAAAACACCACTTTCTTGTCTTCACACAGAAGTCTACAGCTATCCAGTTAGTTCTAAAACCTACTCACTTGCGGTTTTTTTGACTCCTCCATTTTCTACCCTCTACTGGTTGCTCATTCATCAGATCTGCAAGGCTTGGATACTTCCTTTCACTTATACCTCAACAGGTGCTTGTAACAGAGTGTTTGCATCAGTTCTGCATGTACTTGGTTATTATGAAGTGGGAGCAGCACTTCCTGTAGGAAGGCTATTGGAAAGCCTTAATGATTTTTTGCCTACATAGCAGTGTTTATATTGCTTTTCCTATTGCAAGAGTTTAACTGAATCAGGTCCTCAGATGAAGATGGCCCATGATGATGGTGGGTTACAATTTGATCATGGTTTTGTCAGTAAGAGGTTCACCAAGTGGTTAGTGTTACAAGTCCTCTTGCATCTGAGATAATTCTCCTCCATCTTCAGATTATTTCTCTGAAAATTATACGTTATCCAAACTCACATTCTGGTGCTGGATCAGTACTTAAAGGTGTGATATATAGGAAGTCAGATGAAAAAATCAGCTGCTCCCTTCTGGCTGCTAACTGCGAACTTTTGAACGGTCCTTATTCAGCAAGCAAAAGAAGCAGTGTTATCTGCAGAGAAAAGCCCCAGTGCGCTTTGTGAACTGGACTGAGTTAAAGTGGTGACTTTAAGTTGATCAATCGCCTGTATATCCGGTATTCAAAATGGAAACAAGGGAATGGGAACAAGGAATTCATTTTGATGAGCAGAGAGAGACAATGTGCTTGCTTTCTACTGCCCTTCTGGCTTGGCTTGTATGGCAGAACTTGCAGTATGGTCTCTGAATGGTTTATAGCCATGTTGCAAACACAATTAATTAGACACCTTTGACTGGCAGGTCTACATAACCAGTAGGTCTACATTAAGAAAAAGCAAACTAGCTAGAACAGGTATAAAAAGAAATGGAAATTAATTTAATTTTTTACAAAGTAATGTTTGTTCCTGACTGAGAGACTATCTAGGTACAATTAATATTATCTGGAGAGTGCATATGCATTATTAAAGATTCTTTGCAGATAATAGTTTTAAATAAAACCATTAAAATGCAGCAAAAATATAATACATGTGAGTTCCAGTGATTCCTTTAAAGAAACCCAAAACATGTAACATGCACTACAAATCTCAACTCCCTTAAGAATTTGTTCAGAAAGATACAAAGATTTGCAAATACAGGATCTTTACTGGTGTTAAAATAGACCCATTGGCCCGAAACCATTTATTTGATGCTATTAGCAGATCCAGGAAATGGAAGTAAACAGTACGGGTACACATCAAATATTGCCTAATCTGTTTTCTTCTCCTTTCAAGACTTAAGTCATAGCACCTATATCTGTAAGACTCAATTTTTCCCTTTTGATTTCAGTTAGCTACACCAATTGTTTAAAATATCTCATTTCTTTATACTGTGTGTTTGATTCCATTCTTTTCTCCTCTTCCAACACTTAAAATCACTTAAATATTTCTGTCTGGAATTTGCATCAACATCTGTCTTGAGTTAACATTGTTTTAAACTAACAGACTGATTTTCTTATTTTTATTTTTGCCAATGTCTCCAAAGAGGGCTGGTTGATATTTTATGTTGCTCTTGCTTTCTTTATATAAACAGAGTATTCATTTCTTATGATCTGGGAAGAAGCCAGTTTAGCAGGAGTATTTGTGTAGATGAGGAACATTGCTTTGCTGATCCTTTGGAACCTGTCATCTTATGCAGAATGAAAACTTATTGCAACGTTCAGCAGTATTTACTATATTAGGGTGTGTGATGTGTGTATATGCATGTGTTTGCATTTTCTCTGTGATACAGTGAGGTATTGACTCTAGCTGGTGCAGAAGAAAATTTGCTCAGATACAGTTTACTGATTGACCAATTATTCTGGGTGGATATCACCTATAGTCCCAGGTTTCTTGAAGAGTGAATTGTTTTCCTTAATATTATTGACTGACATCATCTTCAAAATATAGCCATCAAGCAAATAAGTTCCCTACCTGGAGTGAACAGCAATCGAGTTGTCTTGGAATATATAGTTACCTTTACTCTGGGATGTGGGATTATCCATTATATTTAGCTGATAATTCCATATTCTTTGCTGCTGACTCTGCACACACTGGAACTCTTGGGTCAAGCAGCTCTTTCTAGATCTGCATGCTTCAGGGTAAGGGAAGTCAATCATACAACATTACAATGTAAAGCTGCTCTGCAGAATATTAGTTTTATAGCCACAAGCTATCGTATCTTTATATTACTTTTCCATGTTACATTAGGAGCAAGTTCCCCTGCAGGAGTGTTTGTGAGTCTCTTTTCTTCCTGACCTTCAGTTTAGAGGGAAATATCAACCATCTAAGGCAAAATCTGCCTTTGTGTCTAGTGCAAGTATAGATCTTGCTGAACTTCTGTATTAATTCATGAGCACCTCCTTCTGACGAGGCAGATCCTGAAAAAAACAAATTCTGGGGAAATGAGTTAAAAATATCACAAGGTTTGCTCTAAAGCCCATTTACCTAAATCTCCTGCTGCTGTCCACTATACATTTGAATTGCCTGACAAATGCTAGTAATCCTGAATACAAGTCTGTGAACTGAATGTCTATAATATATTTCTTTAAGCCCTCCAAATTGCTAGACATTGTAGATGGCCTGAAAATGAAGCTACAAAGCGCTGATGCTTCTGTCTCGAAATGCTGTCTTCAGATTTCAGTTCATATTCGTCTAAAGATCTAGTAAATAATAACCTGGGATGGAAAATGGATATATGAAAAGAAAACTAATTTTTGAGAGGAAGTATTTGTAAGTATTCATTCCAGGATTGCAGTTGATGTTGAATATCCAAGACAGATTTAGTTTTGCTCACTCCACTTACTCAACTGGAAGATGGAACGATGCAGACGAGTCCTGCCCTTGCAGTCTCAGGTAAGTTTATGCACGTTTCTAGTTCCAAAGGTCTGCAGAATGGACAACCCTGCATCTGCTGACACAGATGTGAATGTGTGTTGTTAGCCATCAAAAAAAAAAAAACCCTATAGAGAGCTGTAGATCTTTGATACAAAAGACAATACCACCAAAATTATCTAGTGCAGCAAGAACGCAAAAGAGAACAGTGTTGTCTTTTGTTATATTCCAGTGGCTAATCTAGTAAACATGAGAGGCACAAGAGAAAATCGGCACTGGAAAGAAGAAGAAATGTTTGTCTGTTGTTTTAAGTGTCTACACTGGTTCCTAAGAGTTGGAGAGGATGTTTGAAAGGGGCAGGGGAGGTATTCCAATTTTCTGAGATATATTGCAGGATCACAGATTGATTTCTGCCCCCCACCCCCAATACTGACTATAGCCTGGTGCTCTGACTATGCATCTTACAGCCTGTTTCTGTGCAAGACATGCTACTCTTGGGAAAATACATTCATTTCAAGAATACCACGACATAGAAAAGTCAGAATAAATGATTTCTTCTTGTCTGATAGATAGTCTGAAAGGCAAAGCAAGTTTGTATGACTCTGAAAAGTCTGTTTGCAGGAAGGTAGCCCAGTCTGCAAAATATCTTTTATTTATTCAGGATTGTTTGTCATATTTTAAAGTTTGCCTCCCACTGTCTTTTGACAAGTATGGAATCAGCACTGGTTGAAAAAGGTTCTAGGAAACAATATATTTGATATACTGGTTTGATGACTAATCAGCATTCTGTCTTGCTCTGCCACATCCAGTCTAAAGAAATGATTTATTTGTGTGTTTGAAGATGAAATGCAAACAACATTCAAACAGCTAGGTAGTATAAACTTATAAAACCACTCCATTGTACTGTCAGCTAAAATTGACCAGCCCACAGATTTATCAGCAGAACACAAAATAATTACTTTGTCACATCTAGCGTTTGGGAACATGACGGGGAGGGCATTTAAAACGCCCGAGCAGGAGATTAGAAAAAAGATGCATGTCTCACCCAGCACTGATGGTGATTTTACCATTAAATTCACTGATAGCAGAATTAGAACAGAATTTTGTATTTTGAATGTGACCTATTACCTCTTATACAGGTGCTTAGATATCACAAAGATAAAAAGTATAAAGGTAGTCAGAAAAAGGATTTAAAATGTTTGGATAAATATTTATAGTTTTGCTATCTGTGCTTTAAATGGTTATATTCTATTTTGATCTCTGCAGTCAGGAGCAAAATTGAATATGACATTTGTGCAGAAAACAGAAGATAATGTTTCACAGAGCTACCCATTCAGCCACAGCACTAATTTTCCTACAACAAAAAAAACCATTTAAATGTTTTTTTAAAAAAATTTAAAATGCATACTTAAAAAAAAAATCTATCCAACATCTCTCTGGAAGGTGAACTGCAAGAGGAAAGTTCAGTACAGAAACTTGGTGCCTGAGTTATGTCATCCCTGCTGGTTGAGCATGTTCTATAGAAACATGTTAATGGAACCTGAAAATCTCATTTAAATGTAATTCAATTGCAGTACAAACTGACTGAATCCTTTTCTGCTTTGAACCTTAACTTTTTAGAATAGGTCTAAAATCAGGAAAGCCATGCTGAAGGTTAAGCATGAAAGAGCTTTTGTGACTCAAGTTAAAAATTTGCCAAAATGTTTAATCTAATGTGCAAATAAAATCAGGGATTCTTTCCACAGTCGCTATCTCCCCAAGAGGAAAAAGGTAAATTGCTGAAGGAAAAAAAATTCAATTGCTATTGGGTAGATGAATGTCTAGAGGTACCACAGTATTTGCAGATGTGTCAGATTATGTGAAAGCTGAGTATCTATGAAAAGTCAATTTGCTTTGCAGTGTTTACTTGCCTGATTGCTTGCATTGCTGCACAGATAACACCACTGCTGTGGAGAACATACCTACGTCATGGATCTTGTGGGAGACTACCTTTTCCCATTCAGCCCCCAAAGTACTGTGTTTTTTTAAAATTTGTAAGATCGTGATTGCTTTATTAAAAAAAAAAAAAAAAAAAAGGAAGAAAAAACCACTCTACCTAGGCAATTTGCTACATCCCTTTAAAATACTAATTTGTAACAGCATCATTTATATGGTTACATAGGAATCACCATTCAAATTATGAAACTCCCTCAATTTTTTGCAGATGGGTCTTCTCAGCTTACCTTAGCTCCTAATATCACCCTGGAAAGTCTAAGAGTTCTCTGCAGTAGAAGGATCTTGCTGTCAGATCTCAAAGGATCTTAAGGGATAGTAGCATACAGTGTTAATGACAAAATACTGTAATTTTGTGTTTTTCTTTATCAGTTGCATTTTCAGGCCTTGGCTTTACCACCTTCTACTTAGCTGGAAAGTTACACTGCTTCACGGAAAATGGCCGAGGGAAGAGCTGGCGGCTTTGTGCAGCAATTCTCCCACTCTACTGTGCCATGATGATTGCCCTGTCACGTATGTGTGATTACAAACATCACTGGCAAGGTGAGCCATGGAGATACCTTTTTTTTTCCTATTTTTTTTTTATTAGCCTTGTATGTCTTTGTTTTTCTTTTTTTTCATTAAATCACATGAGTTACAACACGATAGTATGCTATAGATTTTCCTTGCTCCTGGATTGATGCTGAGGGTTTCAATGTCTGAAAATACTGCAGGGGCCCTTTACCATTCTATATTTTTAGATATACAATGTACATCATAATTATATACAAATTTACATCGGTAGTTTTTTTACATCATCATTTTTTACAAATGTACATCAGTGCCATAGCCGTCTTGGCTGGATCCAGGTTTTGGCTGGATCTGGCTCATCAGAGTAGCTCTGTTGTGTGGCCTAGTCCTTCCCAACTGCTTTTCCAGTACCTGCTAGGTACCTGTTGGGTACGTGAGTGATTGCTAATATGTGGTTGTATGTCCATTAGAATAGACTGAAGCATCTGTGTGTAGCTAGTCATTGCAAAGATGCACTCAGTCATTTGTCTATATTCTGGTCATTTGATGCACATGATGTAATAATACACTGTTTTTCATTCAAATCAAAGTATATTGGGGATATGAGGTGAGTTCATGGCCCCTCCTTGAGAAGTATAGAAACATTGCCTACCAAGCTACATAGTACAGGCTGTGACAGATTCTGCCCACACTGAAAAATTTGCTGCAAAGTTTGATGTTTTCTCTTCTCTTAGGTTTTTTTGGCCAAGGTTGTAACTGCTGCCATGGTGTCAGTTCCACACTTTCCCAAGTCAGGTCCTACTTAAGGAAGAGAAATGTTTAATCTTCTTGTTACATCCTATTAAAAATTATTTTCCATAGCTTTGGGCTGCAGATATTTCAAGGCTGATATTTTGTTATACTGACCGGGCGTTAGCATGATGGATTTAGTATGGTGCCATACATGTGGTGCCAATGCATATTCATTAACTTGTAACTGCAAGTAAGTGCTGAATGTATTCAACAGGGATGAGTAGGTCACTGAAGCAGCATGCAGTGTCTTTCTTGATTGTAAAGTACATCCACAAAGCTAAAGAAAACCTGCCACACAATCTTAAACCTTACCTTTGTGAGGGAATGACCGTTATTGACAGAATGGGAGATGGCTCATAAGACAGCAGCATTTGATATGTGTGTGAATTGTGTAAAATGTCTGCTCTTGGATGAACCTGCATCCTTAAAAGTCTACACATAATGAACAACAGGGGATATTCTTCAGTGAAACATCGACATTGTGAAGGTTGCTTAATCCTAATCTCTTTTTCATTTATTTATTGTTTCTAGTGGAAACATTGGATCTTCATATTATGTGAGCATTCTCATATAAGACAATGTAACTACAATGTAACCTTTCAGGAGGTTTCTTAGTGAGCTTGAATTAACTAGCACTGACTTTCATAGGTTCAGGGCTATGACACAGCATCCTCTCTTCCCTCACGGTAGGTTCTGGAGTGCAACACCAGTCAGCCCAGTGCATCTGTCACAGGAAGACTGTTGTCTCAGAGTCTTTTAAAATTCAGGTGTGAGACGTTACTGATACAGAAGGCTATGCTATTTATTAATTACACACTTACATTACTAAGTTACAATTCTATGACTTCATTCTATTAAGTCAGAATTATACCATGCCTTATTCTCCCACACCGAGTCTTTCAGACATGGACTTGTTAGAGAGTCTGGCAGGTTGTCCACATGGCTTCCCTCCAGCATCCACAGGTCAGTTTACTACTGTCTGTCAGCATCTACTCTTTCACTGTCAGAAAATCCTACGATCTATTAATTCTTTTACCATTTCTTGACCCTCTTTTGCACCGCCTTTGTACCTGCCTTTCTCAACTCATGCCTCCTCCTAAGTAAACCAGCCTGTAATGACTTTTCCCTATTTATCCCCATATTCCTATCAGAAATACCAGACTTGGTATTAGAAATGCCAGACTTGGTATTTCTAATACTGTGATGTAGGTCATCTTGGTTTTATGTGGTATTGGTGGTATGGTACTGCTGGCCTTGCAAATTATACTCCCCTCAAGGTCCTGAGTGCTTCTTTGAATTATCTGCTTCGTACTGGTTACATATTTTTTTACCTGTTTTCTAAGACATATCATTCTGCGGGCGCCTCTGCATAGTTTCAATTAAGTACAGCATACATCTGTCCCACTGACAATTTCTTATCTCGTACTGCAGTCAGCATACCAGAGCAAGACTCATCCATGCTTTTTCTTGCTGTTTTTTGTGTTCTTGCAGCATCCTGTTCCCCCATAGCTGCTTAATTGCCAACCATTAGCCTTGACATGTTCTTTAAGGAGTCTCCTGGTTTCCTGCAGAGGCCTTGTCTCGTTACAGGGCTTGTTACGCTTCTTTGCTCACCGACACTTGAAGTCGGAGAGAGCCTCCAGCACAAAGCTGCTGAACATGAGGTGCGTGCCTTGCCAGGCTGGCAGGTGGGACAGACGGCAGAGTTACAAATCTCATATTCTATGTGTGACACTTGGCTGGTTTGAACTCTCTGTTAGAGAGAGAGGAGTGTGAATGAATGTGAATGGGAGTGTAGAGGTTCACTCAAGTTTTGAACACGTTTGCAGTTGTACTGTCTCTTCCAAGAGTAGGAATTATTTATGTACTGAAACATGTGCTATGAGGCAGATTATTATGGTGTATTTTGTATATGATAGAAGAAAACTACACCGAAGGGCTTGTGATTGTGTCCATTACAGCTGCTCATATTTTTGTCTTTGAAGTTTAAGGAGATGGAGCTGAAAACTCAGCTCTTCCCAAGCTAAGAACAGGGCTGGCAGACATTATCCTGCAGGTGACCTATGCTTTTACCTGAAAGAACTTCATTCCTAAGGGAGAGGCTAGTTCAATCCATAATATACAGCACAGAAGCTCGGGCCTCATCTTTTATGCTCAGCAGAGTCAACAGTTGTGTTAAATTATTTATGGTGTCTTTGTGATAGAGTCTGAACTATGCTGTGAGGAATGAACAAGGACCATCGATATAATGTCCAAGACTTAGCATACTGTAGGTGAAAGATGGAGTGGAGTATCCTTACATTAAAGTCATTGAGTGGACTCAGAACGTTAATATTATGAGTACTTTATGAGCTCTCCTCAGTTTGGCTGGAAAACGTAGTATTAAAGATCTTAGTGTTGGTATTGGTGAATATTAGGATATTTCGTTATGTATCGTGAAAGTATTGACTGCTTTTAAGTCCCTAGATCTCTGTATAGGCTTATAACTCCGAAATTGTTAATTTACTCATGAAATAAGTGGAAATTTTGTATGAAAAAAGTAAAGATAAATATTGAGACTGAAAGAATATTCTTTTTCCTTTATGGGCAAAGGAAAAAAAGAAAAAAAAAAAGGAAGCCATGAGCTCAAACAAAACACAGAATTGTCTTCAAAAATAGGAGTCAAAATAGCTGCCTGTGTGTTTGCTCAGTACCCTTAGTCAGGCTCAGTAAGCTAGAAATCTTTGGCATAAGTCATGTAGTGAATCTGTATTACTATGGTGCCTGAACTGAGGCACAGAGTTGCATAATTTGCATGTAAGTGTTTCGAAAGAAATATCTAGGCAAGTTTTCAGCAAGTCTTGAAATACCGGGGAACTTATAGAGGACTGGCAGAAATCTGGTGTTTCTCCATAATTAAAAATAGTAATCATAGGCCTGACCTCGTTGTTAAGCAAACTAAAAAAGCAGCTGGAACAGGATTCAGTCAATCACAGTTAAAGGAGGGTAGTCTGAAAATTGCAACCAACACGTTTCTAGAAAATTAATCTTGTTATAGTAACTAAATATTTTACAAGCTGATTGATACTGTAATATTATACCATAGTGTAAATTCTTGCCCTTGGTACCTTTTTTACCATGACAGTTTGACAGGGACAGTTTCAATGGTACAAAATCAGTCAGCTACTGGTATGGGTAGGATAAGCTTGTCTGCTTGCAAATACTGGGTACACATGATCACCTTTTAAAATCTTACTTGAGTCACTGTTATATTTGGTTTTGATAGATTTGTTATGTCCTTTTGTGTGTAGGAAGAGAACATAGGATTAGAAGGGATCTCCTAGGTTATTCAGTCTAGTTCTTTTTTCCTCAACAGACAACTGTGACTTATAATCACATTTCTTAAATTTATCCATATCAATATTAAATTTCTCAGGTTTTCTTGCCCTAGCTATCCCTGTTAAAAGGCTCTTCAGAATCTCACTCCTCTGATGATTACAAGCCATTTATTACCCACTGAAAATTGAACAACATGCCTTTTGTCCTAATACATACTGGACTGACAAACTAGGACATTTAATCCACGTTTAACTAGTTTAGACAAAAATAATTTGTATTGATTAATGTTTCTTTGTCATTAAACTCAACGATTCTCTGTTCTTATTACACTGTGGTTTCTTTGTAACTGAAAGTAAAATACAGAAACACAGGTATACACAGATGATAAGGTGCTTAGTAAGCCTTGTTAAAATTAAACATGGTGTCAAGTCATATTCTAGCCCGTGCCTTGTCTCACTTTCATTATTGTTTGTGTTCAAATCTGAGACTTTCAAAGTCAGTGTGTATTTTCAGTGAAGTTTTGCTCTGGTTGCTTGAAAATGAAACACAAGATCAGGCAAGTATGTTAGCAAGAAGCAAAGAGAACAAATCCTCTTACTGTTCAGGTGCTCTGCAGTTCCTGTGGAAAACTTAAAACTGCCTGTGTGTGAAAGCTGCAAATATCTCATTCAATGGCCTTATTTTATTTTATCTTATTTTATTTTCTCATAGGAGTATAAAATAGTAAATAGCATCAAAGAAAGACGTTCAAAAGGTGTTAAACCAGTTAACAGGCATGCTTAGTCTTTGACCTTTCAGGTGCTTTTGGGAAGAATTCACCCAGCTTGAAATTGTTCTTGACAGCTGTCTTTCTCAGGGGCCTTTCAGGAGCTGCAAGTGAAATGAATTGTTGTAGCTACAGTGGCCCACTTCCTGAAGGAAGACAATTTTCCATCCTACATCCTACCTGCTCCCTGTCTGCATTGGAGAATGCCTTCTGGAATACAAACCAGTCAAAAGTAGATCTGGTATTTTAGCTGCCATCTTTCCTGGGGGTACTTAGCCAAAGACAAGGAGCAGACTGTAGTCAGTGCAATAGTTTGAGGTGTACCTGTCAGTGGGAGAGCTCTGGATGCTATAAACAGCATAGTTCAACTGTATTGTTCATAAATAGAAAGCCTCATGGTGGTCATTGTAAATCATGGCAAACTGAAAGAAGACGTGGGTTGCCTACCCTTAAAGGCTGGTCAACAGTGAGCTGGAACATCATGAATATTTAATGACCCACAGAAACCATTCTATTTCCCTTGTTCATCTCCTGAAACATAGCCAACTATCTACATTTTGGCTATTCAAAATGTTGGAGATGTCCCCCCAAAAATACGGATTTTATGTGTTCTGTGTGGTTGTTGTATTTGGCTCCAAATTCTTTATGAAAATCTGAGGTTCACATTTTCTGGATTAAACACTTCTAGGGCAACCAAAGGTCTTTTATTTACAGTTGTCACTACTGGCTGTCCTTTCCATGGTAACATACTTCTGGTTTTGTTGCTTTTCTTATCTAGATGCTTTCGTTGGAGGGATCATTGGCCTCATTTTTGCTTATATTTGCTACAGACAACACTACCCTCCTTTGGGTAATACAGCTTGTCATAAATCTTACGTCAGCCTGCTAGATCAGAACTCTGTGAAGAAAGAAGAGAGACCTACAGCAGATAATGCTACTGGCCTGCCTCTAGAGGGAATAACTGAAGGTCCTGTATGACTTTAAGAAATGTGCAGAATGAACTTTTAGCCTTCTCACATTTCCTCCAAACTGGTTTCTTAACACAGTGTTTCTTACTCTACATGCTTTTTCTTTTTTTTCTTTCCTTTTTATAAAGAAAAATGAAATATTTTATTTTTAATGCCATAATATCATCATACTTTTAAAGTTAAATTTTCAGTTCATATTGACTTACTGAATTATCTGTTTTCAGTCTACTGCAAACAGATAGACTACTTGAGGGAAAGGGAAAAAATGTTAATAAAAACAATCCCATGTGGAGAATGGTTGAGAGAGTGATTTTAAGAAGATGTGATTGAGGATATAGTAGATCTGGAAACAGATTTTCTGAAGTACTGAGTGTCTCCTAGAAAGTTCTGGTCATCTTCAGCACTCATTGATTTTGATGGGTGATGAGTACACACAGCACTTTTCATCAGATGTTCAGCATCTGTTGTGGCCAGCCATTTCTTTATATAATTTGATAAATTGGGCATCATTGTTATGTTTATCATGTTGCCCTCTAACATAAAAATCTCCACATGCTGGTAGAACTTTGTATTAATTGTCACATTTTGACAAAGTCATTCTGAGCTACTAATGATCAAGCAACTGAAAGGTATGAACGGTTAAGTGTTTGCAAGAGCCAAGCCTTGTGCATTAGTAGTTCCAAAGGATGATGCTGACATTCAAGAAATTCCACGCTGTTAAAATTATCAGCTTGCAATAACATATATGTTCATAGGATGGATTAGAAACTTGGTATTACACTATTAGCAATTTTTGGAGAGCTCTTGCAGTAATTACCATCAAAACAAAATGAAAGGAAAGAACACCCATGACATTCAACAAGCTGAAGTCTTTAAAATAAATTTTAAAAAATCCTAAAACTGTGAGGATAAAGAAATACGTTTTCTGTGAATCTCGGTGTGCCATGTTTATTCTTGTGTAGTGACTCACTGCAGCATCGGTGATCTAAAGAAATGCAAAGATTTTCATTTGTGACTTTGGGTACACAACCATGAATGCTTGTGGTGGTCTCCAGCACTGTAACATATCCAGAAGAATGCTGGAGACAGTTTTCCACTAGATCCATTTCACATTTTCAGCTCATCATGTTCTTGAGCATGGTGTTTGCGAAGGTTGGCTTGGTACCTAATTGAAACTCGCCTGAATCAAAACACTGTTGGTATGGAGAAGATTACTAAGTGTATGACTTTAGTTAATTTATTATTGGTAGGATCCTGTTTTGTTATGTATGCACTATGCAGTATACATCACATTCCTGTGAAATGATGGACCTTTGGATGGCAGAATGTCAGATTCCAGAATTTTTTTTCTTAGATATCCTGTGAAAATGCAGGAAAATGTTCCAGACCACATCTTGGCAGTTGAACATTTCTTAGCGAGAGCTGCCTGTTAAAGCAATCAAGATAGCATTAATCAATGACCATTATTACGGTGCTTTAGACTGGAGGAGACTGCTGCCATAATTATAATTCATGTGTTCCTGTTGGAATATGTAGTGGCCTTGTAGGCATTTTGTGATTCAAACAGCTCAATGTCTTTATGTAAGGCTTGTCATTTACTTTTCTCAAAGGTAAGCTTTGTAGATTTTTTGAGAAGAGCTACTTCCTGATTGGCAACACTTGAATTTTTATAGACAGCAAGTAAATTAGAATCCCTTTAATGTAATAATTGTGCAACCATACTATATATAAACTTACATGATATTTGGAAATAACTATGAATAGGAAATGACATTAAGAAACAGAATGTAATAGGCATGAACCCAGGAGGGTTCTGTAGAAATTAGGCCTGATCTACTTGTAAAACTGATACCAATTTGACTGCGTCAGTTGGAGGTAGGCTTTTTTAGTGACAATTACATTATTCTGAGCTCTAGAATAGAGATGGTTACCCAAACATAACTGTGTTTTTGCTCGTGTATATATGCTAGTTCACAAAACTAGCATCAGCAAAGCAAAATTATTCTGGCATTACATTTGCACTGGATTTGACATAACACTTCTCTAGTGTAACTGAGGTCTTATTCTAGAAATCCACACAGTTTAGTGGAGGTATAATCTTTCTATAAAGTTTTTAAACCACCCTACAGAATTCTGTAACAGGGATATCATTTTCTATTTCTTCATATGGGAGGATTAATGAAAGCCCTAGAGTAAGGGTATCGTGTCTTTACATTGTATAGGGCTTAGCCATTGGCTTTTTCTTTCAGCAGGAACCCTAGTCTTCCAGGTTATATGCAAATGTTAAAAAAAAACTTAAATCAAAATTAGAACTTTAATACTGATGCATAGTGCATTTTGCATGTTTTTTATATAGATCTGGCTTATTCTCAAAAATGAGTGCGGCCTCCTAACTGTGCTGTACACATTCCCAGTATTTTAATGGCTTTTGATACAAACAAGCTATCTTCTTTGGGATGGGGAAAGCTTAGGCAGCCCTCAAATGAGTAGTGGCTGTTAAAAGATTGGAATATGAAGTGTAACGCAGCATAACTACTTACATTGCAAGAGTAATTGGTGAACTTTGCAAAGCAGTAAAGAATAACATCTTTTAATGGGAATAATTAAATTGAAAGTCATAAATAGACAATATAAAAGCTTTGATTAAAATGTAATTAAAATTATGAAAGACTTAATGAAGTGAAACTTGTGGAGGGATCTGTAGGCACTATAATAACCAGTGCAAAGTCAGTGTAGGGAAGGCATTTTTGTGGATCAATGTATTTTAATCTCATGCTTTCTCAGTGTGAAGGAAATGTAATGTTGTAACGCACCAATAAAACAACACATGAATGTGGGTTTGTACATCTGTGTGTTATTGGTTTTTTTTGAGAAGAATAAAGGTTATCAAATTAGTTTCATTAATAAACCACATGGAGTATTACAAAAAAACAAGCCCTAATGTGACTGCATTATTGATAACAACAGTTCCAAAAGCCATTACTGATACCACTAAAATGGAACAGCCTTCTTCCTTTAACCAAAATATGCTACCCAACTTTCATCCGAGAAAATGTACAGTGTAAGTTTGCAAGGTTGAAACTTTGAAATATTCAACCAGCTAAACTGCAACAGGTCCCTTTCATCTGTTAAGTCCCGTATCTCAAATATTACTAGGAGTGCCACAATTACAGATACGATTAGACTAGAAAAGAATAAAAAAATCTAATAGAACATAGCAGAAATATCCTGAAACCAAGAGAAGCATGAGACTGCAAACTTGTCAGCAAAATGTCCCTTTAGTGAATGCGTATCTCAGGCGAAGTGTTAGGAAGAGAGCTGGAGTGTTTAAGCTGATCCATTCTCAGATTTTGTTGTGTGCAATTTAGTCTGATTTAGCCTTCTATTCTTTCCCTGTGCATACAGTGAATTCCTTCTATTTAATGTGAAAAAAAACCGCCATTTTCCTTCTTTCTTTCCATAACTAAAATATAGTGTACTACAGACTTAAGTAAATTTTAAAAAAAGCCTTATTTTTGGTTTATGGTACTAAAATTCTGTTGACTTCAGTGGAACTGCTCTGGATCACTAAGCACATCACATCCAGTAGGTGGAATAAAGCCTTCACAGAGTTTTTGCTCACACTCTTATATTTCTAGGAGTATAATTAGCAAAATACTGCAACTAATCTGTCTGAAATTGTGTTTTCTTATGATAACATATATCTCTCCCGAGTTGGAAAACTGTTGGGTTCCTATGACCTAACGGAAGGGGAAAAGTCTTGAACACAGCAGCATCAGGATGATGGGAGTAAAAGGGTTAGACACATGTTTCTGTTGCTTTTGATGTTCGGAGTGTGTTCAGATTTGCCACAAGCAATGGGTAACAATGATTATAAAATTTCTTTATTACCTGCTTACCAGTGTTACTGCTTACAGTAGTGCTGTGCTGGCTGGGACAAGTACAGTACAGGTCCTGTATTGAAGAGTTACGCTATGTTTATATTAATTCACGGAAAGAAAATAGAAATTCTGCTCTTCATTACACCAGTATAAACACTGCTGTATTGCATGGAGTTACTTCACAATAATACTCTTTTTATCAAAGCAAACTTTGAGATTTTGGTCTTCTGTCACTGTAGGCTGGATCTTGCTTCCAGTAAACTCTCATCAGCTTAAACATGAAAAGGAGGGCCTATAGTTCCTTTCCAGAGAATTTCTACGTTGCTCTCCTAAGAGGCTAAAACTAAATTTTTAGTTTTAAAAACTAAAAGTTTACAGTAGGATACGCTCTGTTTCTCACGGTTTATTATATAGAGAACTCACTGTTCAACAGGTGTGCAGATCATTCCCTGCTCAGGAACATGCTCAGAACAGAGAGAAAACATTATCATTTTGCCATTAAGTTAAAATTTGCTCAACACATATAGAATGTCTAAAATTAAAATGACAAGACTGGGTGGATAATTCCTGATAACGCTGGATTGAACTGAGATTCCTTTTACAAATGCCGGCACGTTGGCTGAGGGCTACAGGATTTTTGCTTGAACTTGCAAAGATAGCCAAGAAATCATAACTCAGACCATTCAGGCCAGATTTGGATCTTGTTTGAACCCAGATATCTATACTGAAGGTATCTGAGCTGCAAGAGACGTACACTGAAGTTACAGGAAAGATCTACCCATTATTATTTTGCTGCCAGCTTCTGGGAAAACTTTCCAAAGGGAAAAACTAAAAGACCTTTGGGGGTAGCCCACATCATGCAATCTGTGTAGCAAGGTGTGAATGGGGCATGAAATAGAAAATCCTTGCTCAGTGCTTTGACTTGATAAAAACAACATAGCAATGCATTTGACCAGTTCATGAGTATTGCAGAATATCAAGCGTGAAACGCAATTCAGCCGGCTCCGTAAACCTTAAACCTCTGGATGGAGTTTCTCTGTTAGTTTGCCAAAAAAGCTTGTAATTTCACTGGCAGCTTTACAGTTGTCATCTGTTATTCTGTCGACCTACTAGAATTTAACACTTGATATGAAGACTCAATTCACATGGTCAGAAACAAGTTTACTTCCAGGAGTAGATGGGGCTGGGCACAAGGAGGCTCTGTTTTTCACTCCAGTGTTTATATGTGGTTTGCTTTTATTTAGCGTCTTGTTCACAGGTATAACTGTGCTTTTTAATTACCCCCCCCATGTCCTCTGAGCTCCCTCAGGTCCCTTGTTCTTTTCATCTCCAGAGCAGCCACTCTGATGGAGGGAATGGGAAGAGAAGTGTTTGCTGACATCTACAGATACCTTCTCCTGGATGGTTTCTGTCTCCCTCCTCTCCTTCTTCCATCCTCTCTACATTACTTAGAGGATTTTAAAGTGGTCCTTTCTGTTGTTTTGCTGTATATTCTCTTGTTCCTGTTTGAAAACCGCTTTTTTTCTGATGTCACAGCTTCAGTCAGCTTGAGATGCCCAACAGACACCCCTCCTTTGGGGCACTGATTTAATTCACAGACTGGAATGGTTTGGCCTAACGTTTGCACCTCTCTTATTTCCACACTCAGGAAAAGCAGCCAGCAGTTACTCTGGAGTCAGCTGTTAGGGTTAACTTTCACTCTTCGATGTAAATGAAATAAATAGGCTGACACTAGGGGATCTGCACATGGAGATTGACGCCAGTGAGGTAGCTCACAGGATCACAAACACTGCAACTTGAGCCTGCCCCGCACTTCCCTGCCCCTCCTGGGTTAAGCAATGTAGTGCTTTTCTCCAGGCGCCCAGCATGCAGAACGGAAATATCTGCCCAAGCTGCATGAAACCCATTCCAGACCTGCTCTGTGAGTAGGAAAACAAAGTCTCTCTCCCTCAGCAGCCCCTGCTGCCACTGCCCTAAGCAAGCCCGTATGAGGAAACACTATGTTTAGATCTGCACACTGAAAAATCTCAGGAATGGAAAAATGTGGAATGCTTGCACTTCATGTGAATAACAAATGGAGAAACTGAGACCTCTGACTAGCAATAGTCATACTGGGGCTAAATATAAATTAATAAGGGCAAGCCACTGAAATAAAATATTTCAGAATATTAAGAATTAAAGACACATCTATAATAACCTGTCCCAGCTTAATCCCGTACACACACACTTATCCCAGAGTGCAGGCTTTTGTATTTGGGGTTAACAGAAGCAACAATATCTCTAAGCTTCCAGGTCTAATTAATGCACTTAATATATTAAACAATTTCTACCCACAATACAGAATACAACTCTTAAGGGACTAGAGTTACATAATTGCCCAAGTGAATCAAAACAAGCTCCAACAGGAGGACTCAGGTTGCTATTGTCTGATACGCAAAACCCTCAGTCTTAAGCCACAGGGCACTTTCAAGAAATGGCTTTTACAATTCTTAGTATTGCAGTGAGAAAGGGTAATAAGTAAAGGGAAGTGTCCAAATGCACTTTTGCTCTCAAGTTCAAAGGAGTTCTTATCCTGATCCACAGCTGGAGCAGAAGCAGATTCCTGTTCTTCACATTTTTGACATTACAGGTCCAGCAAACGCACATCTGATCTGCAAGATGCTATGAGTGACAGGTGAGCGTACGTTTATGAGTGTAGTTTGGAGAGAATGATTCAGGAAAATTCTCACTTCCTCCATGATGCCTTCAGAAGGCAGCCTACCAATGCAGTTAAACTCACAGCAAGCTTACGCTTTGCTTTTAAGAACCTTCTGAGATACAAAAAGCTTAGTCTATCCTGTCATCAAACACCCTCAGCCCAGCACAGCTATCAGTGTATCATCCATTTAAGGCACCGTGAATCCTGATGTGGCTACTTCAAGAGGAGACAGAGCATACCTAATACAGCTGCTCTTAAGACCACTGTCTAATGAAATGTTGTTAGCATTATTCTGTGAAATACAAATGATTTGTTCCAATTCTTATTCTGCACTTCCAGCACTGTGATGCTATTTTTAGAAGCCTATTTCCATCCTCCAGCTTTCTGATGTGTGGTCACTGCAGCAGAACAGAAACAATCTGTGAAATAAAGACGACACTAATCTGCCGTCATGGGAACCACTGGTATGAGAACCACAGCTAAGGCCAGTTTGGCCACTATTCTAGTTAGCATCACTCTCTCGAAGTGACTTTCTGACAACAGGCGGAAGACTAAGAGTGAAGAGCTGCTAATTAAGATACATGCCCATTACATAATTCCCGGAAGAGATCTAAGCAAGGGAATGTTTGATTTATTCATCCCAATAGCCTTGCCCATTGCCCTTGTTCAACACACAGAGTAGGTGACTCTGAAGACTCCCGGGGGTCATATTATGGTCAAAATTCTCCTTGAGCTTTGTATTCAATTCCTTGTATCGGGGTCATTAGGAGAAAGGAGTCCCCACTTTATTTAGGGGGATGTTTACAAATGACTTATTGTTACTCAACAGACTATTGAATAACTATCTCCTTTACCAGACAGGCTGAATATACAATACAATTGTATTAGTCTGTATTATGCGCACATCATTTCTTATCAGCATAACAGAGCATTTGTGTATACAAAACAGCATTTCGTCTTCATTTCCAGTCCAATGGATTGAAGCCACAATAAAAGACTCAGATGAGAGTTCTTATTGAAACCACTATAACACTGTAAAAAAGGGAGGGGAAAAGAACATTAGTGCAATGTCACAATGTGACTCTAATCTAAGAGGTGTAAGCGTGTCTATGGAGTCAATGTGCTGGAATTCATACCTGCAGCATTGTCCGACAAAGATAAAGCAACTTAAAATATCCTCTGTATCAGTGAGTGTGAAAAAGACTGGAGCTGGCCTCTTCAAACAAATCATTTCATGAAACAAAGGGCTAGAAATCATGTTTCCAAGGCTTGTTTGGAAAACAGGAATTCCATTTCACAAGCATGTAATGGGTTAGAAAATAGTTTTAAGTCCATATGTTAATAAAACTCTGAATTTAAGAATATTTTAATGGAAAAAGCTTACGATCTCTCCCTGCAGCTCAGTGTATAAAACCCTCTGCCAGCATATGGAGAGAATGATTTCCACCCTTGCTCTTTCAAGGCTTCCATCCCACTCATGTCAAGCAAATACCCATAGTAACAGGGTTATTCTCAAGTGGGCTGTTTATTCCTTCCTAATTTGACCATAAATTCTATCCTGGGCTGAGAAACCTCCCCCAAAATGTTAGTGCAACTATTCTGTTTCTGTGAATTATTCTGATGTGAAATAGTTCCATTTTAATTTTTGACCAGTTTATTTTTAGCATCAGCTACAGTCCCCTCTTTTTTAATACTAAAACAAAATTCCTGTGCTACTAACCCCCAGCAAGATGAGCACAGCTGATCTGAGTTTTCACTTCAGGCTAATGGAGAACAAGCACAATCACAGACAAACCCAGCCTCCTGCAGTAACGTTTTAAGTAGGAGCTGGCAAGCTTGGGGAAAGGGCAGGGTACTGACCTATGGTGCAAGAAGAGGTGCTTCAGGAACTCATGACTAGTAAGTAGATTTACATTTTCCATGAAGAGATTAAAACTGTCTCTATTCTACTTGGGAATTCCCAAGGTAAATGGAAATAAATTAGTTGTGAGTGCATTTCAACTGGGAATTTGTGAAGTTTAAACACTGCATGGTTTAATACAGTGAACTTGTACAACAGCTTCTTCTTTTGGATGGATGTGGGGGAGGGATGGAAGAATTGACCTTGTTTCTTGATGGCCCTTAGTTTGTGGAAGGTTTCTGCAGCAGGGAGAATTGGAGCTGATCACCCTGTGAACTTTTTTAGCTTTATATTCTTTTCCTAGTTCCTAAGAAATGGAGAAGCACTAGGGTTTGTGTTCTTAAGTGCATTCATATGTGCTCTTAAATAAAGCCTGGCTTCTAACTTGAAGTGTATTGGTTTATAACCAATCAAGTCTATTCATCTCTTCCAGCTTTACTTTTATGGAATGATTGGTCAACTAGTTTTCTGAACCTCTATCTATTTAATGCTTATAGTAGTTTCCAAGGAGTTATAGAGAACTCTTAGGCAGGTAAGTACATGTTTTGCCAATATGTTGTCCTTGCTAAAATTAAGAGGGGAACTTACATTACTTTTTCTACTATCTTCCTGTAAAACTGTAGTCATGACAGGATGGTATATTGAGTTTAATGGCACTGGTCATGGCTATACAATAAGAAGCATTTATATTGTAATTAATGCAGCTATGAAGTAAGGTGCTTATAAGTTAAATCATAGAAAAACTGCCTTGTTATGTTGTGATAATCCACTAAATAACTACAGTCACTGCTGTGATTAGTGCTAATATTTAGAATCGTACATGAGGTTTAACAACCTTGGAACCTAGTGAAGTAAATTGTACATTAAGGACTGTAAGCTTACTTTTCCTCTGATAAATCTTTGCTGGTAGCATTGTTGACATTCACCTAGGTACATCAAGATTGTGAAAAATTTGTTTAAACACCAGAACTAATAGGCTGAATACAATCTAAAACAATCCTGTGACCTGAATTTCAATGGCTTCGCTAGGAGAGATTGGGACAAAAATACATCTTGTTGTCAGCTGAACTCGACTAAAAAGCTTTTCTGTCACTTCCTCATCATGCTGAATTTTCACTTAGTTTGAAAGGAGGGCAAGAGGTGTAACTTACTCTTCTCAGTGTGTTAAAGGAGTAAAGGTTAGGATCAAAGGGGGAAGCTAATCATATAACGCTCAGGTAAGTAGAGAAAGATTCACAAATACTCTTCTCTCCCTGCCCTTGGCATAGCATCACAACTGATATTTTATGGTCCAGTGATGTGCTTTCATAAAGCACACCGCATCCTTCAGGCTAAATTGCGTGTTTGTGTTTTGGGTCATTTCTAAATGCTTATATTAGTGCTCCCACTAACTCTTGTAAGCTAGTGCTACTACACAGGAAAAACCATCTAGAAGCTGAGTTTTTAGGTGTGAGGTTTATCTTTTGTGTGCAGTGATTGCTCACTTATTAAACAGTGATTCCCAAAGGTGATTATTTAAGAAACTGAGATTCTCCTGCAAATACTGGTTCTTAGTATTTCAGTTAAATGATGATTTCTTTTTTGCTTTCAGTAGTGCCAGATACACAGCTGAGCAGTTGAGATTTTATTCAGAGGAGCTGGAACTGGCTCATGTAAGTGGGCTCTGAGCCAGGCTCCACCTAGCATTGGGTCCTTAAATGAGGTTTACTGGCTCTGGGCTTTCTCTATAGTCAAGAGACTATTTGGTACTTAGACTGCTCAAGAGGAGGCTTTAAACCTTCAAATGCAAGTGAATCCCTAACTCTGTTTAGGACAAATACAGACATCTGTCTATCCACTTGGTAAGGAAAATTTTATACCAAAATTAATGTTGTTACTGGTCATTAAGAAATAGAAGTTCATTTGATCACTGCTGAAATCAATGGAGGCCAAATATAGTTGGGGAATACTAGCATTATACTATGCATTATTTTCTATAAATTTGTCCATGATAAGGTGAGCTGGCAGGCATGCTTATGCTCTTAAACAAGTCATCATAAACTCAAATTAGTTCTTTAAGTGAGATAAACTTCCCTGAAATCTAAAAGTGGGTCAGCCAAACTGTTCCATTTTAAGAAATCTTAATATATAGTTATTCACACTGATACTTGAGCTCTGATATAATCTTTAACTCTTTCCTGCTACACAGCGAATGCAGATAGTGGGATAGATAGTTGTCTGGGGTACACCTGTACTGAATCACTTCTAATCACCTATAAAGTTTGGGGGGGGGGGGGTTTATTCCTGATAACATCCAATGAAGGATGTGAAAGGGCTTGTGGGATAAAAGTAGCTCTCATCTTTCATTTTGCTCTTCTGCCTATAAACTCCACTAGGCAGGAGCTGTTTTCCCCTTCTTTTTTCAGTGCTTGTTACAACAAAGATCTTTGCTACAGAAGCAAGTTGCCATTTTGGTACCCTGAGGTCCCCCATGGCTCTAATATCTGAGCCTCAACTCTTCATCTGCAGCAGTGTAACTGCCGAAGCAAAAGAATCTCACCTTTCCAGGGCCACAGTAACCAGATGTCAGAATGCTCAGTAGAAATTTAATAACACAAGTTATTGACTTGCAGGTTTTGTTGAATGAAATGTAAACCCAATTTGATATGAGAGGGTTTGTGTTTTTAGACAAGAGCTCTTTTTAGAGGCCATGTTTACTATCATCAAAGTTTGTTCACAGAAACAACTGTTGTCTGACAGAAACAATTTCTCATGTTTAGGGCTGTTCATCCCCACAGAAGTGATGTCCTAGAAGGAAGTGAATAGATGACACTTTTTTCGTATTTCTTTATGGCTAAATGAGTCCAGTGAAAATGCCTTCCTCATTCACATGGTGTGTTCCTAAGGAAAATATGCATGTCATACTGGATGCACTGCAATATTTCAGACAATATTCACAGTTACATTAATACCATCAACTTAAAGAAGAGCTACTGAATTTATTGGCACTAAGCATAATAGCACCCTGTTCTACAGCCAAAGCCTGAAAGAGCACTGCTCTGACTCGCCTCCCTTCCAGAGTTACCACTTTGATGTCTGGTGTTTCTTGCTGGAGGCCCATTCACTGTGTGTCATGCATATCCCACCCCACATGTTGAATATAATACTTGCTATATGATAATCTTTTTCAATAATATGTTTGAAAGAATATTTTCGAAGAATTCTTTTCCTGAAGCTTCAGCATGGGTTTGATCCTGCTGGTACTGACACCTATTAACTCCAAAATGAAGAAAAAACAAACCCTATTTTCATGTCTGTAGCTGCTGTCCATGGTCAAACTTGCCTCTAGTATGGGAGAATGTGGTTGAAGTGCCCCCTCCAGAACATCCCCAGGATGGGTTTCGGTGCATCTTTCTTAGTAGCCAAGCTAGTAACTGCTTGAACAGGGCAAATGAATGTGAAAATTAAGAGTAAAGACATTCTAATGCCACCACAACGATCAAAACTACACTGCAGCCTTCAAAAGCTGTGAAGCTTGTATGAGCCCTGTATTTACAGGCTGTAAGTCTGGAATGTTTTAAGTTGTTAACAGTTAATGCCTAGTTCTAGATAGAATCCTCCAAATTTTTATTAAGTGCTAGGTATTAAATAAACTTTTATTTCATGTACTTTAAATCAAGGAGGTTAATTATTGATCACACATTATTATGCTTTTCTCTTCCTTAGATTTTGTGCTAAGTGAAAATCCCGATTAGAATTTGGGCATGAAACGTAGGGTTACCCACTGCTTTGTTTGGTGGGTTGTTTTATTCATGGGCTGTGGTTTTTTCCTCTCTTCTTATTGTATAATTGGACAACTGAGGGCTTTTCATTGTTAGATGACTGTGTGCTGTGACCCTACTCTTCCCTAAGTGTGCCTGGCTTCAGGGTCACTTCTTCTTTTAGTGAAATGGGATCACAACAGAGGATTGAGCTAGAGGAACAAAGTCAGCAGCTGACTTGAGATGCTTTGAGCTGAGCATTTGGCTTTTGTGCAGGCAGAAAGCAGTGGCTGCTTTCATTTTGACTGCCTTATCTTTATTGCTAAGCAGAAAAAGGAGATTCAGGCAATCTTTCAAGGCAAAGGTTTTATCTTTTTGAACGTTTGAGCTGGGGAACGGCTGAGGTGAGCCCCAGAGGCTTCCTCAATGAAGGGCTATTTAATCCCTTGTGCAAGGGCACACTCCAACAGCCTCTCCCTGAAGCAGATGGAGATTATTAACATTCACCTGATGGGGCATAGATGATTTACTCTGGATACAGCTAGGAAAGTAGTAGAAATGGTTTGCCTCAACTCTTTTTTTTATTCCAATTCTTGTGACTCATGAGACTGTAATGTGGAAGGAGGACTGTTTTTCCTTCTAAAGCTCAGTGACCATACTTTGCTTGTCAGGTAGTTATTTATCATAGGCACTTTATGGTTATATGCAGTTCCTCATTTCTATTTTAACGAGGGAAGGAATAGAGTATGGAAAAGAGTTATATGCTCTGTGCTGTAAACCTTGAGCCTGGGACTACAAAACAGATGTTCCTTCCCAGGAGAAAAAGGAACAAAGGCTACTTGCACTTGAGCATGCTACACAAGAAATAACTTGAAACATTTCCATTTCCTCCACAGCAATCACCAATGACCTACTGCATTTCTCTGTGCCCCAAATTAATGTCAGCTAATTGTTTTGCAACTTAGCAAGCCAGGAAATTTGTTACCTATGAATGAAGGAGAAGATTGATTTGCCATGAGACTACAATGACATCCAGAGGCTACTTGCTTGGATTTGTCAGTTCCATAGGCTGTGTTTTTAATTTAGTCTTACATTTAAATTGTTCCATCTAGCATTGCAAACTACCTGTGAAATCCACAGAAATGTGGCTGGGTTTGTGCACAAAGATGAAATATTGCAAGCATTAGCAACCCATTTAAGAGCTTACCAGTGTCTCAGCTGGGGTGGCATCCCTTGGGTGGGTATCCGGGGAGTGCACATTCATTAAATGGGTGAAGGACAGCAGTGACAGCGTGATTAACCACCAGCATTATTAAACAAAGTCCTGCTGTGAATGGAAGCCTGTGAGAGGGTGTGTTATCAATATGGTGTGTGAGACTGGGCAACAGGTGTCTTCCCTGGGATACTGTCTGGGCATTCAGGAAGGTATCCCTCTTCCTATGGGAAAGCTTCTATAATTTTTCTTTACGTGTAATAGTGATTAGAGACCCACTCTACCTTGATATAAGCAGGAAGGACTGCAGTGATATTTTTCCCTGCCTCTGGCCTTGATCCAAAGTCATTCATTAATTTAAGTCACTTTTGGAGAACATCTTTAATTTTTCAAGCTTTGCTCCTAGTAGAAAAATGTCTCAAAACCATTTTATTGATGTATTTGGGATCTTCTCTTTTGTGTATGTTCCAGGACAAGAACATCTGGAAAGCTGCAGACAATGACACTAATAAATTATCCTACAAACTTTTTCAAACCATGAAGTCTGAATTTGGGTCGCTCATTTGCAAATGGATCTGTCTATCTTTGGTTAGATAGATGCACTGTAATGACTCTCTGCCACCTAGCTGCAGGCCATTTAGGATATGGTTAAGCTGGCTTCTTTTTTTTTTTGTCTCTAGCTGTTGGCCAACATTAAAATCAGAGCACCGTGTAAAGTGTAGTAGTGTTATACAATGTGACTGCAGCAAGAAATCAGGCCCTGGCCCTTTAAAATATTTGGCAAAATCTGAAATGAAAAGACGACACAAAACCAGGAAACCAGGCAGGGCATTGTGGACTACCTGTCGGAGTACATCTGTCCTAGGAAAGTGGTGGGTTCCTCTGAAACCCCAGTCTAATTTTTCTAAAAAAAGCCTAAAATGTACATGTTCCTCATGTAAAAATAAGAACACATACGGAAAAAAAGCCAGTGAGGATTACTTCCATCATGCATGACACAAAAGCAAATATTTCAGGGAGTTCCACTAAATACAGTTTGTAATTTTCAGCAGAGTGAAGATGAATGTGTAGAATTAGTTATATTTATTCTGAGCAGAACTTTAAGATCTTAAAGATCGTGAAGAATCATTGCAGAATATTTTATTTCTGAAATAATAGACCAAATTCATCACTATCATATGACCTTTTGATTCCTAAAGGATACAGCTTTCTTACCCCCAAATAGTTGTCTATAGTATTGCTTTGGTTTTCTATCTGGGGACTTTGTCCCATTCCTGAGCATCAAGAAACTGCACACCTTTTCTAATGCTCTTTCTTGAAGTGGAGTGTAATGGTGGTGTTCAGCTTAACCTTGCACTACAAAAGCAAAACTCAGCTCCAGTTTACCAAAAGGGTTTTGGAATAGGACTTCGAGAAACCTACCGCTTATGGTAGTAGAGATGGGTGCTTTTGAATAATCCATATTCGGAAGATATGAAGCAGTTTAAGGCTAGAGTTTCAGGCAACAACAGTCCTCAAATCCAGAGCTTTGCTTCAGGTTAGTACAGGCTCTTAAACAACCAGGGACCAGGAGTTTTGTTGCAAGAAGCCAAGTTTATTTGTTGTGCCTTGTTACAGCCAAGTAAATAAGTTATTTTTATTTCTGTATCCAAAGACTCAAAACAATGTTCAGGGCATTCAGAAGATGCCCTTGCACATCTTGAAGCCAAAAAAGACTCCACTGCAATTCAGCAGCGAATTTGCCATCCTTAGGTGACCATCCAATTTGCTACTGATTTATTCTGGAAATTCATCTATCAGTCTGACCTTTCTATGATGGCTACCTATAATAACCTTACATATGTATGATTATCCTACATCTATATCCTATTATGTCCTATTAAAAATTACATTAATCCATATTTCTGCATGATAGAAGACACTGCATTGACTCATAAACTATATAATTTCTCCAAGTTAAACCACTGTTTACCTTGTGTTTAAGCAGAGGGAAGCTATTACAAATATATAAGCACATGACTATTTGCATAAGCAAATAACCACTAAAGGTGAGAACATTTATCAGCTAATATTAATCACAAAATAGGGACTGGATTTCCTGGAAAAAAGCATTTGCTTCCCCAACTCAGTCAGTTTTATGCCTTTGATATTCTATTTGGGAAACTTCTCTATTTTTTATTAGCACAGCTACTTTTATGAAGATCCGCTCTTTGTAACTGATGCATCTCTAATTTATTTTTAGCTTGTATATTAAATTTCATAGAACATAGTATGTTCCATTTCTCCAGTTAACCCTCCCAGTTAACATCAGTAGAACTTTGCACATGTCCATCAGAACAGCAAATTTTAACGAGAATGTTGCTTCATAAGAACAAAATTAATTGTTCAAAGACATTCAAGTGGTAGCAAATTTTGTAGCTTGCTTATGTAAGTTCTAATATTCAGTGAAAGCCTTAATGATGCTATTAAAATAGATAGTTCCTATATCTTTGGAGGAGGAAGGTTTTGCAAAACTAAGGACCTCTGAAGAGCACCATTGCCTGCACCCCAGCACTCCACAGTGCAGATTGACTGCAGACATTGTTGGCTTGCAAGGATTCTGCCTCTTGATCAGCAAATAGCATCAGATGAGTTTTGGCAGGAGCTCTAAATTTTGGCTTCCTGAAAGGTATTTCCATACCTCTTGAGTTTTACCAACAGTTTATATATGAACGGCTTTTATTTCCTCTACGTTAACTTGTCATGAATTATCCATTATAAATTATATACTTAACTTTAAATCCATCAAGGGATAAATTTGGAAATACCCAAGAAAGACTATGGATCAATTACATGGAAAGTTGGCTAAATAACCTACATTTATCTTTACTAATGAATCTTAATGACCGATGGCATACCAATCACTGAAATAGTGCAGCTCTTATATTCCAGAGCAGGTTAAGCGACAGCTTGGCTGCAGTTATGCACCTATGCAGAAAACTAGCAGGAAAATCTTTCCTACTAGGGATAGCACACATTTGGCACACCACACATTGATGCCTACCTCCGTGTTGTGAGGGATAGACTTCATGGCTACAGGTTTAAAAAAAAACCCATGAGGTCAGGGTCAAAATTTTAAGCCCTGGCTGAAGGTCCTACAACCTGTTATTATGCTGAAGGTAGGATCTCTAAAGTAAAAATCAAAGCTTGGAACAAGACCTGGTGGTAGAATGTCTGAGACAGAAATAATCAAACTGGAAATAAGATTCCACTTTCCAAAATGAAGAGCTATATTCCTAATCTTTTCTGATTGTTAATTATAAGTAGTAGTAATATCACTATTTGAAGACCATACATCCGGTCTGTGTGTCTTTCTGAAAGATAGGCTCTAATTAAACCTCACATTAATGGGAAGTCAGGCTAAAAAAAAAATCATCATTTTTTCCTCATTTAAAATCCATTAATCTATATAAGTGGATGATTAAACTTGCAACCAGGAACCAATCTCTGGCTTTAGAATTTGGACTCTGGCCATGATAGATAAAAAGGAAAAATTCCAGAGAAGTTCCTTAGGTTGGAATTATTTCCTTTTCTTCAGTCTGCAAGGGAAGTTCGGTTAGGTCTTCAGGATTTACTGGAAGAACAAGGATGCTAAATACATATCATAGACTTATTTTAGTGGTTTTAAACTTTTTTCACCCCTTTCCGCCTCCTCACTCCATAGTCTTTTTTCACTGTCAAATACATGTTTAATTTTCCAACATCTATTGCCAAAGCTATCAGGAAGAATTTTTGTTGTATTTTTATCTACTATGACATAATGTTTTTTGTCTTTTTCACTGTATAACTCAGCTGTATTAACATGGTAATGCACACAAGAAAATAGCCATATATTTTATGCAGTCATTTTCCCAGCAAAAGAAATTAAGTGGGTTTTGGCTCTGGATTCATGAGCTCCTGATGGAGATCTGCCCATTGTGCTGAAGACTTAACGTCCTCAGTGTAACTTTTCTCCACAACCTGTCTCTGAGCCTATCTCCAAATTGTGGAGCAAGAATGAACCAAACTGTTAGATTTATATTCATTTAGACCTGATACTAACAAAAATATGATTAAACAGAGTCTGTAAATTTTCAACCCCCCAGAAAGCAGGGATTTACAGTACTGATGTGTCTGTTTTGGTATTTATTTAGGATATTCATGTATCCTAAGCTCCTGCTGGATTGCAGCTAGATAAGGTACTCTGTCATGCACTGTCCTGGTAGCTCACTTGTTCTTGGAAAGGATGATACATCTCCCACAGTGGACAGTCATTATTGGCAATTCCTGTGCTGATATGAATGCTTTTGCAGGAGGCAACGCATACCAAATACCTAGAGTTTCATATTCTGCCATATATTTATACTCATACTTTCAATCATATTTATGCCTCGGGTTGGTGAAGAATTAGGCAAATCCTCCACATAAATAGGAGAACACGATGGCTATCAATGAGGTACATGGATAGATTTAGGCTTAGATCTTCAGCCTGGTTACATAGGAAATACCCTACACAGCATTGTTCCATGCTCTTTTCTTTGTGAGAGTGTACTGTTAGGAATATAACAAGTCTTAATATGCTGGGTAAAAATATTTAAAATGTCAGTTTAAACTATACATGGGAAATCTGGAGGAAGTCTGGAGGAAGCTTTGTTTCACAGAGGTACAGTTCAGCTATGTTTTCTAAGGCAAGAAAAAACATTTCCAATGTGGGTTGTGTCCTCATCCTGTCAGTTCTCTGGCACCCAAAACTTTCTGAAAGTCTTCAGTAACTCCCAAGCTGATTAGCGGTCACTTCTTAAATGCAGCGTGCAAGTTGTCACTGATCAGTTTCCCAGCAAGAATCCCTCTAGATGTCGGTCATCCTTCATCTGGCTTAAGGCACAATCCTTTAAGAAGGTGCAGTTCCCCCTTACAGAATCATAGAATTGTTTAGGCTGGAAACGACCTTTAAGATCAAGTCCAACTGTTAACCTAGCACTGCCAAGTTCACCACTAAACCATGTCCCTAAGCACCACATCCAAATGTCTTTTCAATACCTCCAGGGAGGGTGACTCCACCACCACCTTTCTGGGCAGCCTGTTCCAATGCCTGACAACCCCTTCAGTGAAGAAATATTTCCCAACACCCAGTCTAAACCTCCCCTGGTGCAGCTTGAGGCCATTTCCTCTCATTCTATCGCTTCTTACTTGGGAGAAGAGACCAACTCCCACCTCACCACAGCCTCCTTTCAGGCAGCTGCAGAGAGTGATAAGGTCTCCCCTCAGCCTCCTCTTCTCCAGACTAAACCCCCCCAGCTCCCTCAGCCGCTCCCCATCACACTTGTTCTCCAGACCCTTCCCCAGCTCCATTGCCCTTCTCTGGACACGCTCCAGCACCTCAATGTCCTTCTTGTCCCGAGGGGCCCAAAACTGAACACAGCATTCGAGGTGCGGCCTCACCAGTGCCGAGCACAGGGGCACCATCCCTGCCCTGCTCCTGCCGGCCACACCATTGCTGATACAAGCCAGGATGCTGTTGGCCTTCTTGGCCACCTGGGCACACTGCTGGCTCATGCCCAGCGGCTGTCAGCCAGCACCCCCAGGTGGTCCTCTGCTGGGCAGCTTTCCAGCCACTCTTCCCCAAGCCTGTAGCGTTGCATGGGGTTGTTGTGACCCAAGTGCAGGACCCAGCCCTGAGCCTTGTTGAACCCATTCAGTTGGCCTCAGCCCATCGATCTAACTTTTATCTTCCTTTTTCAGAGGAAATACAGCAGTAACCTTCATAAAACCCAACACTCATTAAATATAGAAAGTTGGTCCCTATAACTACTTGCTAACATCACCTTGTTTTGTACTGATCTGTCATTTTTGTGTTAGCAACGCTGTAGCTGGGTAATGAACTCCATTAGTTTTGGTTATGATGACTGCAGTGCAGCTGTCCCCACATCTTGAAGTTTGTGTTTCTCAGATTTAGTCGTAAAACCCAGCTTAGCATCTTCTACACCCACCTTGGGGAGGGACCGCAGGTGACCTCCGCCTACTATACTATACATATGTTTGGAGGAACAACTTCATGTAGCTATCAGACAACTTTGGATAATCTATCCTACTGCCATTTATGAGCACATTTGCCTATTTTTGATGTATCCTGTGTTTCAGTGATGGAGTTGTGACCCCCAAATGAAGCTGTGCTTTGCATGCTCTCTCCACCAGCTCTCAATGCTCCCAGCATCAGTTTTGTAACAGCCCTTAGAGCTCCCAGGAACTTTCCCAGTCCAGCCAGTGCCTGAAGGACAGTGCTGCTGGCTCAGCTCATGCCTGCTGCAGGGCTCACCCTCCCCAGATCTGCTGGGAGAGCTGTGCTGCCGGGGGACCTCCCCGACAGCTGGCTGAATTTAGGTGTATGTCACAGTTGCATCTACTGTTGCTGTTTCTGTGTATTTAGGTCAGTGAAAGCGAGCTATTTGCACAAACACCCAGCTTATCATCAAAGCACTGAGGCTAGTATCAGCTATGATAAGATGATGCAGTGCTGTTTTAAGAGCATTTTGACAACTGACAAGAAAATTTTCCATTGCTGCTTTAGCTTAACAGCTCAGGCCTTTTCCAAAGCTGTTCTTCCCAACCTTATGTTACTGGCAAATTTTTCTCCTCCTTACTGTTACCCTACTTGGCATGCTTCTTTCTGGTGTGTCTGTGGTGCCAAGCTTAGCTCAAATAGCTGCTCTAAATTTGATATTATTTTTAGGGATACCATCCATAACCCCAGTGATGTGTAGCATTTAAATATTTTAATTCTCACTCAGAAGTTTTGACTTTGTAGGCAGCAGGATGGGTTCTTCTGTACCTGTTTTTCAGGAACTGCTGGGCATATAAGTAAAGGATTAGGTCCTCTTTCCTTATGACTAGATAACATGCCACAGCAGGAGACCCGAGGGGTATATGGCTCAAGGACCACACAGATGCTTTCAGCTCTGATCTCTGCTTGCTCTAGGAAACCATCCTTACTCTCTGTATGGGATGTTTTATTCCCCTGCTTTTCTAATGAACTCACCATTTTCATCCACATAGCAGCCAACATACTTCACTAAACATCCCCCTGATATGCATTTAGGTCCCATGTTTTAGTGAGAGCTTGCTTTCCATGCTCCGGCTGTTTGCTTTCTATTGCCTGGGGCATCTGGCACCATCCTGGCATGTGCACCAGCATCTAACACCATCACAGACAAGATATTTCTAATCTCTAACTGATAATTACTTGTATGAAGTTTGCTGCTTTTTCACCAAAAATATCACATTCATTATAGAGCAGCATCTCTGTTTTATTGATTTCCTCTGTAATAAGTGCCCCCAATCTCCATTTCTGCAATTTAACTAACTATTGCTCTATCCGCTGCTTTATTGCATACTGTAGCAGATGCTTTTTGCCTTGCAGCTTTACAAAAGCTGGTGGAAGAAGTTAGTATTTTCATTAACCCTTTTGATAGCCAGCTGTGCAGCATTTTTTCTGTTTTGGGGATTTGTGCTTTGTCTCACACTTTTGTCAAGTTCTTGGATTTCTACACTTCTAGTGCTGTCAATTGCTGCTTTTTTTTTTGTTGTTGTTCCTTTTGCTGTTATTAATGAGCTCTTTCCCCTTTGTGCCTCTTCAAAATTACTCAGTGAAGACGTCTAAGCTGATTTTTCTGTTGCATTTATAGTCCCCAGCCTGCTGAGACTGATAGGGTCCCTTGGCCTTGCAAGTGCTAATTGCCTTGTCAGGGGCTCAGAATTAGCCAATTGTATTGCTGTGTGGTTTTTCTCATTTCTCATACCAGTCATGGTAAGGTCCCAGAAAGGACTTGCCTAGCCAAAGTTGTAAGACTTTTCCATTCAGTCTAATTGGTGAAACTGAAGAAAATATCGGTGCTTTTTCAGCTCCCTTTAAAGACCATATTTAATATGCTTCATGTGAGTGCATGTCTCCTCAAACTCCTGGAACAGAATTGTATTATTTAAACTCATCTTCCTGAGTTAGCTGAATACCATTAAAACAGCAAGTGCCTCAAAACCATTTATTGTCAGAAACAAGTTGTCTTCCAACTACATTTGTTAGTATCTGTGGCTCACAGATGCAGGGTAGTTACATCTTCTGCTATTTACGTCCTCTTTCCTTCCATTCTTCTGAGGCTTTAACTACGATCCTGCTACTTCTTCTACCTTCTACTCAAGGTGTTTTTGTTAATTTGCTTTGCTTCTGCTAGCTGTTATTTGGGATTTACCAAAGGACACTGACAGAGGTTTCCATGCTAAAAACCTGAATTCCAGCTGCTGGACTGGGGTGAGGTGAATAAGGTGCTTTGCATAAGCACTTGCTGTTTCTCTCTTGCTTGTCAAGGTGGCTCTTCAGAGCAACCAGGATTTTTACCCTGAAGATTGAGTGACTTATCTCATTACTAATAGAAAGATAAAGAGTTAGATGAATCCCTACAAAACAATCTTAATGTGGACATCATACCTCAGAGAACTCTATTCCAGCAAGAGGTAATCTGTTCCTTTGTTAGAGTCTTATTTCTTCCTGATTAATACCAACTTGAGGTTGCTAATTGCCTCAGAAAATATATGTACTGCAATGACAGTGTGCCTGGCCTTTCTGACTGCATCCAACTGCAAGAATATGCTTGTATTACTTGATGGTTGAGTGAAGATTAATAGATATCATTACTGTGCCAGTCAATAAAGCAATGAGCAGAAAGGCTTACTGCAAATAGTGTGTTTGAGGAGAGTCAACTCATTAATCTAATTATCTACAAGCTCTCTAAAAATGTCATATTGACTGTGGTTGTGGAAACATCAACTCTCAAATACAAGGACTTACACAGCACTGAGCTGACAAAACCCCGCTTCGTTCAGGCAGTGCAGCCCTGTTGCAAGTTCCCATTCTCATTGCTAACCAGCGTTGAGCAAAGGCGACGTGCTGCCCCTTGCTGCTCTGTTCACACACAGAACAGCAGTTCACAGTATGTTTCTGATGCAGGTGATGAATAACTGGGTAAAGAAGGCATCCACCCCAAAGTTATCTTGGTTTAACAGTCTGTATGCAAAAGGTTTGCTGATATTGTTAGCCTAATAAAGTCAATTGTGAAGCCCATACTATCAAGCATTGCATATATGGCTTTATCTCACTAAAATATAAAACACTAGGTAAGAAATCAAATACATGGGATTTATTCCGCTTCATAGTGATAAAACTTGGATGGGGCAATCTTAAGGCCCATAAACCAAGCCTACTGGCTTTTGAACTACAAAGTCGTCTGTGTACCAGGCTCCCTCCACAGTTTGTGTTGTCCTTTTTGGAGGAGTAACAGTGTGTCTCATGGCAGAGAAGTGACTCTAAGGATGAAGCCTGGAGAAGCTCCTCAGCCAAAGCAGACACCAGCCAACATTTTATTTCAATCAGCCTAAGCCCTGAGGCTGCTTTGAGGTTGATAAAAATGCATGACAATTTTGGCCCTCAGTCCACGCATAGCTGAGGAAGAGCAAGAGCACAAACCCCAGTGGAAGGTGTGTCAGGTTACCAGCAGACGGTCTGATTGCTCGGCACTCGGAAGGTTCCTTTAAAGCAAGTGTTGCTGACATTTTCAGTGCCAGTAGGGCTCAATAAAGATTTGCCAGAGAACAGACCAATAAAGCAGTACACCATGTGAAAATATGGGCTTTTGGTATTAGGATTTAAAAGTAACCCCAAGAAGAATGGATGTTTCTTTCTTCCAGAGAAGAAAGAACACACAAAACATTATTAGCTTACTGGGAACTTTATAAAAGGAACTAAACACAGATGAATATGAAATTAAAATTTTATATAAATGCACTGGATAATTATACTGGCTTAATTAGAACAAATCCTCTCCTCCTGCCCATAATGGTAATTTTAAAGATCTTGATGCTGTAATAAATACACTTCATAAGGAGAAGTTGGATGTAAGTAATATTGAACTATTATCATAAAATAAGGAAACAGTTGTGTGGGGAAAATTGTCTTGGGGAGAGCCCTAAAGCATCATAACGTAGTTCATAGATATCAAGTGAGTTATGATGATTTACCCAGCAAGTCCAAGAGTATCTCAAACTAATATGCTTAGCCCAAAATAAACACAGACATCTTTATTCTACAAGAACATATTTAAATTTTGAAAAGGGAATTGACAAAGCGCTGAAAGCCAGTGTCATAATGGAGCTTTAAAAATGTACCTGAAGTCCTTGTGAGTGCATGATTTAGGCCCTTGTAGCCCTCTGCTTACATGTTCTAAATGGATAATTTTGCTTCTAATGACACGCTTATATTCAGACAGTTAAATCCTTCTCAGCAATTTTGGACTTACACATAGGGACTCCAGTACAAAACAAAGAGATGAACCTTCAATTTCTAGGCTATTGAAAATTTGAACTTAAAGTAAGGGTTTTTCACTTCTAATTTCTCACAGTCTGGAAAAGGTCTGCATTAAGTAGTTAACTTTGTCCATCCTGCTAACAGAACAAAGACTGTACTATTTTCCTTGTGAAAGTTTTTCCAGTCTGAGATATTGGAATTAGGAATATTTTTCTAATATTTTATTGGAAATTTGCTATTTATTTTAAACTTCTCCAGGACTTAGTCTCATGTAGTAACTTGTTTATTTCAGATCTCAGTTCTCATTCTTTTGCTGCCTAGAATATGCAGAAATTTAAAAATGTTCTGTTCTCTCTTTCGTCATTACCTGAGAGGTATAGTTCTTGTATTGTTAGATCTAACTTTTTTTTTAATGTATCATTTAGGAAGGCAAAACCATTTCACATCATCAGTTGTGTGATGTGAATTACTGTAGCGGGATGTAAACAGTTTTAACAGCTTCTACAATTTGTCTCCTATGGCCTTATCCTAATTACCTGTGTAGTGCAGAGCTATACACATTAAGCTTTTTACTACATTTTTAATAAGGATCTGACTAATGTGGTCTTGCACCTACAAGTTTATTTTGAAAGAAGTGATAAGGAACAGCCAAATCCTGAAACTCCTATTAAAGTTGATAGGAAATTTGGAGTGGCTCAGAATATCTGGGTGGGCTTTGGATTTGTGTTGCAAATGCAGACTTGATCTTCATTTGTGTTGAAAGACGGAACCGACCTTACCTTCTGTCATCTTAAAACAAGCTATAGCTTTGTATCAAGTAATTTGATTACAAATCTAAAACCCATGAGATGGACAAAACGTTACTTGCAAAACCAAGTTTGGTGGTTTGAATAGTATATTCACCAGCACATTTGAAATGAAACGAGATCTGAGGAATTTACACAAATACTTCAATAAGTCCACAAGTGGGAGTATCATTCTGATTTTTCCAACCTGTGGAGGCTGTGCTACTTCTGTGTAAGGGAGATAAGAGGAACTCACAAAGCTTTAATCCAGACACCAACACTGTCCCCAGAATCAAACCAGGCCTTGTCTGTCTTCCACATTCTTGCACTTTCTTGAAGTATAAAAGGCTGTGGGTATAAGCAGCTGCAGCGGAGTTGGACCGTAGCTCTTCAAGTGATTTTTCAAGGATGTGCGTGCCATGGTCCAAACATTGCAATCAGATCTCTGTGTGCTGCCAGATCCATTGCTAAAGGCAGCGAGGCTTGATGTCCACTGGAGTTTTTAATTTGCGAGGTCTGGGCTGTCCTAAAAGACAGACTGTAACAAGAAGTCTGAGATCAGAACCTAATTGCCAGGGCTTATTTCCAAAGTACCCTGACCTTTTCAAAGCTGTTTGTGCTCATAGTGTTTCCATCCAGCCCATGGCAGTTGCTACAGGTCTATCAACAGCAATCTTCACCAGCTCCAACATAGACTCATTTGGTAAATATGTTTCTTGAAACTAGAAAAAATGGAGTTGTAGGCAGTTAACACATCAAATTGATGCAGGAGACTGAGGACTGTCATAGCTGGCTACCACAGCATTGACCACAGGTTCAGTTTTGGCATCCCAGCAAGGTTGATGGGAACATCCCTGGCCTGGTCCTTCTGCCAGGGTTAAATTTCTGCAGCAAATATCCCTGCACAAACACTTCCTAACACTGAAAGACACTCGGGCACATAGCATACTTGTCTGGATACTAGTACTTTCTGCAAATATGGATATAATGTCTTTCCAGGTGATTGGAAAAGGGTGCATTTCTGTCTCACCAGTAAATCACACAAAGTGACCTAGCAGCAGTTTTGTATCACAGAAAGTTAATGAAAGGGAAAATGGAAAGCACCACATCTTTTGGCTCTGAAAGTGCTTCTGTTTATACTGTTATTATCTTGGTCTTTAAACAGACTAAGAAAAAACCCAATATTAAACCAAGTTTATGGAGTAGGAAGCTAACCAATGAATGGGAAACAGTTATTATGAATATTTATGTAATGCATAAGGAAGACCACATGCAAGTAAGGACTTCATTGATTTAAAATGGAGAGGGGAGAGAAGGGCCTTTTGTTAATTATTAACTAATTTGACCAGATGAAGGCTGAAATTTAGGTACGGAAAAGTGGACAGACTCACATGAGGCAATGCAGTGAGTCAGTGGCTAAATGTGGAATACAGCCCACAGCTCCTCACCCTGCAGGTGCCTTGTACTCTGTAAAGGATCTCCATAGGCAGAAACACTCAGCAAATTCACAGGTGGTTACATGCTCCAGGCGGGGATTCCTCGGATCATTTACATCCATCACTTGCAATTTGTCATACTAATTCCACCAGCTCAGCACAAAACCTTGAGATTTATCACAGAACTAATGCTAACGTTCATCTCACTACCTCTCCAGTCAGAGGTGTCACCAACTTAATTGCGCTGTAAGGAGCTGCTGATGAAAAATTGCAATCTGCAGAGAAGGGACAAGTAAACACCAAAAATTTGAGTAATTTCATTTTGTATAAATATCATAAGGTCTAATTGTTTATATGGCACCTTTTGAGTCTGAACAGCTGCAAGACAATAGAAACAAATGTTCTTCAATCTCTGTGGGTTTTTTTGCATAAACCTTTAGATGCCAAAGTGTGGAGAGGAGAGACTGAGAGATGCAGATCTCTAAATCACCCTGTCATATAGTTGCATTTGATTCCTCAGTTAGATGGGGTCAACAGCCCCCCATGAGTCCAGTTCTGTGATATTTTTCAGTACTTTCTGAAATCTAGCCATGCTCAAAGCCCTACAAATCAGCTTCCAAATAATGTTGGGGTTTTTTTTGTTTTCATTTTTGATAATTGTTTCGCTGCATTCAAAATTTTACAATGCTAGATAGCTCATTCTTTAACTTAGGTCTGCATCCTCTCTTGTGTATATGACAAGTATATCACTACATCCTTAAAATCTGTGTATCAGTGAATTTCAGGCATTATTTAAACATACTACTGGTAGCAGCAGTTCATTAATTACGGTCTAGCTTCAAGTGACCTGACAGAAGTAAGTAGACATCTCAGGTAAGTAAGAACTAAATTTTGTTCTCTTTACAGGTAGGTAGAGGTGGCCACGGTCTCAGTATGCTTTCCTGAGAGCCCTCCTTCATATGCTCTCTCCAGGTGGTGAGCAATGTAGTCTTTGAGAGCACAAAGTTGGAATTTTGTTAATGAATTCCAAGTCCTGTCTGGTTGTCAGCTGTACTGATTTTATTTGCCAACAGCACAGGGGCTACCTCAGCTGGTTGCCTGCCATTGCACCCTTCTGATTCAATCTTGCATGGCAATCCATCTATGTGAATGGCTTTTCACAAGTTACATTGGTTTTGCAGAGTGTTTTACTTCACTTGGCTTCAGCAATTAATTAAATTGGTTGATTTCATTTTGATATTGGCAAAGTACTTCTGGGTTTTGAGAGTTTCCGTCTCTACAGGGGTTACCTCAAATTTCTCTGCGATGCATGCCAGTCAAAAAAAAGCCTGCAAATAAATTTCCATCTGAATGGCTTTTGAACAAAAAGATTTTTCAACCAAAATATTTCAATTTTCATTAAAATATTCACAAGAGTTTATAGATAAAAAGCTATAAATTTAAAAAATGAACATATTTTTGATCTTGGCTATATTGTGCTGTGAACTGTATTTCTCCTATGAAATGATGCACATATCAAAAATACTCTTCCACTTGAGTTTAAAAGCCTTAAAGCACCAAAATATTACATGACCTAAACTCCCAAATTTACACAACACAAAACTCTAATTTGCCTTACCAAGTCTCCCTTCAGTGAAATCTTGGGACTGTTTATAACTTACGCAATTAACAGAACAGTTATAATACCTTCAGACTTACCGCCTGTTCAGCAAGTCTTATGATGATGGAGACTTACACTGTGTCTATTCCTCCTTCCCATTGAATGTTACTACTCTCTCTGCCTAATAAATGAAATAAATGTAGGAGAATTGCCCTTTTCTATACTTTTTTTAAAAAACATTTAGTCATATCTACTGTCTTCTGTGCTTGTTGTTAAATGCTGCATGCATTTTTAAAAGTTTCTCAGCCTTTTCTGTCCTCATATGGCAAACATTCCCAAACTTATATTAAATATAGGTAGTTATTCTGATATGCACAGTTAAATGCTGAAAGTGAAGGCTTACATGAGCTGATGAGAGGGGGAATTGCTGCTTTGATTTAACAGATACTGATTAGTCTAAAAATATTCACTTAGGATAAAACTAAAACTAAATGGGAGGAAAATTGGGTGATCATGATCTCATAATACTGCAGGATGTGAATGGATTGAATAACAAGTTTGGCAGTCTCTGCAAGTATGTAGACAAATTGACACTGGGGTTACTTAGTGAATGGTTATTAATAATTAGGTGCGATAAAGTGTTTAGCCTGTACAGTACAGAAAATGGGGACACAATCTATTTCCAGAGGTTAGGGCCAAAATAGATAATTTTTATTAAATCATTATTTGTGAAGGGTCTGATTTCCCTTGTGTGTTTCTGTGCTTTTCAAAAAATATTTTCTTTAGTTATTTCCTATCTCAAACAGTAACTCCCAGAACAGCTGGACACAAACACTTCAAATAGGCTATCTGAAAAGATAAAAAGTGTTTTACAAGAGAAGAGAGGGACAAAAATGAATGGGAGGGAGAAGGTTGTTTTACAGTCCAATAATTTAATCATGATACCAAAGATGTGTAGATTAGAGAGAGGCATCAAAAGGAAAAGCATTTCTATAGTGATCTGTGATCTATAATAAAACCAGTACACTCCTACCTACTCTGTTAATTTTCTTTCCTTCCTTGGAAGATGCCCAAGTTTGCTAATAATGAAAATTCATTTTATTCTCAACAGCTTTTATATTAAGCTGTGTATGGGTAAAATTATTGCTATTTCATGTGGATTTGAACTTGACATTCTGCTAACAAGCAGGATTCTGTGGTGATTAGCTAGGCAGTGCTTCACGCTAAAGCTGTCTCATGTCTTACAGTGAAGACTAGCTTACTTTTAAATACTGAAAATGAAAGAGGATTTCTTTTTGGAAAAGCTGTTCAAGATCCATAATCTTGTCATTTAACTTTATTTAACTCCTGCTATTCCCAATTTCTGATGGATCTATTCTGAATATTCCTCTCCTTTATTTATTTCTAGAAAAAGGCACAAGTAAAGCAGAAGGACTATTCTTCCTCAGTTCATCCTTACAATCTCTCACCCTTCACTTTAAAAGCATGCATAGCAAACTGCTGGATCCATGCTGTTTCTTTCAGGCTGAGTGGAATAACTTTAATTTGTGGGTAGGGCTGTGAGCATCTATAAGAGTGTAATGAAGCCCAGGTAGGAACTGGAGAGTATCATATATGTATTAATGTATTCAAAATCCTGAGAGTGGCAAATTAATGAAGTAGAGGGACCTTTATGACACGGAGGGAGCTGGTAACTAGTCTTACTATTTGTTTTTTGTTTCTGAAGTATTTGTGTGTTCGTTTGTTAAATGACAAAGACTGTGCAACCGCAGGTTAGAGAAGAGAAGTGGGTGGGGAAACCACTGAAAGACATTAAAAGCAGAACAAGATGGATAGGACCTGCTAGCAAGATTTGGGTGCACTTATTTTACTATCGCTTTCATAGCTGTGTCTCCTACATCCCAGTGCCTCCTGGTATGCCACTAGATAGGAGAGGGCTGAGACCTACTGAAACAGAGGAGACCTGGGGTATGCTCTGCCCTTACCCCAAGTCTGAACGTCATTTTTACAATGGCGTGCTTTCATTTCATCTTTACCCTTTTTGTTTTTCACCCTAAAGGCTGCTCTGCAATCTTCACCGCTTCACCTGAATCTAATCACAATTGCATTGAACTCCCAGAGTTCAAGTGATTACTTTTAGAGGTTGCTTCTTTACGCTGCCATAGATGTCCATCAATTCTTCTTTTTCTTCCATTCTGGTCCTACCATCATGTTCATCAGCTCATCAGTGTTTTTTCTTTCATCTGCCTTTATCTTCTCTTTAAAAGTTAAAGCTAAAAGCTTTGATAAATCATCAATTACTCTTGCAGAGACTCCCCATAGCACAGTTAGCTCTTTGAGACATCCTTTTTACTTAGAAAAGCAGAAGTTAGTCTCTTCATATTGCTGCTGTTTCTTTTCTATTTTTGTTTTCTTTTTTTTAACAAGTTAATTCTGGGCCTATCAGTCTTGGTGCTAATTTAGAGTCCCTTTCTGGCAAAGTATTCATGGCAGTTTCTTTCTCCTAGTCAGGATCTGGTTGCCACAGAGGAAAAGTATGTATGCTTTTGTGCCTTAAATTTCCTTCAGGCAGATATGTTCTATTGCTTATATAAGGCAGTATGTGTAAAGTACGTATAAGCTAGTGACGTGCAAATACAAGATAAATCCATGGCTGAATTCAGCATCCACATATGTGAAATGACTTGTGGAATCCATGGGTGCTTCCAGAGGTGGAACCATTTCTTCTCTGAATTTAGATACAAAGCTTTCACCCTAATGAACTGAAGGGTGTGCAGACATCTGCATGGACTGTCATGCCCAAAAGGTACAGTGAAGGGGTTATCCAAATAGGTCACCGTTGAGTGACAGTCCTCAAGAAAGAAAGAAATGCGCAAGAAACCCATTTGTGTAAGAGTCAATGGTGCAACATTTAAGATTAAAAATGACAAATTTCAAATTAGTCTAAGATACCCTCCCCCTTTGCAGAAGACACTTGGTTGACAGACATAATTGACACACTTATGGTAAAAGAAAATTTTCTGCATGACAGTTAATTAATATGAAGCAAAACTCCATTAATCTCCCCAGTCACACAGATAACTGTATTAACTCTGCCTTTTCTTTTAAGTACAATAAATCTTGCTTTCTCTTATCCCTGAATTATAGCCTGGTCTCTGGGTTAAACTTACTTTAAGTGGTTTTGTGGTTATTGAAGTCAAAAAAGTATATTTGGTGCATGAGAAAATAGGTGACTGCCACTACATGAGCCATATGTTCAAGAAAAGATACTGCAAAAGAAGCAATTTAATTCCTGAAGCTCATTTATTAATCTTTGATTTAATAATCTTTATTGATTGAATAAAAAGTGTAATCATCAGGTGCATCTAGCCATCTCAAATATGCTTTTGAGCATATCCTCAAATATGAGGCCTTTTTCAGGAGTTAGGTCCCATAAGATAAGTTCATGAAATTAAGTACTGTTTTGACTGAAGCTGTTAAGGAAGTGCAGTGCTTTGAAGGTACACCTATTTTTTTTTTTTAATTACAGTGTAGCACATAAGGTGTACTTGCACCCTGATGTTTAAAAGCATTCCACTGATGGTGAAAGTATTTACTGCTGTTGGAGGGGAGGGTGAAATATCTTTTGATTATGAAAAGTCAGTGCAACTGATTATTACAAAAGTATAGAATGAATTGACTTTGGTGTATCAACATGGAATTGCACTTTGGAATTATAGGTTAAGTCATGCCCAGAACACAAGACGGAAAGCTGGACGCCTGCTAGTGACAGTGGGATCCCAAAACAGAATAGGAAGCACTCTATAAGCAGTGCCATGAAATCAAATCTTTGTAAAACCCTACCTAAACATCCTAGATTACCCTCACAGCTGTTCACTACCTCTTCAGTGTGTGCCTTCTGCAGTAATTAACACATATTTTCAACATGAAGGTCATAGCCTGCAGGTGATGGCTATAATGGTGGCAGTGTTGTGGTATCACTTCTGCTCTCTATTAATATACTGAAAAGCCAGACTTGCTGCTGGATTAGAGCACATCTGTCATGTCCTCAGCATGGAGGATGCTAACAGTATTGTTCCAACTTGGCCACCCAGTTGCTCTGGCAGCTTTTGAAGGACTGAATAGGAAATACTGTGTTGCTCAATTTGATCTATTTGATTTATATCTGAAAAACATTAGGCCTTTGTACGTGTCAGTTTTAATAATTTCTGCTTTATAGCATTTGATTCCATGACAGCATGGATTTTAATTCATGGAAAGACAGCTGAGAAGCAGGGTAGCCTTGAGTTATTTCAGACTGTAGTTGGCAAGTGAGGTGGTATTATACTACCGTTTGGATAACAGGATAATGAGAAAAAGACCATAGGAAAACTTATTGGATTCTGCTTCAATTTTAAAACAAGATACTTAGCAGTCTAGTTGAGTTTCTCTGCACCTTGGATATGTGCCTGTTGATTTATGCATGACAATTACTCCTGCAAGGAAGGTTTGTGTCTCCATGCAAATTTGTTTATATAAAGCCTTTCATGCATACTTCAACTCAGAACACCTGATAGAACTGAACAATACAGTTGAAGAGCAATAATAATTGCTTTTTTCTTTGTTATTTTTGTGCATATACGAGAAAAAGATGGCAAATTACATCTGTGGGTTAAAAAGAAAAAAGGGAAAATAAGTGAGTTGAAGAGATTCCAGAGGGATTCCCTGGAGTCCAACCTTACTAATGTAAGAAAACTTTTCTTCCAACTGCAGGAGCTGCTTGCTATGGAGGGCAATGGTAAATGAGCAGGCTGGGTGCTGCCCCTGGGATAGAGGGAGAAGAAATTTCAAGGATGGAGGGGTAAATTCCAGAAACAGCTTGTATGAAGTGCACTTGTTAATGGTTTCCTCTGCCTGCAATGCCCTTTCTAGCCAGAGAAAGCTGGCTTCTGGAGCTTTCATAAAATCCTACACTAATATGTAACTTCTAGGAGCCTGAAAAAGTGTGAAAATTCAGTGGCATAATTCTAATATATATCTTACTATTATATCTTAACTTAAAACTTCTTTCTTTAAGCAAACTGAGTTAGCCTCAGTTGTTATTTGCTTTTTTTTATAAATCACTTTGAACTCTACTGGTGCAAAACACTGCATAAGAGCTAGGTATTATCATTATTTATGAAAGAAAAATTCTGTATTCAGGACTCGGGCACAATATACTACACAGTAGTGATATGGATTAGAGGTAGCCCTGTTGCTTTATTTCTGAACCACCAGTTATTGCCTTCCGTACATCCTGCTTAAAGATAAAGAAAATGAGGCATTGAAGGATTAAAGTCAAAGGATCCAAACCGTTCTTAGCGCAAATTCCATGGAGTTGGATTTATGGTAACAATACCAGAATGTTTGTTTTCTGTACTAGTTATCCTTTACTAATAACAGCTGTACTCTTTAGAGAGATATTGCTGAAACTTCAGAAGATGGATGCAGAATTACAGGTAGAGCTTCTGCTTAGGGAACAGGGGCAATGCTTCACAAAAAAATTAAACACAGAGGATGGAGGGAGTGCAGAGAAACATCTGAAATGAGGCAGGTCTTCCTTTTGAGACAGGTAAGGAATAGCAAGAAAAGAAAACTCAACTCTATCACTAGAGGCATTGGAGACAGTATTCCATTTATATAGCAGGGAACGCCAGGACTATAAAAACACTGTTAAAAATGATCCATGACAATATAATGCTAAAGATCTGGATAGATTCTAGAGGGAGGTGGGGCACAAAGGGGTCAGAAGTTGCAAGGTATTAAGCTGCTTATTAGAAGTCTGTAAGGAAGACAACTATAGGTAGGCTGGGAGGCAGTTATGCTCAATGCACCATTCATTTAGGTAGTTGGTCAAAGAACTTCCCCTGGAATTATTTTTAGTGATTTTTTTTCTTTTACTACAGTGGTATTTTGATGAATTATTTTTGAGGGGGGGAAAAAAATACACTCTTCATGGAAATTTACATTTTTTTCATTCCACAAATGGTGAGATTCTGTCCAAAACTGGAGAGACAGGTGCTTTTAATGGTTACCACAGGGTCTCTAAGAATTGTTGGTTGACTTATGTCTCCCTTTTTTTCTGTTCTGTGCTATATTATGGATGTATTCTTGTAGTTCACTCATCACCATAGTATCTATAGGTCAGATGTAACCAGTGAGGAATTCCAGTAATAGCCCCCTGTCACAAATACAGATTTGTGGATATGGCCAACTACACCAAATTGTTGCAAACACAACCTTGTGTATCCTGCCAACTACATCAAATTGTTGGAAATATGATTTGTTACACGACTTTAGTTAGCAATTAAAGATTTATTAATATTTCTGAGATGGATCATAGTATTAGGTTGTATAATTTTTAAAAGCATCAGACAATTTAAAATGGCAATTTGATGGAATTTATTACAATCAACATAGCGACTTAGTTAAAGATTCGAGAATGGCAAGGTTCACTCTATTACTTAGATAGAAGAAGTGCACGAAGGAAAATTGAGGTATGCTCAAGTTAGAATGATTCCCAGAGGGATCGTGGATGCAGGGGATAAGGAGGACCCTCCCGTTGAGCCACGAGGTTCAGAATAGACTCCCTTGCGTTCTAAACTCCTTTCAGAGAGAAGTCTAGGTGCAGCTATGTCCAATCTTAGTCTCAGACTTGGTTAACAGTTTTGTGAATAGGGATAATGTATATATATAGTCAAATTGCACACACACACACCCATACCCACCAAGGTTAACCTGTGAATGAAATTTCACTTTTCATGAGTTTCATAAAACTCACTTTTATGTGCTGGCATTCATGAACGCACAGCCAGTGAACCTCGCAAAATCAGGCCTTTGAGTCCTCACAAAATTGTCAGCAGATGATCCTTCAGTCTTTGCAAAATCTACCCTGAGATGCATCCAGCCCAGGGGGAGATGCAGGGTTACACATCCTGCTGTGGTCCCAGAGAGCTCAAAGGGTCTCCCTCTTGGATCGCTATTTATAGGATTGAGATGATTGGCTTTGGTCAATATTTTACATTCTGGCCACAATTCTGGTACACAAGTCAGGGAGCAGATGGCCCAGGTGTGGACAGAGATTGCCTGGTGCCCAAGTCATTATGACCAAGATAACAACACAGTAGGGCTCATCCAGGGATCTCAGAGACCACACTCCCTGGTCTCACACTGCAGCTCATTCTGAGAAAGAGACTCTGGTGTGGAAGGTCCTGGGTAATCAGTGGAAGTAAAAAGCACAGGAGTCTTGGAGTGAGCTGCACTGGAAGTTATTTTAGACCTCTCTCTAACCCCGAAGTGCCTCTACATTCCACTTCTTTGTCTGTAAATGTGTTGAGCCATTTGTCTGCTTGGTTTGTAGATCTTCAAAGCTTTACTTGCTTTTACCTAAAACAATAGGGCTTAACTTTCCTGTGTTTTAATCCAATAATAAATAATCTTTCATTGGCTGTACTTGAGTGACACAAAAAGACCCAATTTTGCTGTTGTCTTGTAATTGATTTTGAGAAAAAAAATATGTGAAATGATTGTTGGGCTTACAGAGGATGCTATTATTTTTATTTATTATCTTAATATCTGAGGAATGGAGGAGGAAGAAGATAAAATTATGCAAACTATGTGGGAAAATGTATGAACTGTTACAAAAGGATCTCAACAAATTTGATTTGTTTTTCCATTGTATTATCTCTAGGTAACAACACTATTTCTTATAGTCCCCCCTCTCCAGTGTTGAATAATAAAGTAGCTAATGATCTGCTATGACTAAACAAAGTGCAAATATTTCCAAATGTCTTAATTTTTCTTGGTAAACATTACATGAAAATCTAAGCAAAAGTATTTTCTGATACAAAATTAATTTGCTATTTCATACTGTGACCCAATATATCAAACAAGAATGCATTAATGCCTCCTTCAAATACCTTCAAAAATGTCCGGGAAATAGATTTTATTTTTCCTATTCCTCTGAAAATAACTGCAAGCTTCTCCTATTAAACTATAGCATGATTTTAATGTCTGGATGCTTTGACTCCTTGTGGAAAATGTTGGAGCGAGTGTAAACTACAGAATAGAAGCGTTTGTTAGGACTAAATGTCGGTCTGGGAGAGAGAATGTCAGATTTTCAGTCCATAATGAGTCAAGGGAAGTCATGGTGTCACTGAAAACTGGGAATAAAACTCCTTAACACCAGGTGTATTAAAGAGCAGGCATTACTTTATTCAGTGCCAGGTGCATGGGAGATCTCTCCTAACGTGCACACCTACCACAATTCCTTTTTGACATTTATACATGCCAGTTAACACACCACGCCTATCTAATATATAATCACTGACCTCATTGGGCATCCCCTTCTGCCATTGGTCTTCTCCACTTAAGTTTAAAGCTACAGTGTGATTTTAATTCACTGTGCATGCTCAAGAGGAGTGAGTGAGTGGGTGGGTAGGGTAGTCCTTTTGTCCCTCAGTTGAGTTGGTGGTCACAACATCCCCTGCTGGAATTACCTTTCCCCCAGTTTCCATGCTTCGGTGCCTTCTGGGCCAAGATGTTCCCTGTTATCACTGCTGACTGATTTGTGGCCTTCCCTTATCTTCACACCCTTCTTTGTAGCAGGATGTTTCCACTGTTAGTCCTTGAAGTTCTACTGATCTGTATTCTTTTAGGAGGTTCTTGTCAGTGGGGCATTGATTGCTAATAGCCTCTTGTCTGGCCTAAGCATTATTTATTATCTTGTTAAAATTCTCAGGTGTTAGTCTCTACTCCTAACTATGATTCTTTCTTAACTACTAACACCTACGCTATTCCATTTCATCCAAGAATAATATATATATATATGGGAGGTAACAATGGAAGGGTTTTCTTCTTCCTTTCCCTGTCATCTGAGGAGAGATGTAATTTGCTTCTCCTTCATCCCAGCTGTTGGCAAGGGGAAGGAATGAGTCAGTGAAGAGCATCTGCTCCTTTGCTTCAGGACCCAAGTGAGCTGGAGGTGGAAAAGCAAGGACAGAGGTATCATTTTTCCACCTTTTCCTTCCCTTTGTGATTTGTAATCCATTAGCCCACGTCATTCTATAGGTCCCTGATTCTCCCTGTGTGCAAATCAGGAGGCAGAAATACAGTAACATAGGTTCAAAAAAAGTTATTTTAAAGTCTAACGTGTAGGAGAGAAAGCGCAACCTCTGCATCCAACTCTGTGGATAAAGTGTCATTCTTAGGACAACTTGGAGAAGGGAAATCCAATACTGATGCAACCGAGAAGGGTTGTTTGGGGTTTTTAACCTCAAGCTTTGGAAAGCTATTCTTGTAGCAGTGTTTATTTATTATGGATTTATAACCCAACTGATCCAAGGTGTATGGCTACAAGTGACTGTTCTCCAGATCAGACAAAAGTAAAATCCTACAGTTTCCTATCTGAAAGTTTTAACCTTTTGTTCATGGGGTGCTGGGGGGAAAAAGCGAGGTCTCATAATGCTCTCCTCTAGTCATAACATCCCCTGGTAGGAGGGGTACTCCTCACATCCAGAGTTCACCATTTCAAGGGCAGCTTAGACCTCATCATGGTTGACTTAGACAAATCGCTGCTCAGAGTGTTGGCTCTGCAGCTAAATTTTGTCAGGGCACTGTAAACCAAGGTCAAAGTATCTAATTTAGAACTACAGATTCTTCTCTCCAACAGGTACTAAAAATTAGGATTTGCAGTACTTGATAATGTAAAGCCTGTATGCCCCTTGAGAGTTTAGGATTTGAAATGTTTGAAGTGTTGAATCATTGCAGTGCAAGTAAACTTGAGTTTTGATCTACCTGTGCTACCAGCAGACTTGAGTAAGCTGTGATACGAAGCTCCGTTTCTGGTTTAGCAATACTAAGCCTGGCCTTAGTGCCTCATTAACTCATACCGGATTTAGTGGGCTTTGAGTGCAGGTGGAACAAGTTCATATCTTTCGGAGAATAAACCATGTAGATGTATCCTGTACCTCAGTTCTCCATTAACAAGTTGTTTAATATCATGAGCCTGACTGTAGAGGTAATGTGAAGAAACATGCAATGAAATATTGAGAAAGTCTAGTATACCATATTAATGAGGTCAGATATACAGTCTACTTCACGGAAGATAAATAACCAGATATATGCTATTTTGGGTAAGCTTTTTTAGTTTACTCAGTGCTTCAGAACAACGCACTGTTGGAAAAGTAGCTAAGTTTCATCCCTAGAATGCACAGCTAACTTGTTACTTATTCTTCATTAAAAATAAGAAGAAATATTTGTTTCCTCTGCAGTGGCTCAGAATGCCTGATAATTGATAGCAACTGATAAGAGGTACAATTTATCTAACTGGTAAATACACAGCACAAAGGAGCATTATATAGCCTTAATTATTGATAGAACCTCACATGGGCTTAGCTGCTGAGCTTAGCCAGAGACAAGTGTGAAAAGCCTAGATCTGTCCATCCGTATTTGGGAAAATAGCTCTTACCCCTGTTACTGTATTGTATTAGTATTGTATTAGTGATGACTATCCTGTAGAAAGAACTGCAGGACAGGCCCTAATGCAAAAACCCTACACTTACAGATTGGACTCAGATAAATGGTCAAGTTACTGAAGCTTAAATTCTCTCTCATCTTTTGAGACACATTAACTTTGTAGGTGTGAAGTTTTGCAACCTGTGATAAGTGACTCAGCTTAGCTTTCATCTGCTTCTGGACAACTATCACAGCTCACCTGATACATGTAACGGATTAAACTTCAGTTGGTTGCATGTGCCCAAGATCTCCAGACAATTTTGCTACTAGGTAAATTAAATTCTCTTGTGGGTGTCTGAGTGTCAGGAATCTAAAAAAACGTATCTTACACAATAATACAACTAGCTTGAAATCAGAATAAAAAGTTTCTAATTTTACTGGCAGTGTCAATACAGATACTTCTAAGCAAGTTTCTCTCTTACGCTCCCTTTGAAATAATGGATTCTGCTTCCTTTTACATGCAGTCATGAACTATTACAGGATGGGGATACTAGTTTATGAGCACTTTCCAAATCATTAAAAATACATATATTGGGCTACTCAGTGCTATAAAACATAGATCAATGAGTTACCATGCCACTCATGAAAATACTTCTGAAGGCTATAAAAATTACCACTTTTTACAGTTTTAATTCATTTCTTTTGTGCCTAAATGACTATTACAATGAGAAGGTGGCAAGTACATTTTTTTGTATGCAGGCAGAATGGAACACAGAGCATTAATATGATAGAGGCTATTCCATAAATGAAGAGTCTTTACTCTGTATTACAGAAGTCTCTTTAAGCTATCTGTATGCTTATGCAAAACAAAATCGCTCATAAGCCCCCATTGTTAAAGGTGAAATGTAAATTAGAACGTAAAAGACAACTTTAACTGATTGTTAGAGGCCTGAGTAAAATTGTTTTCTGAAGAAAAATTGTAAGACTCTCTTCTCTTCCTCATCATGTCACAGAAGAAGGAAAATCACTGCAATTCTCACAGCAGAATATCTCAGTTGCAGATCCACAAACACAGACATAATCATGAGAAGAATACAGAATTAGCATCCAAAGTATCAAACCAATAAAAATATGATAGCAAATGCTGTAGTTTATCACCCTGTTTTGCTATATTTGAGTACAATCTATTATTTTAAAGCTCAGATGGATATTATATTCCTACATTTAATTAGTTTATTGAAAAAGTATTTCTAAGACAAATTAAAAAATTAAAAACTGTTTAAATGTTTAATGGATCTTTAAATTACAAATGAACCGGCTATATCTGGCTAGCCAGGCTAACTAAATTATCTGGTGTGTATCTGATAAATATTCTTTCTGAAAAAATGTAAACAGAAATAAAAATAGTCCATTTCAGTATTTTGTAAATGATAACAAGCCTCTAGGATGTCAGAGGACTTGGGACTTAGTGCATCAATTTTTCAAACAATTTTGGTTGACCTGAACATGCAGTGTTGTAAGAAAATAAAAACTTGTCCCAGAATATTTGGGCCAAGTCTGATCACAAGCAGTGAGGGTGTGACTCTACAGGGTGTTTAACAACTCCTGTGCCTGCTGCCTCTGCCTCGCTGCCTGAATTTTGGAAGCAGGGAATTAGTGATTCTGGTGTTGTTTTCTAACTTCCTCCACACTGTTTATGCCACATTTTGTCTCTCCTTTAGAATGTAATGTTTGGTTTAGTTTTTGTAGGAAAAGTTGTTAGAATGTCAAAGATTAAGAGCTGATGGGCCTTCCTGAGAACCTCTGCATGCACCAGTAAATATTAAGCATCTATTGGTAAATATAATTGCTCTAGCAAATGTTTGCCTGTAGATTTCTGCACACTACAAAATTGTATTGCCAAATTATTTAGACAAGCCAATTAACTTTGCTTTAAGCATTTACTGAGGAAAATAACCAGATTAAAACCCTCCATCTTATTTTAAATTTCATGTGCTTACAAGGATTTCCTGATCACAACGTATTCCATATGGTGATTTTTACATCCCCTACTCAAGCTTTCCATTTAAACAGATTCAGCATGGGTCAGATGCTCTGGGTTACACCCCCACTGGTGACAGAATGGAGGGAAGTAGATTTGGTCCATTATCAAAAGTTCACTACATTGAAGTGTATGATGAAGAGGGGCTAAATAAGGAAAGTGGGTGCAGTATTACCTGTTACAAGCCTTGGGATACTAGGATTTAGAAGTATACTGTTCAGGCACATCTCCCTTTCTCAAGGGTTGTGTGGTTACCCCAGATGAGATGGCCCAGATTGTGGAGAGAACTGCCTGATCTGTATCCTTGCCCAGTGACAATAAATCAGCTTCCAGCACAGCTGGGCTCTGTACTTTAGCAGAAGATGCAGTTGAGCTCAGACTTGGCACTTGGCATCCCTTGCAATTATTGGCCAACAGATGCAATGTGTTAATGCCTTGGTCCTGAGCAGCTTGTTAAAAAGCATTGGGAAATAAATGACAATCAGATTAGTTGGCAGGGGAACCTGTTCAAAGAGTGGCTAAACAGGCATCCAGTTACTCCTGCATAGCACCAAGCATGTGGCAAATAGAATGTATAGCCAGGAGTTTTGTTAACATGTAGATAGCATATACGGCTCCATACATTCCTAAAGCATCTTCACTTCTTCCTAATACTACACGCCTAGTCATTCTGTTCTTGAGAGTAGGGGAGCTGGAATATAGGATGTTTGACCCTGAATTTTAGTAAATTTAAGGAAAATTTCTCACTTAATTGCTCTTGTAGTTTTTCTTTTCCAACACCCAGTGGCAAGCAAAAAAATTATGCATATGCATGGACTGAAATTCAAGCTCCCTATATGCACAAACACATTCATGATGGGGTTTGAAGACCCCATGCTTCATGCTTTAATTGCTGTATGTAGGCTCCCGTGCCTTTGTAATGGCCCTGCATCAAATTTCCACATTCAAATGCTATAACCTCAGCTAGGCTGATGTGGCTCAGAAACCCCACTGAACACTCAGAAATCCATTTATTTTAAGTAATCAGCTAAGGTGAATTGGTATATCTGACCATGAACCCGCTGTATGTAGCTATGATACTATGCTATCTTTTACATTATATGCATTTTAAACAATCATGTCTTTGTATTATGATAGTAATATCTGAAGACGTTCTGCTTGCTCTTTGCTGAAGACTGCATCTCCTCAGCTTTATTTTCATGTGCACCATGGTCAGCTCTTATGTGCTTGCATAATATTAATACTATAATTAGGTGATGCATGCGTTCCATCTGTCAATTTCCTGGTATATTCACTGAGAGCTGGATAAAAGCTGTAGGGAGGAAGTATTTTCTGTGGAGACAACCCCTTGAGAAGAGTGTGTGACAGTGGACAGATGTCAACTTGCTTCTAGATTGTGGTGAGGTCCCCTGCCTTGGTAAAAAGCCAGAAGAGCAGTTGGCCCCATCTCCAGCCTCAGCTGGAATATCAGGAGCAGCAGAGACAAATCTGAAGAGCAATCACATAATAAGAGACGCTATAAGACACAAAAGTTTCATGCTAGCTGAGACTATCACAATATCAGTCCGATGGAAATTCCACAGTGTTGATTTTTTTTCCTAATGCTTACTACAGAAATATGGCTAAGTAGAACTCTTTAAGAAAGAAAAACATCTACACAAACACATTTGGAAAAAAGATTTAAAATTGTTGGATTGTTTTTCTAAAAACTGAAAAAAATGTGGGCTGACATCCTTACTTATCCCCCTGCAAACTTCATTTAACTTAATATTGACAAAGGCAAATGGCTGAAATGCTTAAGATCAGAGAACTAAATTGATTTGGAGAGAAATTACTTCCATTTTGCTTAATTTACTCTTACTGATGTTAGTGAGAAGATCTGGGCAAGGTATTGGCATCAGTGGAGCTGCTCTTTGCTATGCTTTTTTACAGAAAGTCACTTTTATGCAGTGGTGAGGAAGGATGTACCAGTAAATAAAATCTGGTTCTGGAAATCAGTGCCTAAGATAGGTGTACACACCCTCCTAACTTTTTTTTTTTAACTCTGCCTGGCCTTTTAGTCCCACTATGAATATTTTATTTGGCTCTACATTTAACTTCTTTCCTTTTTAATGTTTCCGAGAGAAGCTCTTTAAAACACATCTCTGGAGGTTCTTTCCCTTGTGACATCATTCCATTTTGTTCTTCATAGAAATCAGTTTATATCCTTCCTAATTAGATTTTGGTAACTTTTTTCTTTTTTCTTTTTTCTTTTTTCTTTTTTTTTCTTTTTTCTTTTTTCTTTTTTCTTTTTTTTCTTTTTTCTTTTTTCTTTTTTCTTTTTTCTTTTTCTTTTTTCTTTTTTCTTTTTTCTTTTTTCTTTTTTCTTTTTTCTTTTTTCTTTTTTCTTTTTTCTTTTTTCTTTTTTCTTTTTTCTTTTTTCTTTTTTCTTTTTTCTTTTTTCTTTTTCTTGAATATAAAATTTTGAAAGGTTAGACTTTTGCTAAAAGCCTATTTTGAGAAATAGTCCCTCTGAAGCCTTATACAACTTAATTTCTTAGTTCATTTTCTTCCTGGCTTCGCTGTTCTCCTTCTCCTCACCACGGTTATCAGTCCATCTGAGTACCATAACAAAATGTAAACATTTTCTACACAGTCCACTGTTTAAAGAAATCAACTGAAAAAACAGAATTCCAGGATTGTTTTCTTGACTCTTGTAATTCTTGAGCATTTTAGAAAGGCATGCATGGAAAATTTAGGTCTAAGTTCTTTGCCTGACACAAACGAAGTAAATTTTGGGTATACTGATATACAGAACTATTCTGGTGTCTAGAAAACCTACTGGGATCTTACCATTCATTAGAAAGAAAAGAAAACATACTTTTTTCCGGTTTCTATTTATATTTCTCTTACGATTGTTTTTAGTAGCTAAGTACATCATCAAGTTGCAATAGTAATATAACCATAGAAAATTGATAATGAGTGGAAAAGTAAGTGTAAAAGAATCATCTTTATCATGAAGAAGAATGAAGTTGTTAGCTACACCCATGTTAGGAATTGTTAAAAATTGTCATGTAAATAGATAAAATTAATATGTCATTCTTCCGAGCTTTCCTAGAATTGATTTTCTTGTACTTGTTTTGTCAGCTGTTGTTGAAGTACATGAACTCATCATAGGCAAAAACTTGGATGGGTGATAAATATTTCTGCTTTATCTGTAAAAGGTTTTATAACCCCATGGTTGAGATTCTGGTGAAGCAAGACCATCAATTTTATACTAATGAATGACTTGACAGACATGAACTTTTGGGAAAAGTTCAGTTAGGTCCTATCTATTCTTGATCTAATCTGAAGGTGGAAGAGAGGTAGCTGTTCAGGCGCAAGTGGCATTGCTTTAGTACAGGCAGACATGACACACAAGCAGATGTGTCCCCAGCCTGTGTTTCTGTTTGGAAATGTGACGCCTGTGACTGACTGTTCTGAATCTCCTTTTCTTTAATGACTCCTCAACTGACTTGTACTAATCTTACACTAACCTGGAACAGACTCATTGGTAGGGGAAAAAAAAAGATATTTTGCATATCTGAAACTCTCAAAGAACCTCAAAGCTTGGTGATAAATAATTTAAGATCACTCTTTTGAAAAAGATCAGAAATCTAAAAATCTGAAAGGATTGAAATGTAGCAATACGAAAGCTTAAGCTAGCTGCTGGACTGCTGAAATGCACTTCACAGTATTGAGACCAAGAATATTCAAGAATTTTATTGACTCTGCCAGCATCTCAAGCCATCATTGAAACATCAGGGTCACTGAGGTACACCTGAGTATTGGCTTCTGGGCGCAGCCCTTCTTTTTAAAGTCTGTGATCAGAAAAGTGGTGGTTCTGGTTATTTCCTGCCTTGTCATTATACAAATCAGGAAATTAATATTGGAGCAAATTACATGTCTTATGACGTCCCCTACTCCTTCATCTTTCTACTCCTTGTCTTAAGGTGGGATTTAAAAAAAGTGATATGCATTTGAGCTCAGCTATCCTGTTTATGTCCCTGCCACTGGCATGAGCGGAAGTAGACATAAGTCAGTAAAAATGCTCTCAAAAATTCTTTCCTTTTCTGTTTATAGAAAGATCTTGTGTCTAATCTGGTGGAGATGAGTTCCAACTACACAGCCCAAACCAAGTGTGAAGTCCAGATTATGGCTTTATTGTCTGCACCTCTACTCAGTCTTTCTCACAGCTGTCCTTCCTTCTCAGCTACTTCCACTAATTTTTGCATAGAACAGACATTTCTGTCATGGACAGAAATTATTTTGATACAAGTTTTCTCTTAAAATAACTTGTAACTTTAAAGTAGATAATGTGCAAATTTAGAGATGTGCAATATGTTTTGTTTAACACATATGGCACTGTTCTTTTTAAGGAGTATTGGTTTGAATGTTTATGAAGATTTTATTCCACTGTTCTGATTATGTTCATTTATCCCACCATTGTGAAACACTGTGTGAGCCTTCCATCATCAATGAAGCCAATTGGATTTTAGGGATCTTAATGCAGCATCTCTGGTGCTTAAAGTATAGTTTCTCACTAAAAAGTTGTCAACTTACATCCAATACTGAATCTCAGCCTAGCTTTGTCCTGCTTCCTTCCTCTTCAGTTTTAATTTCTGTCTAGTTCAAGCAGCGACTGGCTTTGTCATTAGACAGCCCTTGTACTCAGTTCTTTGAAACATGTAGATGCATCCCCCAGTTTCAGTGCAGCAATTTCAGATGTGTATCGCAGAATCATAGAAAAATTTAAGTTGGAATGCACAACCACAGGACATCTGTTCCAGTCCCCCCAACCCAGGACAGAGACAGCTTTGAAGTTAGATCCATTTTCAAGCTTGATCTGGTAACTCAGGTCCTTGTCCAGCCAAATTTTCAGTATTACAAAGGCTGAAGATTTCACAGCCTCTCTGGGCTTCGTTCCAATGCTAAACCACTCACACTGTGAAGAATTTTATACCAATGTCTGAAGCAATTTCCCTGCTTCAACATGTGTCCATTGACTCCATCTGTTTTACTGTAACCTCTGAGAACAGTCTGGCTCTGTTTCCCTACACAAATTTCCTCTCAGCCCCCATTGCTCCACTTCTTTTCAGGCTTTGGTCTCCATCCCCCACAGACCTTGTTTAAGGCACTCCTCATTACCTTAGCAGCCATGTTGGGGCAAGATCATCTTTGCCACTTTGTCAGATTTTCTGTTCTCTATGTAGTTATTTATAATTAAATAGCCCTTTCTTGACTCCCTCCTTTTCCTAGGAAGTACCTGAACATCATTTTCTAACTTTGCTTCCATTAGGGAGGAGAGGAACAGGTCAATTCTTCATGTTATATTGCAGTAGGGTCTGCAGGAGAATAAAGTAACTGTTCTCCAGTTGCACTGGTTATACCTGGAATGAGCCTAGGACCTAATTTCTCTGTTCAGCATGGGCTGACTCCTCTTTCTACATCCTACCATGTTGTGCCTACAATCACCTGTATACAGGCACAGATCGGTCAGGGATTCTTATTATGCAGATTTTGCACAGGTAGAAGACAGTTTTAAGAAGTACCAGGGTTTTTTTTAGAGCACAGTTATTCCTTGTGTATTGGTAGAGTAATAAAACCTAATTAATCATGGGTCCTTATCAAGAAAATATTTGTTGTTAAAGTCCAGAGACACTGCACATCTCTTAGTTGGTTGTTTTCCCACGTCTCTTCTCCTGTGTTTTAATAATCGGTACTATTTTTATTTATCCTTAACAACTAGTCTCAGACTAAATTAAACAAACCACTAGGACCTTAATTTGCCAAGCACTACCTAGGGTTTTTTGTTTAATTAAAAATGCTTGAAAGATTCTAAGTAAAATGGCCAGAGAATGCTAATCAAAGAAAATTTTATCTAAAAAAGTAATTGCTCATTTGATGTGGGCAACTCAGGTTAAATATCTCAAAGGAACAGCCATATTTTCAAATTTTGAAATTTCAGCTAAACTACTGTTTCTAAAAGGAAGAAGGATTTTTCAGTAATTGGATTCAGTAAGATCTAAATGTATTATGCATGTTGCTTTACCTGAGGTGCAATTACCATGCTACCTTTTTTCTTTACACAGGCGGTTACCTAAGTATGCTTTAAGCCAAAGACCGCAGACAAACTTTTCCAGATTTATTTTTTTCAGTTATGAATTTAGTCTGCTGATAATTAAAAATTATATTCGGGACTAGTCTGAAAATATTCTGAAGGTGTAGTTTATAGAGTGGCAAGCAAGCAAAAGGGTTTATATCTACATCTATGTATCAAATCTTCTCCCAGAAGTTTCCAAAATACTTAAGAAAATATTTAAGTGTGTGTATAAGGATTTTATGTCTGGGCATAATGTATAACATTTACTACAGCTCTTTAATAAAATATAACTATCTCTGGTGTTGAATAAGTTGTCCGTTTAACTAGACATATAACACCTTGCTGCAGTTTAGGATGGAAAGGAGATGTCATTATCTCAACAGAAATCACAAGCAAGATGAGTATTGACATGGATATTTTTGCAAAGGAAGTTCCATGATTCCAAAGGGTCTGCCTTTTTCCTGTTGTTTTTAACCTCTTTCAACACAAGATAATCTCGACTAACTTAAAGCCTCAAAATATCATATGGTGACATCAGAGCTATTTAGCAGGGAATCAAAGGGATGAACTGTCAACAACTAAAGTTAAAAATCTGTAGGTCTTGTGGACATTATGTCATATGTGTCCTCAAAAAAGCAAAGTTTTACTAAGTGCTCCAGATCTTCTACCTAATACTCAGGCTTTTGCCTTTTTTATTGTGTCTCATGTTCACACACTTAATTACAGCCTATTACTTTTTAAAATGCCATGCATGAAATTTAAGCAGGAATAGTATTCACTGCATAAACTGGCATTGCAATGGCCTTATGTTTTTGCCTATATGCACTTTTTATAGCAAGAAATGTGAGCATATGGTTGTACTCGATGATCTTAAAGGTCTTTTCCAACCTAAATGATTCTATGATTCTATAACAAATAGCATAAAAACATTCAGATCTTCACCCCATACCCTGACCCTACTGTCCCAGATCAAACACACAGACTACTTGCAAAGGTAGTGCTTTCTCCTAATCCAGCAGATGACAGAATAGCCATTCCAAGAGTGCACAGGCTCAAATGTAGACTTTATCTGTATTTTGAAGTAGGCAGTGATTATTCCCCTTTTAGAACTAGCAGATAAATCGCGTGACATCCGTTCTGTGAAGGTTTGCCTGTAGGGTGAGCAAACACACGCATACTGTTACAAGGAAGAAATGAAATCCAGGTAGGTGATAAGATCACTTTTCAATATAGGGAATGTTTCTGCTTTATTTACTTCCAAAATACTTACCTCTTAATTGAGCTATTAATAATCACACGAGAAACCACATCACAGTGGTGAAAAGTCAAGGATCCACAGCAGATGATGTGAACAATTTCCATAGCAGAGAGTTTAGCTATAACATGGCCTGCTCAACAATGATGCTTTTAGAAACAAAAGATACTTCTAGAGTAGCTAAATACCTTAATTATATAATTGGTTATCCGTTCACCATGGTATATATTATTGTGCCTGACTAGAGCATTATTGTGGTGACCAAAATGTAAGATATAGTAGAACTGGGCAAAAGTTCTGCTTTATATAAATACCTTTTGCAATTGTAACTTTATTCAAAAGTACAGTTTTAATGAAGTTATTACAGTTAAAAATGCAGCATGATTAGTTGTTTTGGCTGAATTAATGGAGCAAGAATGGAAAATTCAGAATGTTTTATCATTCAATTTTTTCATATACAGGAAAAATAGAGATGGTTGAACTAAACAGACACTAAAATACAATTAACAATCCCCTTGCTGCTGTTTCCCTTTTCACCTGCTCTATGTTCAGCCATATTTTGAAACAGTTAGAAGAAAGTTTACTGATCATAAGCAATTGATCTAGAGAAATTCTACTCTGTAATTTGATCAGTGGTATCAACAAGTACAATTTCTATAGGAATAGTAGATTTTACCGGATAGTAGATTTAAGTGGATTTATATGGGATCACTCCTTGAAAATGAGATATGGATTTGCAAATCAGTTGTGCTTGCTCCCCTGAGGATGTGGATCATGACACAGTTCCTAAGTAACTGGTATTTGTATATGTCTCACTTCTAAATATCCAACCTTAGACATGAAGAAGAAGCATGAGGTTCCTGAGGACTGGAGGGTAGCCAATGTCACTCTAGTCTTCAGAAAGGGCAGGAAGGAGGACCTGGGAAACTATAGGCCAGTCAGCCTCACCTCCATCCCCAGAAAGGTGATGGAACAGTTCATCCTGGAGGTCATCTCCAGGCATGTAGAGGAAAAGAATGCTATCAGAAGTAGTCAGCCAAGGGAAGGTCATGCTTGACCAACCTGATAGCCTTCTATGATGGCATGACTGGCTGGGTCAATGAAGGGAGAGCAGTGGATATTGTTTACCTCAACCTCAGCAAGGCATTTGACACTGTCTCCCATAACATCCTCATAGGTAAGCTTAGGAAGTATGGGTTAGATGAGAGGACAGGTGGATTGAGAACTGGCTGAATGGCAGAGCTCAGAGGGTCCTGATCAACAGTGCAGACCAGAGTCTGGCTGGAGGCCTGTAACTAGCCATGTTCCCCAGGGGTCTGTGCTGGGTCCAGTCCTGTTCAATATATTAATCAGTGACCTGGACGAAGGGACAGAGTGCACCCTCAGCAAGTTTGCTGATGATACAAAACTGGGAGGAGTGGCTGCTCCACCAGAAGGCTGTGCTGCCATTCAGTGAGACCTGGACAGGCTGGAGAGCTGGGCCAAGGGGAACCGCATGAAATTCAGCAAAAGCAAGTGTAAGGTCCTGGACCTGGGGAGGAACAACCCCACGCACCGGTACAGGTTGGAGGTTGACCTGCTGGAAAGCGCCTCCACTGAAAAGGCCCTGGCAGTGCTGGTGGGCAGCAGGGTGACCATGAGCCAGCAACACGCCCTTGTGGGCAAGAAGGCCAACGGTATCCTGGGGTGCATTAAAAGGAGTGTGGCCAGCAGGTCGAGGGAGGTTATTCTCCCCCATTACTGTGCCCTAGTGAGGCCACATCTGGAGTACTGTGTCCAGGTTTGGGCTCCCCAGTTCAAGAAAAACAGGGGAGTACTGGAGAGAGTCCAGTGGAGAGCTACCAAGATGATCAGGGGACTGGAGCATCTCCCTTATGAGGAAAGGCTAAGAGACCTGGGTTTGTACAGCCGGGAAAAGAGAAGACTGAGGGGGATCTTCTGAAAGCTGCTGGCCCAGATCTTCCCTCCCTAGGCAGAACTGACTATTAGGTAAACCTTTCCTGACAGACCACCATCTTCTTGGAAAATCCTCAGTGCAAAGACACCACAACCATTTCTGGTAATCTCTTCCCATGCTCCAATATTATCAGTCTTTTCCTTTTACCCAACCTTGACCTTCCTCATCACAATTTAAAGTTATTGCTTCCTGTCTTATAGCATGCTTAGGGAGAATCACCTCTTCTTCTTTCAATAATGTTTTATATATTTCAAAATCTATAATGTTTACCCTCACTCTTTTCTTCTCTGAAATAGAAAAAAAGAAAAGTAATTCCAGTTTGACAGCCAGCAAGCAAAAAACATATGATGCAATCAGTTAACAGAGACTTCAGAGGAGAATTACCCATAACCAAGAATGTGAACATCACTGACTTTTATAGACAATTATGCCAGGTTCAAATTCCCATATAGAACTCTTGAATTACTTTCTGCAGAAACCTTAAGCACATCCTAAATCTGATATTCAACAGTCTAAAATATAGTTTAGAAACAATGAAAGCTTTCTGTGATATTTTTAGAGCTTTTTCTTTAGTTTCACAAGCACAGTGCCATGATATCTCAATCCATAGTCCTGATACTAAGGGAAACTAGAGAATACTTGACGAAACCTCAGGGAGTGTAGGGTTTACATCTGGGGACAAGTGGAGCCCTTTCATCCATTGCTTGGCCACACTAGTTTGTTCTTACTTATTACCAGATCTGACACAATCATGTTGCTGTGAGAAGGGACCTTTTTTTTTTTTTGCACTATCCTACTTCCATGTGTCCATTAAAGCCAAAGGTTTTGATAATTTCCTGACAGGTCAATATAACGCACTGCAACGTAACACACTCCAGCTAAGGTCAAAGTAATGATCTCAAAACAGGACTACCAGGTCTGTGTGTTAGTCTTCACAAGAGATTTGATAACAGTCACATGTACATCTGAGAGACTTTAAAAGTCAAAGAAACAATTATCATGTGGAAACAGAAAACAGTTCAAATGTAATATTACCTCAGCCATGCACAGTGCTAAGTTCTATTGAAAACTGCCATGCAACTGCATCTGTTGAACAAACTGGTACAAAGGAACATTTTGTTTGGCAAAGTAAATGAGAAAAAGATAAACTACAGAGAAGATTATTCCCCCTGTAGATTCAGTTTGATAACTAATAGTATATTTAAGTAAGATAAAAGAAATAAAACTTCAATTGTAGGAAGTGAATGGAGGAATCCAACTTTGCCATCTATATCTCCTCCAATCCATCTCTACCCCAGCCCTGCCTTGGCAAGTGCATAATCTCTCAGCAAACATTGCAGGATTGTTTCTCAGTGATGTTAGGGGTCTGATTCGCCTCTTTGCCTCTGTTTATACCTTCTTACAACATCAGACTTAAAATACCATATATATTTAAAAAAAGAATAATGGCAGAGAAAGGAGACTGCACAACCCCAGGTGACTGAGGGTGACTGTGAAGACCTTCTTCATCAGCGTGTCCTAACTGTTAACCTGGAATAATAGGTTACCACTACAATTCTGGGAGCGATAAAAGGTGCATGCTTATTTACTAGACGCTAAGAGCAGTGATTCATTTTACACAGGTCTTCAAACAGATGTCAAAGAGTTTAGGTCACTAAAGGTGTATCTAGTAGTGATGTATGATGCTGTGTATAAATACCAATTACTTGAGCTGTCAGGTCCAGAGAGAGAGAAAAATCAGCAAAAGGGCCTGCAGGGGAAGCTGAGGAGTAGGGGGAAAACAGAAAAAAAGAGGAAATGATACTAAACCAGAACCAGCTTTAGGCTGGTGACACCCTGGAAGAACCCTGAGTTCTTCCCCTCAGCAAGGACAGAGATCAAGGTCCCCATTACTCCCTTTCCCCTCGGGCGTTTCTGCACTGCTACCTCCATACTTCCTTCTGCAGCCTCTGCTCACTCAGCCCCCTTAAAGTCTGGCAATTCCCCATGTCTATAGACCTAGATCAGAAGAACCAGCCTGTGACTCAGTGAGTATTTACCATGTTAAGAAATAATTAGACTGTATGATTAATGCTCCTTGATTTTTCTTGTTCCTTGTCAGTGCCTTTTAAACAATTATCATTAATAAAGAATCAACTACATATCAGTGACTAAAATAGTGTTTGAAGAAACGAGGGCAACATACTAATCAGAACTCCATTACGTATTACACTGACACTGAAAAATTATGACCAGATATAGCCCTTGAACACTTGACTTTTTCTTCTTCTGGTTTGCTTTAATTGGAAATCAACGAAAATGGTTTCGCCTTTAGACAACATTGCTCAGACTATTTTCACCTCTGCTTGGAGTGCCAGATTTATTTTTTTTTTAATTTTTAAGAGTCAATAGCGACCCTAAGATTACAGGAAATGAGGGTCTGACCAGTTTCTTCGAAGTCCTCTTCATCAGACTAGTGATACTGAATAGAAAACTCTTTGATGGGGAACAGTATAAAAATCTGGGACAACAGACAGAACACATATAAATCAGAAACAAAGCTCACACTTCCTGGGGCTACTAACTCTTCTCAGAGAAGAATCTCCTAAAGACTTCTTCTCTTCTGTTAATACTGTGTTACCCTGAAATTATTGACAAAGGTTATGCACTATTATTCAAAGAATTAGATATTTTTTGAACTTATAGTTAATTTAAAGTTGTCTGCAAATAGCCACTTCTTAAAAATACCCTTGAAAGCATCAGTGGCAGAAGCTGATGGTTTACAAGTTAGTTGAGTAGCAGAGTGATAGGTGCTATATGAAACACTGCTGGCTAGGAAACTAGACGTGGTATCGTAGTGAGCCTGATTTTCTATTATTTGTGTGTCTCTCTTAATTTTTTTTTATTGTGTACTGGATCACCAGGCAATTAGGCTTGTTACCTCCGCTACCTATTTCTCAGGAATGTTGTTGATCTTACCTTCTTGACACACAGCAGCTACCCACTCCTTATGAAAATACTCATATGCCATGACATACATGGAGAGAAAAGGCCACCAGCATCTTTAAGAAGTACTCCTCTAACCAACATACACAAGAATGTGGTACCTGTGAGTGTCACAGTTGTGCAAAGAGGAGGACACAGAGGGAAGCAGAGACTCCTGTTGCCACCTTGAAATGTGGTTGGTGTGCTGCCTACACATAATTTAAAAATAGATACAAGGGATCCTAAGGGGTCATCCAATTTATCTTCCTATCTAAACGACCTGGCCATTTTTTGATTCATCTTCTCTGAGCAACTTTCAACAATACAGATCCTGCCTTCATTTATTTTGCCTTTTTTATTTCCAGACACTGCCCCCTCCCTCCCCCCACCATCCCAGGCAATGCATTTTATACCTCACCTTTGGCAAACCAGGGAATTGAAGGCTGAAAGAGGTCCTTAAGGTCACCTCGGCTGATCTCCTTGCACATCATACATTGCAAATTACAGCACCAGTTTACTCTGCATCTGTGCAACAAATCTGGGCCTGAAAAGACCAAACCACACCTGATCCCATTACAAACCTGAGGGGAAAGATAATGTCCTTTCTGGCAGCTGGACACTAACTTTCACAAAATGCATTAAAATGTAGCCCAGCCATTGCTTTTATTTCTCTTTAGGGCATTTAACCTTTTAAATATGCTAAAGTGCTATTGTAAAGAAAGCATTCGGAACTTATAGTCTTTAAGCACAGAAATATAACTTTCAAGTGTGTTCTGAGAGTTGGTATATTGCCCAGAACAGCTTGTAACTGCTCTCACAATGAGTTTTGTTCACAAAGTAAGTCTTTATACATGCTTTCAGGAAATGTCCAGGGTGAGTATAGGCAGCCCAGGTAAATAATTTCTGATTAATCACAGTTCTCTCACTCCATTCCTTGCCTCTCTCCCTGAGCTCTTTGCTTGACATTTCAGTGTTTACTTCATCGTGGACTTGACAGGATGCAGTCTGTATTTCCAACTTGAACCTATTAGGCAGAAGAGCTTAACAGCAGCAATAATTTACCAGACAGACAGGAAGGCAGGGAGCGGTGACAAGACTTTCTAAGCAAGTGCAGTATTAAACCAAGCAAAGGTTTCACCTAGAGAAAAACGTACTACAGCTCCAAGTTGATGCAGACTTGTGCATTGTTTCAGGTCAACATCAGTTTTTTTCAGCAGACTCATATGCAGTATGTAATTTATCTTGGAGAACCTGGGCTTGCTCTTGGTGATGATTTTCTTTTTGGACCACATAGGATTATTCCCACTGCAAGCATATGGTTGCTTTTTGTATATGGGGAAAACACCACACACCTCATGTACATCCAAACAGGTCAGATAAAGCTAATTGAAATGGTGAATAGTATTAACTATGCAAAGGTGAAATTTATTTGCATGTTTAAATTAATAGTCCAATATCCAGATGCACAACCTGGAGTGGTATCAAACTCATTAATGTCTCAGTCACTCAACTGCCTATTTTATATCACCTGGTAAAAGTTTCTGTTGCACTTTATCCTTGCAAAACCTAAATGTTTACGCAAAGATAGGCTTGCTTTTTTTTCCTGACTTGTATAGCTTCCATAAAAGCGTGAACTAAGGTCTTCCTACAGAATCTTTCATGAATGATAGGTAAGATGTTAGCACCATCCATGACACTGTCTGCAAAGATGGCAGTTAGGAAAAAAGCCACCAAAAGCAAACACAAGAGTTTTTGAATCAGAAGCTGAAGAAATCTAGCTTACAAACAAATGCACAAAAAAAAAATCCCTGTTTTTTTTACACTTACTTATTAGAATATAACTTCCAATATCTTTATATGTTGGCTATTATGTATGTTTTTAAAATTTCAGCAACTTTTATAAGATATCATTTTTACTGCTGAGGTTCTCCTCTTAATATTTGATTTGACATAAATGTGTCAGGCAGACTGGACCAATTGACAGGTGCCGTTTCAGAGCTCTAGTTTGCCAAAAACTTGATGGGGAGTGCTCTTTGTCTGGAAGGAAATGAACACTTCATTTTTAGCTGCTTGGTACTCAAAACCACTTGTTAATTGCTGATTTTGTAATGTTCCCTGTTATTCCATTTAACCGATGAACCAGGAATTTGTTGAAAAACATGCATTTATAAGAGCTGAGCATCGCAAATCAGATACACTGGTTGAATTTATTCAATAGAATTAACTTTCAAATCTACTGTAATGCACCCACCAAAACAAGGATTTTGACCAGAGCTGCTGCATTCTTCCATTCTATGTTTTTTCTTTCTTGCTCAGTCCTTGCATATGTCTGATGGTAACAGTGGGTTGGAAGCTGCTTCTCTAGGACAAGATGTGCGTGAAAAGGATTTTGAGAAGGTCTTATCTGACCCCTGATTATGGCAGTGTGGCTTGGGAGCAAAAGACTCCCTGGTTTTTCGGAAGCAAGGAAGAATCTTGCTTACTCTCAAATTGAATTCTTTAAGAATGACTCTTTTGTTCTTTCTCAATATAAGGAATGATTTCTTTCAATAGGTCTTTGCATGGATGGTATGGCACTAATGCAAGAGTAAACCAGCCACTGATCTGTAGCCACCTTCCTTCCCCTTACCTTTGTGGCCCAATGTTTTGACATCTCTTCTGCATCAGCACAGTACAGTTGTCTCACTGTGTACTTAGCAATGCCAGTGGCTCAACCAGGTTGGTAAGACTGTGAGAGACGCCTCATCCTGCTTCTAAAATTTTGACAAGCAAGAAATGGTTACGAGGAACCTGGAACTTCTCTTCTTCATCCCAGATGAAAGCAGGTCCTGGATTGCTACTCCCACAGGTAAGCTACAAAAATGATGGGGTTAGTGAGGAGTTTTTGCTTAGTCCACAATTAAGGAGCAGAAAACAATTTTCTAACTGGATTGGCTGAGTTAGAATAGATTTGTTAAAGATCTCTGAACACTCAGAGAATTTGATAGACTTTCCTGCAGCTATTGCTTATGTGGAATAATGGCATGTTCTTTCTCCAACATCTAAAACTGGAATAAGTAAAATAAAACTCAAACTCATTTGCATGCAGAGATTTGCTCATTTGTGAATCCCCTAAAATCCTTCTCTAACAAAACCCAGTCATGTGGCTGTTTGCTGATGGCAGCAAAAAAAAAAAAAAAAAAAAAAAAAAAATTTGCAAGTGGGGATCAGACAAGGATTTGGAATTTTGCAACACAGTCATGCACAATTTTTCCTCAATTGATTGAGGTAGCTGATGAGCATTGAATAAAACCATTTCCCGTTTTGAAATTATACTCTCCTTACATTATTATCTATTTTTGCTGTTGGCCATGCCACATTGTAATTGTTCACCCCACAATTCGATGTGGCTTTGTTTTCTCCTTTATGCTATTGCCTCACTGCAGATGCAGCCTTACAGTGAGCTAGTCCAGGGTGCTCTCAGAGTTCTTGTTTCTGCTTAACATCTTGGAAAACTAAACAAACAAAATCTGTCCCTGTAAATCCCTCAAGGCTGACAAGCAAGCTGAATATGAAATTTGCTACATCCTAGCAGTTGTGCTGTCTAGTGATGAGGAATGCTGTCTGTCAGCTTTCCTTTGCAGCTAGTTTCTTAAAGATCATCCCCATGCTACAAAGAGGAGGTATGGAAGCTTTAATGAATAAAAAGCAAAAAGCCTTGTTGTCTGGAAAACATGCTGCCATTCCTGCTTTTGTTCTCTTTCACCTATGAAAAACTAAAGGCACCCCAACTCTGAAAGAAGTGGGGAAAAAACATGAGCGGGCATCAAATCTGCCTCATGCTGGTAAGATCATCGCTTTTCTTCCCTTTGTGTGCTTTATTGAAGCACTTAAAAAACATAGCATCTCCTGAAACTACAAAGAAGTTTCACTGACAAGTGTAATAAAGCAATTTTCAGTAGACACTGGCTTCTTTTTATCTGTTTCTGCTTAGAACAAGAACAGAACAGCATAATGTGACCCTTCTTCAGTCTTTTCTATACCCTTAGTTATCTCAGGGTAAGTTTGTGGTATCAGCATTGATTTAAAAATTAATTTTAATCAGAGTATTTGTAACCCATTGGAACAGTTATTGAGAAGCTAAAAATGGGGATGAGCTTCCAAGTTCCATCTCTTCTTGGCAGACACCAGTGTAACATCCCAGTGACCTATGGGCAGCCCACTACTGGAATGGCCTATAGCTGGGGGCAGAAAGCAAGTCCTGATCACATGGAGGCACACGGATCCTGGCCTTACAGCAAACTGTTGCTCCCAGATTTATGGTAACTCTCTCTGCCTTTTTCAGAAAATGCACTATTTTTTCTACCAGAAAACTTAGTGCACAATGCTTTTTCTTGCCAAAGTAGATTTCTCAGTGAATATAAAGCCTCCAGCAAGGTAGAAAAAATTTGTGTATAAGATAATGGGAATAGGTTAGTAAAGTCCAAGAATTGTAACATATAAAATTTCTTCTGCATGAGAAATTAAAAGCAAACAGAAAATGGCAACATACATTTTGACCTTAGGAACCCCTGCATAAATTGCTAAAATATAAGAGTTCCTCACTATATTCAGTTTTCCTAATCAAAGTGATTCTTGGGGCAAGGAGTGCTTTTCAGTTATTAGATGAGGGTAAGGAGGACACAGAGGCTCCAGAGAATTTTTTGTCTTCACCCTTATGCAAGATGTTTTTCTGTTATGGATATTTGCTGTTATCATGGAATGCCTGGTTTAAACACAGATTAGTGAGGCTGTACTATGCTCGGCTAAAGCACCTCACGGAACACCATTTTCCAGATCAAAGTGTACCGTCAGGTCATTCTCATCACTTCCCCATCTCTTCACCTCATACCATCATTTATGCTACCCCCTGCATGTTACCTTTTCTTCCAGCATTGAAAACAAGTGGGATGTGATAGGGACCCCTCCTTCAGTCCCCATCCACATTTGTATGTGCATTATTTTTGGACCTTACTGGAGAGTCTTGAATTTATTCAGTTAGGCTGCTACTTATCCTTTTCCCTCTTTGACTGATGATCTTCCATTACATGTGCAATCTCTGTTTTCACCTCCAAACTGTGGTATTTTACATTGTCACATTTGCAGTGATTATACATCTTGACTACGTGCTTTCCTGATTACAAGCTTCCCTTGTGAAGTGCTTCATCAGGACCTTGATTGTCTTTCTGATTTTTTCTAACCATCCCAAAATCTTAGCACTTTACTGGGTTTTTGTTAGCAGTGAACTCGATCTTGAGATTGTATTCAGATAGAAGCTTAGAGTGTCTTTTAGGTATGCATCAGTTGCTCAGTAGCCTACATTTTCCACTAGTAGAAAATAAAATACCTCAGTTGAAGTCAAAGGAAGAAACTACAATGCAGACTGAATTTTTAAAAACTGAATTAAAAAGCATTTTTTACAGTTAAATCGGTACTCCCAGTATTTCCTGATTTCAGGCACTGGAGGAAGACTGCTTCTAATAGAGTCTGACTGCAGAACTGAACACCTTATTTTTAATCTGTTCCCAATGCACGCAATGTAGATACAGCCTGCCTTACAGGGTGCCAGTTTTGAACAGCCTGGATTCATGAAAGTCCATACCAGCTGGCCCAGGGGAGTGATGAATCTAAATACGTTAATGTTGCAGAGAAGATCCAGGTTGGGGAGGGGAGACTCTGCATCTTAGGAAGACACTGAGAACCTAGGGATTGTGATATATTTTTTGTTGGGCTGTGAGAACCTGTTTAGGTTTCTCATGGAGTCATTTCCCAGTGCTCCTTTGACAAGGAGCAGAAAGACCTGACACAGCCTAAACCCATGGAATAAAATACACACAGCAAAGTCATTTTACTAAATAGATTATTGTTGGAAAATATGATTTCTGAGTGACAGGTATTTGTTGTAAATTCAGGTCTAGTGTAGACAATAGCTTTAGCAAAAGATGAAAGTGGAAATATCCTTTACAAGTTTTAACCTTAAAGCAAGAAATTTAACCAAAAAAATTAAGAGGGTTAAGACAGCCACTCTAAACCAAAGCAACATGTTTTTCCTCAGCTTTTGTACCATGTAATGGTCCCCATCTTTCAGATGCAGGACAAGGAACAGTTGGCATTTTTCATTTCTTGGGCAACTGAAGTAGGTGTGCCTACAGATTTTTGCATTTACTATTGGCAGTCCTAGCATAGAAATTCTCTAATCCATTTCAAGCACGTAATTATTCTGAGGAACCTACTGAGGCTAGAAATGAAAAAGCCTAAGGTATGGAGGACCTGCTGGGCTGACATTACATGCCCAGTATGTGACCAGCATCAGGGAGACCGCAGCATTGTGGCCAGCACAGAGAGCCCTGTGGCTGCTGGCTGGAGCCCATACATGTACATCAGGAAGGAAACAGCTGCTGCACAGAGAAGAAAATGATTTTGAGGGCTGCCTTATATGGTGTCAGCTTATTCAGCTCTTTTTGTAAAGTCTGTGCTGGTTGTACTGGCTGTGACAGGAAATGAAAGCACTGGCGAGGAAAGCCTTGATCATGGGATATGACAGTGACAAATTAAGCTATCGGTATTAATTTTATTCTTGGTAAATGTCCTGCTCTTCTCTGAGCATAGGGAATGACTTTGGGAGGTGGGCTTTTAAAACTTTCGTCTCAAAAGCTTGTAATACAATCAGTTAAAATACCCCAAATTAGTGAAAATAATAAATAAAAAACTTCTTTTTTTAAATTATATTTGCACTTTATTGTATTACCGCTCACAAAGAGTTTCTGTTCTGTTTCCCATGGATTTATACATATGTTATCCATAGGCAAAGGCAATGATCTAGTGTTTACTTGTGGAAGAAACTGGATCATCAATTTATATCCCTTTAAATCCTCCCAGTCCCTCCTCGTATTAGAGGGACTTCCTTGGAGGTCAGATGATATTCCCTTGTGGCATTATGCACTGCCCCAATAGACGTACTCCACCATCCAGAGCTGCTTTCCTTCCCAGCTCAGCTGAGTCACTTTAAACTAGATTTCATAATGCATGGTAGCAGCTGGGGATAACTGGAAAAGGACCATAAGCTCCCTTTCAAATGGTCTAGTTCCTTTGAGGCAAAGGCCATGCTGTGTGATTGCTGAAGGAAAAACGCAAGGCTGTGGGATTCCTTCTTCCCATGTCTGCAGCCGTCCATCATCTCAACATCTTGAATTTTAATTACTAGATTACCATGGGTACTTCATGATGCCCTTTTCCTTGTTGTTCAGCTGATGAAGAAACCTGCATGTATCCAGCCACATAAAGTGCAAAGATGAGGAGATCCTCATGTGTTATGGCAGGCAGCGGTGAAGCCTCGTTTGGAGTTCCCTGTGCAAATCTGGGCACACAAATGGGCAAAGGAAGACGATTGTGAGTTGGAACAGGAGCAGGAATAAGGAGCTTGATTTATGGGGAAAGCCTAAAAAAGCTTTCCCTTTTGAGCACAACAAATTTTTTTTTGTGAGGGAAACCAGCTCCTCACTCTAAGCACATCTAGGTAGGAAGAAACCAGTACAGGAAGCACAGGACCGGCACATTAACATCAGGGCACAAGAACAGGTAGAAAACGCCATTCCTAAAGCTGAAGGACTGCAAGACTTCTGATGTTTTCATCCAGCCTTTCCAGCAGGGACCATGACTTGTGTAGGTAAAGGGGAAGCCTGGCACAGAGACAGTTGGTGTTGGAACCTGCTTCTCCAGGAATGGGATTTAGCAGCTCCATCCTGTCATACCCCATGGTGCTGAGAGGTACTGGTGGTAGCCTTGAGCAGAGATCTGGAGGGTTAGTCAGGATTTTTTCATTTATAAGCCATGGCTCCAGAAAGCTAAAATATAGAAGCTATGGGGATAAACATGTTGAACCTCCCAGCTGCAGATTTTTGTTAGACAAGAGCCAAGAAAAAGGGGATGAGAGAGATCATAAGCAAGAGAATCCTGTTGTGAGAAGAAAGATGCTGTCATATCCCATTTACTGTTACATGCCTATTCCTCTTAATGTGTTTCCATTGCTTTCAGAGATCAAAGTAATCGTTACAAGGACTGGAGAAGAAAAACACTTAGGAAGACCTCATCTGTCTGCCTCATCACATAGTATCAAGACCTCATCAATGACATAGTGGGTTCGAGTGCACCCTCAGCAAGTTTGCAAATGACACCAAGCTGAGTAGTGCAGCTGACACACCTGAAGGACAGGATGCCATCCAGAGGGACCTGGATGAGCTTGAGAAGTGGGCCTGTGTGAACCTCATGAGGTTCAACACAGCCAAAGGTAAGGTCCTGTACCTGGGTCGGGGCAACCCCTGATATCAATACAGGCTGGGGGATGAAGGAATTGAGAGCAGCTTATACAAACCCTTGTAAGCAAAAAAAAAAAAAAACAAAAAAAAAACCACCAACCCAAAACAAAACACACACCCCACCCCTAAAAAAACCAAAAACCAAACCAAACCAAAAGAACTCCCCCCCAAATCAAAGCTGGGGGCCAAAATGTCTAAATCGAAAAACTTTTTCTGGCTGAATCTTTCTAACATCTTGGATGTCAAACTGATGGATGTTATTCTCCCCAGCAAAGTCACACTGAACATAATGAAATAACTTACAGTACTTAGGAGCAGACTGAGGAAACGTCATAGAAAACCATTTGAAAATTCAGTCTCTTTGATGAGATGATGCTTAATATACTTAATAATTTTAGTATTAAGTAGCAAAATCCTTTACTGTCCTGAGGCCAAAGTTGCTTTAATAAAGGTGAGAGGAGAGGCAAAAGATGTTGAGACATGTCTCTCCTGTCAGCCTCTGTAATTAACATTGAATATTAACTAAAATGTTAAGTAATCATCTCCAGTAAGTGATATGGAAATGAGTATGCTTCAGCTAGACAAAATTCATTGACATACATTAATATATTCATATTACATGGTAATGCTCTAGTGGCTCCATGTTTTCAAGCTTCTTTCCTTTCTTTTTCTATTCATACTGACAAAACCCTATTCCTGAACAGCAAGTCTGGGTTCATCATTATAATAGCTCTAATGCTAACAAATGTCACCCTATGTTAGAGATAGGGGTTTGGGTTTTTTTGATATATAAATTGTTTCTTTCATTGAGCTTTCCCTTTGTCAGAAATAGTACTTAATTTGTATTTAAAAAAAACATCTTGAGCAATAGTTTGAAAATATATCTTTGTTGGTTTCAATCCAAAATCTCAGACTGCAGGTGTTTTAAATGTTGAGTTGTATCTAAATGTTCCACTCATAAATATTATTTATACACTTTTGTGAGGCATGGAGACCAACCCCTACAAAACACTTCTTAGACTTTTGGCATACATGAAAAAGTGTCAATATTTTATTTGCGGTTAAATACATTTGTACTTAATTTTCCTGCTCTCTTAGAAACAAATGAATTTAATTCACAAAATTTTATTTCTCGGGTAAGCACTCAGAAGTAATCTGTAATGAGTTATTGTTTAGAGTCGTGGAGCTGAAGCTGGGCCTTCTTCAATTTATCCAGTGCCTGTTTCTTTATCTTATCTGCCAAATCCTGTTAAACGTTGTCAATTCAATGATATTGGGCCATTTTGGAGGAAGAGTGGTGTGATTTTCTTTTAGTTTCCATTGAAAAACAGTGGGCATATTAACCTGAGATGAATTGCTGATGTCCATATTCATCCATGCTTTAACATCTATGACCAGAGACAAGGAATTTGCAAGCCTGCTTGGTTTTGATGTGAATTTCATATTCTCAGAAGTGCTTGAGAGGAGGAGACACTTCCACAGAATATTCATGTTATCTCTTTTCTCCAGGTGTCTGATTTTTAATGTTTGTAGAAAAAACAAGAATACCATTTTGTAGGATAGACATGGGTATTTAAAAAAGTTTTAATGTCTACAGTTGTTATCAATGGCATTTCTGTCCAATAATCCCACAGAATGACAAAATGATGAAAGCTAGATGTAGTATGGGGTTACCTTTATGTTTTCTATCGTGGAATTTCACTGCAAAAGGCAAAGAGAGAAGTGACTGCAGTTACAACAGGGCAGAGACAGAGATGTCAAGCATGGAAAAATCCAAGCTGTCTTTGAGCTGAATGTAGGAAAAATAATAGAAAAGATAAGTGAAACCTTTAAAAATCATAGGCATGACAACGTGTTCTTCAAATAGGAATGATTTAATCAGAATCTTCTGGAAATCCCTACAAGACTCCTAGGCAGATGGGGAGAAACTATTTACAGCTATTCCATACATGGTGCAGGTGTGGTAATGTTTTATTGTCCTGCTTTATGCCTACCCCTTCTCCATTCAGAACCGTGTGGTAATGGACTCCGTAAGACTTGGCTGCATATAGGTGAAAAAGAGATATATAAATATAAATAGGTATTTGAAATCCAGATTGCTGGAAATCACTTGCATCCATGGCCATAGCATCTACAGTCCTGTATTACATTTTCAGCATAAATATAGTAGTTCCAGGGCAGAAGTTAACTCAGTGTAGGTATGTGTCTTTCAGAATGATCAGTGATAAATGCCCAGCTAACAGGTCAAAAAAAGTATTTGGCACTGCAGTGTTCCAGCCATACCTTTGACGAAATTGAGCTCCATTCAGTTGGGTGTGTATGTTGTCAGCAGACTCCTGAAAAAGTTTCAAGCGCCTTTATCTCTCTGTCAGTTCAGCAAGAAATAAAAATTGCTCAGACCTTTGCAAGATCAACCCTTGGCAGACCAATTAAATTAACTCTCTGCCTGGATGCAAGTATTACAGGCTATTGAAAATGTTTCCTGCAATTTCTTTTTACTGCATAAAAACTGATGAATTTTCAAAAGTCATTGTCTTCATCAAAAACAACGTGTTCTAATTAGACGCACTTCACTTCAAGAATAGTTGATGTTCATTTGTTTCTGGTGCCATCTGCTTTTACTGCTACAATAGACATTTCTGGGAAATTGAATATGGTAATACTTCTTTTTTTACCTCTTGCGTAACAAGAACTTATTTTAACATGTCTCTATCTGAAAAGCAGACCAAAATAAAGGAAAAAACAAACATGCAAGAAAAATGTATCTACCTTTCACTGATAACCGGCTACTCTAAGCAGTTTGAACTTGTTTTGTATTTTATTTCCCAAATACCTTGTAGCAGTCAAAGGTCTATGAAAAATGTCAAGTTATCCATTTTTATTACTTCTAGAGGGTAAAGGCTCTACTGTCTGTGTACACTGTCAACTTTCGTCTTTAGACCAATGAGGATCGAATGGCTTTTATGAGAATGCAATTTAAGAGTGAAAGTCTTACTGTCTGCTTCCACTTGAATACATATTCAAGCTGTTTCAGCTGAACACCAAAAATTTTATTGCAGACTTTCATTTGGGTTATTAAATGGGGAATCTGTATTTGTTCTTTTTATTTAAAGGTATTATAATGAAGTGCCATAGCCTATTCAGTACAGCTGAACTGTACTAACTTCCTGTAGCCAAGGTCATGAGAAAAATAATCTAACCCTTAAATATTATCATTTTCCTTTTGCTCTCTGAGTAGATTTTATGCTGTCTTCTCGAATGAGAGTGAGCTCTTTTGACTCTTCATAGCCAGACTATTTTCCATGTTTTTATCATCACTCTCATTCTTGTGTCAAAAAGAAAACTGAGCAAGTGCAAAATGTCATTGGTTTAATGCACTGTAGTGACAAAAGTTATGATCAATAATAGAAAAGAGGGCAGACCGATTATTTTGGAAACAGTTTCCTGTATTCTAATGGGCAAGGTGAATAATGCAAACTAAATAACTGTCTATGAAAGCCTGAATATGACTGTCTCACTTTCTGTCTGTGGCATGGAAAAATGATTATATCTGAAAAATAACTTAGTTTTAAGACAGGACTCAGTTGGCAGACACTGTGTTGGGCTAAACTATAGCTTAGTTCAGCCAGGCTCAAGGACTTGGAAAAATAGCTTCTCAGTCCTTCAGGTCAGTGGGTGCAGAAGATATCTCCAGGTGCTGATTGCTGACTAACAGCCCGATCTGATGTTCTCTCAAGTCACAGATAGCCCATATAGCCAGTCAGGGTACAAATGTACCTGTTTGGAAATTACCTTGCTGCAGTTCACAGGAGCTGCATGCTTCTATTACAATAGACACATTCACGTTCAGAACTAGCATTAGGTGCCAAAAGACTGAGAGTCACAGACGAATAAACTAGTCCTTCATTCTGTCATGAAGGAGTTCCTCACAGGTCTACATCAAGATGATCTAATCAATGGGGTTGATGACTTGGTGTTGATTTTACCCTGCTGAAGAAAGATGGAGGGTACCACTACACAGAGTCACTGAACTCCCAGCTAGCATCAGGTATTTGTCAGCAATTCCATAACCTTCTAAAAATATTATACTTCTGTTAACTTTATCTGTCTGGTAATGAACATTTAAATATACATAGCTCAAAACCTGATGACTACAGAATGAAAATAACATGAAAGGGCCGTCTATTTCCCCTTTGCAACAGCAAAAAATATCATTATTTGAAAAGATGAAAATATACATAGCAGTGCCAAATCAGGTTCGTTCTTTGCTCAAAGACCCATTAAAGTTCAGTGTATGACAGTAACTTTACTACATTAATTAATTCCTTTGAGGAATGTACTTTTATCTCTCAGAACAAATGCAGTCATTTAAATGTTTGAGTTCAGCGGATTTTTTTATTCATCACAGTGTATTTATAAATAAGATCTTGGGATGGTTCTGTAGGGTTAGCTTTATTAGGGTCTTAAAAATGGAAGCCAAAATTGCTGATCTGAATTTGGCATTGGATGATATTAACCACCTCTCTCTGCTGAAGTTTGCAGGTAGGGTTTCTTTGTTTGGTTTTGGTTTTTTTTTTTCTTTTTTTTTTTTTCTTTTTTTTTCTTTTTTTTTTTCCCCTGTGTCCTCTTTCATACCTAAAACTTTACTTTCATCTCCATGTCAACTTAACTGCTAGCAGTTTCCTGCATCAGGAATCTTTTTAATCTTCTCAAAAGTGATGCATAGTTTCTGAGATTTTGCAAAAGACCACATTATTTTTAATAGCTTCTGTGGAACACAGAAAGCAACATTACCATAATTTTGCTCACCTGATAGTAAAACATTACAATAAAAATTCATTGGTGTAAATTTGTTATAACCTAGTGAGGAATCCACCAGTCAGATTGACTGTCCATAACATGTGTTGTCAGTAGTTTTACTTTCAGATTAGGTTTTTTTATTTGGAGGTGAGTGGATGCTTCTAGTATTTGTAGGCACCTGAGGAAATCATAATTCAAATTAAGGATAAACACAGTCTGATTTCCTAGAAAAAAATATCAAAGAGGTTTTGGGATCAGACCACGAAGGAGACAGGCATTCATTTACCGTTTACTGTTCAGCTCCACTGCCATCTCTCCACATCGATTTTCTTTCGCAGTAACATACCTCTCATTGACAAGTCAATTCCAAACAGCAAATCCTCCTTTCCAAGTGCAACCCATGTTCCTCTTGGGCTTCAGAAATGCCTGGTCTGGTTTAATATGAGGAACTCAGAGTTACTCCCTGACAGACCTGTCTGATTTGCTGATTATCTGGGATGCTTTCTCAATCACCAAGAGAAAAATTAACTCCCCATTTTGACATAATACCTGATGAAATAAATGTGGGCTAAAATTAATTGAGTTAGCTCTCAGATTTCCCATTTCAAGGTCAGTCATGAAAATACTGTTTTTCCTGCCCTGTCAATAACGGTGTAAATCCTTCCAAATTTTTTTAGACTAAGTTTTTCAATTCCATATCCAAACAAAATTACAAAAATGCAAAAAAATAATAAATATGCAGTTTATGTCAGGTGGGAAATTTTAAAATACTTTTTTCTGAAGACCGCTCCTGAATCTGGAATATTAAAATCATAATATCCAAATTTTGGATGTGGAGAAGGTTTTGTTCTTAAATTTATTTCTATTTAAATAGGATTGTTGGCAAACAAACTATATGTTTCTGATGATCACTTTTACTCCTGAGTTTTTCATATAAACATGGCTCCAGTTCAGGAAATCTCTAAAGCATGTCTCTACTGCATCCAAGTTCCATGCAATAGCTGCAATGGATTTTGAGACAACTATTTAACTTCAGCATATGCTTAGATGTGGAATTGTTTAATTTTCTTGACCTACAGCTCCTGTTTGCAGTCTCAAGGCTAGCTCAGTGGAGAGCCACATCTGAGCCACCAGTGTCTGAAACAGATGTGGATTGCTGAATAATTCACTCTCATCCTAGCACACTTGTTTTTAGGACATAAAACCTTCTTAAATCTTAAGCATAAAGATGGTGTGATGTATTTGTTTAAATAAGGACTCCAGATTGGGTCCTTAAGGTGTATTTTGTAACTAGTGAGTCACGAGAACGCAGAATTGCACATTTCCCCAGATGTGTTCAGGACTATCCTCAGATTAAATCACCATGTGGCTTTGGATGGGCATACAGCAGAAGGATGGGTAGGTAACAAGAGCATAAGACTGTCCAGACACCCCCTTTTAATCAAAAGCTGTGGTTTCTCATAGTATGAAAAAGCAGTGTGGTGCTTCTCTCAGCAAATCTGTAGGAGAGAGCCTCCTCACGAACACACTTCTTCCTTTTTTGATATAGTGAGAGCCTTTCTTCCCACTCCTCTCTGTTTTACCCTTTAAACTCAGAGAGGCTGCTCTTAGCATCATGGCAGAAGAAACCGCAGGGCTTGGTGCTGGGTAAAGAGCCATCCACTTCCCACACCGTTCAACTGGGGAGCTGTCAGGGGTTTTCAGAAGTGCAACACTAACCCTTATAGGGTGGTCACTGATCATAACAGGCATTTTCTTTCCACTGGACAAACTGCGGTCTTCAGGGCCTAGGACAATTTGGGTAATTGTTTCCACATCCTGTATATTTAAGTTGGATTTTCAAGTTAGAAAGTGATTGTCACACTGAAAGCCCCTGATGACTGTCATTAGGGGACTTATGAATGAAAAGACCATCTCAGACCTAAGCCTTGTTAAAGGCTGGAAATGCCAAGCACTCTCTGCAGCTCAAGGGAAAGAGCAATCAAGGCCCATTCTGTAAGAAAAACAGCTGTGGATTGCAAGAGTGGGTCAGATTTAAACGTTGGATCTTCACCAACCAAACTTGTGTTGTTCAAAATGGGCAAGAAGCAATCATGCAGGGCCTGACCAACCAAACTGCATGGTGACTAGTGTCAGAGGACAGGTCATGGCTGCTATTTTCTTTACCCAGCATAGTTGCAATTGTAAGGTGTGTGAGAACACCCTCTGTTGTTCATCTGAGAGATAAGTGGTGGGTGCAGTGGGCTGGAGGCTAGTAGTGCACTTGGTGATGCAGCTGGCACAGTATGGCAAGTGGGAGGTTGGTCTCCTGATACCAAACATACTGGAGAGCCTCGGGGTTTTTAAGATAGGATTTTGGTTCCTACTGTGTTTGAGGTCAGAGGACTTTGTGAAGGGGAGAGAATTGCTTAAGCTTACATGGCATTGAGTCTCAATTTAGACAGAAAAATGCCACAATACTATATGTGTTTTGAGAAGTCAAAAAATATTAATACAACTGTACAGTGGGAATGTCATCTTAATTTTCCTGAAGACAACAGTGCCTTAAAATCAGGAATTCATTTTTAAATACATTTAGGTTTAGGAAACTTCATCCCAAGCAAGCAAGCAGGACTAAGATATTCTGGCAATGATTCATGGCCACAGAACACTTGGTCTTTGGTTAAAATCAGGAAAAAAGCAGAGTTTCTCAATTCTCTATAGCAGTTACAGGAAGGAAAATATAACTTGTTCATTTGTCATGATTTGGCCCTGACTAATAGAGAAAACCATGGCATTGCAGAGATTTACATGAGAAATGTTAAAACTGGTCTAGATAAAAGTACGAATGGAAATGTTCACATGCGAGAGCTCCAGAAGAAACAATAGAGTGGGTTTAAAAGATTGGTATGTATTGATAAACCTTGCTGTCTGTGTCACATACCAGTGACCCTGGCCAGACAATTCTGATGCACACTTTTTGGTGCTTGTGGATACATGCATACAAGAGGAGTGTGATAACTGAGTTTGAATTAAACTATATATTATCTTCACTTTCATAAGGTTTTGCAGTGAATTTTGTTACATCAGTTTCCTACAGCACATAATACATCAATAAGTTGTGGTTTAAAGCAAAGCAGGTGTTTTGGTCCTGTTTATTAGGGTTTTTGTGTGTGTTAACAGTTAAATCCTGTTTGACCAGTAATCAATAATATTGACTTTTCTGAGGTCAGATTGTTTTACCTTTTTCTTTCATTTTTCTGGCTGGCTTTAGTGCAAATTGTGACAAAATCAAAAACTACTTCTCACTGCTTTGCTTTTCCAAACAGAAATCATTCATCATCTGTGCCAGTGAAAAAGATTTCTGATGGCAATCTGGAGCTATCTGAAGCAGCAAAACAGAAGACATAATGTTCAAAACCGTCGTGGCTGGAGACGTCTGAGAAGCCAACTTTCATCTCAGGTAACCCCATGGAGCCAGTGACAATGTGACTCCCATGGGAACATCTGCCAAAGGTTTGTCACTGCTAAAAGCCAAAGGTGGTAGCCCTGAGTATATTCCCCATGCATCTATATTTATTTCAGAAGAAATGGGGATTCACTGCCTTCAAACTCTGAAAGATTGAAAGAGAGTTGCACTGGAGCAAGCAGTGTTAATTTGTTACTGCTGTAAGAAAAAAGAAATTTGGTGAGAACAGGTTGTTTAATTCCCTGCCTCCTGCAAGTCAGAGGAAAAAGTGGCATAGTTTTCTTGAATACACCACAGGAGCTTAGGAGAATCAGTGAACATAAATGAAACAAAATAGTACAACTTTGGAGGTGTCTGCTGTGGGCATAAACAGGAACAAACAATTAAAGAATTGCTGGCATGACTTAATATCTGTTAGTGAGCTGGCTGATGGAGATCAGTCTGCACCAGCGGGGACCAGAGCCCTCCATTGGGGAAAATACCTGAATATTCTAAAAGTGTTGACAGAGCCAGTAGCGAAACAAGCATTAACAACAAAATAGTACTGTCAGCAGGTGACTTTCATTTCAGGCAGGCTACAAAAGAGACTGGAAGCAAACAAATATGATGGGAGCACAATCCTTTCAGAAGCCATTTTTCTCCCCCAATTAATCTTTTTCAAACTACCACTGACATAAAAACATCTCTGTGTATGGGGAAGGTCAGAGGAAGCACTTTTAGCCTAGAACGACAGCTTGCAGCAATATTTGACCTAATAGGGCAGAGGAATTGCATGAAAAGCTGAGAAAGCTGTTGCAAACTGTTCTTACCTGGCAGAGAACTGCGGAAAGTGGATCTTTCAAAGCACATATTCCTTCTGCTGGGTTATGAGGGAATCACAGACCCTTAATGAGCTGGAAGGACTCTATGAAAATGACCTAAGTACTCTGGATATTTAAAGATCTGGCAGAGCTGATGAAATGAAATGTCACAGAGAAAGCTGTATGCCTTTCCTCTTCAGCCCTAAAGGTTTATTGCACACAAAGGTAAGGACTGTCGCTCTCTGTGATGAGTGGTTGCATGCTGAAAGACAAAACACACATCCTAGAAAATTAAAAAGTCCCAGAGGCAGAAAGTCAAAAGAAAATTGAATCAGATAGCAGTGGCTGAGAGGGGATATTTGTTAAATACAAAAGCCTTCTAGAGATACTGACTGTGCCCTGGAGAAGTAGCCATACCTGTGTCAAGCACACGAGCTATACACGTTGACAACAGGCCAGTGATTTTTCTTTTTTTTATGGAGATGAAAATTTTACTGTGTTCAGTGGAAGGTCCTCTGGACAATTAGCTTTAAAATCAATTTTAGTTAATCACAGACTTGGTTCTTTGTCGAGAAACTGGTGCACTGACCCACATATTTCCACTGGTAAACACCTGCCAATCTTGGCATGTCATTAAATAAATAGCCACAAAAATTGTGGTAAGAGCACTACACCTTTATACTATCCTTAACAGCAAATATTTACTAAACCAAATCTAGTCTAAGTAAAAAGTGAACGCCCTGTGACCCAGACACATCCTGGAGAACTCCAGGTAACCTACTCATCTACATCCAAAGTTACACAGCTTTGCCAGCTTTCTTTTTAAAAAACTTGTAACACTCTCTCTTGTTCTCCTAACACATCCAAACTGAGTGCTTCTGATTCCTTTGGAAAAGCAGGAAGTGCAGGGATAACTTATATCCATATTTATGCAAGCTGGAAAGTTTTATGTATTAGGGCGAGGGCTTTTGGGTTGTGGCTACGCAGTGCAGTGAGTGCACAGAAAGCTACATTAAGGATTTCATCTTTTTTCCCCTCTTAATTTCTTACAAATATCTCTATATTTATCATAAACAAGCGTTTTCTCACTAGAGTGCCTAATCCTGAAATAGGATTCCCTCTGCAGTCTTTGGCAGGTGTCCTCATGCCACTGTTTTGAGGACCAGAGCGAAAGGAACTTGCTCCCTGCTGCAGCAAAAGCAAAATTTCAGCCACAGAACCGCAGCAGACCATTGACTGTGCAATGCTTAAGGTCAATGTCTGATTTAAACCTCATCTGCAGTGAGTTACTGTTAATGCTTTGCCATAGAGTGTTTCTGTATGGTGTCTGGTCACATCCCCTCTTTCCTAACTGTGCACCCTGACACCTTAGCATAGATATTTGCCTTACACCACTCTCCATGGCTGATCCCACGCATCTCATAAACCACGTCCAGGCAGGAGGGATAAAAACCCCCAAAGCAGAGGAACACTTGCAATGTAGAGTGCAGGAAACGGCTGCTGTAAAAATGGGCAGCTGAAATCAATAGGAACCCACCTGTGCCAAAGAGCATGCAAATGGGGATAAAAAGAGCTCTTTAGCAGGTATTGCTCTTACTTCAAAGATAAGGTTTATGCAGAAAAAGTTCTTGGCTATATTTATTTGTCTATTTGGGGGGTTTTGGGGTGGGTTTTTTTTGTGTATGCCTGTTTTTTTTCTTTTAATTGGAACATTTTAGGGTTGGTTTGCTTGGGGTTTGGTTCTTTGGTTGGCTTTGTGTGTTTTGTTTTTCTTTTTTTTTTTTTTTACATATGTTCTTTTGAATAGCCTTAGTACTATTCTTGCTTATTTTGAAACCAGCACAATAGTACATCCTCCTGCTTCCCTTAAGACTGTGTCTAACAACACAACTTTGATGCAGTAGTAGAAAAAATGTAAGTTCATTTTAATTCCCTATATACATAATCTGAGAGCAACAGGGATGGTACTTGTTTTTCTACTGAGCTCTGCATGTGTTAAAAAAGTAACTCTTTTCCTATATTAAAGAAGAAAAAAAACTCAGTGACTTTAATATTGTGTATGTTGACGCTAGCTTAAAAAAATACTGCCTTTTTGCAACTGCTTTTACAGAATCTTGTGAATTTTCTGGGGGGAAGAAAAAGTTCTGTCAGGGGCAAAAGGAATTAAACTTTATAAGGCAGTTATTAATTTTTAAATATTATACTTGTGACTTGTGTAAGAACTGAAGAGAAAAAAAGGAAATATTTTCTTTTTTTCTTTATATAAATTCTACGGACTTGTGAAGAAATAAACTCATGCTGCTTTTCCACACACACCTTACCTCAACACTTCTATCCCCCACACCCATTGAGTTTCTATTTTCTTCAAATCAAGAAATTCTGGCTTATCCTGTAACTTTTGGTTTGCTCATTACGTGTACTGGTGTCAGCAGATACTGAACGTGATTTAAGTCTGCAGCACTTGTAACTGATAAGATCAGAAGCTGTGGAGCAAAATGGGAAAAAGCTAAAGTGAAAACCCAAGCTTGCTTAATGATGAATGAAGCTCTTCTAAGAATCCTAAGGAATGGAAAGCAGTGGAAAAATTAATTTTCTACTTGGAAAACTAGCCCTAGTTAAGAATTTTTTAAAATTATTTTTGTTTCTCTGCATATTTTTTCCTTGAAGTAAAGTTAATAAGTGGTTGTGGATGCTTCACATTTCAAGGGTTTGAGTAAATTTAACCTTAACTGTTCTGTGTGTATGTGGATGTTTAAAGTTCTTGACATATAACATCTGTGTAACTGTTGCTATTTAATGTGTGCTTAAAAATCATAGTTTCCACTAAGTATGATGAGAATGTTGGAAACTTGTGAGCTCAGGTTGGTGGCAGACTTGTCTGAGATTTAATATGACCAGGAAACATTTTGCTGGGTTGCACATCTTTTTATAAGTGGGATTGGCAATCTTTTAGAAATAAGCAAAGAAGTGTATGATTTGGTTGGAGAACACTTGTTGTGGTTATGAAATGGAGAAAAAAAAAAAAAAGCTGCTTAGAAAAGAAACCGTTGGCAATCCCAAATCTTTGGTCATATTGGTACATGTACCTATGAAGAGATTCTTTCTGAAATACATGCTATGTCCTTGTGGAAGGACTCTGCTGCTGTCCCTTGTGGGATCCCTCCCAGTTAGGAGGGGGACCAGTGTCTGGGAGGATATCTGAGGATATCCATGCTGCCCTTGACAGGGCCACTCAGCCTCAGCTAGGCAAATAAATACCTGGTCTTCAGCTGCCACACTGTGTTTTATGACTGAGAGTGTGTGTGTTTCCTTTGAATGTACCAGTTGATGTAATAATTACTGCACTTTCCAACAAACTGTGCTTTGCTTTAGTATTCTAACGACATCTCAAGAGGAAAATAATAAAAAAAAGTTGGCTCTTTATGCCTTTAACACACATCTTCAGGCAGTTCACCAAGAAATCCAGCTTCTTCTTGCTTTATTCTTGATATGCCTGTCTGAATAATTAATTAAGTAATTAACTCCATATTTCAAAATATCAACATGCGGAAGTGTTTGTGTACCCTCTAAATGAGCGTTGCTGGAAGAACATAAGACATTACAGGATGCTGAGATAATGCCCATTCACTAGGCAAAGGAAAATATTAAGGAACTGAAAATAAATGGAAAACTAGATCTGTAAAATTTTCTTAAATGGGGGAAATATTAAAGTAAAATGAAACCATTGCACTGAAATACAAACAATTCAGCTTAATGGGGACAGCCTTATTTGATTAAAAAAAACAAGCCAAGCCCTGTTATTCATTATTGCATATGCTATTATGGTAGCAGGGAGTATATTTATCTTGAGTGCAGGCAAATTAATGGAGCTGAGAGGCTGGCCAGGTTCAAAGGATTGCTGTGTTCACCTCGGTGGAAATATGTGATTTTATAGCTGCTGTAGATTTGGATATAAAGAATCAATATGTAGGTGAGTAGTGCTATGGCAGGGGGGATAGGCAGAGATCCCAGCCTCCTGCAAAGCCATCAGCCAACTCGGGCTGGTCAGAAAGAGGCTCATTGTTAATGGCTTGAATTTGCTTTGTCTTTTCTTTCTCTTTTCTTCATGCTTTCTGGAGTTTTCTTCCAGGACCCTCAGCAATGACCCTGCGATTTCCCGCCCTATTGGCTGGCCCCAGCTCTTCAGTGTCTTTTATATAAAACAGTAGGCTTAGGGGCTTCTACAGAAATTATACCATCTGAGTATAGCTCACGGTGTCTTGGACACCAAAATCCTGAATCCTGGCTGTGGCAGTCAGAAATAATGATTTTAGAAAATGTAATAATAGTTATTACATAGTTGATTCTAATAAAAATATTAGCACAGATAACAGCTGAAATGAAAAAATGAAGGATAAATAGTGGGCTGAGAAAACACAGAGTTGGCTTCCATCATTGGCTTAATGGCTAACACATTTTATTGGAAACAAAATAAGTTAAAGCTGTCTGATATTATGTGTGCTACTCACGATTGGGCATAAGGATTCCTCTGGTGTAAGGCCAACCATCAGTTAGAGGAGCATACTGTCAATTTTGCTGTTAATGGTCTGGCTAGAGTCACTGGCACAGGAGAGCTGGGAAGCCCATACCTGAAAGGCAGCAGATGATGGCTGGATTAGCCATTACTTGGAAGGAAAATAAAATAACTGAGCTACAAAAAGGATCCATCCTGTTTTTGCACTGTGTTCCCTTTCGGAAGGGTAAAACTCACCACGTTGATGTCCTGGGTTTGGCTGAGAAAAAACAAAAAAAGTAACTTTTTAGAAGGTAGTTTAAAAGCATAAAAATAGCACTGACTGTTGCACCAAGCTTTTTGTTGTGATTTACAGAGCTGTTTTATCAACAGAAGTATCTGAAACCTTTGTAATGGCAAGTAGACTGGTTTAGGTAAATACTGGAATGAAGGATTGAAAAATGCTCCATGCTTTCATTGATCTGCTTTCCTTGGCCTCCTTTTGAGCCTGCCTACTGATTCAGCAGACATTCTCACCAACTTCCTTCTTGTGCTGATTTTCAGTATTGTCCTACCGGACATTTCCATTTCCTTTCTCATTGGAAAGTTTCTTTCCTGTGCATGCTGACTATATAATCCAGCAATCTGCCAGGCTAATTAAGAGGAGTGCACTGCCAGTCTGAGGCCACCTGATCTCATGGTATAGTGCCTCAGATATGAACCAATTTATCAACTGAGCCACCACTGGCAGCTACCTAATTCTCATTGGTCACCTCTGAGACAAGTATACAGGATATCAATACTTAAAGAGGAGATTTTGGATAAAATACAAGGGAATTACATAATTTAACTTGCTTCAGTTGTTGTGGACAACACGTGGCTGCAATGCTTGCACTGCATTGCACAGAAAGTTCAACCTGTGTGCCTTTTCTCTTGAGAATTGTCTAATGTAACGATGGTTGAACCCAAGGGCCACCTGGGTCCAAGGAACAGGAAGACTAAGTATCTGTGTGACATGACATGGAGTCACCTGATTGTCCTGCCAGTGTCTTTAGGGCACATCAGAGAGACCTGGGAATGCAATACAAGAACTGCAGATCTGAATTCTTGCTCTGCCACTGGAATGCCATGGCACCTTAACCAATTGCTGCTTCTGATGGAGAGTGAAAATAGAGCCACCTTAACAATACTGTAATGGGTTAAAAGTACAAGTGATGTGAAGGACTTTTCTATGTAAGTTCTAAGCAGAATAAACTGAGAACCTAAGTTGCACTTCGATATCTTCATCAATATTGGCCTGGGTTGCTCTTTCTTAACACACAAAAAAAGGGGGGGGGGGGGGGCAAAGCAAAGTGGCTTATGTTTTATGTTAAGGAGAAAGATCTAACTTAGGCCACAGTCAGATTTCAGTCCTCCTGTGAAAACAGTGAGAAAGAATTTGCTAAAGAAATCCTCAGCCAAACTGAAGGATCACAGAAATGTGAAACTACAGCTCGGTGGCACTATCTGAAGTATATGTGAGAAAGAATGACCAGGATATTTGTTTAATTGATAGTATTAAGCACATGAGAATAAGTAGATTTACTACATTATAAACTTTATACCTCCACAAGAAATAAACAGAAAAACTTTGCTGTTACATATTCCTTTTGCAGCAGATATTGCCTGTCAATAGATCAGGTTTAAGCAGCACTGGCTGTGACTCATGTTAGATTCCCACAAATCCTCCAGGAACTGTTGTACAGAGCAAGTGATGGCACCTCTGCAATTCTCACTCTCAAGCTGAGAACCAACAAAATGATGAGTGGACAGTGAAAATGTGTGTATGATTTGCCTAGCTTAACCTGGGAACTCTGTAGCAGAGATGCTTTGTGGAATATGAAAATGGAACAATTTAGGGTTAAAAAAAAACCAACCCAGCTCTTGACTTATTGAAACCTTTTGGGCAGTGTTGTCATAGAAAGTTATTCTGAATGCAGAGGGGGAAATACTGTTCTTGCCATGCTAAAGAGATTAAGTTTTAGGTTATGAAAATGTAGACCAAACACTTCTAGCCTCTTAAATGAAGCTGTGCTAACATGATTTTTTGGAGACTAAGGGTTTGCGTACCATCTGCCCAGCCATTATCAACAGGCAGTGTTCTAAATGTATCAAGAAGGAGCTGAGTATTACAGAATGAGATTTAGCCTGGGTAATCCTATTTGAACTTCTTTTGAAGTTTTACTCTTCAATTCACATGCATAAGTTCAGGAAAACTTCAGGGTTTTATCATCCACACAAATGAAAACAAACCTAAAAAAGAAAGACACAGAGTTTGTTTACAGCTCTATATCTAATCTTCTTAATTAACAGATAACTCAGAAAAGTAGATTTCTTCAGTGGCTTTCTGGGTTTAATGAGTTTTGTTTTCCTTGCTACAAGTGTCTCTCTATTGCGGTAGATGTTGCGGATGCTCAATAGACCATCTAAAAGTCATGGTCCAATTAGGACAATTGCATTTGAAAATGTTGGCACAAGAGGCTGGCTCAAGGGCACATAAAAAGCTCATGGCAGAAGAGGGAAATGAATGCAGATTTCTAAGCACTTTGCCTCCTGCTTTCAGGATAGAGAATCCTTCCCCTCTTGAAATAAAAATGAATGGTTTTTACCCAAACTATTCATATCCTTTCTGTTGTCAGCCAAGTCTTGGTCAATGTTTTTCATCAGCTATTTTTTGCCTAAACCATTTCACCCTTCCTTATTCTTCTCCATTTTCAAGTCAAATCTTTCTTCCATCCTTTTTCACCATGCCAAAAACTCTTCTTTAGCTTTCAGCCAAGTACTTTGTCTGCTGTTGTCTCGTACTCATCTCTATAGTTAAAACACAGGACTCTTCTGTTATCCAAGTTCTCCAATTGCTGTTCCAATCTTTTCTTCTTCCGCACCAGCTTGCCTCTGAACTCAGTATTAATTTTCTAAACCTCTGGTATTTATCACTAGAGCTTTAAATGGGCAAGCTTTAATTCCACCTGCTGTTGCTTTCCTCAATTGAATTTCATTTTCAGTGATGAAGGGAAAGATGCCAAGTTTTATGGTAATTCATGTCAACTACTAATTTGAACTTGTCAGTATAGCACCACATGTTGACATAGATGTACTCCTGGGATAATATTTGTCTGCTTATGTACTGAAGACAAGAGATGACAACCAATAATGAAATATATACTGTTGTCAAGAGCAGTCATGGAAGATCATCTGTTAATTGTTTCCTTCCAGTACTTTCTAGAAAGCATGTTATTTTTTGTCAGACAAAACAACTAATTCTAATTGGCTGCTGGATGGAAACAACAGCCTGATAGCTGTACAGAAAGGCCCTGATTAGAAAACTTAATATTCCGATATCAATATATTAAGGACAACCAGGTGAATGGAAAGGGCAATGAAGTATTTATAAAAAAAAAAAAAAATCTGTTCTGTTTTTTGACCTCTCCAACTAGCCAAAAGGTTCCTTATATTAACTTTTCTGATAACATTGCCTAAGATAGCCACAAGCTGTAGTAGGAGATATAGGCAGGCAAGACAAAAAGAAGGGAATGTCAGGGGAGCTTTCCTTCACTGCTAAAGTGTTTCTCCTGCAGTATAATGGCAATCGTCAACTGTGGGACTTAATCCAGCAAATATGAATGTTCAAAGCAGCTGTAGAGGAAAAGCTATAAAACACCAGACTGTAAGAAGAGCTGCAACAAAGGTTTCCTTTTCAATCAAAATGATTAGTAGCAAAACAAAAGCCCCAAGCTGTTGCAGCACAAAGTTTTTCAACTGCCTTAATTACTTTCCATAGGGAAGACATTAAAAATCCAAATGGTCCTTGTCAGAGGGTTACAAAATGATGGCACGAGAGCCCCAGGTAGTGATATGTGAATGGTCGTTCAGACAAACACAGACTGATACAATGAGATGGGGCTTTTTGTCTCAAGCGTTTTTCTTTGTTGTAGATAGGTGTGTGCTGTTGGATTTCAACCATGCACAGCCTCAGCATTTGCTTTCTGTGACAAGCAGGTTGTAATGAATTGCCTTGGTACCTAAGAAGTGAAACTCTCACTTTGTTTAAAGTGAAAGCCCATCATCATTAACAAAAGCTAAATCTCAGAGAAAATGAACCATAAAAATACATATTCTGATGAGGAGCAATTGAACAATATTCTGAAAATCTCCAAGGTGGTTATGAGTGCTGTGTATGAAACATTGAATTTGGCTTGTTCAGTGCTGTTCAAAAAGGGAAAAGCTCTTTGTCAGTGATTCTCAGTAATCCAACATGAACGTGTCTTTTCTGAAAAGCATATTTTTACTGCAAGGGGTACGTAAATGCATTAATGAGCCATTGGAATGGCTTCACTGCCACAGTCAGAGCACATTGGAAGGGAAATATTCCAAATGCAATTAAAATATCAGTTACTTAGAGTGAGTTTATAGTTTTCCAGAGCCAAATAACTAAGGGACAGCAGGGATAGGATATGATTAAACTTTGCTGTGTTGCATCTAAATTGGGGAACTGTGGCTGTTTGAAGCAGAGGAGGGCAATGAAGACTGCAGGCTAGTAAGACACTGGTAGGTAAATCAGAGAAAGTAGTTTTACATGGGCTTTGAAAAATGTCTGTGATGGCATCCTTCTCATGGGGCTACCTTAGAGTGAAGCAAAGGCAACCCTTGTACTCCCGTCCCCAGTATTTCCACGGGGTACTGTTGCCCAAAAGTCAGGGAGGGAATATTTACTAATTTGTTCTGTCTCCCTGAAATAGTGGGGTTATAGTACAGAGGGAATGCTGCTTCTTACCCATTTTAAATTGTGGAAGTAGCTAAGATTACAGAACCACGCACTGCTAAAAACGCTTTATCATTGAACTCCTTGCTGTGTCCCCACCATGCGCTGTGAACATTGGGTTGGAATCTCTGAAGTCCAGAAGAGAACTCTCCTAGAGTAAATGAACCATCACAGGAAAATCTGTGATACCTAGAGAATAAATAAACCAAAGCCCTAATCACACATCTTAAAAGATGATTTATTTTTTTTTTAAAATGGATGCCTGCAGGAGATTCAGGAGAGACTAAAAGCTTTAACTCTGTCATTAAACCCTATTATCACTGCTCCTCTTTTATTTATTTTTTTCCTGATAAAGAATCAAGTAAATCATATTTCCTTTGAACAATGCTTTAGACACATCCATCAGTTTATTGGCTTTGAGGGACTTAAAGGAAGTAAAACAAACAAACAAACAAAATCCAGAAACCCTATTCATAATGAGCCTACAACCATCTGTGGGTTATTTTTGTGTGTGTTGCTAATGATTCCATTTATCTAGTAGTCCAAAATATCTCCTTGCAGAGGTGTGTGGGTGTGCCTGAGGACTGTGAAGATGGCCAACAACTTCTTTGAGACAGGATGTTATACAGGCTTGAACATAAAATATGGCTCTGGTTTATACCACTTATTGGATCCATTGCGTGTTGCAGCTATAAAGCAACACATGCATTCTTTTGCTATCAATTTTAACAAGTAAATGTGTTAGAAATAATTATATTTACAGTGCTGAATCTATGCACACCAGATTATAAAATCCCTCAGCATAGCACTCCTATACCTGCTTGTGTCAATTTTGTCTTTCATCAGACTTCAACATGTTTAAATTCAAGGTTTGCTGAAAATCTTCTCTATTTCAGGAAATACAATTGTTAAACTGACAATGACCAATGATTGCTAATTAAAACACAGCTTCTTCCCTGTCTTGGTATTTCTATGACTCTTTTAATATTTGATTACCTCAGGTTTAATATCTCTGCACACTGTTGCTCTGTGAAAGAACAGACTGCTGTTTTTATTTTCTTGAAGAATAGAAGTAAATAGTGAAAAATAATATTTGAAATAAGCAAAGATATTTCTTTAAAAAATAATGTACCTTTTTAAACCTGAAGGCAAATTATTGTCATATGTCCTTGGCACTGTGTGTGGTAGTCAAGAACAAATTGCACGTGACTTTTGCTTTCAATTACTCTCTGATATTGGAATAACACCACTATGGCTACATCTGATTCTTATTAGCACCAGTGAAGGCTGAAACTTGGGGGGTGTGTGTGTGTAATTTTATTTATTGCTTAATTACAATGACTCCACACATTAATTTGAAAATAAAATTGTGCATACACTTTAGTGCTTAAAGTGCAGAAACCTAATTGAAGGTAGTAAAGTGAAATTTGCAGCAAGTGGTGCTGGGAGTCAGGCAAGAAATGGATGTTTTGCTAACAACACTATTTGGGCCATATTTTGTCTTCACTGTTGCCCACAAACACAGATGCTGTGAGCAGCAGCTGGTGTTAGGAAGTCAGCTGCTTTGGGATTGTGAGTTGGTTTTAAGGTAATGGAAAGCGGCAACATCTGAAAACAGAAAAACAAATAGGAGGAATTACATCCTTGTGAAACAGGAGCCCATGATCAGGCTCTAGGAAACTCCTTGTATTGAGTTTAGTTTAAATCTTTTCAGACTAAGGAAGTGGTAAACCTTGAAAGTGGTAAGTATGCTCCATCCTTTCATAAAATATAGTACAAAACACTCTGTTCTCCCCGTCCATGTTTTCGATCTTTTTTTCTCTGCTTGAACACTTTCTGTTGTTTTACTCTCCAATTGTCTTTTTCATTGTAATTTCTCCCTCAGGCTATTTTTGGTCCTATGTACATTCTATTATTTCACCATCTCTTTTCACAATCTTTCAAGTACATATGACTTCTCTTGTGATTTTTCATCTCCTTTTAGCAGCTATTTTTGCTTTCAAGTATTTAGTCTTCCTTCTTTAATGAGATTTTTTTTTTTAGTGGTCGTTTTTAAGGCTTCCAGTTGAGATCCCCTCCCTTTTCCTCTCTGCACTCTACTAAGCATGCCTTTGTCCATGTAACTTATATTTCTCTCACCCCCTAACTCTAGCATCTCCCTTTTGTCCTTTTCTTCTTCTCCCCTCACCCCCATGTATTTAATTTTGTTTTGTCTACACCTAATTTATCTCCTTTCACTGCACTCAGGTAACACCCATGTTCTTTCATTATGCATCATGGTCATCTTGGATGGAAACTGCATTCAGTAACCTAAAAATTATTTTGAATTGACCTCCTTTTTCTACCCTCTGCCCTTATGTTTATCTTATGCTATGATTAACAAGGCAGATAACTATTTTCTAGCTAAACGATACTTTGGTGTCCTTATAATCTAAAGCATGCTTAATCTCTGTCTCTCTCAGCCTCAAAGCCAACCATGGAGAGGAACTTGTGTGGCACCTAGTTCAAGCCATTCATGAGATTAAGGCTTTTGCCACTCTAAATTACCCTGGAGGGAAGGAAAAAAAGGCAAAACCAACTGGAGATTGTAGACAAATGACAGTTGTCTTGTCTTGTAAATCAGTAAGGACTGGTTAGCCAACAGCCTGAAGCATAATGTTGCAGTGTGTTGGGAGAAGAAACCTATTGCAATGAATATGTTAGTCTCAATTGTGAAAATAACAGTGTGTCTTAGAGCTAGATCCAGGTTTCTCCTGGCTGTTGTAAAATGGGGCTGATGCATAAGGGTGGTTTGATATGTAACAAAGGGAGTTTAAAGATCCAGATGCAGACTTGATAGCCTAAAATCAAAGAAACAGTTGTGGTCTGATCTCTAAGAAGTGATGACATGATTATTTTGGTTTTCATTCAATGTATCAAAATCTGACCAAAGTTCTGATCTTGGCTTTACGGAAAACAATGGAAAAGTGTCTCTGAGCAAATTTCCAAGATGGAGCATCTCAGGATTGATTCCTTGTGATATGGCATGAATCAGTGATGTGAATACGTGGCATGTAGTAGATGCCAGGGCTTATATCATGCCAAATAATTTTGTGGTGTATGGTGGGGTTTTTTTTGTTTGTTTTTTGTCTGAAAATGTTGTGATCAGATTCTTCCTTTAGAGCACTCTATCTGCTTTAGAAATGTCACCTTAGGCTGTGAGACATCTGCGGCAATTGATTTTGCTTAGTTACCTTATGTGGACATTCCTTTGTGATGAGAAAAGCCATTCCACCTTGTACTTTTTCTTTAATATACGTGATTTGGGCATCAGTCAGCCTGTCCTTCATTGTGTTATTTGGAATGTGACACGGTCATGTCTTTACTGATGTGGCCAGACTGTGGTGTTTGACAAGCTGCTGCAGGTATTCCCTGCTTAGCCCACAGGTGAACCCAGATCTTAAACCTACAGAGGTTGATGAGAGCCTAAGCTTATGGCTATTTGCATGGCAATCTTTATTCTCGAGCATCTTTATGCCTTCTGCACTGGAAGTTCCAATTAAGCCACACTATCACAAGCATCATCAGGTTATGTTTTCTGTGGGGACTTCTCATGACCAAAAAACCCCAAAACTATTTGAAGTGTATTCCTCAGGAATGTTTTCATGATCAAAGGAAAAAGAATGGTAAATTGTCTATGCTGCTCCCTACTGAATAAACACCCAAATAGAAAGTACCCCCTTTCTGAAAGATTTGAGACTGGGGGAGTGCTGTAACAGAAATAGCTCCAACTTTTTTAACATGGGAAGGGCAACACCCACATTTTTTACTTTAATTATCAGTTAAGGAAGGATTCTTGTCTGCTGGTAGACAGGCAATCCATGTTGGTTTGTTGTGCACTGTACAGGACCAGGATATTTGTCAAGGAGAGCAAATATGGCAGTTCTCATCACTGTATAGTTGGAGTACAAGATTATTGATTTCAGTCAGAGCTGAACAATGCAGAGTTGTACTTCCCACTAGGAGGTTCAATGTCATATTGAATGTCATGGGGCTGAAATGAGGATTGGGAATATTTTTTGCATAAAAGTCCATTTATAATCAGGTAAACATTAAGATGCACTATTGTGCATTTTTTCTTTTTCTTCCTTTTTTTTTTTTTTTACTAGTTCAGTGAAAATTACTGAAAACATCTTCAAACACAAAATCTGGGGATTTAACTTGCAGGAACTTTAAAATTGTCTGGTTCTGTCAATGAAATATACTGGGATCTGAAAGCCCTCCATCCTAACCAGTCTATGAAGCTCTTCTGAACAGCAATTTCTTCTTTGATTATTCTTTGCTATATAGCAAATGTTTCACCACTTTTGGTACTTACTCTTCTGTGTCAATAGTGGAAGTATAGCTTTTATATTACCTTGTGATTCTGCTTTAATATTCATATCCCTATGATTATCTGCTTGTCAAGGCTTTTAGCAGAAAGCTAAGGCTGTAGTTAGATAAGCATTATTACCACTTTCTTAAAAGCAGAGAATAAAGATACAGCAGTGCTGATTTCTTCAAGGTCAGGGAGAAAGTGAGCATGGTGGGGTGGGGAAGTACTTAAGAGATTTTAAAAGAAAAAAAATAAATCACTACAGTTGGAGTTAGACTGTCCTGTTAAAATCACAAATCTGCAGCACGACTCATGCCGTTCAGCCACTATGAGAAAGGCCACTAATAGCATCACTCACTGAAAGCTGACAGTTACCCTTTGAGGCTGGCCTTTTGTTAAACCAATTCTCCTTGACTCAGATTGTAATGCATCAACATTTCCCGTTTCAGAGAGTTTGATGTAAATAGTCCAGAAAATTAGTAACAGTGGAAGAATCTGCACCAGCAAAAGGCAAACTTTCTATAGTTGCTGCTCATTTTTTCTATAGGCAGGTCAACATTATCATTTTAGTTCAGGTCAGGAGGGAGCTTTTGGAGTGACTCAGACTTATCCCCCCTCATCACTTTTAAGTTTGTGTGGTGGAGTGGTCTTGGAGTTCACAGTTGAATCCTTTTGAAGAAACTAAATCAGAAGATGCATTCCTACCACTAACAGGTGTCCAGTCCATTGGACCAGACCAGTCCAAAACACATAGTGGAGTATACAGAGTCAGTACATCAGACCTTCAGACCAAATGTTCTGCTCTGGTGATTGTCTCCTACTTCATGATACTAGTCACTAATACAGACTCCGTGCAATACGAAAGCACCCAGCCTGAATCACATATTGAGTTTACAAGTGAATGGTGTTCTTCAGGCTTCCTAGTTTGGTCTGATCTGAATTTGAACATGACCAATGTCTTACAGAGCTTCTTGAGCTGTGTGGACAGTGATGAAAAGAGCAGTTTCCAGCAGAAGCTATTTTCTGAGCAACACATTTTTCTGTACAACGTGGTGGCTGAAAACACTCATAGGTTGGGCTTGAAGTCTCCATACTGTCCTAAGAAGTCAGCTCAGGATATCTATTAGGCACAAGGTTTCATGCCTGTTCTTCATCTGGACTGTCCAGGTTGCATGAAAGAGTTTGGAGCTGCCCCTAGAGACCTCAAACATTTCCCTTCTAATAAGTTCAAAGGCTCAAGCAGTCTGTCCTGTGTACTTACTATATCTGATGTGGGTAATAAGTAGTATTTGGCTCAGGAAAGGGCTCAAACTTCTATTTAAATGATTGCAGACATTCTCCTATTAAACACTCTCCAGTGAAGCCATTAACTAAAGCTGGAATGCAAGAAATATTTTGATCCAAAGAAGAAAAAAATAGAGGAGCCTGCAAGTATGATTTTGACACTTCTATAAATCAGTATTTGTCCTTTGGGCCGTATCTTTGAAAAACTAATCTGACATCTACAGGAGTTAGGTGAGAAGGACTGGTGGGGCCATCTGCTTGCCCTTCCACAGCAAACTACAAAAAACCTCCCCACTGGGCCTCTTCTGTCTCTGAACCCTGCTGCCAAGAGGGTCGGATGGCTGTTGGGAATTGGCCGTAGCTTTGCAGTCCTGACCAAAACAGCAACACATACAGGGCGTTGATGTTGTGGATGGGTTGGTACCTTTAAGTTCTCATCACAGTAGTTCTGGAGCTTTAAGAGTTATTACCTGAAAAAGCCATTCTATCTGGAAACTGCTTTACAGCAACATAATCCCCCATAAATCTGTAATTCAGGGAATTGTATTACAAAAGTACTAGATTTCATAATGATAGGATGAAATAGGAAGCTTAAGTAATAAATTCCTATGGGTAACCTGTTTTATAGTACTTCAAAGCACAGAATATTAACAAATGTTTTGTGCGCTATTGGGAACGGCACAAATAATAACAATAACAGGGATTAAAGGAAACTATAGCAGTAAAGGTCATGTGTGTCTGAAATTACAAGGTAATACATCAGCCTAAAGAATAAGACAGTGTTTTAAGGTTGAAAGAATACATTGTTTTAAGCAAATTTCCCTGGAGGAAATGACAAAAGTATATAATGTATGAATAACTGGTGGTATTTATAATAAATGTTGTATGTAAGAGAGCTGTAGATGTTAAAATATTATAACAATCACAGTGTTTGGATCTGGCTTGAGACTGATGGAGTAAGGATGCTTGTAGCCAGCGTTCTATCGTGTGGGTCCTGATTTCTAGATGCAGATGCTTATTTTTCATTTTTCTCCTGTTTACTAAATAAGGATTTCTCAGCTCTTCTATGCACATTTACAAGCTGATCTAATGTGCTCTAGAGTGAATGGAAGTGTACAGTAGGCATCAGATGAGACTCACTTGAGATGGGTCCTCAGCTGGTATCTTTTGGGGATGAAAGTCTAACACATTTGGGCGTTTGATTCTTAGTGGGGCTTACTATGCAAGCCAGATTCAGGAAATCAGCCTCATTTAAAACACCAACTGCTTAACTCTCAACTGACACTTGCAAGTCCAAGACTGTACACTTATATTGCTTGAGGAGAGCAGCCACAAGGCTGTCCATACAGCCAGCAAGGCTGACTCCAGGCATGGCTGATGGCTGTTCTCACATAGAGTATGGGCTCCCAAGTGCTCATACATCAGCAACTTAATAAGCTTTTAGGTATTTGTCACAGCTATACCTACTGCTAGTTTGCCGGTGCTGTCAAAGCTGTGTAAAAAAAAAAAAAAAATCAGCTCTGTAGTCAGGAAGCAGATGAACTGCAGAGCACCCTGTGCTTTATGAGCACTTTTAAGCCCACTCATGAGTATAGTGTTATTGACATCCACAACCCAGCAGACATGAAAGCACTTTTGTGAAAATGTATAGCTGCAAGGACAAGGTTAATTGTCTCAGTTCAGCATCATGCTAATAGATATTACATTAGACTGAGGAGGGGTGGAAATGTATGTTTTCTCCCTTTCTGCTACATAATTCAATATTCAGTTTCTGCCACATCTCAGATGTCATTGGTTCAGTCCTTGCTGTCTGTAGCCATCCTGAATGCAAACTTTTTTTTATGTGGATGTCTTCAAAGTTTGATTATGTTAGAAGTGTCAGAGTTTCTTCCCTCTCCATAGGAAAAGAAATGTGTTGGTCAGTGTTTACCTCTGCAGTGAATATATATTCAATATTTCTGTTAAGCAGAATTCCACCAAAGATATTATTGGCATGCGCTTTGTTAATTAGAAAATGCATTGAATGTTGACCTGGCTGACAAATGATATCCACTTCTAATGTGGTTGGAAGCAAGAAATTTCATTAAGTACTAACAGTTAATGATTTGAATAATTGGCCTGAGAGAGGAAAAGAGATCAGTGTTGATACACAGAGAATCGTGCTGGTGCTAGCCTTGTAAAAATGACAGCAAATAAAGAAAGCCTTTGAGGAAAAAGTCTGACCTAGGAAGGCTGTCAGCAAGGTTCTTAGGTAACAGAACATGAAATTATTTCAAAATATTCTGAACATTTAAATTTCAAATTTTGTCCAAACAGACAGGCCTGGGAGTAATGTCAGGAAATCCCAACACTGTCATGGATGTTCTCTTCCTTTTCTTTAACTAGTTGTGGCTGTAACTCGCATCAGGGAATTTTTTAAAATTGAACTAAAACTACATGAAAAAGTAAACGAGTAGAAGTGAAGGTGGTAGATAATCCTCCGAGGCTACCATAGACTGCCAGTAATTAGTATTAGTCCTACCATAAAAATAGTTCTGCCTCAGTATCATGGCTTTATCCCTGCAGGTTTTGTCCTGCTGTAAAATGGAAGTTGTGCAGATCCATCTAGCTCACACGTAGGTTTGTCCATTGCATGGCCTGCACTTGCTTGATCTTCATTCTCCTGCAGAATTTCCCAAAGATGTCTCCTGCTGCAGTGTGGTCATCATGCCAGAAAGGCTGCCACACTGCAGGCCACCCTTGGGCTCCAAGCTCTGAAGAGAAACTGGGGTGTGTGCATGGAAGTATGTAGTCCAGAGCAAGATGCTGTGCAAGGGGACAGTGAGCTTCCAGATTCCTGCTTGTTTGTGGAGTGTCACATCTGGTTATGAACTAGGAAATGCCGCTGGTGAGAAAGCACAGATTGCTACCTGAGATTGTACCTACCATTTCATCAAAACCTGCCACAGACCACTTCTTACCTTCACAAAGTTCAGTGTAGCAAAATTAATGATACCACTGTTATATGGATAAAGTGAAGCAGACTTGGGTTTGAGCTGTGCTAGCTGACGAGGGCTTAGCTTCCAACTCTTCATTATTACACACATGCACAGACACAGATAAAATAAATCAGCAGCACTCTGGAGCAATCGCCACAGAGAAGCCAGAACTAGAGGCAGAATTACTTGCTCACTTTATGTAGTCTCTCTACATGACAGCTGAGGTGTATCAGACGAAAAATGGAATGGGTTTCATTATTAGTAGCTGTTTTGTACCTGTCTTATGGCTAGCAAACTCCTACTTCCAAAACTCACAGTCCAGTGCCTTTTATTAGGGGTACCTCTGTGTAGTTACCTGTTAATACAAGAGACATTCTAGAAAACTGAGATCCATAACAATCTCTGAATAATTTCCTGGATGAATGACTTTGTGTAATTTATTGTAGTTACGTGGGTATTGCTAAGAACTGGTTAGGATATTCACAAGTTTTACTTCTCCATATTAAACACTTGCATACTGAGCAGCGAGCACTGATTTTGCTATAACATCTCATTTTAGGATGTTCATCATACTACAAAATGTAATACTACACTTATCACTAACCTATAAGTATATTTTTCACTGTCTCTGTCTAGTTTATCACTCTTTTAAATGTTTTTTCCGTTATGGTTTTGCAGTCCATGCATACTCAGAAATATACATCTGAAGAACACTTATTTTTTTAATCTGCCAAGCATAAAAAGTTGATTAGAAAAACCCTTGTTTATTACAGTCCAAAAAGTCTTATCAATTATTAAATCTTTCCAAATCTCTCTGCTTTGCACTGAAATCAACAGTTCAAGCTATGCTTTTATAACTCTATTAAATTGCAGGCTATAATTCTTGTGAAAAAAAAGTTATTAACTAAGGCAATTTATTACGTAGTCTAAGAAGTAACCAGCTTCTCTGTGAGTAGCTATAAATATAGGTTTTCAGACTGTATAAAAAGGCAGCCACTTTGGAAATATTCAAAAAACTGGGGAGCAAAGGGCACACATGAAGAGGTGCCCAGGCGGTCATGTAGGCACCAGGTTCAGCTTCGCCGTGCTGTTCTGCAGTGGGTTTCTCTCTGTGCGTGACTTTCCTTCCGAACAGAGGACAGAAAAAGAACATCCAGCCTGGTGTTTCTGAAAAAGGTGAGAGGACAGACTAACAAAGCCTATAGATATGCATATGGCTTTTCCATGAAAATAGTGAACAAAGCTCACTAGCTTCCTCTTTTCCAAAAGCTGTCTCAAATTTTTCTTCATGCTATTCACTGTCCTTTTCAGGTCATACTGCAGGAAAGCGCCCACCTTCTTGCCACTTCTTAATACCCCTCGCTGCTCCCTAATATCCCCAATTCCCTCCCTTCCCCGAGACAGGTTGCTTGGCTGGTTTAGAGCTGCACCTTTGCCCAACTGCCCCCCTGCTTCTTGGGGACAGATAAGGGCTGAGCTCCACCTTCCTCATCTCCTTGGGGCTCTAATGCGGTCTCTGTTCTCTGCAGCTGCTGGATTTCCTGCCGTTTGTCCTGTCACCTATTTAGAGTTCCCTGCCTCGCTGTCCCAAGCAACAGGAAAGACAACTGGCCAAGAGTATATCAGCTGGTTTGGACACCTCAGCTTTTTGCACACAGAGAGATATTAGAGGGGCCTGAAGATGCAGAAAATTCATCCTCTGAAAATCAGGCTTTTTAAATTACTTCAGGCTGGATAATCAGAAATGTCATTAGGAATTTGAAGAGCTTCGGTATAGGCCATGCCCTGAGTACTTACAATAATAAATGAACAGATCTGTGTTCTGGCTTTTTCTTGGCTGGAAAAGGAAAAACAATATTGCCTCTATACCTCACAGACGTGTAAGTCTTCTGCACTTTACCAGCCCTCCAACTCTTCTGCTGTAGCTGCTGTTGCTCCAGGGGGTTCTCCTCCTTCTCCAAGCCTTTCTGCAACTCTTCTGTATGTCTTTTACTTATGGTACTTAGTTCCTCCACACCTCTTCTCTTGACTTTGCTATTTGTCATCGGTAGAAATGAAGAGCAAAAGACCATTGACGAACAGCAATTGATTGTCTCCTGATCAATAACAAGGAGTATATAACTCTCCATTAACTGGATCGCACTTCCAACAGCATTTACATTTCCAATGTCAGTTGCCAGCTCCCAGGGCAGTCTTTGAATCATATGACAAACTGCAACTAACTTAAAAAAAAACCCCATCAAACAAAGTTCTTAGCGCCTTTTATTTACCATACAGATATTAATCTTTAAGATGCATTTTTGTTGAGAGACTTAAGGACTCAGCTTCCTGTCATAGCTGGATACCATCAAAAAGGGGCTATTTGGAAAAAATATCCAGGCAGCAAGGGCTCCTGTTTAGTGTGGCTCACAGCAGAGAAAACCCAGTGTTTAGAGTAATATGTAATTTCAGCTACTTAGGTTATTTTCTGTTGTCCTGTTCTGCAGTGTATTTCTGTTTGGTTGAGATATTTTATTTTATATTCCAGCATAGTCAGACCTAACAATACACATCTTTTATTCCATGCTGTCCTTTGCAGTTTCAGCTTTAATTCTGAAAATTTGGCTTATAAGCTTCAAGACAGATAGCGAAAAAGAGTCCCCGAGATCAAAGTGGTTGTAGCAGATGAAAGAAAACTGGAGAATGCCTTTAGGGATTAACAAGGAGTCTTGAGGAAAAGGCACCAAAGATCCAGTCAGTCACCACCAAACTGTGGAGAAAAATATTCTCTGTGAAAAAAAAGAATTTATATATAAGGAAGGATGATGGCTGTTATTTAGGCAAAAGCTGAATTTCTGATGGTGGTATGAGAGAGAGAGAATACATAGGAAGAAAAATGTTTTTTTGCCATAATCCTAGAGTGAAAAACAGAAATAGCAGTGACCCCACGTTAGAGGATTCATTATTTATAACTCTCCTGAGACAAAATGTAAAATAGTTCATGTTCTTCATTCACCCCTGTGATTTGAAGCATAGGGAATGAGCTTCCTTTTCCGATATGTTCAGGCTCTGCTAGGACAAGTTAATGTTTCTGTAAGAAATCAGTAGAGTTGCATGTTCATATGGTTCACTTAAGTATAGAAGTAACAAATCATGCTGCAAATGCTGACCTGCCATAAACCATCTTTCCAAACAGTACATTTAGATAATGAGCATATGAAAATCCTAATATGGAGCCTATTACTTTACAGAAGTTCTTCCTGCTGAATTTAGTTAGATTTTGTACAGGCTATGGAAGAAAAATAAATATCTGCTACCAAATTCTAGGTCATTATTGCATCTTTCTCTGACATATAATTAGAGAAACTACCCACAGGAGTCAATGGCAATAACCTGTTCTGCTTTGTTGGAAATGTGGAGTCTAACAACTTTGCCATGTGGCAGCTGAGAGCATCCTTTGGCTCACTGAACACATTGAGTCAATAAAACCTGAGTAAGAGCTAAAATTGGCTTATATTGCATGAATGACTTTGACTGTCTTAAATGTTTATATTTATGTTCATTCTTTCCTTGAATCACCCCAGAATTGTCACATCTGGATTACTCAGTTACTTTTTAAAATATAAGTTCGTACAATGAAGGACTCTATTCAAACAATGAATGCATTCAAAGTACTTAGCCTCCCTAAAATAATGCAGCTACTATTTTCAAGTGTTCTTAATTATTTGCTATGTTCAGTGTCCTGTGACCCTTGTGAAAGGTACATGAATAATTCATTGTTGCATATGCCTTGAATAATGGAAAATATTTTACTTGTCTTATTCTATCTAGCTCTAAAAACTAACTTATCTACCACACACAGTCAGGACATCCAAGGCAGGGAGCTCTACCTAAGTCCATAAATGAAGCATTTTATAAAAAACTGCCCTGAAACAAGCTGAGCCTGCAGCAAGTCAAACTCGGCTACGTGAAAAGCTTCAGCCTGGGCCAGATTGTTCTGCCAGATGGGTAGCTAGTGGGATGAGAAAATGATGGGAGGGAGTTACAATGACACTGGCTAACATTTTGCCTGTTTTGATAAGGAAGAGACAGGTGGAGGACTGCTGGATTAGGAAGATCAGAAAAGCTTAAAGGAATTATTGGCAGAGAGTATGAAGAGGTTGGTAGCTGGGAGACTTGCAGACACTGAAGATGAGGACGGTTACTCCTTGCCCAGCTATAGGCTTGGTGGAGATTTGGGGAAGTTGCCTTGTCTCAGTTTCTGCAGCTCTGGTCATTTTGCTCCTTGGCTCTCCTTTACTTCAGAGGGAGTCAGGCAAGACTCAGGCTCAGCATCAGTGGGGCACATACAGCCTCCGGAAGGGCTGAGGAAAGCTAAAGATCATGGTAGGGTGAATTTCTCATGTTTCTGGAGTGCACTAGGATTTTTCCATACCTACCCATGGTCTCGGGATGCTGTAAAAGCTTTGTGTCACCCTGGTGCGTGTCTCTAAACACTCAGGAAATTGCTGACACTCAGCATCTCGCGGGGTCCATTTCTACTGCAGCTTGCAAAGTCCACATGTAACTGGCATGGGAAGGACCCTTCAAGCCTCAGGCTTTTGAAAAATGGATGAGGTTTACTACCATAAATGTCATCACAACCAGCTATTTATCAAAGCACAGTACATTGCACATTGGAAAGGCAACACGCTATGGTATTTTCTTTCACTGGACACTCTGGGAGAAGAAAAGAGTCTAGCAAAAGTCAAAGAGTTTTAGAAATTATTTAAAGGAAATAACAAAGTGATCCAAAATATACTTTTCTAGGGTTATTAAATTACAGTAAAAACATTAGTCCTGCATAGGCCATTATTCTATCATTAGCTTAATGTCATCAGTTAATGAAGACTTTCAAGAAACATCCATGCAGCTATCATATACGGTTTGTTAGGCTACACACCCCTCCAGATAACGGATGCAATTAAAATGCTGCCAAAATAATCATCTTTGAATCAAAGCTTTGCCAGTGTCTGTCAGTGCTCCAACAGCATATGTTTTTTTGGTGGCAGAAAATATTTTTAATTTTACCCATAAGGATGTTTGTTTCCCACTAACCCTAATTTTGCCCATAGCATGAAGCAAGGGAATTTTCTGTCATAAATGGTTTACTGTTGTAGTTCTGCCCCCTGCGCCTGTCCCAACCTCCTTCCACATTTCAGGAAGGTGTGTGTTTAATATATGTAACTGATAAGGAGGAAACAAAATGATTAGAAAAGGAATAAGCATCTAAATGATGATAGCTCTATAGCAAAATTGTCATGCTAATATTTCTGGGTCTTTTTTTCATTTTGTAACCTCTTGGGACTACAATTTATTTCAATAGCAGCTGAATCACTTCTGCAAAATAAAGATTTAGCATCTTTCTACCAATACTATACCTTTAGCAAAGAATTAAGGCATAGTTTAATCATATTACATTTTATTATAGGGAGGCTAAGACTCATAGTGGAAAAGATACAAATTAATTAAGCAGAGCTGTCTGTATTTGCTCCTTGGGACTACTTCAGTAGATATAAAAGAGCCCCTTTCATTATTTAAAGAAAGGGTAATCCCAATGAACTGGTTAACATTTACTCTACTTGTTAATAGCACCGTATGGCACTGCTACAGCATACCTGGCTAATATTGTACATTAGCTGCAGCTTCTACATGTCTGCTACCACTTCAGGTACCATGAAGTCCCCTGAGGCAGACTGTATAAAGAAATGCTAGCTGTAGTAAATCCTCCTTGCCATCCCTGCCTTCCAACCCACCCCATGAATCCCTGTCTAGCTAGCAGCATAAAAAAATTCTTAAGCATGAAAAAGTTGCAACTCAGTTTGAATCTTAATTGTTTCAGAAATCTAAATCTGCTGTTTGGTTTTCAAAATGGACTTCTCTTGAATATTCAGATTGAGGTGAAATTACAGTGGATACAAATTTAAGATATCTGTACATCACCCATGGGTTTTAGTCAATATTTTGAATGATATTTTCACCAGTTGATCTTTTTCCTGATGTCCCTTCTGCAAAGAAGTTAATGATTGTGTATTCATGTTTATGGATGATGTCCTACAACTAGGTCATTCTACCTTTTAAAAGAATTTGCACATGTTTTCAGAAAATAAGTTTCTTGGAGACCATTTAGGACCTGCTGGCCATCATCGAATGAAATTAGAGGTTTTCAGTTCATGCTCTTTATATGTAAATTATTCTGAGTCACCATTTTACACCCAAATCCTTGATGATTGTTTAGCAAAAAACTAGCATTATACACACTGAGTATGTGTTGTCTTCAGCTTGCTGAGATTAAACAGAAGACTTCCCCCATCTCTACCAGTGCTTCCAGCACAAATCTGAGACAGGACAGTGCAGAGAAACTCACAAGGTCACTGGCCAAATTGTCAATGCAGTATCTTTCAGAAGGAATAGATTGATTTTTTTAAAACTTCAACCAAGCAATTCAATGAAGAAGCCTGTGCTGCTTGGGGAGGTACAACTGTTCTTTCACTGAAAGGTTATGAAGCATTTTGAGAGAACTTAAAAGATTTATTTGCAGATTATAAACCAAATGCCGGGTTTTTGGAGTTATCAGTTTAGAGAGCTGTTCCTTGAACTGTGCTATCAATTTGCAGGAGAGAAAACAGAGGTGGGGACTTCAAATGCCCACCCCTATGTAGAGTGTGTATTACTGTTCACAGATAATTTATCAGCATCTTCTCTTCCTCATATGTTCCCTGTTTGCACACACCTCAGTAAGTGACACTGTAGGCTGTTGCTGTTACCTGTGCCATTGCCTTCTCAGTATTTCCTGCCCTCAGTGCAGGAGTGGGGTTCTAGAGAGTGAGGCCACTGATTGCTTTGATCATCAGAAGTGGCAGAAGACAAACTGCAGAGGCAGCCAGCCTAGAGTGACTGTCATTCATCCTACCTACTGGCTGGGAATCTGTGGTCTGGTAGTGGCAAAGAGAGGAAATCTTAGCCAGCTTACCTGAATTACCCTCTGTGTCTTGCAAATAATGTTCTGAGACCTTCAGCAGTTAATCTTGGAAAGAAAAAGAGGATTTTTCTTGAAATCCTTGTTATAATTAAATAACTTTTTTCCTAATATTCTTCCTAATTTAAATGGTTGGATTTTATGTCTTTAATGACATGCTTGCCACATGGCCAAGACTACAGAATCGTGTTCTCGAGACTGGCAGATTCTTCTCATAATTAACCCAGTTTTCAGCCAAAGAAGGAAGCCAACATTTTTCAGACTTGTGTACTGAAGACCTATAAATACACACCATGTCAGGATGGTCTGTCTTCCAAAGGCACTAAGCAAACTCAGTATCTTTTAATGTGTGGGAAAAACAGGTCATTTGAACTCAGGAATCAAGTGTGGATTTGAGCACTTAATTTGAGCAAACCAGTCTGAACAGCTGCTGTTTCTGTTGGTAGCAAAGGGCAGAGGAAAAGGTAAGACAGGAAAAAATCACCTGGGTGCATGCTGCAGCAGCACAGCAGTCAGTGGGAACGTGGTCATCCTCACTTGCAAGGTTTGTTCATGCTGTAATCAGTGTCAGGGCTGACAGTCCTGAGCTGTACAAAATGATGAAGGTCTTACAGGGGCCTTTGCTGAAATGAAAAGCAGCAATTCTGAATATAGTTTCTTCACCCAAATTTTAAGTTCAGCAAATTACATGGGCTAGGAACTAATATGCTGTTATAAAGTTTATGCTTGCTTTTGTTTGAAAATCACAACAACAAAAAAAGCATTGTGTACCAGCTGAATTTCTATTAGCATATTAAAACAAACTCGATGAGCTATAGCAATGCATTTTGATTTAGGTCAACTTATTTTCTTAACCAAAATTCTGTATTCTACCAACAATGTTTCTGAGTGGATTTTTATTGGTGGATTGCAACTGGGGAGCAACTACTTCTCAGGAATAGTAATAAATGCAATGCAGCACAAAACGTCTCCAGAAATCTTGAAATTAGTTAGTTTTCTGAGATGATTAAAATCTGCAGCGGGAATCCTGTTTTTATTTATTGTTTTGGAGGAGTTTCAGATCTTCATCTGTAAGAGAAGGGGCTTGCAAGGTTTGTTGCTGGCTGTTGGCAGTTCTTAGCACTTTCTGTAATTCATTCCCCACTGTAATACGGTTTCAGCAACCTGAGGAGAGAACTGGGTTCTTGGAAGGAAAGCGGGATGTTTCAGCTGAATATGCCAGACAGATATGTTGAGTTATTTTTCAGCTCTGTGGTGAAAGTTAAAATATTTTGTACAACATAAATGAAGATAATGGCAGTGTTTGCATTGGTGAACATACTTGTGCACCTTAAGAGAGCCAGTAAGGAATGACGTTTTAATGAATTAATCTGTAACTATATACAGCTATAAATATATATCTGTATATACAAATATAATTCAGTTGATGTCTATCCTCATTGCAGGTGTTTAAGAAATGACAAACATGAGTGTACAGACTGCCATTTCACAGGGGATTCTTTAAGGCAAATAAGGAAGTTTGGGAACACTTGGAACTCAAAAGGAAAATTTACTTCTGTTCCAGTCAAGTGGTGAATGGTACAAGTTTCTGCTGTGTCTCACAACAGTGGGAAATTCAGGTTTTTACCTAAAGGGGGTTAGAGGGTTGGCTGTAGTCCTCATTAGCACCATGAGCTCTGCCTGCAGAGGAGAGGAGGATGCAGGCAGAGAGGATGTCTCACTGAGCAAATATCGTTGAAAGGGATTTGCTTTCTAGGCAAAAAAAAAATATGGTTTTCAAAGATTTCCTAAGCTTCTATTTCTGATAGCTCTCCAGTAGTGCCTAGTGGTCCCTAACCAAGAAGGCTATAAACACTCCTACTTAAAGACCGTCTCAACCCCAAAAGTGCTATTTACCTGGCAGTGAGGCATTTGCAGCCACTTTCTGAAGTGCAAATGTGATGGGTGAATTCTGGGGAAATACACTGCAATTAATATTGGGGTCAGGTCTGGGGCAGCACCCTTCACTCTCCTTCATGCTCTGAGGGAACGATTTAACATGATTTAGCAAGCGTCTTCATTTGTGTGAGGCATCAGCCAAGTTCATGGGGGCTGTGGTTGAGAGAGGTTGGTTTTCACTTTTTCCACATGCTGGAATCTTAAACTTAGCATACCTCAAATTACAGCAATTTCTGTCTGCCCAAAACATCACCGTCGTTTCTCATTTCCCACTTCCTCAATAATCAGCTAATTTATAGTTCAGGTATGACTCAGCATAGCTGCATTCATTTCAGTAGAGGAGCATCATTTTACACTATGCAAGCATCAGTTCATCAAATTCTCTCTGGCTGAAGAGTCTTATATACATTATTATTACAGCAGTGATATTAATAAAGAAATTGCAGGGAACTGTTACAGTGAGCTGCAGGTTGTTTCCTCTGCCTGATCATTTTTGTGAGAAGACAGTAATTTCTTTCTACAATTTCATTTATTGCACCGTATAGGGTCTGTAGAATTAAGGCACTTTCTTTTACTGACAGTAAGGATAAGTATGTTCTGTATTTTTTTCATAATAGATAGTATTATAATAAGTAATATATTTTCCTCACTCTCCTTAAAGAACAATAGATTTTATTAGTCTAAACTGACAGAGAACCAAACTACTCAGAAAACCTCTGGAATTTGCAATACATCACTATATAACCTGTCTATGATCTGAAAGATTGATTGCCCTTTGATTGCTTAATCCTATCAGTTATAGCTCTATACTGTTGATCAGTTTAGATGCATGTGTCATCCCCACAGTATCACTGATTAATTCTTTCTCACAAGCTGCTTATGGAAATACTATCCCCGTATTAGGCAATATCAGGATATGTATGAATGGGTCAACAAATGAATGCACATTTGCTGCACTATGGATCAGGAGCCTGAGCTCCTTTGTCCCTGAAGTCCATAGAGACACTTGAGAACTGCCAGAGACCTACCATTAGGTCATTGATGACATTCCACTAGAAATGAGTAGGTCGCGTTTTGGTTATTATCTTTCATGCATCCTAGTAAATATCTGAAATCAGCTAAGCCAAAAAGAACATAAAGTCATGCTTCATGCTGATTGCATCCTTCTTTTACAGCTAGACTAGATTTTTTTATTAAACCTAGTGCTTTTACATTTATCTCAAATATAAAGTTAATTGTCAGAAGTTTGAAATTACTGGCATAATTTCTGATTTTTGGGAAACTTATGATAATGATAGGTGTCAATCTAAATGCTGTATTTTTCAGTGTAATGAAATGGAGAAATTGGTTAAAATTAATCAAATGTGCACTTTAATCCAGAGGGGAGCATGTACCATTAGCACTTTGGGCAATATTACAATGAGACTTTCTAAAATAGTTCGTGCCCTGAAGGCTATCCTGGCTACTTTTCCATCATTTCAAAGGTAAATCTCTTCTGAGGTGCTAAGAAGAGAGACATTTAGTTTGCATTCAAAACAAAGTCTGGAGTCTCCATCATTGTGACTTGTGACTTTATCCAGTCTTTAGTCTTAGGGCTATGAAGTCCATTGGCTTGAGAGTGTGACAAAGCAGATCCCCTCATCCCTCATGGACCTTAAACATGGCTAGAAACAGAAGAAATTTGGGGAATCTGCTACTTGCACTTTAAAAAAAAAAGCAACTATTTCAAAGACTGAGTTAAAAGGGACATTACTGAAAAAGTTATCTATTGAACACAGAAAATGAATTAAAAATCATGAATACAAAATCAACATTTTGCAAGATGTGTTGCAAAATATATAAGCAGAATATATATCTAAACTCAACAGAAAGAAGAGACTTCTAATATCCAAACTTTTTAATTCTAAGGTATTAAGAAATAGTAACAGATGGCTAGTCCACAAAACAGGACTGTTACCCAAATGATTTATGCTGATTACACAGAAACATAGTCAGCCACCTGCTGCCTATATGGGTAAAACAGAGCAAGGGAAAACAACAGACATATTTGACCTAGCTTTTTGGAAACCTGTCATTTATCACTACTAGATGTGACTGAAATCCCATTCTCCCATCCTTTCTCTATTCTTTGTCTTTCCATTTCTACTTTGCACCCCATTTCTCATCTTTTTTTCCCTATTCTTTGACTTTTGGAAAAGACTTACTAAATAAAGACATGAGAGCAATAAAGCATAACAAAAACCAAGTCAAGCTAATTTCTAAATCTTTTTTTTCTCAACCATGAACTTTTGGGGATACATTTTTAATATACTCAAAGCCGTTTGTTAATTAGAAGATGTCATTGCCTTTGAGGGCTCCAGGTGGTACAATCAAAATTCCAAAAGTCTCTGCATACTTATAGACAGCTTTGAAAACGAATCCCTACAGTGACCAACTGGATTAAAATATGTAAAAATAGAAAAGCTACAAGGGGGTTCAATTGTTTAATCAAAGAGATGGATAGGAATTGCAAATGTATGTGCAATTGCCTTTGGGAGAGGCTACAGTAAATATGGCAGAGTATTGCATGAAAATATACTGACAAAAACCACTTTCCTGTAAGTGAGTTGAAGAGACAGGTCATCTCACTGGTGCAATTGGTTACCTTTATAAAGGCTGTAGGGCTGATTTTTTTTTTATGGTTCTTTTTCAAAATTAAATCTACATTTTAAATCTTAACTCATGTCATCTCAGTAATTAGTTCCAGCATTTATCTGTGCCAGTCACTGCTACCATAATTTCTGTTAATTAAAACCAGTCATGGCAAGGGAAAATTAAAAATGTAAATGCCTCAAGTTTCATACCAGTTGCTGTTGGGGAAATCTGGAAGCTTTGTTGAAAAGGCAAAATTTTTCATTGAAACAATTAATTTGCTGCTGTTGTACTTTTTCAGCAGAATACCAAGGCTGAGGTTACTTAAAATGATAAATGTTAACACGTAGGCTGCATTTCGGTAAGCCATAAGCAAATGAATCAAATGCTGGTTCCAGGCAGCATCCCTTTCACCGAGAGAGTGAGTGGCCAAATGTGCATGGCAAGAGCATTCACATCCCAGTCCGTGCACAGCATCGGCTCCACTTCCACCGTATGTGCAAAAAAACCAGAAGAGCTAGAACAGTGTTTGCTTTCACGTGTCTTCTGCAACTATTTCTTCTCATTGCACCTGCTTTCTTCATTGCTGTTAAGAGAGAAAAGAATGGATCAAATTCATCCTTGCAGTAAATCCAGTGATGTGAGCTCACATTAGAAAACATTCTTTTTAAAGGCAAAATTATCACAAGCAGTGAGAGGGGGTTTTGAGTCACATTAAGGCTTTGTAAAAGAGCCAGAATCCTCATACTTTATTAATGAGGCTTTTCGTCTGACAGATGTGCTTTGTATCCCAGTAGCTTCAAGTGGTTTCACTGTTACAAGTACTTTTATGGGAAATGCCTGGGTTACTTACAGCTAAACAGTGATTTTCAAAGAAGAGTTGATAGGAAATCCACAATGCATCAGTTAATGAGGAGTTTTTGCTATGCAGCCTCCTGCTGTTTGTGAATCTTTTTATTTGAGGGACCATGGATAGGGCATCAGACTGGAACAGAAGAGACTCACATTTTTCCTAGCTGTGCCACCAGTTTGTTGGATGACCCTCTTCATCTTCCTGTGAGACAGTTTTTCCTGCAGCAAAATAAGCATCATGATACTTCTTTCCTTTAGAAGGTGTGTGGTGAGGAATGTTAAGTGCACTGCAACACATAAGTATTCCTATTTCTTTTATAAGAAGATAAACCTTTTCTTTTTAAAGCAGATGTCCATTGTTGGTCCCTTCCTGTGATGGGCATCAGCAGGAAACACCTACCAGGACTAATTGCCACTGCGGTTAGACTTGGTATCATGTGAGGAATCACAATTAACCAAAGGCAAACTTTTTGGTATCTAGGGTACTGCTGAGTTTTGACCAGTAAAGCCTTCCTTTACTGGAAAACACAGTGTATTGGTAGCACAGTTTTTCTGTTCGTGCTTCAAAGCTACTTACAAACAAACTCATAATTTCCCCATCCACCACATATTTACTAGTATTTTGTTACCTGTCTGCAATCTGACAGTGTTGCCTTTTACTAAATCTTGTACGCTACAGTGTCTCAGACAGTGATTCACTCAACTGAATAGAACAGATATTGAAAAATTGCAAATCAGATTGCTTTCAACCTAATCAAAGATGCAAGAACTCATTTTGCCCAGTAGCCCTTCTGAGGACTGAGGAGATCAACATGAAAATTGGAAAAAAAAAGCTGCTGACTGTGAAGAATAATGCAGTTGTTTTCATTGAACTTTGTAATGAAATGAGGAATGTACTTAATTATATGATCCCAGTGGTAATATCTAAAATAATCAGGTTTCTCTTTGGTTGTTTTCTTATTCCTTCCTGCCACCATCCTTGTGTAATTTCTAATCTTGCTAAAATAATTGTTAAATTACTGTCCAACGTTTAATGCATAAATAAGGATATGAAGATGGCTAGAACAGTGTAAATATTCACAGTGCCAGCATAATTAGTCTCGTCTGTTGCAAAATACTTTCCTGAGTTGCATAACTAGTTCTTCCAAGTTTTAAAAACATGGAAAATAAAGCAAAAATTGACGAAATATGATATCATTTAGAGGGGGAAAAAATGGCTAAGGTTTTTTGTGGGTTTTTGTCTCTGTAAATGAGCAATTACCCCTTAGTAAATAGTAGCACAATGGATTAGACATGCTTGTTGATTACATGTAAAAATCAAGCCTTTGAGATTACTTGTGTTTAAGTTACTTTACAAAGGACTACAAAATACAACATTATGTTTCGACACTGGTTTTCTCCCTTAAAATTGTGGAAGAAATCATGACTATTGGCTATGCAAATCATCTGCATCTATTGAGTTTGTTGACTTTTACATACCAATCAGCATTTCTACACCCTGGAAAGTCAGGGGACTTAAAATCTTCTGGAATTTAAGACCTTGTACTTAAAACAATTTTGACAAATGCAAAACCTTATGGATCTATGTCTGCCTAATTTCTATAGCACACTTTGTGTGCTTAACAATATTGCGTGTATAGTGTGCACAAAAGGTTCAGGCCAAACAAGAGGAGGAACAACTTGTGGTAGTACGTTCTCTCTTTCTGGAAGGTTTCTCCTCCTTTCCTGGAGAAGGAAGGCAACCTACCACGGCTGCCTTTCCTTTTGCAGAGAGAAAGCAACTCTTGTTCTACTGAAGAGATAATGAAGCAAATGGTCTCTGCACCTGGGCTCTCTGAAGCGGAAACCTCAGCACCCACTGGTGGCTAAGTAAGCATTGAGAGGTTGATTGCTAGGGATAGGAGGATTGTGGCTGCCACTAGGCTGAAAATGACCCTGCAAGGTCAATCATTATTTCATTTGATATAACAAAAAAGGTTTATTATTAGAAAACCTTAAAAAGGCTAAGCTAAGAATACTCATATTTATGAAGCAAAAGAAACTTAAATGTAAAATGCGCTTTTAACCTGTCCAAATGCAAGTCAGAAGTTTTGAGTGGTACTCATTAAAATTTCAGAGATACATTCTACAAAAATTTAGAAAGTTAGATATAGGAACCTATGGGTTTATCTGAGAAATTATTTGTTACCAGGTTGAACATTTTTTGGTATGAAAATCAAGAATGCTTTGTAAATATCACCACTCTGACTTCAAATCTCCTTTGGTTTCAATATTGTATAACTCATGCTAAATATTTAATTTTTTTTCTATATTTCCTGCTCTGAAGTTTGCATGTCTGGGATGTGATCATTCTGTCTTCAAATCAGGGATATTTTATTTAAAATTCTGTGGAGAATAGGGAGCTAGAGAACTGTTTCATCATGGAAAACTCATCTACAATAATCCACTATATGAAAAACATCTGTATTCCCCAGTATGCGCAAAATGTAGCAAAGAGAGACAAAAAGAAGGAACATGAAAATACAAGGACGAAAGTGGAACAGAATTGATAAGCAGTGAAAAGGTGTTGTGGGCTCACTGTTTTAGATCTGTTGATCTTGTCAGTGAAAAAGTGGCTTCTCCTCTTATAGCAGAAATTCCAAAATTGCTTGAAGAAACAGTTTTCAGGGGAACAGGAAATCAAATGGCCTTTCAAGAGTAGCTGAAGACCCAGCCTCTGAAAACTATGTTTACCACAGACTCATGTTTCCCCTTGTTTGGTAGCAGCTGAGCTCTTAGCCATGTTGATCAGCATTGCTTCACTGTCTTCTTGTAGTCCTTCATCTTTTGAATTTCCCTGCTGTCTCTTGTCTGATACTTCTGTAACTTCTTAGGAGCTTGGGCTGGGGAGCTTGGCTTGTTGAGCTCCAAGTGTAAAGTTCTAACCATGGACCATGACATCAGTCTCTTTTGGTAATGAAATGATGGTCAAAGGGAAATGTTAGGCTACAGGGAACTAGCTCCCTATTGAAATGAGAATGATGGCTTCCTTGGCAGAGACAGAGAATGAGAGTTCCTCCAGACTAGGGAATCATATTCTTATTCTGATACTGCAATAATCTGCTTTTCACTTTGTCCAAAAATTCATACAACTGATCTTTGCCTAAAAGACAGTTGATGCCATTTGTTTGGCCAGGAGTACATTCAGAGAGAAATGCAGGCCATTGACTTTGAAGGGTTAGGGTACTCCATGAATCCCAAATGACAGCATGTGAAGAAAAATCATCCCAGGACTGGAGAGAACTCATCATCTTTCCACAGTATGTAGGAGGCACTAGTATTTTGATATGCATGTAATTTATTTTAGTTTATCAAATTTTTTTAGACTGTTGATAAATAGATAACAGAATCTGTGATAAAATATGAACAGATTTTTTTTTTGCATTTGAATGCTCTGCAGATTGGTGCTTCTCAAATCCCTTGAGCTTCCTTTCTTTCATGCTTTGTACACAGTGTCAAAGAGGAGAAGGGATCCAAGTAGTCTCTGCTTCTTAAAAGTATATGAGAAATGCTTCGTGTGTTAAGCCTTGCACCACAGGCAGCATGCAGAAGTGTAATTATCTCCACTGCTGCCACAAGCAGCCACCTGTTTACAGCTGCTGCACTTTAAAGTTTTGAAGATGGGAGCTTTGATGACATCAGATACTGTGCTTTTAGTACAGACAAGTAAGCCCTGAAACTCGCTGGCTTTTCCCAAAGTGGGTTCAAGAAATATTCTTCTTCCAACAACCATCAAGAGCACTAACAGTCTTAGAAAAGTCATTGCTGCCATAGTGAAACCCTCAAGTATACTGATGCCACATGGTCCTCAATACACACACTTAACAAATGATATCCATTAAGAATTAAGGACCAGATAGTCCTTAAACTATAATAATGTTGGCAGTAGTTTTTTTCAATCACTTCCTTCTCAAGGAATGTATGTCATGTCCCTAGTAAAAGAATATTCTTTCTTCCTATATTGCAGATACTATGAAAATCCCATTATAAAGCATCTGGGGAGTTTTAGCATAATGAAGTATCAAAATATTTTACCTAAACTTGCCGGGTCTGGTAAAGTTTGCAGACAAATGCATCACAAAGTGAGATGAAAAATGACATAAGTGAACTGTGTATGTGTTGAATAGGGGAAAATATCCCCTTACTCCATAGAGGAAGATAAACAGTCTTGCTTTGTCTTCAACCTACTGTGAACACTTTCATAATTTAGGAAACCCAAGTGGAAGATGGATGGGCAGGCTCCAGTGGTAGGGACCTCAGGAGTGCGATACTTCTTTGTGCGAGCCCAAGCATGCAGCACAAAGTACTTTCTCGAGGATGTAGATACAAAAATTATCAGTACAGAAGCAAAAGTTCAGCTGTAATTTTAATTGAAAGAAGTACTTTCATTATCACTCAGCACTTGTCAGAATTGAAGATTTGGCTTAAAGTGAAATTTGTTTTATTGTTTTATAGGGAAAAAAAAGAAATAGTTACCTATAACAATATTTGGAAATAAAGGTTTCTTACTCTCACAATTTATGTCCCATTAAGAATGCCAGTCACCAAGAATATTATTGTAAATATGACCTCACAGAACTGGCTTCAAACTGAATGTATTCCTTCCTTCCTGATCTCATGGGAGTCCTACTTTGGAGATGAGAAACAGGAGAAGACTGAAATCATCCCCAGTATTTGCAGTACAGGAATATAGCAACTCCTTCATAGCAGAGTTTCAAGGCAACAACCTGAAAATGTTTTGCAAGAAAGAGACAGGGGTACGTTTTCGCAAGTACCAAAATCCCACTTAATGCCATAGATTTTAAATTCCCCAGCCACATTCCACTCTGGAAAAATCTGACTTCTTAAATTACCTTATGCAGTGTTGCTTCTAAAGGTTATTTCCACATAAGTTTGTCTTGAAAAAGCAGTTGTCAGACACCTCCAAATATTACTTGTGTGAAAAAATCACTACAGGTTTGTGCAATCCTGTATAAATTGCCCTGTAAATTTAAGTTCCCACATGCATTTCTTACAGCTCTGCTCTATGATCCTACAATGCGTGAAGTTAAAAAAATATAAATTCTCGAGTAGTTCATCTTTTCTGAACTTTTTCAACACTGATTGGGTCATTTCAGGCAAGCTTAATGAGGTGTGGAAGAACACTGTGTATCCTTGGAGAAGTCCTAGATTTCAGAGATTTCTTAGTCCTGCATTTCATCATAATTCCCACTTGAACAGAGATCATACTTCTGAGGCATGAGATGTCTTTAACTGATAAAACTCCTAAAAAGAATGTCATGCCAACTCCTGAAGGCCTGGGGGTTTTTTGTTTGGGTTTTGTGTGTGTGTCAGGGTTTTTTTGTTTTGTTTTGTTTTCTTTTTTTTTTAATTTTCTTTTGTTTTTCTTCTGTGCTGAAGAGAGGAAAGTCAGAAATGGAAAGGTAAATAAAATCAAGTATGGGAATATTGCCACAGTATGGAGGGCTTTAAAGTCAATTTATCACACGGCTAAAGCTGGTCAAACTGTCTCTTGCATGTATGAGAATGAACTTACTTCTCTGACATCCACTGCATGTTGGGAGAACCATTTTACATTTTAAAGAATCCTCTTTAAAGAAGAGGATATGAACATTTTAGAAAATCACCAAAAAAGCAAAGACACAACTTTCCTACTTTCACTGAAGGGGAAAAATAGATGAATACTGCTGATGCCACAGAATATAAACCCACATATACAGCTCAAACAGGACTGTGAAGGATTACACTTTATTCATAGCTGGTGAGGCAGGGGTCTGATCTCTACTACAATGTCTGTATTTTTTTTTAATGTACTCTTCAGAGGATGATTTTCATATATATAAATACATGGTATTTGTCTATTAATAGATATGATATTTCAGCCAAGTCATTTCCTGCCCTGCAGGCATTTATAAGAACAGGACCCTTTATATGTCAAATGTGATGGGTCTTGTGATGATTTTTACCTCTACATTACCTTTATCGGTGATCATAAAACTTGCATTTTCAGCACTATTTCAAAGTCAGATCAAATAATTACTGTACTTATGGAAAACATTTACATAAGCTCTTTAAAATCTGAAAGCTGAACAGGAACACACCACCATAGGAAAAGTACTAAGAATCACTTGATTTCTTTCAGTAACTTAATGCCACATGAGAAAGCAGTTTAAAGCGTGAAAACCAGCCACTGCAGGAGTCAGCCTTATTGAAGAAAAAGCCCTTGTGACCTGCCTTCACTCCACTGACCATGTATTTCTCCCTTTCCCATGGTTCCCAGACTCTAATCTAAACTAATTGCTATTGACTTCCACTTCTTTCCACTTCTCACATGTGTGATGTTTCAGCAAAGCTGCCTTCTGCCTGCTCTGGCCAGTCTGCCCCACTACAGACACCTTCCCCGCTGATGAAGTGGAGACCATCCAAACTGCAGAGTTTCCCACAGCCACACTTCTGTGCTGTTCACCATGCTGGTCTGCCTTCAGAGCCTTTCCAAGAGTCTTCTTTCATCCTTTAAGCAAACTTCAAAGGACATTTGCTACTCCTTCCCCCAGGATGCACCAGTGTCCTTCTGCTGCATGCCCAAGAGCTACAACCTGTGAAGCAGCCTGTAAAGCATCATCAGTGAACCAACTTCAGAAGCTGTTTTTTTAAACATGTTTATTTAATATGTGGATTCTTGCAGCTGTGTAGAATTTCTGTCTCTCTGAATGTCACAAATCTGGATATTTTGTTCTGCTACCAATACACAGATTGCATAGTTTATAATTTTGTTCTGCCAGACTGCTGCATGATTTTCTGATTCTTACAGACTGGTTCCTAGGTGATCATTCTTTGCTTTATTTAAACTGGAAAAGTGACAAATCCTAAATCAAGTTGACCAGGAACTCTGGTGCACTTACACCTTATGTTCCACAAACTATCTTTTCTTCCTGCCTGTGATCAATTTATAATTACTCCAGAGGAAAAAGAAGTCATGGAACAGCTAGAGAGAAGTCACAGGTCATCACTGTGCCAGGTAAGAAGGAAAGCAAGCTTTGTGCATCATATTTCCAGAATTTTCCTGGGACTTCTATTTTTTGCTTCTGTTTACCTGCAAGGCTTTGGTCCTCCACCTAGTGTATATCAGTATCTCAAAGAGATCAGACCATTTTCCTGGATGCTTTTCAAAAGAGAGCAGTAACGTTCACCAAAGAACCCCAATCCCATCGCAAAACGTGTAACATTCTTAAAATTTATTTTATTAGAAAAAAATGAGCAATTACAAAGCTGCTACTGAGATTGAATATGGAATGCCTTATCAGAAACTACTACCTAAAGCCGCCAATACCTCTCAGAGCAACTGGTGGGAATACATCCACAAACTGTAATAGCAGTGGTCATTCATAGTATCAGCTGATAGCTGAGTTACTGCCATGAGTACTGGAGGTCCATCAAATGTGGTGAACAAAATCTTACTTTAAATAATGTCAGTGTCTGCTTGCTAATGCTGTTTGTGTTTAAACAGGGCTTTATCTTTCACAGGCCATCTTAGCTTTTTATTTGATTCTTTATATTATCTTACCAGGCCTTAAGCGTCTTTAGTTTCCCTTGAGCTGATAAGAGGTTCAGAGGCTCAAAGCTCCACAGTATTGCTTAGTCCTAAACCAGTCCAGACCACAGAATTCACATCCCATTTTGTGGAGAAGAGACACTGGTGAAGGAATCGTCATGGGCGGATACGCTTGGCTGTTTGTTTCCTTGCCACATGCAGATTGCACTGCCACATATTGAATTATACACAGTTATTTTGCACCAGATTGAGATTTTCCATGGATGTCTTCCATGTAAACCCTTGGAGCAGGGCCATACTTTGATGTCAACTGCCAAACTTCAATGGGCATTGGAATCAGACAAGTCCTAATATAAAATCTTCCAATGTATGTGAAAATGCTATACATATGAAACAGGAATGACTGAAGAGGTGGCTTAATCCTCTGAATGAGGGATGAAATGAATCATAACAGATTTAAAGCTGAGATTTCTGCCCCCAAAAGGGCTAAAAGAAGCCTTGACAGAGGCTGCCAGCATCACTCTTACCAGACACAAGAGGAGCATCTCTGGTCAGAGAACTGCTCTCTTAAGAGCTGTCCCTAAATGAGATTTCCTGAAATCACACCTGAAACCCAAACAGTTAAATTTAATTAAAATTCTCTTTAACAATGACAGATTGGAACTCTACCCCAGCTGTGAACTCAGTTACAGCAATATATTTAAGGGAGGTGGGTGAATGTTCATCAGTAGGAGTCTTCAAAGGAAAGACACAAAAGGAAACATAAGGGCCAGAGCCTCTCGGTGATTGTGTTAGAGCAGTCAGATACTTGACACTAGGATAAAAGCAGAAAGAAACAGAACAAAACTGGCACCATAGAAATTCAGTTTAATTTGTGAATAAAATAATCATTTGTTCTACATTTAATCATCTTTTTGAACTCTCATGAAACAGAGAAATGTTTAAGGAAAATATTTTTGGGGAAAAAACAACAGACTACTTGATAAGTTTTCCTTTGATGACACTTAGTCAAAATGATATGATACTGCAGGCAGTCATTAGAGCTCTCTTTACAGTTTGCTCCACTACATTTGAAAGTTTACAATTACATGTCCAGCAAATTCAGTGGAACTGGATTAGACCACACATGCTCACTTGGAGGAGAGTTTCTAGATAATTTTTGAGCTTGAGCTGAAAGCATTTGGGAAGGGAGACAAGTATTTGAGCCTTTGGTCAAAATCATCTGGTTTTGCATAAAGCTCATAGGGTTCTAGGTGCCAAATATTTCACACTCTGAAATTCATATATTGATTTTATTTTTATGTTAATTTTAGCAGAATTCTGAAATCTCAGAAATAGAATCTCTCAGCAATACATTTTATTTCATCTTTTTTCTGAAAATACAAAATGAAATACAAAGATCCCTATTGGGGGTATAGAGCTAGGTTGTGATTAAATGAATCTTGACTTCAGATGCATTCCCTTTGCAAAAAAAAAAAAAACAAAAACCCACAACCAAATTGCTTGATTTTAAATAACAAAGTTATCCACACTAACATCCAAATCAAGGGAGGGCATATTGAATTCCACCAGTATTCAAGGATGGCTTGAGATTTTTTCCATCTCCTTTCTTTAGTGCAGGTTTAGAAATACTTGAAGTGTTTCTTTGCTTACTGCTTTGCTGAATAAGTTTGTGATTGCTCACACTTCTTTGTTGGACTGGGTTGCTGAAAGAGGACCTAATTCTCTGCTGATTCTGGACGCAGACCCCTCAGCTGTCTTCCTGAGAAAAGACAGTGTCATGACAGGTCAAGTGACAGGGAACACGTCTTCTCAAGAGAACTACCTTCCTGTATTGCTTCCTTGAACACAGTCTGTGATGTGACATGGCTGTACCATATCTGCCTTTACACTCGGTGATCTCAAGCTGCAGGTGCAAAAGGACAGCTTGTTTCAGATGAGCTGCCTGCCATTTGAGGAGGTTCCAGTCAGGGGGGCACAGGACGTGGCACGGAGCTAGGGATGTGTAAGGTATACACACAACTGTGAGGCTGGACAAGGCAAAGAACAACTGTGCAAGTCTCATGCTCTGTGCATGAGTCCTGATAGAGAGAATGGCATCAGTTCTGTGCATAGTTTTCACTGTCGGCCCCTGTTCAACAAGGGATGCTTAACTAGGAGAGGACTCAAGAAACCTTCAATTCATGGAATAGAACTGATAACATTAAGGCGATAACAATTGTAAGGCAAAAATATCTGTAAGGCAAATATAACTCTGCCCGATAGCATATATGAATTAGTTATATATGCTGATTTCAAACTGGGTTTTGTAAAATGGAATGCAACAGTGCACATTCTTGAATCATGGTGGTTCAATGGTGGATCCCAGGAGCTCCTCAAGGAGCATCCTTAGGAACGGCTTAAGGCAATGGAAATTAAAGAAGTTCCAGAAGTTTTCACAGGATTATTCCTGCAGTAATTATTATATAAAAGAGAAACCTAAAAGAGGGAGATTGTGCACGTATCTCTACCTTGGTCCTACTCTTTCTTGTTCAAACTCACAGAAAACTTATTTAGAACAATGAGCCGAAAGCTATGTAAACCCATAGTTCTCATTGTTTATTTAATCTGAAGTTTTTTTGCTTTATTGTTTTTTACGATCACCTACAACCTCATTCGCCATAGGTACTTTGTGAGGACAACTGGAGCTCAAGCTGTCTGGAATGAAGTCTCTCCCACTGAGTATCTTATCTTGGACATTTGCTAGTCCCAGAGGTCTTAGTGGGTCTAATAGAATTACAGGCTATGCAGTTAAAGAGCTTAAAATTTGATATTTATTGTTTGTATAGCAATCAAAAGTGTATCATTGTATTTACAGCTGAATGAGAAGACTAAGTGACTTGACATGAGTATTTTGCATTCTTGTTCAGCAATGATTTAAATGAAAAATAAGATATAAAAAAGTGCATACTGTTAACCACCTCAAAGTTAGCACCTCTGGTGTTAGTTCACATCCATTTGCTGTGCATCAGCCCCTGTGTTGTTGAGTAGCTGCGGATGGACTCCAGGAATGACAAGTAGTTCATCTGGTGCACAGCTCTTCTGCCCCTCTGACATCTCACAACATACCTATTCCTTTCAGCTCTTCCAATTACCCTTATCATTGTTCACAAACCTCTTCCTCATCTCCTCTCTATCCCTCTGACAAATCTTCAGTACGTATTCGACTGGCTGATGCACCCTGATTTTCACCCTGCTATCTGACCCTGAAAACCACTCTTAGATTCTTAATTTTTCAACCTATCATTTGGTGACACAGCCCTCACTTCTTCCTTTTTTTTTTCCCTTCTTCCGGTACCTTCATCCTTATCTTCAACTACCTTGAAGTACCTATTTCTTTTAAGCATTTCATTTATCCCTTGGTTTCCTGATTCCAAGAAAATGGATGGAAAATTGTCAAGAAGACCCCCTGTCTCTGTTGTGCAAAAAAAGTTCCAAAGCACCCTTTTCACAAAACCTCAATCCAACAAACCAAGCAAACAACCAAAGCCCTATGAAAACATGAGCAGCAGCAGGATGTCCAAGGACACAGAGAGAAAACCCAGAATTAGCAAAAAATAACTAAAATTAATGAGGTTAGTGGCAGCTCAGGCTCCTGCAAAATTGATCTCTGGATGTGTAGATCATGTTGTCCTCAAAAGGTAGCAAAAAAAAAGGAATAAAAATTTCCTCTACTTCTTGAAAAAAATGAATTTTCAGCTTTTAAGGGTAAAGAGGGAGATTCTGGGAGAAGGAGGTTTTGAGAAATAAGTTCCAATATTAAAGTGACCTGAAAATGGTATTGAGCAATATACTATGCTTTCTTTAGAAGAAAGTCCAAAAAGACATCAGCTGTAGGTTGTTTCTGGAGTTCCCACTTGCACAAATTCAATTGTGATTAAAAAGAAAGAAAAAAAAAAAAGAGGAACAGCGCTTATTGCATCTTCTGTGACAAAGTGACACTGCGGCAATGGAAAACCGTGTGGCTGGTATTACGATTTTGCCAACTTTGGCCATCTAGTGGTATCTTTTTCACTACGAAAAATAAAAAATAAACAATTACTAACCATCTCTTTTTTGAAGAGAAACAATGCCCCAAACAGTGCATGTATGTCAAGTAACGTGCCTGGAGCTACGCGATTCATCTTATTAATGCTGTGGCACATAAAAAAGCTCTGGATGTTTCAAAGCTCTGCAGCCTTGTGTGCTCCAGTGCAAACGCACAGCGTTCTTGCCCGTGGATGTGTCAGCCTGGGTGGCTTTGCCAAGCATGAGTGACAGCTTGGAGGAACGGTTGCATGACGTAGGACTTGGTGCCTTATTGTCCTTGTTGGACAATATTGTCCAACAACGGCCTTCGTGCCTTATGGTGCAAGGCAAGAGCTTTATGCTGCTACTGAGGGATGGAGCGGCAACGCAGCGGTTACAAGAGGCCTGTTACCGATGCATTTTGCCATGTAAGAGGCAACTTTGGAGCACAAATAACTACGGTGAAAGAAATTCACTGGGTCTGGTAGCAGGTCCTGCAGCATCCACGCACCCGCAGGTCTGACGGGGAGCTGCGGTGGGTTCAGGAGCCCCAGCCGCCGCCCGGCAGCAGGGCCAGAAGGGCCTCTGCCATCGCCGCGGCGCGTCCCCCTTCCAGGCCGTGGGATTTAAAGCCAGGGAGGCAGCACCCGCGTCCCCGGGCCCCGGCGGCTGTCCTGGGGTTGCCCGGAGGCCCCGCGGGGCGGGCTGCAAACTACGGCGCCCCCGGGCCGGTGCCTGAGGCGGCGGAGGGCGGGCACCGCCGCGCTGAGGGCCCGGCCCGCCGAGGCGGGGGCGGGCGTGTCCGGCCCCGGAACTGCCGTTCCCCAGCCGCGGGGCCCCGGCGGACCCCGGCGGTACGGACCGGCGGCACCGCCGAGGCGGCGCTTCCTGCGCGGGGGCGGCGCTGGGCCGGGCCGCGGGACGCGCCGCTACCGGCTGCCGGGGCTCGGGCTGGGGCCGCCCCGCCCTCGCCCTCGCCATGCAGCGCTTCACGGTGAACATCAAGCTGCCGGCGCGGACCCTGACGGGCGCCCTCAGCGCGCCGAACAGGGGGGCGGCGGACTGGTGAGGGGCCGGGCCGCGGGGGAGCGGGGAGGGGAGAGGAGGGGAGGGCAGGGCGGCGGGCGGCCGAGGCCTCCCCCGGGCCGCCCCGTGGCTCCTCCGCCGCTCCCCAGCCGCGGGCTGAGCTTCGCGGTCTGTGCCCGGTTGAGCGGCGGGCGGGCCCTGCGCCCCGCCGCCGGCCCGGTCTGCCTCCTCCCGCTCGCCGCCCGCCCGCGCCTTTCACCGGCAGGTTGGTGCAGTCGCACGTCCAGGCGCCGAGGCTCAGCCAGCTGCCGGGCGTGCGGTAAAGCGGCGGTAGCGATCCCTTCGCAGAGCTGACCGTGCCCTCCGGCGAGGGAGTCGTGACCAGCCGCCTTGGTCAGGGCCGTCACCGCAAATAGTCGGGTCCTTTTTTGCAAATGGGACCGCTTTTTGGCAATGGGCATGCCGCGCTGTCGTGTCCAAGGCAAGCCTCCTTCTGCTAGGCTCTGTGCAAGCTGCTGACATCCCCATCCCTCTCCCCTTTCCCAGCTGGAGAGGCTGGCAGAGCGTAGGCAGGGAGTCCTGTGGAGCTGCTGCTGTCCAGCTCTCAAGTAAGAGCAAAGCCGTGGTCAGAGAAGAGCTGGGGCAAGTCCCTTCTGGCAGAGGTCTCGTTGGTGCAACAGACTGTAGAGATCGGAGCAGCTTCTTCTGGTTTCTGTTTCTGTTACTTTTTGAGCGTTGATTTACAAAGCCAGTACATAGATTGGGTTTTGTACTCATTTTTCTGAGCAGTGACTTCACCCAGCTGTGCTGAAAAGCGTTAATACTGCTGAATCTTAGGGAGAGAAAATAAAACTAAGTAGCTGAACCAAGGACTTGTTGAAGACTCTGGCCTTTATGTTTGTCAGCTTGCAAAGCAGTGAACATTGAAGTTCTGTGAAGTTCTTGGTTTGAAACTTTGTTTTTCTCCTTTGACTGTTCCCACTTGCTTGCCGTTCACCATAGCTTTATAATTATCACCAGTAGCTGCATTAACATCTCCTGAAGTCAGACAGGCCTCAGGAGGTTTCCACTATTACTGTAATCATTGTTCACATGATCCTTTTTTGTGTTAAAACAAACAAAAAAAAAAGGTGCAATTGATTATATAATTGCAAATATATTGCTTACCTGCATGCTTATATACAAAATTTGGGAATGGCCTTCATGAATTCCTATGTGATGTCTTAAATTTACAAAAGAGCATTTTTATGGATGGACACAAAGAGGTGCTTTGCGGTGGCTTAGGGTTCCGTCAGCAAGTGGTTCAGCAGACAGTGCAGCAGTGGCATTTTTTAATGCTTTTGAGTTTAATGTTATTAAATAGTTTTTAACTGTTTGATGTTTGTGTCCAGTAGCATGCATTCATCTTACAAAAAAAAAAAAAAGCCTCATTCTTGATGTGAAGTGCGTTTTGGGGTTTTTTTTGCTTGTTTGATGATGATATATGCTTTTCTAGGGGCTGGCAAGGTTTGATTGCATATGGATGTCATTCTCTTGTGCTGGTAGTTGATGCCAATACTGCTCAGACTTTACAGGTTTTGGAGAGACACAAAGCTAGTGTTGTCAAGGTGAGACGTACATGTTTTAAGGTATATTACTTCATTCTGGTGTATCTATTGTTTTTCTAAATCACTGTAAATACTTGACATTATATTGCACTTCATTTTCACATAAAATCTATTGTTAGATACCTGTATTTTACATGATCTCTTTTACAGCTAAATCACGCCATACATGCTGAAATTTGAGCTGAGGTTGATGGTGTGCTTTTATAGAAGGTATACAATACATAGAAACATTTGGTAGTGTTATAAAACATAGACAGAAATCTTTCTGAGAAAGGTCTTAACATGACAGAATTTCAAATGAACATTACAAAACATCTGTTGATGCCCTTGTTGACCTTTCCTGTTGTAGGGGTAACCAGTGCACCATTTGACTAGAAAGTTAGTTTTAAGTTTTTCTTCTGTTCTTACCTATAGAAAATGAACAATAGCAGACACAACTGAACAGCTATTTTAGCAATAAAAAATGGCTAAAATTTAAGCGTAAGTGTAGGGTGCCTGTACTTTCCTTTGAAGGTCCTTGACTTGAAATTGCAGAGAGTTTGACTTTGGGTCAAGTGTGGAACACGATGTATTTCTTTGATACATCATTTCTTTGACTGTGGAGAGTGACAGATGCTGTCAGGGTTTAGAGGAATGTTTGGCTGGCAGGTGTAATGTTTGATGGTCCTTAACTCCAGTACTATATTGGAAGGCAGTCAGTAATTTATGAAGAAAAATAGATTTTTAGATAAGGGTGTTTTGGTGGGTTTTGTAGTAAAAGAAGAAGTTTGAATGTGCCTTCTGGAAATCGCACGCTATTTTTTTTTCCCATTTCAATGGGAATCCAATGTCAAATTTCAAAACACACCACTATCTGTAATAAAAAAAAAAAAATGAGAAAAGTGATAGTTTCGTAATCCTTCTGCAGTCTGTTTAACTATTTTTCTTTAAACACTTCCTGGCCTTTCGCTGTCATAACTGTCTGGAATAGGTCATGCTTTCACTGAAAATTGATCCATACTAGCTGCTTATATGTTCATATGGTGTTTGGGGGAGACTGATAACTTTGTATACAGTAGATTATATCTGATTTTTTTTTTGTACCTTTACAAAGAATACTTGAAAGAGTACTTTTACGAAAGGAAATGTAATTACAGGAACAATTTTTTGATCATCAAAAAAATGGAAGGATTGAAATTACATTTGTGTCTGTTCTGATATGTTAATAAACAGTGATAATAAAATTCTTTAAATCAGGTGAGATAGATTGTGAAAATGAAGAAAAAACCAACCCACTTCACCTCTGGTTCCTGTTTCTGACCAATGCTGCTGTGATTTTCAAGTCAGGGTAGAGAGGCAGCGACCAATACAGTAAGAAAATAATTTCTTTTAGCAGAGGATCTGGTCATGTGTGGGGACTTTGGAGCAGTGCGAGTAAAATGAGGAAAGAGGGCTTACAGTGTTAGAGAGCCTCATGAGCTCTGCTGAGACTGATTTTGCAAAGGTTGTCTTTTTGTTGTTCATAACTTGGTGACTACTCTTCCCTTGGAAAATGATGCTCTCCGGACTTGGAATTTGCTTCACAGTAATACATTTTTAACTGAGAAAGAAACAGATTTGCAGGTTTCTGTAATTACATTTTATAATAGCTACATAGCTACATGCAGGTATCCTCAAGGGTAATTTTTTTTTTGAACAGCAGGGAAGCAGGAATTGCAACACTGAAATTTGCAGGTAGAGTAGAGTCTCCCAAGAATTCTTTGTTATTCTGGTAGAAACACACTTTGGGTTTATAGCTAGAGCTCTTTCAAAGATTGCTTGCTGTGCATGTGTAATATTTGTTTAATTTATTCATTTAGGCTTTGGAGATGCATCCTGGTTGCAACTCTGAGAAGGGGTAGCACAAAGGTGGCTACAGTCCTCTGAATGCTGTTATAAACCTAATTTCTGTTGCAAAGTTAGTGGTGCCTAATGATAATTCTACTTCTATTTTTTTTATGTCGTGCTTTCAGTATCTGCAGAAAGTGTTGTGTTTGGCCTCACCCTTTCTCTGTCAGGTACTGTGACAGCACACAGCTAGCTAGCCACAGCGTCATTTTTGAAGTAGGTAAGCTCCCATTAGCTTAGCATTAAGATTTCTTGATTCTCTTAGCATCTTCAGTCTCTCTTCGGCGCAGAAGTTCTCCTTAAAAGCAGATAGCAAAACAAGTCCCTGTTGAATCAATAAGGAAGGAGTCAGTGTTATCTCTGTATAATTGCGGGAGGTTTGTAGACAGAATGTTTCAAAATTCAAGACTCACCATTTTCGTAGGTATTGCTGGCTTGCAAGCCCCTGCAGCTTGAAATCCCAAACCAGAAAGTGGTATGTGGAAGTCAGTGGTGGTGAAAAGGACCAAACGGATAGCAAATGTCAGCAATAGCTTGACATGAGACAACGTATAGATGAAAGACTAACCTTCCTTCCTCCTCAATACCGTAATTTGACAGATTAGGAAAATGACATGTTTTAGGATGTGTGTAAAAGCTTGATGATAAATTTTTAACTTTCATTTGTTTGGAAATCAGTGGGTATAGGTTTGTAGATGCCCACAAAACCTTAAACATTGCCTTTTAGTTTCTTCTAAACATTTGAGTAAACTTTTTATATACATAGTCTATGTTTATGGGTTGGTGTAGTTACCTTCAGGGACAAGGATTGTTGATTTATATTATTTGAAAATACCAACCATGGGGTCATGCAGCACAGTTGCAATATACCTGAAATTTGCACAACTGATGGTAGCTTAAAGGTATGCTTACACAGGTGCTGTTAACATTAACCGTTACTATAATTTTTTGCTGAGTTGTTCATATTTTTCAGATGGATAAACAAATAATAAAGTATGGTGTCTTTGTTATATATGTTTGCCTCCTTTGACCAATTTTCATCTGTATCTTCAGGTTAAGTGGGCTAAAGAAAATTACCATCACAATATTGGCTCCCCATATTCTTTACGTTTAGCTTCTGCTGACGCTACTGGAAAAATAATTGTGTGGGATGTGGCAACAGGAACAGCTCGTTGTGAAATACAAGAACATGCGAAACCAATTCAAGGTAATGATAGTGTGTCATGTTTGTATGGAAGTTATTTTATGGAGCCTTGTGTACAAATCCATCACCTAGGTTTTGCAAACTATGCTCAGTTCTGCCCTTGAATTTTGCTGTTGGGATTACTAGCCTTCTCTGTGTTTGTCTACTCATTTTCTGTGTAAAGGTAAGACTTACTGTCTCCCAGAGGGATGCTGTGAGATTTAATTTATTATGGTAATATTTTCCAAGATCTTCTGAAAAAACACAACAATCTATTTTTATTAATATTATTGATTGAAATAATAATATTTACAGTGTCAAGTACATCTTCCTGCTTTTGAATTGGGGATGTAGTGCAGTTTGCATTGCACCTGAATGTTAATGTCATCTGTAGTGGTGGTACTTTAACAGTATTATGTTGCTGTAAGTTAAGAGTTTTTTGTTGTGCACATATATTTTGACAATTATTTAGGTAGTTCATTATATAGCTACTTCTGATCAAATATACTAGCATGATAACGTACATTTGCAATGTAACTAGAGAGAGAAGTGTTTTTTGAGCATCTATGCAGTTCTGATTCATAGGAGCAGGAAGGCTTTTCTATGCATTATATTTTATACTTTTATGCATTGATAGCACTATTAAGATGTGAAAAGTGAAAGGGAGAGAGGACAAGATATTGTGTAAATTTTAGCACATAAGACTAAATAAGGTAGGTTTTGCATGTAGTTGGAGTTAGCTGTAGGAAGTCTTGAAACTGAGTATGCCACATTTTAATTAGGTTTTAAGTGTAATTAAGCGGACATAAATGGTAAGGATTAACATAAACAGTCAAGAGAAAGAGGAAATTTTGAGATGGTATAAATAACTGCTTTTGGCTTTCATTTGAGAAGACAGTTTAGCGGTGGTATTTGCTACTTTTGATTCGGTTCTATGTGCAGCTGGGAAGGCCTGAAAAATACCCAATAAACTCTACGTGAATAGTTCTGGGCAGCTGGATGTTTGAAGATTCTTTGTCCCATTACCAGAAAAAAAGTCTTGATCTTGTTCAGGGATTTCACAAGTCTCTGGGGGAAATTAAAAACAAAAGCAAAAACCAACCAACCAACCAAAATCCCACAAAAAACCCCAAACAAACAAGCCTGGAGAAAGGAGCTATGCATTTATGATGTTGTAAGCTATAGAAGATTTATGTTTGCTTGTGCTAGAGGCAGAAATGTCTAGAAGCCTGGCACAGAGGTCAGTGCTATCCTAATTGGTCTGATGAAGGATAGAGAACAGAAGATGTAGCCACTGGGCAGGTATAACACAATTAATAGAATATATTGGAAAGATATAAGGAAAGTGTCTTTTTCCTTGCTTCTTTTTGTGCTTATGTGTTAGTAAGGTGTCATCCCTCAAATGCTGTCTTTCATTAGTTAGCATCTTGTACTTCATCAGTGAAAAAGTTAAGGGAGTGGTTAGAACTCAGAAAAAGGAATCAAAAGATCTAGACTTCATTCCTTGTTGTATCACACACTCGGTATAATTTTTACTATTGCTTTAGTTGGTGCAGTTTGTAGTTGATAGTAGTACTCTCCTACTATTGTAAAACTTGTTTTTTTGATTCTAATTACTTGTGGTAGGCACTCTTCTGTCTATTGTAACCACTCCTAACAGAGCTGACCAGGAGCTTTCTGGAGGACTGGAATCTGGTTAACTTTGTGGCTGCACTACTTACTGTGACTGGTCTCCTTCCAGGATGTGTGCTGATGCTGTGAGTGGACTGCTTCCAGCATCGGACTGGCTCTTTCAGAATTGGCTGGGAGGGACAAATCTGCAAGTACAGCAGCATCTACATGCTCTGCTGCATGTCCTGGATTTCTGTTTATTGCTACTGCTCTCCACGCTATAGCAAGATGTCTACAAATTATTTCTGAAGTAAAATTTAGAACACTTTTTCTTTTTCACCCATGAGAAACTAGCATAATGAGTTTCTAAGAATAATTTATAGTTTATTTGGACTATTTTAGAAACTTGTGATGAGGCTTGTGTTATATGTGCTTTTTATTTTGAATTCTATGAAAGCCCACTTATGAAGTTAGGTTATTTAGGTTTTGTTATTATTCTGTTTTCATAAGTCCTGTGAAAGTAGATACAATATTGTAAGTCTGATAGTGGAACGCTGAAAATTTATTCTGTTGACTGCAGTTAATTTTATTAGTTTAATTTCTTTTGCGTGTGTGTGTTATAAACTCCTGACATGGATTCACTGAATGTTTGGTGGAGTTTTGACCATGCCATTTGAAGATTTCTCCAGGTTTTCAGACCCAATGACGGCTTTACAATCTGCTCGGCAAGAAAAGAAGTTAATAAGCAACAGAATTATAATTCTGTTCCCTCCTCAGTCCCTGTTTTAATTCAGCAATAACCTCTAACAAAAGCAGCTTCTTTTCCATTCCATGTGTTTCAGAGGCCTCTGGCTGTTTTTTACAAGCCTGTAGAAAATGGTGCAAATACAGAGATTGAGCACCAGAGTGATCTGCTGCTTCTCCGTGTGTTATCTGCAAGAGCTTTGTAGGATAACAGCTGGAGCCTCACTCTTTCAATGAGGAGAAAAGTGGTGCTTCAGTGTAAGGCACTCTTTATTTGATCCAAACTCTGCATTCACCTGGGAAGGAGTTAACCATTTGTTAACTTACAGTGTAACTGATTAGGACACACGTGGCTGCACTTTTTCTTTTCTCTGAAACCCAGTGAGAAGTACTTAGCAGCTCTGAAAAAGCTTAATTGATAAAACAGAAGAACGGCTGAGGAAGGACCTTTTTTTGACATCTTAATATGTATGAACATGCTGTAGAGAAGCTGTGACTTGGTGAGGTCATGCAGTGAGTGGTAGGAGCTGGACTGGGGGGACTTCATCCATTGCCTGCCTGACCCATTCTTTTGTCTAAAACACTGCCCTTTCTAATAACTGAGGTGGCTTTCTGTTCTTATTGCCAGAAAAGAGTCTTTAGCATCCATTTATCTTGAATGGTTAAATGGTGTCCAGCTGTGATGATTGGCTGCCATACCTCTTCAGATTGTCCTTAGCATTTAAGTACTGTACTTGTATTCTTGATTGGGTGTTACAGGCTGTTTCATTTTTCTGTTAAACTTAAGACTCTCTGTTCAAAAGCATTTGAAGTGGAGAAGACATTTGTTTCCAGGTCCAATACTGACACCATCTCAAAGATTAATTTGGGAGAGTGTATGGTTCATGGTGGCATCCCAGATATTAATTGGGATGTTGTATGGTTCTTTTCATTTTGACTCTGCAGTGGTTCTGTACAATACAGTATGTTGTTTCAGGTAGGAATCCACTGGATGAAAAGATCTGACTTCTGCAGGTTGCATGTGGGTTGTGCGCGTGTGTGTGGACATGTGTAACCCAGTGTATTGCTGCTTGTTAAAAACATAAATTTAGGCTGTAAAAGGAACTTATTTCACAATTCTAAAAAATAGAAACATCTTGTTACTAACAAGTCACTATTCATTCCTTTAAAGACGAGGTATTACAGAAGAAAAATATATTTAAAATAGAACAAACCGTGTTTGAAAATTAATTTCACTGTTCCTTCTTTCTTTTGACAGACATGCAGTGGCTGTGGAATCAAGATGCTTCTAGAGATTTACTGCTTGCTGTTCATCCACCTAACTATATTGTACTGTGGAATGCAGACACAGGCACCAAACTTTGGAAGAAAAGTTATGCTGAAAATATTCTGTCTTTTTCATTTGACCCCTTTGATCCATCACACTTAGCTTGTAAGTTTGTATGTATAAAATCGTGTGATGTGAATATGGATGATGAGGAAAAACGTTAAACTAAAATGTTAATATTGAGATTAAAGTGATGGGTTGGAGAGAATAATGTCTTTAATGCCAAGAAGTCTCAAAACAAAGACAGGGGAGTCTTTGGTCGATGTGGAGTCTTCTAAAATAAGATAAGAAGTAAAAATAAGATGCCATTGTGTGAGAGGAGGGGAAAAGTAGGCATGAGTAGAGAAGTTAGAGGTCTGAAAATAGATGTTTGAGACTTTTTAAAGAAGGTGGAAAGTGTGTAGATACAGAGCTGGAGGAAGCCAAGTGTAGAGAGCCCTGTTAAACTGAAATAAAAAGCTATAAAAGGATGGATGCTGAGGGAGAATCCAGTGAGATGAGTAGAACAAGAATAAATGGTATTTTCAACAGAAAGGATTTTTTTTTTTAAAGGAATAGAGTGTGAGCATCTGTTTCAGAAGCAATTCAAATGTTAAGGGGGATGTAGTGCAGATTTATTGACATCTTGGCAGAAAGAAACTAAGAGAAATAAGAGAGTCACTGTTTTATTCTTCAATTTATCTTGATTACTCCTGATCCATAATGAGACAGTGCAGCTTTGTGGTTGTCTTTTTTCTTTTTTTTTTAATCTGCCATGCCATTCAACGTAAAAAAAACTTTTTTGTTTTATAAACATGTAGTAAAATCTTAGCTAAGTCTTTACAGCTTAGCTGAATCTTTATGCTGCAACATAAACAATGCGAGTTAATGATTCTTTGAGCTACACTCTGCATGAGAACAAAAAATGGTGATGTAGCCAACGTGGGCAACCCTGCCTTCTATTTGCATTGTGAAGCTTAAAGAAAAATAGTTGATGAGAGAGAATAACTATGGTTTCTGCCAGTAATGCCCACAGTATTTTTTTTAGTATAGACTTAATTTTGAAAAAAATTGTTTCGTGGATGTAATTAATAGTAATGGTACATTTGCAGCGCTTTCAGTAGAAGGTGCCTGTTGTCTAGAATTTTGAGTTTTCTACCTAACGCAGTATTATTAAAGTTATTAGCATTTCTCCCCACCAAAATTTTATTAAAATGGAACACCACAATCAAACTGCGGATTGTATTTTGCTATAATAAAAATTGTTTTTCTTGGTGCAGTGCTCACCAGTGAAGGAATAGTGTTCATCTCCGACTTCTCTCCTTCCAAAGCTCCTGCCAGCTCAGGGAAGAAAGTTTACATCTCTAGTCCCCATTCCAGTCCCTCTCACAACAAGCTGGGTGCTGCTACAGGGGCCAAAAAGGCCCTTGATAAAGTAAAAATCTTAATCAGTAATGAAAAACCAAGGTAGGTTGCGAATATGTATTCTCAGATAATGTTTTGTATACCTGTGTATTTTATACGTATAATTAGATTCAGGTGTATAAGATAATCAGTTTTAAAAAGAAAATTCATTGGGGTAGACAGATGTTTGGATGTCCTATACATAAAGGTTATAATGTTGACAGTCACTTGTCCACTTCTGTTCATAAAACCAGCCATACCATCCCAGCATGTTTTACATATGTTAATGATGTAATATTCTCCCTTCGCTAACAGATTTTCATGCAGATGTAAATTCAGAAACATCTTTCTTAGCAGGGGAAAAAAATATGAAAATGGGCTAATGTAATTCATTTACATTGTGGAATGAGAAGGGATATAATAAGAGAATAAAAATTCTGTAAGTACTGATACCTGAGAGGAGTTGTTATTCTGATCTTGTACCTGATACTGCAGTAGGAGGCATTTTTTAAGTTAATAGTGTATAAATAAAACTAGAATTTGTATATTTGTTTATTTTCTGACCTTTTAAAAGTAAAGTTGTTGCATTTTGAATTTTTTTTTGTTAGAAATTCTCTAGACCACTTCTCTGTGGTGTAATTCTTTTTTTCCTTTTGTACATTCTATTTGAGTAATAAAAGTATTTCTTGAGTGTGTAGCAAACTTGAGAACAAACTAATCAGACTGTATTATCAGTTAGCATTTGACACCAAAATTTAGTGCAGATGTGAAATTTATAGTCTGTTTTAATGCGGTGTTTAAATTGCAAACTGGGGAGAAGACTTGATGATACTTCCTGTGGTAATCCATTAAGAAATTGTGATTTTTTTTTTAATGAAGTTATGCATGATCTTGTCATTTTGTGTTCTATAGTGCCTAATTTGTGCTGCATTGGACAGAACACCTGGTTTGCAAATACTGAGACAGTACATAGGCTGCTGCAGCCTTATGTATGTTCTGTAATAACAGCAAATCAGCAAAGATACCATTTTTTTGTATTCTCCTGATTGCATTTTAAGTTGTGTCAGAATATTGCTAAGCATACGATAGTCTTCTTTTTACTCCCTCCTTTTCCATCTGGAACACCCAAAAAGACTAGAATGGGAAAAGGGGAGAGAAAATTGTAGCAGCAATGGTTTGTCTGGTTTTATTAGTTTAGGGAAGCTTTGAGGAAAGAGGGCAGGAGATGGTCAGGAAAGTGATTGCAGAGAAAAGGTGAATAATACTCCTGAAGCAAGGAATGAGATGCAAGAAGAGTGTTAAGGGGGTTTAGTGTGTGGTAGAATGAGGAGATTAAAAGCAAACAAAACCCCTGAAAGGGATGATACTTTAAATCAGTTAAGTGACCTTCAAATTTGAACACAGTTTGAGGATGATTTTCTTCAGTGAGACTTAAATACAGGTCATTGGATTGCATGTACCTAATGAACTTTATCTCGCAGCCTGTCTCCTGTTAACAATCAGCAAAATGATGGACATTCCTGCTCTTTGCTACATTCTCTGAGTTTGAAGACTAGCATTCTAGATAGGCTGGTTCTCTTCATTTAAAAATTAAGTAATATGCATAATCATAAAAATTTAAGTAAGCAGTATGCTTAAGGGTAATTTCCCATTAATATCAGTAAATGTCATGGCAGCTAGCGCTGTTCAGAATTGAATAGCTTTGTATTTGAGATGTGCAAGAATTACACTTGTTCCATTTGAATTACATGTTATTCTAAAAATTACTCTATAATCTTATTTAGACAAAAGTCAACAGTGTGTGTCTTTTGAAGGTCAGTGATGCTTTGCACTATTGTATCATTTAAATGGAAATCTGCAGTTCTCTAGTGATCAAAATAGGGAATACTTGTAAAAATGCAGCTGCAGGAAAATTTATACTGTTAATTTGAACTTGAAGTATTTGTTGATACTGAACTTGATTGAAGTTTATATCTGATGTTTTACAGTGTTGAATCTGTAACACTCAACGACTGTCTTCAGTTGTCATATTTGCCTTCCAAAAGAAATTACATGCTGCTATTGTATCCCAGAGAAATTTTAATTCTTGACTTGGAAGTGAATCAGACAGTGGGTGTGATTGCCATTGAAAGAACAGGTGTGCCTTTCATACAGGTAATGAACATTTGATTGGTTTCTCTCATTGCAGTAGTTTATTAAGATCATATGAAAGTTCATGACCCACTGATAGTTGTGTTTTGATTAGTCCTAGAGGATGAAAAGAAGTTAGCTCACCAGGGGGAAAGATGTCCTCTGAAGCAAGTATTGTTTAATTTAGTTTTCTGAACTCTGCAGCAAAACCACTGTATGGAAACAGTGCTGTGGGAAAAGGACCTTTCGTTCTCTGGTGGTTAAGCTGCTTATACACAAGTTAATGCTAGCTCTTTGAGCATCTGCTTTTGCTTAGTTAGACGGCTAGTTTGAGGTCTTACTGAAGCATCTTTATTCTCTTGGAATCATGAATTCTGATACCAAAAAAGAAAGTTGGTTTTGGTGGGTTTTTTTGTTAGTTGTTTTGTTTGTTTGTTTGTTTTAAAGTGATAGATAAAAAGAATATATATGAGTATGTCTGTTTAAAAAAAAAAAAAAAAAAAAAAAAAAAAAAACCACCCCAAACCACCAAATAATTCAATCAAAAACTTTCAATTAATTTGTCAAATTAATTGACTTCCTTAGTCACAAGTACTGTAGCTAAAGAAATTCATTGAAGTGTTGCATTAATGGTAACATTTTTAGTGACTTGATTATACATCGGGAATTGTATGCTCATTTGCAAGTATGCAAAGGATAACATTTTGATAAACCAATATAACGTGGTATCCCTTTACCTAGGTAATTCCTTGTTTTCAGCGTGATGGGTTATTTTGCCTACATGAAAATGGTTGTATAACTTTAAGAGTTCGCAGATCTAACTGCAGTATAACTGGAACTCCAAATGAAGAGCCAGGTAAGTTCTGTGTCAAAATTGTCCAGAAATTAACTTTAAGGCATTTTAATTAATACTTTAACAACAATATTAACTGTGATGCCTCATGCAGGATGGTGGATTACAGCCCTTCTGATAGTTTTTTTTTCTTATACATTAAATTTAAATATAAATTTATGGTGCATTCTCCCAAAATTGTTTTTGACTTCCCTGAAATGTAGTGCAAAATAAGATATTAATATCCTGAAAATCCTTTTATCACTAAATAATACTTTAATTATGAAGTGGCTTAACAGTCACATATACAAGAAAGTTTTATCTAAAAGATAATTACTTTGTTCTTTTTATCTTTAAGAAAAAACATTTTTCAGGCAAACACAAGGTTTTGGAAGTCATTTGGTCAATTGGAAGAATTGCTTTTAGAACTAAGACATGGGCTTAAATGTAGATTAGAATCTAAATTATTAAATCTCTCTTATGAAATGTTACTAAGAAGGGCCTTTTAAAATGTAATGGAGGAGACTAGAAAAACAAAGGGAAAACAGTTCTATAAATGTAAATAAGTTATTTTTAGGTTAGAGTTTCTTTGGTTTGTTTTGGTTTTGGCAGTTTGATAATTTTTAGGGAGCTACATTACTTGCTTTCAGGTTTACCAATAAACCAAATGAGTTTTGGATTGTGGAGAGCAATGCACTTTCTGCCCAGATATGAAACAGTAATTTTTTTAGATTGTGCAAGATTGCTGTGAAATAAGATATTTTAAAGAAAAAGTTACATCTTGGAGAACTTTTCAAAGCCATGTTATGTATAGCAAGATCAACACTAGGTAGTTTTTGATTATTTTTCCTAATTGTTGCGCAAGAAGCATGTGGATTTCAATCAAAGAGCTCAGTCATTCTGCAAATTTACCTCTGTTGATTGATCACGTCATATGTTTTACATTCTAATTGTTTGTCCTCTGTGGGACATTGATGTTACAGATCCAGACCCAGTTCAGGAGCTGATTTATGATTTAAGAAGTCAGTGTGATGCAATCAGGGTAACAAAAACAGTTCGACCCTTCAGTATGGTGTGTTGCCCAGTGAATGAGAATTCTGCAGCTCTCATAGTCAGTGATGGCAGGGTAATGATCTGGGAATTAAAATCCAGTATTTCTGGCAGAAATGTGCGTAACAGGTAATGGGATTTATTTCTCTTATCAAAGCTTCCATCAGTTAAATTTACAAGTGGCTTGTAGTATTTAATTATATTCCAAAAGCAACAGTGATGTCCTTGTGTATATGGTAGTGTGACATGTGCTGTACATGTGTATGAATGAAAGGGAGAGGGACAAAATGTGTCATCCACATAGATTAGTTCTCTTGCTTTGGGGAAGTGAAGGAACTGTATTCACTCTTCTTTCTTTAAAAAATAATTCCATACTAAGTGCTTGGAATAAGAAAACAAAAGATAGGAATGAATATTAACATTGTTTTTGGGGAACACTTTCTTCTCATTTGGTTTTCTTCAGGAATGAATCCCTCACTTTCAGTCACATGAAAGACTGCAAGATGAGTCTGGAAATGACTGCATTTTTAGTAGGGGAAAGGTTTTCTGCTAGATTTGTGTGAATTTGAAACAGAACAATATAAGGCTGCACAGCAGGTGGCTGGAATACGGTGGTAAAAACAATATTTTTATATACAGAGCCTTTAGAGTTTTAGATTTTGAGCAGTCTCTAAAAATACTGTATGAAGTAGTGTAGTTCTTCAAACATTCAGGGCATTAAGGTCATTCTGCTGCAATAAACCTTTAAAGTACTATTGAATAAAATAAATAACTTATTGCCATAAAAGAAAAAGAATTCTTAGTACACTTTTGAATGCCAGAAGTACCAGATTTTCAGCATAGGACCTTTTGTTGTTCACCAGTGACTTAATGTTTTTATTCTTGGTGTTATCAAAAATACTGTTAGATGGATTCTTTGTGATGCATATCCAAGAGAGCTGTTTAGAATCCATATGTTGCTGGGTTTTACTTCTTGGATTTTTAGGCTCATTTTTAAAACATTGATTTTCATCATGATTATATAACCAGTGAAAATGTAATAATAATATAAGAACAACTGAGCCTAGAGGATTCTGGATATGGTTGGATTGCACTGAAAAATAAAGCATATTTCTGGTTGGCACGGAGTCTTTAATGGATTTTGAAGGAGTCTTCCTTCCTTAGCTCTTGATCCTGCTGGATTTGATGGTCTTAATTAAAATTTGAACTCAAAGTCTGTTAAAGTGACTTTTGACAGAAAAAGGCTTTGTACATGCCTTAAACTGCATTTTTGCATACTGCTGGGTGCAGTCAGTAGCCTTTGGTCTTTGCTTATGACATAGACCTGTCCTCAGCCCAGTGAGATATGATTGCCAAGGCTGCAGGGGCTGTTTCAGTCCATTTTAGATGGAGATTGTGCTGGAACCCAGTCACAGTCATGGGGGAAAGAATAACACAAAAACCTGATGCACAGATATCTCACAAGACTGTAAACATAGGTAATACTGTAAGTTTCTTCTGCAGCTTTGTATATGCAAAATCAATTGTGATTCATGTGTTTAGGCAAAAGGCATTGCTTCAGTTAGGGGTTTCATCATCTGGAACCTATATAAAAAGTTTATATAGATTAACAGAAACCGTTCCCCAGGTTTGGGAATCTGTTCTTAAATGTCAAAATATTTATAATTGTTCCTTAGCTGTATTCATTTACATAGCTCTATATATTAATACACAATATATTTAAAGGCTTCCATTCAATGCTTAGGTACACTTCAGAACAAGGGATACATCTGTCTGTTTTTCTGTTACTTGTAAATATCTCTGTAAGGAAGATGAAAGTTATTTTTAATTTTGTACATTTTTGTGTGCATTATCTCCTGGTAGAGTTGTTCATGGAAGTTGATGTTGGGAATAATCCTCTCAAAGTACTCTGCAACTAGTAAGTGGTAGAAATACTGAAAGAACAACTTGGGGAAAAAACAAAATCGAGAACCTAAGGCAAGAGGTGATCCAGTTTGTATTAGGAACTTGTTTTCATTTCTTTTACAGCAGTTCAAGTGCATCACCTTTGTATTCCCCGGTCTCATTCTGTGGAATTCCTGTAGGAGCATTCCAGAATAAACTTCCAGACCTCTCATTAGACAACATGATTGGTAAGAGTTTCTTTTACTAATATTACTGCTACTCATTTCTAGGACTTTTGAATCATGGTACATCTTCGCTTACTTAAGAACTACATGTGTTAGAATTATTTTCTATGCAATTTAAGTAGTAATTCTGAAAGAGAAGAATTCCTGTTTGCTAAAGAAATTATCAAATGAATCTTTTTAAGGATTTTATGTTCAGGACTGATGTTCAAAGTTCATCTTCTCTGAGGGGAAAAAAAAAGTAATTTGAAATGGAATTTGGCCAAAACTCCTTCATTTTTTAAAAATACTCTTAAACGGATGAAGACAATTTATCTGACACATCCATCTTTGTAAAATTTAAGTAGCAACCAACACTTCAGTATTGAGAAATGTTCCATAAAGATGGTGACCTTTATGTTTTAAAACTAATTTTTATTGAAAAAGTGACTAGTGGTGCTCAGAGTTACAAAGGTGCAGATTTCTATTTGAGTTGGTAGAAGTTGCCTCTATTGTTAGGTGCAGGTGGCTTACCACTGTGGGATGTGTTTAAAGAAGGCATTTAGGGCGTGATTTTTCTTATCTGCATTTCCTGTAGTTATTGACATCATAGCTTACATCACTCGGACTGGTACAGCTGACTGCAGAAGGTATGCAGCAGTGGAATCACATCTTTTTTGTGCCCATCTTTATTGCTGTATCCCCTCCCCCCCTTCTTAGTGTTAGGAAAGAAAGCCAGTATTGGAGAAATTAGCTGAAGTGCAGTCTTCCAAAAAGTTTTATCATACAGAGTTCAACAGGAAGGAATGCCCTTTAAATAAACATTTCTAACATATGTGTTAGGTTATTTGTAATTCTTATTTTATAGACTCCTGTGTCTGGTAACTTTCTGTAACATCTCAGATTAAAATTTAATACTAACAAGAGCTTTCATTTTTAAGCAGGGCAAGGGACAATTGCTGGAGAAGAACAGTTAAAAAGTTCTTTTCTGCAAGAAGTGCACCTCAAATTTCTGCTGACTGGACTTCTTTCAGGACTTCCTTTGCCTCCGTTTGCTATCCGCATGTGCCCACCCCTTACAACAAAAAACATTAAACAGTATGAGCCAATCCTTGCTGTTGGTAAGTATCTTGAATAGTTTATTGGTTGCTCTGAAAATATTAAATTCTAGATTAAATAAAAATATTGTTACTAATACAGAAAAAATTCTTTTTTGGATCCTGTGTAACTCATCACAAATAGTGATCCTTATATTAATTTGCATCCACGATAGTTTTTTGGATTCTTTTTTACTGCCTTGGGTTTAAATATTGCGACCTGAAAAACTGCAGTACAGTAGCAAGTTTGTATTTATACTTCATTTACTATGATACTGGTCCATTGATACGCTCAGTGTTTTATATGCTGCTCTCACTTCATTCTAAATATCACTAAATAGGGACTCCTGCAGCATTGCGTTCCTAGAATAACTAAATTGACTTAACTGTACTTTTGTTATGAAGTACCTAAAAATATATTTAAAGCGCGTTATTTTTCCTGAATTAATCTATTCTGTCTTATTACAAATGTAGTTAACTCATCTAGATATTACAATAGTTGCCAGTGAGCACCTGATTTATTAACGCTGAGTTCTTCCTATTTAAATCTGAGTTTCCTGGCATGCTCTTTCAGGCCACATCAGGGATTTCACAACACAGACTGCTGTCTTTCTCTGCAGTCAGCGGACTGGAACAGCTGACACATAGGTGCTGTAATTTAAAGATTGTAGTAGCTTGTAAAATTAGACCTCCAGATTTGGGTTGTTCAAACATGCTCTTGGTATATCTAAGATACCAGTTGATTCTCGGCTGCCCTGTCAAGGCTCTGCCAGTCGCAAGTCAGACTTCGGAGATTTTTTATTCTTAAGTTTGCCTGTGCTACAGAGCCTTAGGTTTTTGAGTGGGGTGGGGAGGAATTGTGAAAGTGAATGTTACACAGGAGTTTACAAAGCTTATTCCAGTAATGAAAATGCCATAATAATGCACATACATATGTGTGCAGTTCTTGTAATACTTATATTATTACTGAGCTAAAAGTACCACCAATAGTTGTGCTCTGAAATGTAGGCAAAGTACCATTACGTGATGTGATGCTACTAAAATGTAACTTTTGATTTTTATATAAGATGTAGCTGTTAAAACAGATGGAATATAAATATTAGGAAACTAATAGGTAGGTATAAAGTGCATTTACAGCAATGTCTGCAGCATTCTAGACTTGAGGTACCTGAATGGCTCTTTAGGTATCCATTGTTGTATTTAATAAAGTTGTTATGAGCGTCAAGAAAAAAGAGAAAGAAAAGTAAGTCTTCCCAGTGTCTAACAGAAAGTTGTAACTCTCTGTGTTTCAGAAGGTATTTGATCTAATTGAAGCTAATAGCTACTGAGTTATTGATTTGTAATTTGAAAGAGGTCGTTATTTCAGGGATGAGGAAGCAGAATTGCTTTAATGATTCGGTAAAATCTACTGATGATTCTCCCCTGGGATTATTGGTGGATAAGTGTCCCATTTACTCATCTTGAGTTATCAAAACAAAAAGAAACATTCCTTTCTTCTGCAACTGGATATGTTGTGAAAATGCAGGAAGAATGAACAGATTTACTGCAGGCTCTACAAGTAGGTTCAGGAAAATGTCTTGATCCGAATGGATTTCACTGGCTGCTGAGAACCTTGCAGGGTTTACTATTTGGGGTTTAAGCACTAGGAGTCAAAATACCCTTTCTAAAATTGTAAAATATAAGTTACAGGAGTTTAAACAACAAAAAAGAAAAAAGAGAAATAGCTGTATATCTTGCATTTTCACTAAAGTATGGAAGAGAAGAATAAAACGAGTCTATTTTTTTTAAATCACTCTTTATAGGTACAAGTAATGGCTCTGTCCTAGTGTTTCATCTTACAAGTGGACTCTTGCACAAAGAGTTAAGCATCCATTCCTGTGAAGTCAAGTAAGATTTTAATTTTCATTCCTACTACAGTCCTTCTGGTTGACAAACATGAAAACATCTAACTAACATTGTACCTGAAATGTGGGTGTCTTGTTTCATTGTTAATGACACTCAAGAAAATTGCCTGTTGAGTAGTCTACCTTAACAGTATCTTTGCTGTGTATAAGCAGTAACACACTGTCAAAATTAGAGTGAAAATTACATTGAACTAAATATTTGAATTGTATCTCTGCCTGCTGATCTAGGGTGCATATGAACTACTTCCAGTTTCTTTAGTGCATGGTAGTACAAAGAAGTCTTTTTAGGAGAAAAAACTATTACAATATCTTATTTATATAACTGTCATGACTCACAGATTTTGTCCTTTGAAATAATTCTATTTTGTACGCCAAGGTTTATTTACTTTGCCCCCTTGGAGCTGAAATTGCTCTTGAGACAGTTCTAATCCTAACTGAAGTAATAATAATTTTATCATTACAAGGTTTTTAAAGACCGAATACAGGACTCGGTATTTACCCATCTTACTCAGCAAGGAACAGAGTAAGTTTTAAAGCTGTCGTACTGTGTGTTTGTGTCTACACAATGGCATAACATTTTGGATAACTAATGGCAAAGATACCCGAGATGGTGCTTGCTGGATACATATTTCTAGACAGATTTAAGCATGGAAAATAAAATACATATTTTTAGGAGTAATATTAGTAAGACTTTGTACCAGAGTTGTGGCATGAAGCCTTCATCAGGGTAAGGTCTTCATTTTAGTGTTAGTTCTACAAAAAGATAAGAAAAATACATGCGTCTAAGAACAGGTAGCTCTAAGAATTCATTATGTAAACCTGCTTTGAATCTACCACCAAAATCACGTAAGTATATTTACATTTGTGGTGTGATTAGTAGGCACTCTAAGAATAGAATTTCCCTTTCTGTTCTAAATCATTTGAGTTTTTTGTTTCATACTGTTAACAACTTACAAAATTATTTTCATTTTATGTTCTGTTATGCAGCAGAAGAGAATACTGCTTTTTTTCTTGTTAAGGTGATTGTATAATTAAAACTACTACTAACATTTCACAGATTAAAGAAACAAAACCATGAAGATGGGGAGACAGGAGGAAATATGTTTTTGAAAAAAAATGTATCTTTTACTTAGGCTTCATGTATTATTGGAAGTATTGTTAGTTTGGGCTTTTCACTTTGCAGAGGTTTTGCAGCTTTTGAATACATTGTCTTTCTAGGAACTGTCCTTGCACAAGTGGTATTTTTAGAACAAAATTAAAATGATTGTGAATTTTGTTTAGTCATAAGCTGTTACCTGGGTAAGTTTATTAAATATTTGTTTTAATTTCCTCAGTCCCACTCTTAATGCTCTGAGTGACTTTTTGCATAATTTCTACAAGTTCAAGGGAGTGCTTTAAGCAATGTAGAATAAGGCACAGTAATTTTTTTAATTAATATTCATGGAGTGCAACAGCTTTTCTTTCAGTGGGAATTCTTACTTTACCTCTAAAATGCAGATAGATTGGATAACGCCTCTACTTCAATTTTAACTGAAAATATACCTTTAGGGAACACCATTATTTTAGTATGTAACTCAGAATACCCTGAAACTGTAATTCAAGGCTGGCAGAGCTTTCAGTACCTTGTAAGTTTAAGAAGATAATGTGACAAAACTAAGGTCTTCGGAATGGCAACTGTCCTTCACATATCAGCTGTGCTAAAATAATGGCCACTGAGTTGCCTAGGTGCTAGCAATTGACCTTTTTTTTTTTTTTTTAAATTAAAGTGTTCTTTTTAGAAGCTACATATGTAGTCATGTGCTGATCTTTTTTAAATTATTTTTAAACTTTGCAGTTCTGTATTGTGATTAGGACTAGGGTGAATTGTTTTTCTGTCCTCCATTTAAGATAGTTCATACTCGTGAGTAACTTTGAATATTCATTTTGTCTGTGATTATTACTTAGCTATTTCTCTGTTTGTTTAGAATTATGTGAGTAAATGCTTTTCCTTTGAGTTTAATTTGGTTTTCATTAGGAGACCGAGGCAAGAAGCAGCAGAAATGCTTCAGAGCACACAGAGAGGAAAAGTCAATGAGGCTACTGCTAGGAGCATAAGTGAGGGAAGAAATAGAGGGACACTCTAGCATGTGTGCTGGCTGAAAGAAGCTGTGAGCAGGAGGTCAGTCTTCCTTCAAGATACAGAGAAATGCAATTAATTCTTATTACCAAGAGGAATTAGAAGAACCATGAAATTACTAAGTCTGATACTGTTCTGTCTTTTAAGTGGAGCAATCTAAGCTGTTGTGGAAAGATAGGAGGTGATAATGCATCTTCAATACAGAGGAGAATATATTTGAGACATGTAAATAAAATGCCTGCAATGTAGCTTCTAGGTCAGTGAAAGTGGTGCATTTGCAATGCCTCTCACTCCTACTTTTGCTTATTCTGATAGGTAGATAACTATGACTAGAGCAGTGCTTCTCATTCTTTTTCACTGAAGCTCAGCAAGTTGGGCGGCTTGAGACAGCTAGTAAGGGACTCTGGAGCACAGGTTATTTTCTCCTCTCTCCTTCCAGTTGCGGGCAGCGACGCTGGAAGGAACAGATGCACCCAGTCTATTAACGCATGGCTCTGTGGCTGTATCATCACCACAGTTTTGGTTTTTTTTGATAACGGGTTGGCCTACACGGCACCAGGCTTGCTGGTGTCTGATGGGATTCACCTCTGTCAAAGGGGAAAGAAGGTCTTTGCTCATGAGCTTGCAGGGCTCATAGACAGAGCTTTAAACTAGACTTGAAGGCGGAGGGGGTTGATATCATGCTTGTCCAAGACAAGCTGAGGGACGACACACCAAGGTTAGAGGGACAGGGTGCTAGTGAGGGCACTCAGCCTGTGTCTCTGAGATGCGCTGGGTTCACTGGAGTACAGTTCACAGACCACCCAACCAGGATGAAGATGCAGATGAATTATTCTATAAGCAGCTGGGAGAAGCTTCACAATTGCTAGCCCTTTTTCTCGTGGGGGACTTCAGTCTACCGGGTGTCCGCTGGAAATACGGTACAGTGGAGAGGAAAAAGTCTAGGAGGTTCCTGGAATGTGTGGAGGAGAACTTCCTGACACAGCTGGTGAGTGAGCCAACTAGGGAAGGCACACCGCTGGACCTGTTGTATGCAAACAGAGAAGGACTTGTGGGTGATGTGATGGCTGGAGGCTGTTTTGGGCATAGCGATCATGAAATGATAGGGTTTTCGATTCTTGGAGAAGTAAGGAGCGGGGTCAGCAGAACTGCCACCTTGGACTTCCAGAGGGCAGACTTTGGCCTGTTCAGGACACTGGTTGACAGAGTCCCTTGGGAGGCAGCCCTAAGGGGCAAAGGAGTCCAGGAAGGCTGGACGTTCTTCAAGAAGGAAATCTTAAAGGTGCAGGAGCAGGCTGTGCCCATGTTCTGAAAGATGAGCCAGCGGGGAAGAAGACTGGCCTGGCTGAACAGAGAGATTTGGCTGGAACTCAAGAAAAAAAGGAGAGTTTATGACCTTTGGAAGAAGGGGCAGGGAAGTCAGGAGGACTACAAGGATGTCGTGAGGTTATGCAGGGAGAAAATTAGAAGGGCCAAAGCCCAGCTAGAACTTAATCTGGCTACTGCTGTAAAAAACAAGAAAAATTGTTTCTATAAATACATTAGCAACAAAAGGAGGGCTAAGGAGAGTCTCCAGCCTTTATTGGATGCCAGGGGAAACATAGTGACAAAGGATGAGGAAAAGGCTGAGGCATTTAATGCCTTCTTTGCCTCAGTCTTTAACAGCAAGACCAGTTGTTCTCAGGGTACCCAGCCCCCTGAGCTGGAAGACAGGGATGGGGAGCAGAGTGAAGCCCCCCAGGCCAAGGGGAAATGGTTAGTGACCTGCTACATCACCTAGACACACACAAGTCTATGGGGCCGGATGGGATCCACCCAAGGGTACTGAGGGAGCAGGCAGAAGTGCTTACCAAGCCACTCTCCATCATTTATCAGTGGTCCTGGCTAACTGGGGAGGTCCCAGCTGACTGGAGGTTAGCAAATGTGGCACCCATCTACAAGAAGGGCCGGAAGGAGGATCCGGGGAACTACAGGTCTGTCAGCTTGACCTCGGTGCTGGGGAAGGTTATGGAGCAGATCATGTTGAGTGCCATCCCATGGCACGCACAGGACAGCCAGGGGATCAGGCCCAGTCAGGCTGGGTTTATGAAAGGCAGGTCCTGCTTGACTAACCTGATCTCCTTCTATGACAAGGTGACCCGCTTAGTAGATGAGGGGAAAGGCTGTGGATGCTGTCTACCTAGATTTTAGTAAAGCCTTTGACACCATTTCCCACAGCATTCACCTGGAGAAACTGGCTGCTCATGGCTTGGATGGACATTCGCTTCTCTGGGTAAAAAACTGGCTGGATGGCCGAACCCAGAGAGTTTGTGGTGAATGGAGTTAAATCCAGTTGGTGGATGGTCACGAGTGGTGATCCCCAGAGCTCAGTGTTGGGGCCAGTCTTGTTTAATATCTTATCAATGATCTGAACAAGGGGATCAAGTGTGCCCTCAGTAAGTTTGCAGAGTACACCAAGCTGGGCGGGAGTGTTGATCTGCTTGAGGGTAGGAAGGCGCTGCAGAGGGATCTGGACAGGCTGGATCGATGGGCCGAGGCCAATCCTATGAGGTTCAACAAGGCTCAGTGCTGGGTCCTGCACTTGGGTCACAACAACCCCATGCAGCGCTACAGGCTTGGGGAAGAGTGGCTGGAAAGCTGCCTGGCAGAAAAGGCCCTGGGGGTGCTGGCTGACAGCCGCTGGGCATGAGCCAGCAGTGTGCCCAGGTGGCCAAGAAGGCCAACAGCATCCTGGCTTGTATCAGCAATGGTGTGGCCGGCAGGAGCAGGGCAGTGATGGTGCCCCTGTGCTCGGCACTGGTGAGGCCGCACCTCGAATGCTGTGTTCAGTTTTGGGCCCCTCGGGACAAGAAGGACATTGAGGTGCTGGAGCGTGTCCAGAGAAGGGCAACGGAGCTGGGGAAGGGTCTGGAGCACAAGTGTGATGGGGAGCGGCTGAGGGAGCTGGGGGGGTTTAGTCTGGAGAAGAGGAGGCTGAGGGGAGACCCTATCGCTCTCTGCAGCTGCCTGAAAGGAGGTTGTGGTGAGGTGGGAGTTGGTCTCTTCTCCCAAGTAACAAGTGATAGAATGAGAGGAAATGGCCTCAAGCTGCGCCAGGGGAGGTTTAGACTGAATGTTAGGAAAAACTTCTTCACTGAAGGGGTTGTCAAGCCCTGGAACAGGTTGCCCAGGGAAGTGGTGGAGTTGTCATCCATGGAGGTATTTGAAAGAGATGTAGATGTGGTGCTTGGGGACATGGTTTAGTGGTGAACTGGCAGTTAGGTTTACGGTTGGACTTGATGACCTTAAAGGTCTTTTCTAACCTGTATGAGTCTGTGTGTATTCTGTGTGTAAGTTCAAGGTTGCAACGGGCTTTAATTTCTAAAATTAACATCTCAGTGACTGTGATAAGAATGAATATGGCCTGCAGGCAAAACTTGAAATTACTGCATTACATCCAAGTTTTAGCAGTTGAATTTATGCTGACTCTCCTCTGGGAGACTGCTTTGCAAACCTTCATCAGCTCCTTAAAAAATCTTTGCTCACATAGAGAAAAATGAATGAAAAATACCAACCACTTCTCATACAGGTGTTGGTGTGCCAGATTTATTTCTGTGCATTAGTAAATATATGCCTGACAAACGTAAGCAGAGTTGCAATGAAATCCTGTGTATTCGGAATTGAATTCTGAAGTCTCCATTACAGGATGTATAGTTATCTCAGATGTACCATGTTCAGCTCTTAACTGTAATTTCTTTTTCTTAATCTTCCTCTTCTTAAAAAGTAAAAACTTGTTCCATTGCTGATGTTCACTTTTGGACATGTAGACCATACAAGTACTTTTGAAGTACAAGGAAAATTCTTTTTAAATAATCAAATTAGAGGCTGAGAGTATTTTCTGATAATATGATTGAGATTTTAATAGAGTTATCTTTAAGATATAGTTTTATTTCCAATTTTACCTTTTGCCTTTTCTGACAACTCTTATAATTATGACAAGGCAGCTGCTACTCAAATTAAAGTCACAGCAATCCATTCCCAACTAGAAAAGTCATTTGTGTTTTTATCTGCTTCAGTGCACTCTGTAATTTGTTCGCATTGGAAACATTAATCAAAACAACTGAATCTTACCCCTGAAGTAACTGAGACAAGTTGAATGTATAGAATCCCTGAATTTCATATTTTAAGAGTGGATCCAGCCTGAGAAACAGTTTACAGCTGAATGTAACCCTTAATTCTACTAGACAAAGATGTCTTTTGTTAGGAAACTTTGCAAATGGAGATATTTCAGTAGGGAAGGCATTATTTGTTTCCTTCATTAAAACTTGAAGCGCTGTCTTCAGATTCTCAGTTTACATGTATGACAATAACAAAAATTATATTGTTTCAGGTGCAAACAGCTAAGCTAAGGTTTCCTTTTGATTATGAGTATTTTGGGTTTCTGTAGATTTTTATTGGTATTGACAGATGGCCAGCCAGCAGTAAAGAAAAAGGACTTGTCCTGTTAAATCTGAGCTGATGAAAGAAGTATAGAAAATGCTTCAGGTCTGTGAATAATTACTGGCAATAACAATGCATTACGAGTGTTCTCTGCTTTTTCAAAAAAACCTAGTAGAATAATGGATAAAAATTAGAAAGGTGTCAGAATTCCTATTTCTTCCATTTCAGAAAGCCCCCTGTATTTACGACCCTTCAGAGCCTTGCAAAGTCACACATTATTGCAATTGTAGATTTCTATTCAATCATTCCTGTCATGTCTTGATTAATAATTGAATACTACTCATTTTGATTGAAATTATTGGTTGACCTTTCATAGGTCCTAGTGGGAAAAGGACTGGGTCCTAGATTTTTAGCTTTACTTGAGGACTTTGGAATAAAGCTTCCCATTTTTTTTAAAGCTTGAACTAAAACCCCAAAGGTATATATGGCTGTAACTTGTATGTGCAAAATATTATGGGAGTGCTTTTTGCTTTCACCCATCAACTTTGCGTTTAGGAAACTTCTACTTATAACAATGTGAGTTGGATTTACTGATGGTAAATCATAAATACTGTTATTTATCTTCCTCATATTTCACATATATCCTTGCAAAACAGACCATGATTTTACAATTGATGTAACGGAAAACTTACTTGTCCTGGAAGTAGTTCTTAAGGATTCTGTGTTTGAAGGATTTAAGGAAAGCCTAAATCCTTTTATCCCTGTTAAAATGAACTTGGGCATATGTATGTATTAGAACAGTCTCAATTTTCTTTTAGATTAGTTCCTTGATTTATTTCACAGATAAAGCACTCATAGTTTGTTCCAGCATAAATAGTTGTGTGTGGGAAATGGGGACGGGAGGACTATCTCGTTTTGGAACAGTACCACCTAGTGTGGCTTTCTATCCTTTTGTGGCCTGTGGTATGTCTCAAGAATTTGCTTAGCATCCATATGTTATATACAGTCTAACTTTACATCCTTGCAAGACTTCAAGGTAATTTGGCTTGTGGCTGCCTCGGCATGATCTTAAAAAAAAAAAAAAAAAAAAGCAAACCAGGTTTTTAGTTCTTTTTTGAGTTCTTTTGTGATAGCCTTTGAAATCTCTACAGGGCCTCTCTTATTCTGTCATCTTTGTTTCTCCTCTCTCTTCTCTGAAAGAATCATGTCTCCCCACCCTGCTATTCATATGAATATTTTTTCTCTTTCTGTATGCTGGCAAATTTGAGGTACTTGATAGTTCTTCCCATCTGGTAAATCACTGACTTAATGAGTGATTTTAGTCCACTCTAGTGCTGAGTATCTGTGAGGGATTTCTGCAAAAGTTACCAGTGTTTCTAACTCAAATTTTTGTTTTAACCAAACAAGAACTAGTGCAGTCTGAAAAGGAAGTTCTTCTTTAATTTAATTTGGTAACTTTATGTTTATGTCATAGCTCTAAATGCGTAGCTTCTTTTTATGCTTAAATATAGTGTTTCTGTAAGATGTAGAAAATTACTTCTGTGCTGTTTTCAAATTGAAGAATATGCATGAAAAAAAATTATTGTACTTCAGTCCATGCTATTTTCTAGCCATTCAAATATTTCGGCTAATATGCTCCATGTACTCTCTTCTTGTGACAGGGGAATTGAGTGGATAAGCTTGACTGGGTTTATTTCCTTTGCCACATCAACACCTAACAATCTGGGGCTAGTGAGGAATGAGCTGCAGCTGGTGGACCTACCAACAGGTTAGTATTCCTGAGAAGTCTGTACAAGAGGCTAACAGATTTGCTGGGGAGTGACAAACAGAAGTTCTTACCACTTTTGGGTTTTTTTTCCCTTCTGTTGTCATGACAAAATAAAATAATAGAGGAGTTTTAACTGGTTCTGCTTTTCTGTCCTTGTGAAGCCATGTGTTCCATGTGGTGCTCTACAGACAGACTTGAAACAGCTCCTTTGCAAAGAAGTCTGTGACTTGGGCTTTATAAAAGAATGAATATGCGTCAGCAGGAGGTTTAGAAGCATTCTCACAACATGGGTATTAGTGGTGTATTTTGTTCACAAAATGCATATATTTCCAAATGTGTCTTGTCATAGTCTACAACCATTGTTTCATGTGCACCTGAAGTAGTGTTGAACTGTTTATTGTGCTTTGTATCAGCAACAGATAGTTTTTCAAAGTAGGCCAGGTATGTGGCCCGAATTTGAGAGTGTGTATGAACGAAATATCATATTATATTAAATAATAAAATGGGTATACTTTTATAGAGAATTGGAAGGGTTAAAAAATAAATAACTTTTTAAAAGATGCGGTTGGTAGCAAAACTGTATGTGTGTTTTTCAACCACTCTGGCCTTATAATGGATGACAAATAAGTTTATAATGGAGTTCAATGTTTGCACAATACCAGGAGGTATAATTTGGAAAACTAGACACCCTAAAATAGAATTAAAATTTAAATTATTTTTGAATGGGAAAACCTGGAGCCATTTAATATCTAATTGAAAAGCCTGTATCTTTTAACACATGGCTAATTCTGAATTGCTTTATATAGCATAAAGTGAATTTTGGTGTTTTTTTAAAGCTTATGTAAAAGGCTCGATTTCTGTATTTACGGGGTGCTACACAAAGAGGCTATTCTTTTAACATAACAATGTTGTATTTTTTTCCTGATAATGTCTTTTGTTCATTTGTTTAAAATCAAAACAGGGAAGGTATATACTCTGTAAAATTAATTTCAAGTCAAATGGGATTTTGATTTTTCACTCAGCTTGTAAATCAGTATTGAAACATTTATAAATATAAGTGATAAAAGGCTGAATATTTCTGCAGGCAACCAAGTTCCAAGTAAATGTGAATATCTGACACCTTAGCATATGTTCTGCTTAAAAAAAAGTTACTTTTCCTCTTCTAAAACTTAGAAGAAAGGCATAGCTACTTAACTGCTTGATTGTTGGGTCTTCCATCACAAATTAGCCCAACTTTAGTTCTAGGAAAGCTGTGCTGATTTGTATTTACTTCATGAACACTTTGACAAAATTCTCATTTATGTTTCTGAACAACAATAAGGAAGAAAATTCCTATGGTGTTTGATCACTAATGAAGAAAATAGATCTGGAAGGTTTCCTGCAGGCTGGCTTCTGACATGAGAGCTCTAACTAGCGTTGTTGATACCTAGATTTATTCACGTAATTGGCATAAGATAAGTAATTTAGCTATGAGTAGCCACAAGAGCGGCTGAAGTTTTAAAACTTGAATTTTCCTTGAAAGCTAAGGAGAATGAAGCTTGCATAGGAGGTGCTGTGATACGCTGGTGTTTGTCGATCATTATTTATTTTAGTGATATGTGTTACACCTTTAATTCTGCCACACTTCCTATAGGTGATTCAGAATTTGTTAGGGATAAGTTCTTACGGCTTTTCAACAGTGTTCAGTCTTTTAGCTGGAAAGAAAGAATGATTCTGCTAAGTGTAGAATGAGTTAGTACTTCAGCATGGAAATACTTTCAGACTTCTAAAAATAATATTAGTTTATGGCAGAGGTAATTTACCTTACAAAATCTGAAATCTACTCATGAATTTCCTCCTTGGGGAATCAAGAGTCTATATCATTGGCTTTGAGTGGAAAATAATAACTCTTTGAACTCTCTCTCTCTATTAACATAAAGCTGCTTCTGCATCAATTTCAGTAGTTGTGCTCTGGAAACCAGTCAGGTATTGTATTAGACAGTAGAGTTTACATTATATTTAGTCCTTTGAAATGCAGTAAAACTTCAACAATGACCGGACTAATGTAAGATAGGGCAGGTTACTTAGGGATGTTCTGGTTTAGCGTGTAAACTGTTTTTGTTTATAAACAGAATAGTGTATAAACTATTTCTATATTTATATTTAGTTTAGTAACTATTTCTGGTTTCCCCCATGTTGTTTTCGCGTTCCAGGCAGGAGCATTGCATTTCGTGGGGAGCGAGGCAATGACGAACCAGCTATTGAAATGGTAAAGGTGTCACATTTGAAGTAAGTAGATTAGCCTTGTGAAGTTTATAAATTTTACTGTACTGCATGGAGATCTTCATGACTTAGAAATAATAGAAATTCCAGGAAAAAAAACACTCCAGAGAATAAAGAAAAATGAGAAAAATAAGAGAGAGAGTATTTTCAAGAGAAAAATGCTTTAGCATATTAGTTCAAAGTGCAAAAGCTGTGAATATTTCTGTGGTCGACTTTTGTCACTTCAGGATCCAATCACATTGCAAGGTCAGTCACTAATATTTTAGTTTTTTTAAGAATTGTATTCACTGAATGGACATTCTGATAATATTAGGGAGAATAAAAGTGCTGAACAATTTTTGTCAACTTTGATTATGTTATGAGTTAATTCCCTTTTCTGTAACTTAAGCCTTACTTAAAACTGGAAGATTGACATAAAGTTGGGATGATTTTTCACCCTGCTTATTTTGAGATCAGGCCTGTGACAGGACACCCTGGACAAAAATAATAATAGTAGTACTCTGTGAGATTACTTTCCTTTCCTTTGTAAACGAAATTAAAGTAGCATTCAGTTTAATGAGGCATTGTATCTAAAAGTTTTTTTTCTTTACAGTGGAATAAAAAGATTAATGTTCTGTAACTTAAATAGGAATATTTTCGGAAGTATATACGTGTTCCAGAGAATTTGGAAGAGTTCAACCACATAACAGTCTTATTAATATATTAAAAATTAAGAACAGCCATAGACTTAGATGAAGAGACTTCAATGTTAAGTGAGAACAAGAAAGGATAGTTCATTTGAACAGAAGTTAATGCAGTTGAGAAGAGTACATACAGCTGCAGAGCCCCTCTGTATTTTCAAGTCACACGTGAAAAGTGGTAGATTGAAGGTGTTTTACTCATCTAGCTCCACAGATGAAAGGTCTGAAGACATGACTGACAATCGGTTTAGTGTAAGAGGATTTTATGTTCATTTATCACTGGATTAGGGAACAGGCACGCATCTGGAGTACAGAAAAAAATCTTTCCAACCTAAAGGCTTGGTATGTCTTTTTGGTATCTTTTGCAGTTGTCAATTGGGCTGAATATTGGCTAAATTAGAGGTGGTGCTGCTTTCTCTGAATTCCTTCCCTTGTCTCCTTTACAGTAATTGAGCAGTACCACCTGACAGAAATTTCTAATTCTTTTAGGTTTGAAGGAGGATGATTTTTCCGAGTCTTTTGCACCTGAGTAACTCAAGGAAATCACAAGCTTCGGAGTGGGATTTGAGCCAAATGAATTTCCTCTGCTTCCTCTTAGTTTTTGAGGGTTTCCAGAGTGCTGATATGAACAACATGTGTGAACCAAAATGCTCAAATTAAAATGGAATGATTACTGTTGATGTAGTAAATTCTTATTTGTTTTAGGCAATATCTAGCTGTAGTATTTAAAGACAAACCACTGGAGATCTGGGATGTCAGAACATGCACTCTGCTCAGAGAAATGTCTAAAAACTTCCCTACAGCAACTGCTTTGGTAAGGATTAAAATCTGTTGCTTACTGTTTATTAAATGTAATATGTTGAGATAGTATTAGAATGTATGAATGATTTTGCAGCAAAATGTGACTGTATCTGTAGCATACAGGTTAAGTGCTTTCAACTCTTCTGTTTTCATCTGTCATCAAATAGAGGCAAGAATAAAGGAGGTACTAGTGGAAGAATTGGGTCTGCTCCTTGGGTGGTGGAGGGAGGTATCATAGAAAGCAATGTTCATTGAAATCATTACAACTAACAGAAAAATACCCAGTAAATTCAGGGAGTAAACATTTGTCTTTTCCATTTTTCCTGGACAATTTTTCACAGGAGTGGTCACCTTCTCATAACTTAAAAAGCCTGAGGAAGAAGCAGTTAGCAGCCCGTGAGGCCATGGCCCGGCAGACAGTTGCATCAGATACTGAAGTCAGCAGCGTTGAATCTTCTGTGATCAGGTATTTCTCATTCTGATTTCATACTATTCTGCATCAGTTGTTGTTCTTCCACCATGTGCCATTGTTCTATAGAAGAGAATATTTTGGAACTGATTCTTGAGTACATACCAGGCAAAGTAACTTTATGGGCCTCCTGTTAGCTTTCAAATGTGGAACTTTGATTTACTGCTGAACACTGTACCTGTTTCTCTCAGGTGTGTCTGTAGCAGTCCATTAGTTACCTGGTTCTTGAAGTAAAACTCTTATTTGCCCCCAGATGTTTCCACAAGTGTATAAATGAGTTAACTGTTGCTTCTGGATAAATTGTTTTGAAGGATATATGCATTTTTGTGCTGCCTCTGTGCATTAGTTAGGGAGAATTTGCCTTGCAATTCTTATTTCAAGAAAGAAATACTTGTGTCTCTTTCTGTTTTCTTTAAAGCTTGTTACAGGAAGCCGAAAGTAAATCGGAGCTGAGCCAGAACATTTCTGCCAGAGAGCACTTTGTGTTTACAGGTGCTGATGGGCAGGTTTATCATCTCACAGTAGAAGGAAACTCAGTAAAAGACAGCGCAAGAATTCCTCCTGATGTGAGTTCCAATTTGCTATATCATTGATGCTTTAATTTTTTTCTTAGGTATGATTGCCAGAAAAAAAATCAGGAATATGCATTGTAGTGACAACTGGTCATTAATGCAGTAGTTTGAAATATGAAATAAAAATTCCAATTTCAAAAACCGTAGCAATTCTGTTTTCAGAATCTTAGTTTTTCTATTGAAAATGCTGTTGAAATAAACAATTTTTTTTTTTGCAAGTTAGAGTTTTCATAGGCCCTGACTTGCTTTCTAGATAAATTATGTGACATATTTTTAAGAATTTTAGTAAAGCATATACAAAAAGCTTGAAAAATAAAGAGGATGTTATTGAAACATGACTATGCTCTGTTAATGAATTTTATCTTATGTCATAAGGAGGACTTGTGTGGGCCAAAGCACCCTTTTGTGAGTTTTAAGTTTGATTCCTCCTCCCCCGCCCCCGTTACTCTGAAGAGTAGTTTTTCTTTTTTTAGTTGTTCTGAAGGCTTTGATAAATCAAACTTACAAATAGGAATTCTTTTATTTTTGTTTCCTACTTTAGTATATGCTAGTGTTGTGCTTAATGAGGTCTCTCATGTTGGCTTTTCCTTGCAACAAGAGACAGAGAACTGATTTCCATTGCTATAACCCAAAATTTCTTATAAAGCAACGTCTTCTGAAGCATATTGAAGGAAATATGACCGACTTGATAAATGCTTATATTCAATAGAATTGTTTCTGTTTTAACTGAGTAGAATTTGGTCTATGATGTCATACAATATTTTAAAAAAATGAAATACTAATGTTGAAATGTTTGTTCCTATGTTTGGCTTTATTAATCATAGGATTTTATTCTGCTGCTTAAATATTTCCAGGGAAGTATGGGTAGCATTACGTGTATTGCCTGGAAAGGGGATATCCTGGTTCTTGGAGACATTGATGGAAACTTAAACTTCTGGGATTTGAAAGCTAGAGTATCCAGGTATGAATACAAATTAAGTCTGATAAACGTGAGATAATGAGTGTTAGAATGGTTTTTCCTCCTTCATTTTTGTTCTTCACTATAGCAGGTCATCTGTGGTGTTTGAGGGGAAAAATGCAAGTATTTTCTGAAATGAAATTTCAGAAAATGCCTTCTGTATTAGAATTCCCCACAAGTATCGTAGTATTTATTTCAAGCATTTAATCTTTTTAGTTTTCATGATAATTTGGATAGCCGTGTGTGTGTGTGTGTCTTTATGTATATATTGTTCTCCTTCTCAGTCTGTACAGTATGATCTGCAACATACACGGAAAGGATTTAACTACCCACAGTATTAGGTATAGAATGATTGATACTAATCTTGTGCTTTGCTTTTCTTAGGGGGATTCCTACACACCGAAGCTGGGTGAAAAAGATACGTTTTGCCCCAGGGAAAGGAAATCAAAAACTTCTTGCAATGTACAATGATGGAGCAGAAATTTGGGATGCAAAAGAGGTAAACGTCTGTTGTTTTGATATGTGCTTCTTTGCAAAATACACATATTCATTCTAAAAATCGGGACGAGTCAGGCATTAAGTTTTGCTTAGTCACGATTGCTTGCTGACAGTTGTATAATAAAGTTGTATGGCTTTTCTCAGAAGACTTTTAGTTCCTATAAAGCATTTTTAAGCTGTCATCAATGAAAAGTACCTCTCTTAAGGTAGGTAAGACTACCTACCTTAAGCTGACAATGTCTCTGAGATACTGTTTGCCTCAAAAAAAATTACAAGAGAATGACAGACACTAAAAATGTAAAGGGGTGTTCTCAATCTTAGAATTTAGTCTGTGGACAAGAGAGTATTGTACTACAGGTTTCTTAACTTCTCTGCATATTGAAGAGTATGTATTCTTCAGTGCATGGATTTAATTTGTTCGGGTATACCAGAAAGCTAGACACTTGTTAATTAATGTTGTCTAACTTCTCATCTAATTCAAAAATTCTGTTGTAATGTTCAGAAATCTTCTGGGATTTGCTTCATAGGTCTTTCAGGGGATTATAGTACCATGGGGAATGAAAGATAATTGTACTGTTTTAACTTAGTCCCCTGGAGTAAGTTCAAGTCATGAGGGTATGAAACAGGAATTTTAATTTTTCTCTGCTCACTTTGTAGTGAGCACCAGGTCCGAAATGAGACACTTCCTTTGAGCAATGTTAACCTCCCTTGATGATAGGACTTGGACAGCAGATATGACCAACAACTGTGAATTATGTAGGCAGAGTAGAATATTATCCCATGAGTCTCTCCTCGAAGAATATTTGAATAGTTTTAATGCCATGGGGTACTCCTCCTGTAGCTGTTCTCTCTCTTTTTCTGGGACAAGGGAAAGAGTTTCCTACATGAAAGCATTTAAAATTAATTCATGTTTTCAGCTGAAAATCTTTCAGAATATCTGAAGAAATTTATAGTCTCAGTCCTATTATCTATATAATCCTCTCCTTAGAACTTCACCTTTGCCTACAACCAGTTATCCGATATTTCCACATTTTTCTCTAATTCTCTCAGTGCTAAGAGTAATCATGCTGTAGAGCTCATGAACCATACAACTCTCTAACTGCATGCTTTGCTCTAGAACAAGTGAAAGGGAACAGCAGCATGTTGATTGCAGCAGAGACTTTGTTAATATTTCCTTATATTAATAATTGTAATGTTCTGTGATGCTACAGAAGGGTTACAAGTCTAACTACTGACCTGTGGTTAAAAGTGCAGTTTAGAAGGTTTTGTTTATCTGTGTATTGTTTGTGGACAATAAATCATCCTATTCCCATAATGTTATGTTAATAGTATATCTAAATGTACTTCTAGACAAGTTCAGTATTTATCAAGAAAGTATATGTTTATGAAGAGTATGAGTTAATTAATGAGAACCACACTTCTGCCTTGATGCACATATGCTAGGTCAGGGACTGGAATTAAAGAGGGAATGTAAATTTCCACCAGTTTACCATGGAAATTTTATGTCAGAAAAGATAGCAAAAAAGCAGCTGTACAGCTGTGCTCAAAAGGATGTTTTCTCAGCTGTCAGCTGGGAAAAAAGTATTGTTTCAGGGCAACCATTTGGCCTACTCCAAGGTTTCTAAATTCCCTGTTCTCCAGAAGAGACTGTCATTAACATGACTTATGACTACACCTTTTATTGCAAATTTTGTGGTATGCCTCTTGGGCGTGTGACAGAGTCTTACACTATGTGATGGAGAGCCTACTAAACATGAAAAATAACTCAACTTTTCAAGGTACAAATGGTGAGCAGTTTAAGAAGCGGAAGAAACGTCAATTTTCGAATCCTGGATGTAGACTGGTGCACGTCAGATAAAGTGGTCTTGGCATCAGATGATGGGTGCATTAGGGTTCTAGACTTGTCCATGAAACCATCATGTTTTAGAATCGATGAACAGGACTTAATAGGTATGTTGATTTCTTTTTTGCTACTGGCTGCTAGATATTCCATTTTGAAAGTGGTCCATAAAAATGTTCAGCACTTCTGTTAGAAGATAAGATTGTCCTATGTAGAGGATTAGGTGTCCCTATAGTGGTTTTCATAGATGGAGGTAAATTTTTTTCGGCTTAGGGTATGTGGATGGTTTTTTCGTACAATTTTAATGTCCTAAATAAACAATACTTTTTAATATCTTAATTGGAATATAAATTAACAAAATAAGAGCTCTTTGTACAGATGTGTAGCAAGTTGACCTAAAAAGCATTGGTACATCAATTGGGTATCAGTACCTACATCACTGCTATTCATTACATAATTTTGAAACACTTGTTAATGTGTGAAAATGTCTTTTCTGATAGTTCCAGATATCAAAGGCAGTTTGTAGACTGATTCATTGCTTTTCAAAGTAGATTTTCCCACTGAACTCTAAAATAGCACTGTTAGAGTGCTGTTTGGCTTTTTTGCCATATGTTTAAGAAGGGAATTTAAATATTTATTTAAATAGTTAACTAAGCTACATTTTTCTATTTTTTATTACTGATGTTCCAAATAACTGCTTTTGTTTTGGTCTTTTTGGTCAATCCTGCCTTTACTCATACAATTTCCTTAAAACATGTGGATTCTGACTAAGACACTTGTAACAAACAAAATTGTGATGTAGGGAGCTGTGGTGTGGGATATTTGAGTGAACACGTAATTTATCACAGCTATTTTTACTATCAAATGAATGTTCTGTAAGATTAAGCTATAAAGCTAATGTTCTAAAACCAAACGCACTGAAATTGGGATACGCCAGGGTTAAGATTGCCAGTGATTTAGCTGTCCTTCTACCTCTACACTGTGATAATATTTTAATTACAAAATCACATTTGCAAGATTCCTACATCATTCAGTGCATATAAAGTACAGGGCATTGATGAATATTTAATAATGTAGCTGGTTGGTACTTGTTTTACTCCTCTAAGTCTCTGGGTAGCATTTACTGCATATCATCCAAACCTTGTACTGAATACAGACTTACTGACTTTTAAATTTGTACGACAACAGATAGTACTATAATTTTCATCTTATTTCTTTGCTAATATAGACATGTATTAAACTTCACAACATCCTTTTGGCAGGATGGATATTAATCCTCCTATTATACTGTAGAAACTACGATGGCAGAGTAAAACTAAAACATACATTATGGTACATTTTGGTATAGCTGTACTTATTTTCCAGCATGTCCGTGTAGTAAAATACTCATCATATACAGCTCTACTTAATGCCTGTATAATGTATTCCAGGAGTCTATGGCTAGCTTCAATATGGAATGCCCCAAAACTCTCATTTGAGCATGGTTGACAACCCTGTACCTACTAAGAAATGTTTTTGTTTGAGTGTAAAGATAAGCTTTGATGTCTAGTAACCCACACTGTGTATATGAAAAGCCTGCAATTTATGATTTTCTTCTGGTGCTTGCAAACAGGGTTATTGAACACAGTGTTATTGAACACAGTGTTACTGCACATTAGCCACTCAGCAATTAATTTTTTCCTTTTTTTTCAGAACCTGCATGGTGTCCCTATCTGCTTGTTCCAAGGGCTTCATTAGCTTTAAAAGCATTCTTGTTGCATCAGCCATGGAATGAGAAATATTCTCTAGATATTATAAACATGTAAGGAGAAATATGTATCTGTATAAAATATTATTTTTAAAAATTCTACGTCTTTTATTAGTCTTTCAGTGCAAATAACTTAGACATATGCTTCCTCACTCTTTGGGACAGTGAAAAAGATAATAGCTTCACTATTTATTACTAAAAGTAATAATAAATGGAAAAGGCTTTAAGTTTTATTGAAAAACTGCTGTCTACTTTAAGATACTGGCAATATTTTGATGTCATTTACAGGTTATATTACTTCAGAGGACAACTGTGTGTTCTCTTTGTTCAAGAAGTTAATGTAAGAATAGTTAGAGTTGGTTCCTAAAGTGTAATTGAAAGTGATACTCTAACTGGTAGTCTAACAGCATGTCTTTGGTTTTAGTGAGCCATACTTCACATCGCTGTAGGAGCACCTTTTTGTATCCTTCATTGTATTTGTGTACTGTTGGTGGTCACATACCATGGACTAGGCATTGTCATTTTCATTAATTTCAAGGTTAATGAATAAAGGAGAAGTGGGAAAAGAAAGATTGTTTTTGCTTTCTCTCAACTTCAGAATCAGTGCCACCAATCTTTTATTACTATTTTGAAACTAGTAACTAGACAAAGAATCTTGCATGAATGGCTTACCATAAGAAAATAATAGAGTGTTTCCATATATGTTCTTGTGTTTTTCTACTACCAGTAATTCTCTTCCATTTCAGATAATTCTGTCATTGTGGTAATATAGGAAACCTTTTTTTTTTTCTATCCAGTGATTATCCAGAGAATGAAAATATTAAAAACCTTCTCCAAGAGCAGTTGAATTCATTGTCCAAGTAAGAATTTTTCTACTAGTATTTGAGTAAGCTGGTGAATTCAGAGAAGGCAAAAAAAAAGACATTTGTGGCAATTCATAACTTAATGAGGAAAGAATGCTTTTTGCCGTTCTAAAGATAAGCTTGAGTAATGACAGCTTTTATTTTAAACAGTTAATTTTTTTAATGTAACTCCTAAAGGTGGTGCTTTATTGATTTTGGTGAAGATTTTAAATTTTTATTTCTATTTTTTCTAATTAAAAATAAACCATAATACAATCTCAAAAATATTTTTTTAAATAAGATTTCTCAAAGTAGTTTGTTAAATATTGACTGAACAGTCAAAATGTACTGTTCTGCATATATAAAGTGATGGAAGTCAGTACTGAATTTTTAACATTGACTTAATCATAGTAGTGACTGACAACAAGAGCTTTAAAGGTACTGATTAGGGTTAGTATATAATTTGTAACTGACCAGTGAGCATTCGTAGTTTTTTAGGCAATACTTTTCAGTGATGTATAGTTCTTTGATGTTGTTCCAGACTGTATTGGACACTCCTACTTAAATATTCCAATGTCTGTTGAGATATTCAAGCTCTGAGGAAGAAAAGACAAACAGTTCTAAAAACCTTTCCTTGAAGATAATATTTCCAGAGTAATGTTCACACACATTGCTCTGCTTACATAAAAAACAGATTTTGACACTTCGTTTAAACTATGACAATAATATTTGAAGCTGGTAAACAGAAGTTTTTCCCTTTTCTTTTTGTCCTTTCACTTAGTAGCATGGAAAACATAACTTAGCATATTTTTATCCAGGCTGAAACATATGTAAAAAACCTAAATTCATGTGCATGGGACTCTTATGCTATGGCATTACATAGTTGCAAAATTTTTTATAATTAAACCTTGTAATTTGTAGAATCATTGTAGACTAAATTTATAGCTTCGTATACACCCTTGTGGTTGTTCCCTTCATTACAAGAGTAAGGGTTTCCTGACAGAATCACTATTTGTATTTAAACTGGTAGAATGACTTGCTTCTTGAGATCAGTTATATTTCAAATTACGTATACTTCCTGTGACAATTGTTTTGATAGATGCATTTTTCAGTTCAGAAAGAAATAGTGTATTTTTTGTTTTGATTTTTTTCAATTTATAGGTGATACATCCTATTTGTGTTCAAAACCAAACAAACTTGCACAGCATTTTACAGATTATTTATGGCTTCCTCTTTTCACAGTGACATAAAGAAACTTTTGCTTGATCCGGATTTTACTCTGTTGCAAAGATGTCTCCTAGTTGCCAGGTAGTAGAGATTCAGAAACATATATCAAATGTTTCCTAATAAAATCTTGATCCTGTTAATGTGTATGAATGTGCTGAAGTTTAAGTACTCAACTAATTCTCCTTTAAAGGAGATACATAGGAACACCGTTCTCACGGTGTTATCCACATATCAGTGTTTTCAGGACTGAGAACGGAAATATTACCATGCTGAAACACTTAGTTTTAGTTGCTTGCTGGATGTAGAGAACTTCCTTCAGCCTTGGTGTTACTTTTGTAAGTGCAGTTCTGCTAACTACATTGCATTTAGTTGTACAATGCCCAAAAATGTGACTGAGAACTTCACAACACACAATAGATTATATGCAAACAGAGGAAGGCCTGTTTTTTATTTCAAAAGTATTTGCTCTGTGGTGTTCTTCTACCTAAACTGTAGCTAATTTTAGTCTGTCTATATTCAGAGATGTTTTCCAAACTTAGAAACTTTCTTATAGTGGAAAGAGGATATTGGTGGTTAATTTCAATTACCAAAATATCAGTTTCCACATATTTATATGCTGAACCTTCACTGAGTTTAATTGCTATTGTAACAGTCTTCTGGCCAACCTCTTACTTACCTAGGTTGCTGAATGTCATTCCTTAATCTTTTCTTGTTGTTTGTGTCATTAATAATTCAAAGTACTTGTGGTGCCCACAATAATGCATGTTCTTTGTAAAAAGATATTTTAAATGTGTAATATTTTTATGTGACATTTGAAAAAATACAGACATATTTCACATCCTGATTTGTGTCTTCTCAGACTGTATGGGGATGAATCTGAACTGCATTTCTGGACTATTGCTGCCCACTATTTGCACAGCTTATCCCAGCAAAAGCCTGCAAAACCAACAGACACAGCTATCCTTCAAGAACAGTTGGTTAATCCATTGGATATATGCTATGACATACTGTGTGAAAATTATTACTTCCAGGTATTTCAAAGAGTTCAAAAATATATTTAATAAGAATGTGATCAGAAAGCTCAACACTGTAACCTTCTTATTATCTTAGAGCTTTTCACCATACGTACTTGACTTTTACTAGTAACATGCAACTCTAGATTAAATGACTCCCTATTATTTAAAAATAGGGAGATTTTTGGAACTCCCAAAATACTTCCATATTTTTTAAATGCTTATTTTTATTTTTTACGGGAGTCTTAGGTTTACAATAGTTTTCTTTCTTCATGCAGAAATTCCAACTTGAAAGGGTAAATCTCCAGGAGGTGAAGAGATCAACGTATGATCATACCAGGAAATGTGCTGATCAGCTTCTTCTTTTGGGCCAGGTTTGTGGGTAATATTTTAATTTTTTTGTTCTTCTTCGTTGTCCATTTTATGTACTTATGAGTTAGATGAACCTTTAATTGAATAGGATGTGTTTTTTCATACTGTTATTCACCCAGTGGATAGTTTTTGCTGTCTTAATATGTTCTTATACTGCAGACTCAGTGTAATGATACAGTATATGGTAATGTTTGGTATTTTCTGCTTCAGAATGTATAATAAACCCTATAAAAATCTTTCTTTCCATATGGTGACTAGAAAAGAAAAACTACATTTTGAGTTTCCCAGAAATAACTTAGGAACAACATCTTTGGGATAGCTAAGTCTGCACTTAGTGCTCTCATTTTAGGTAACAAAGGATATGTCTAAGCTTTTGGCAGATCTGTACTGAGCAGTGAAACACTCTACTGAGCTGCTTACTGACACCCTGATAGGAATATTGTTGCGTTTGTACAGTATACATCATGAGCTGTTCCCTACTGATGCAGTTGTGCTGCGTGCATTTCCAAAAATAGCTTTAGTGTTACTAGCTCGAACCTAAATGATTTCTGGGCCACTGTGCATTTGAGCATGTCAACAAATGTTACCAGTAAAAGATGCAAGAAATATTTAGTCTGTAGACAATCTGTTTAAATGCCAGTTTGTAGAAGTTTAAAAATACAAGTTTATTGAATCACTGTATTTTAATATGCATTTAATATGGCTTTTCATTATTTCTGTAACTGTAAGCGTAATGAGCCCCACGGGTTAGGTGCTCAGCTGTAGCTAACATTTTAAATGAATGACTTCTACCTTTGTTTTAGAATACCAGCTATTTAATCAGTCCTTGAGATCCTGGCAAGTTTCTACATCTTCATGATTTTATTTCTTCTGCTTATTTTAAATGCTTCTCTTCCTTTTATAACTCTGCAAAAGATTATGTAAACAAGGAAATAAATGTTCTGAATTAAACTTTTCTTTGGCTTCTTCTAGAAATTTTAGGCTTTGATTAAACATTATATTCATGGTGGATGTTTAGATGCTGTTCTTACTAAGGATACTTTACTGAAATAGAACCTTAATTATTACTATACTGGTAGATATTTTTGTAGTCTGTTTTAGAATAACTTTCATTGTTGTTTGTTCCATGTCTTAAAAAGAGTAGAAATATAAATACTTTTCTTTAAAAGTGAATATGATGTGGTCAAATTTGTATTTTTTTTTTCTCTTGCCAGACTGACAGAGCAGTACAACTATTGTTAGAAACAAGTTCAGAGAATGCACATTATTACTGCGATTCACTCAAAGCTTGCTTGGTCACAACTGTCACCTCCTCAGGTCCATCTCAAAGTACCATTAAACTGGTAGCAACCAACATGATAGCCAATGGAAAGCTTGCAGGTAAAATGTTATTTCAGTTTTATGTTTGCTTATAAACTAGTAATTCTGATCTTATTAAGGCTGCTGATGGAGATGGGAGAGCAGAAAATTGTAATAGATCTTATATGTTGCATATGTATGCACTATCTACAGTAGTTAACACTAAAATGATTAGTAACTCAGTTATAAAGCTCAACTTGTTTTGATTAATTTTCATTGGAAAATGGCTTTCTGGATTAATTCTCTTAGCAATTCTTTGCACTAAAAGAGGCTGAGCACATAAAGCTACATATTTTCCACTTTCCTAATTAAAGAATGAATTAAAAAATGGTTTCTTATTGGTGAAGTTGAAATACGGACTTAGTGTCCTTTCCAGTTCAGAACTTGTTTCAAAAAGTGTGTTTTCTTACATGTATGGGTTAATTTTGCTTAATGCAAGAGACGTTCACAATACGATGATTGACTGAAATATTCAAAGATATGCAGAGAAAGTACAAATGTCTGTACTTGCCTGGAAAAAATATTTTTCCACTCTGTAGATAATTAACACTTCACTGTTAATAATTACACTATGGGCAAGATTAAAATAAAGGATTATTTATGAAATCTGTTTATTTGATGTACAAAGATCATTATGATGACAAGTCCAGTGAATTCCTTGTCATTTGTATTTAGAACAAAGATAAAGGAGAGCTTTGTGAGGTCCTCCTAAGCTCTGTAGCCCAGGAAAAAGGTATGATAGCCTACACCCAGGCTATAGGGAGAGCCAGGTGGTAGAAATTAGGGTTTTTCAATGTCTTTATATGCTAAGAAGGATATAAGAGAGAGATCCTTTTTCTGGGGATGAATGATATGCTCACACTTACATAGCAACTCTTTTTTTCCCTGATCATACAATATAATGTGCTTTCTATTTTCCAGAGGGTGTACAGTTACTGTGTCTGATTGATAAGGCTGCTGATGCCTGTCGCTACTTGCAAACTTATGGTGAATGGAATCGTGCAGCATGGCTTGCAAAGGTAGGTAATTTCTCAATTTTCAGTTTGCTTACTTGAATGACCTACTTAGCATAGGTAGGTATGAAGGCTGATGAGGGTGCTAAAGTTCTCCAGAGTTAAAAAACTGACACATCAGTTTGTTATATTGTCATCAGTTCTTTCCATGTGTTAAGCTATAACAAGCCAGTCCATGCGGTCAGTGTTGACAGGTTTTCTTCAGCCTTTTGACTACAAAATTCTGCCCTGGTTGTCCAAATGACAGGATTGGGGCCTAAAAATGGATAGAATACACAATTTTCTAATTTTTGAGCAGTGATTTATGAAGTTACATAGAGCTGCTACAGCATTATGGAGTTCATAATAAACTACAAAACACCACTGCTGGAAGCGGATAAGTAATTAGGTGATTAAGTGACTTTGTGCTGAGCTCCATGATTTTTAAAGTCAGCACCAACCACATAAATTTGCACCAACTTCTGTTTTGGTACGCAGATATTATTACAGTAAAAGTACCTAGACACAGCATTAATTCTTCATAATGGACAGAAGTCAGTAAGGATGATCTTTCAGTGTCTCCAGGTAAAGTTTCTGTTATGTTTCCTGCAGGAAGTATGGTAAAAGTCATACTCAGATTTTCTAAATGGATGATTCCCACTCTTTCTTCCTTAAGTTTTCAGTAAAGTTTCTGTTATGTTTCCTGCAGGAAGTATGGTAAAAGTCATACTCAGATTTTCTAAATGGATGATTCCCACTCTTTCTTCCTTAAGTTTTCAGCAAAGGATAAAGATTTCTAACTTCTTCATATTTGAGGTTTTAGTAAAGCCTTGTGGTAAAAATAATGTTAATCACATGTAAATGTGGAGTGACCAGAGTGGAGTTTTTTTATATCTATGTATTTCTTTTTGTTATATTGTGTTTGTTCAAGGGATTAGTGTACTTTTTATGAGAAAATCAGTAATTTCAGATGCTTTTACTTCTGCCCAAGGTTTCTCACTGAAAAAAATGAAGCAGAAGCACAATGCTCTCTTAGTTAGCAGCTGAGAATTCATAACTGGCTTTCCCATCTCTTAAAGGTTCGTTTGAACTCAGAGGAGTGTGCTGATGTGTTAAAGCGTTGGGTAGATCACCTTTGCTCTCCACAAGTCAACCAGAAGTCCAAAGCCATTCTTGTCCTCTTGTCACTTGGATGCTTTACAAAAGTTGCAGAGATGTTGCACAGGTAAAGCTGGAACAGCACAATCTGTATTTTGTCTTGTCCAAAATTAATGTTTAAGCATTTGTGACTCAGAAGTCAAGGGGGAGGGAAGAGGTCTCCAGTTTGACTTCTGACATTTGTTTCTATTTTAGCATGCTTTTCTTTAATTAACTTTAACCTCAGCAGTGCCTCATTTCTGTGTGCTGGAACTGACGTTTTTATTGCAATTTCAGGAAATATACTGGCACTTAAATTTACTGCAGGCTTTAAGATCGCACCCGTTGACTAAACCATAGCGATTTATAGTACCTATGATTATTTGTAAGTTGAGCCTTGATCTTTCAAAAATTTTGCGTCAAATGTCAGTTCCTTGAGTGCAAGGAGGAGGGGGGGATGTAAGTAGCTTGGAGAGAGAGCAGCGCCAGACTAACGGGTGCAAGAGGAGCATGAGGCAGTACGTGGGAACAGTATGAACAGGTTCCTACATACTGCCTGCGAGCAGGGTAGCAGCATTTACTGCCACGAGGCAAGCACCCAGCGCTGTGATGATGCAGTGAATGCTGGAGGCCTACAAAGCATGAAGGCGCAGAGAGCAAGGTAGAGCAACATTAGAAACTGAGAGCGCTGTGTGCTGTGAGAGTGTGAATATGTGCCATCGTGGCAGCTAAATGGTGATACTGTTTTACCTCGGTGATGTTTGGAAGCCTTGTTCAGCCCTCAGCGCTGAAGAGAATTGCCACTCCAGACCTAGGTACAAAATTTTAGAAAGCCTGTTTGCAAGTGTTTTGATGCAATGTCCTGGAATGCTTTTCTGTTTTCCTGTCCTAACAAATTATTCTTTTTTTTTTTTTTTCTTCCATTTAACAGTATGAGGTACTTCGATAGAGCAGCTTTATTTGTTGAAGCTTGTCTGAAGTATGGGGCATTTGAAGTTAATGATGATACAAATATCCTTTTTCTGAAATCCTGTTTTTGCATCTGTGTACTCATGCGCAGTGAGTACGTGTGAGCCAATGTTAGATGAACTAGTCTGCACAGGAACGGGAGTTGCTATTTTTATTTTCCAAGTTGTGTAGTTTGAAGTAAGTATGAGGAAATGAGTGAAAAGGAGTTGTTTGCATAAATCCATAACTTTACCTCCTCCTGATGCTTTGTGAGGCCAGTGGAACTGGAAAACCAAGTAAAAGTGGAAAAAAAATAAACATAGGAGAGAAGAGAACAGATGATAAAGTGTTCTTTGCAGAACTTGGAAGTTTTTACTGCAGACTGTGTAGTGAAATCAGTGGTCCAGTTATCTTTTAAACGCTATCTCAGGAAAAAAAATCCTGCACTGTACCCCTCTATACACCAGCATACTGGTTTAGTGATTGAAGTCCTTTATGAAGGAGTCAGTTTTGAGACAGTGAAACCAAAGAAAATTAAAGGTCAGGATCAGATGAGCTGAAATGTAGTAAGTATTTTAAAAGGTATCTGAAGTGTCTGCACATCTAACCTGGTGTTCTGGAAACTGTGAACAGTTGTTCTAACTTTTGTATTATATGCAATAAATAATAATGCATATGTGAATAATACCTGATTGTGTTTTATGGAGTCATGACTGATGTTAGCTTGTAAATAAAAAAAGCCACTAATAAGTCATGTAGATAACTCCAGATCTAATTAATGAACAAATCTTGTAGTATGACCTTATAATTTCGTAATTTCTTTTGCAAGTTATGACATGTTATTTTGGTAGGTGCTTATGCATATCTGAAATATATCTGTTTTAGTTAATAGCACTCTGCATATTGCCTGATAAATGTTCATACGCATTCAATAGTAGAATTTAAAGCAACTTTTTCATCTTTATTTGTGCTGAAAAGTATTGGATCAGCACAACTGGCAGCAATGTCCAGCATTTTCAGTTGGGAGAGCTAAGGAGTGAGAGTAAAGAAAAAAAGATTCTGAGTTTTTTCATTTTGCTATTCATTTGTGTTTTCCTTAATGCTTAATTTACATAAATTGATCCATGCTGTATATGCAGATTATGCCAGAAGCTTGAAGATCCTGGGCTTTAAACAGGGAGCTATTCTCTTTGCCGCAAAAGCAGGAGAAACTGGTAAAGAGTTACTGATGGAGCTCAAACAGACTAAAGAGGAATTGACACAAGAGTAAGAACTTTATCTTTATGAGGAGATTTGGGTTGTCTATCAGACTGAGATTCCACTGTGTGAAAATACATTTTTCTCTTGAACCACTGTAATAGCTGATATGTGCGATTTGCTCAAAATATTGTTAAATGTGTGTGGAGGCAAGATTAAGAACTGTTTTATGTTTATTTTTATGTTAAAATTGTCTTCACTTTCACAAGAGGGAAAAGAAGCCTATGATAAAATTATACAAGAGTATTTCCAACTTTTTCAGCTGTAGCAGATATCAAATTTAAAAATGTGCTTAGAGAGTTGTATACCTGTGTAAAAGTGTACTCCATTTACTTCTGAAAATCAAATCTTTATAGTTCTTCACTACTGTTGTATTTATATGTATAAATGATTCAATCTGTACTATAAAAATATAAATATATTTAAAGAATAAATATAGATCACAAAACACACAGTTCTTTCCTGGAACATCATGTTTTCTCAGTCCAATTTTTCTGTTTAAAATTACTGTTTAAATCAGTTCACTGTATTGTCATTTTCCGAACTGTCTGGAATGGAATCTATAACAGGTTTACTTACGAAAGTCTCCTAACATTCCAAGAATCCATGAAACATCCTTTTTTTTCAATTAAGGTATTGTTATATTCCGTGTCATTCTTCAGTGTGCACTCCCTGCACACTTTAGGGACTAAATTCTTGCCTTGTCTTGACTGGTTCATGGGATCAAAGGATGGGAGAAGATCCTACCTCAAAAGCAGCAAGGTAGGCTCCTGCAGAATATTCAGGAGACTGCTAACGCTGTCTCCACAGTTATTGTTTTGTTTGTTATTTGAATATGTGATTAACAGCAGGTAGAAAAAGCATTGTACACAGCCAAAATGTTGGCTTTTTAACTAGATGCTTTTTATGCTACGCATCTTATGGTTGAGATACCTAAGGATGCCACCAGTAACATTTTTCTCATTGTTGTGCCAGTATTTAAGGACTTGTTTTCATTATTGTTTCTTATGTCAGATATATCTTTTCTGTTTGTCACTGATTGACTGAGAAGTTTTACAGCTAAGAAGTGGACGCTGATGTTTAATTTGCAAGGGCAATCTAAGACTGTGGCATGTGAAAATTAGTCTTGGCTAAAAAATAAAATTATTCTTTTTACCAACTTGTTGGAGCCACTGAAGTTTAGTACACAGTAGTGGAAAGAATCATACCATGTGAAAGGTCTCTCATTTGAATGTAATTCATGGCTTGTCTACTTAAAGTAATAGTGCATTGGATTCTCCTTATGTTCTAGTATTTGTGGATATGTACTCTGTACTCCTTCCTTGAGGAGCACCAGCTTTGGGACATCTCTTTAACTCTCTAAACTTTTTAATTCACATTTAAAATAGCATTTCTGATAAAGTTTGAAAGGTCAGGCTTTTCAATAATGATGTTTTTTATACAAATTGAAAATGTGAGTTTCATTGCTCTAAATAGAAAAATAAATGTTTTAACTGCAATGTATTTTATTTCTTCTTGCCACCTCTTACATATACCATAAAATACTTTCTGTTCAATGTATTGAACTTGCAACAAAGCTTATATAGTTACGTTAGTGTGGGAAAAGAAGTATACAATGAAATATGCCTTAAGCTTTCACTGGTGAGCAACAGAGTTGAGCAAAATTAACTTTTATTAACAATGGGCTAAATTCTGGCTCATGTTGACTACCACACTCCTCAATTCCTACTCTTGCTTTTGGTAGAAGTACTCATGAACAAGGTTACTACACAGTTAATATAAGCACACACGAACTTTGTTCTTTGATCACGTAGTATTTGACAGTGGGTCTCTGGAGAAAAAAATCTGCTTTAATATAGACTTGGATTTATACATCTGATGTTTTTAAAAGAAATACGTTGCAAAGGCCTTTTAATACTGAATATTTCTATATACTTTTAAGTGTGAAGGTTGCAGAATACTGTGTGGCATTCCCTGTTGAAACCTTTATGATGAAAATAGAGTGTAAAAGTGATTGAGAAGTTTATTTAGATAATGATGCAGTCACACTAAAAAAATAAAACTAAACTTTTAAAATCTCTCTGTGTCTTTATTTAATACAAAAATGTCATGTATTGCACTGGGATTGAATGCTGATTGTGTGATTGTTGTCATTTTTCCTTCTGGACCATCACAATGCTCAGGGCTGGTTTTAGTAAAGGAAGTGATTATCCTTTGTACATACTAGTCACGTTTTCCATATGAGTACTAATGAAATGTTGGGTTTGAGTAGTATTAATTCCCACCCTTTCCTAGCAAACATAAGATTTGTACAGGTTAAATTAGAGCAGGACATTGCCTGCACTTTCTGATTTTTACAAGCACAGAAATAAGTGATGAAAGAAAAACACATCCTTTCTGTTTTCATGCTACCCTGCAGACAGTAACACAAGACATTTCCTTGCTTCTCAGCTGATGCCAGCAAACATTGCACATCTTGGTTTTGTCTACGAGGCAGGTACCTTAAATCAATGTAGATAATCAAATTCTCAAAAATATGAAATGCATTCAGCAAAGCTGAGATCCATGTCAGTGAAGTCTTGTTTTTCTTCTTCCTAGTTCACATAACTTTTCTCTTGGCTCTTAGGATGCTTTTCACACTTCGGCTTAGAAGTTGTTTAAAAAAAAATACAGGTAAACATCTGATGTGTAACTGGCTTGTACAGAATGAACTGTGAGTAGCTTCTCACTTGTGTGTTTGAAAGACAAGCCTGAGAGTTTGGAACATACAAAGAAAGTGAACTGAATGAATTTTTAAAAGTTTCCAACAAATATGATTTTAAGTCCTTTAAATCCCTTTGAGAATTCCTTCCTCAAGCCACTGTGAATTGTTCAAGCAGCAGCTGAAGTTTATAATCTGTATTTGCCAGGTTTTGCATTTTGAATCTTCCATCAACAGCGAAGTCTGTAATGCAGCCATAGTTGCGGAACCTGTGTTTGTCCATTCTTGGCAATGAAGAAGTGGTAGAGGAACTGGGTTTGCAAACCAATGTATAGAGATTCTTTACTCATCTGTTTTTGAACATGAGTCTTGTATTAATTAAGCAAGATTATTCAGTAGCTATTTTAAGATTCATTTGCAAAAGGCCAGGACCTTTGTCCATAAAAAAGGAGGTTTTTGGACATTTGGGTTGTCTAGATGGAGAAATTCTGGATGGAGAATGTCTTATTGCATAACTAGTGATGGTTATCCCTTTCATTGTAATATATGAATCATTTTGGACTTGTATGACCAACAAAAAACCATGCATACGATTGAGTGTACAGGGATGCATAAGTTGTCTTCATTTCAGTGAAGCATTCTGAAATCTACCTCTGCTGTGTGAAGTTCAGTCAGTCCTGCAGATGTTTTCTTTCTAGGTCTGTGTGCCCACATTCAACTAGTGGGTTTACAACCTGAGAGAAGCTTATGGGAAATATCATCATGGAACTTATGTGGTAGTACTTAATTATCAAAACAGGGTTATTTTCTTTCAATTCCTGATGTGATTCTTAAAGTAAGTCCAAATTATTACAGTTTTATGGTAATGGATGTACTTGTTCTAGCTGTAAATACAAAGTCTAGAAAATAGCCTAGCGGCTTAGTTTTGGTATAAGCAAGCCCTAATTAAAGTTTATATTGGAGCATGGTGTGCCTCACAGTAAAGGCAGTCTCTGTAGATTAATCATATTGATTAACAGTATCTAAAATTGCCTAACTTGGATCAGTTTCTGAAGTAGTTCTCCAAAAATTTAGTTACATTGTGTGTGTGTGTGTGTGTACATATACACGCACATACACATATATTTGATTCAGGGGGAATAATCTATGGAAAATGACAAAAGGAATTATTTTATTGCAGTGTCAAAATGATCAGTACTATATTGCAAATTATTTATAATTTACTTTCATTAAAATGCAAACAGTCTGCCAATTTAGAGACTTTGCAGCCTGATAGAAGCATATATTATACATCAAGGAAACCTGGTCCAGAATGTTGATGTGTTCAGTGTCTCAGTGAGATATGTTTTGCAGCAGTTGACCCTAGAGACAGAAAACAAGGACAATCACAGATTCTTTAATGGGAAATGAGTTTGGTTTGGGTAATCACTAGCTGCCCAAAATTGTATTCTAAATGGTCAACTAAAAATTTAATTGCTGGTGAACAGTAAAATAATAATAGCTTGGCAAAGAGTAAGAGCTTTTTTTTTTAATAATTATTTTATTACTTTCTGAGAAGAATTCAGCACAACTTTGATATTAGTGTGAACCTGGTAAGAGAATTCATTAATGAGTTCACGGTAAAAATTTTATATCCATCGATCTAAGTAGTGGCATAAAATTCTTTAATGAGGCTGATACTGACCCATTAGTATTTTTGAATTGGGACTTCTTGACAGTTGTTCAGTTCCTACTTAAACACTGAAGATACGAGCCACAGCTGTGATAGTTTCTCAGTACCTCATCTGGTTTTGTGGGAAGGCAGCAATGTTAAGCAGAAATAAAAAGGAAAGAGCCAAGATTAGAAAGTGTTGGCATGTAACGTAGTTTCCTTAAGATGGCGTGTCTTACGGCTTCATCATTCCACTTTAAGGACTAGTGGAAACTGGCACCAAAAATTCCTGTATTAAGTCAGAAAAATCAGAAAGGAGAAAAACAAGCAGGCTTGAATTGCTTGTGCTTATGCCTTATCAAAATTTTTCACACATGGAGCTACATTAATAAGTGAGAGAATATCACAGCAATTCATTGCACAGCAACAATGCTGTGGAAAGGACAGTCTCTGCCTCCTTGTTCAATAAAGGCAGGTGGCAACAGATGTCAATGCTCAGCATAGTTTTTCTCATTCTTGTTGGAAACTTAACAGAAATTGGGAAGGGAGAAGAAAAGAGGGACAATTCTTAAATTGAACTGGAAAGAAAGTCTTTGAAAGTCCTTTTTCTTAACACCTGGGGAAAAGAGTGTTTTAAAAGGCTTATGTTAAAACGTAGGAATGGGAGAATGGCAAAACAAAATCAAGGGATAGATGCTGGTAATGTATTTGCAGATACACAAGGCATAAATATTTTGCTTAAAAGTGACAGATTTAATACAGGATTATTCGTAAAGAAATTCAATGGAACTGTGTGCTCACCTCTCCAAAGATTGTAGTATTAAAAAATGAAATAGAAAAGTCAGTATGTGTTCATTTCCCGAAAAGACACTACAAAAATAATTCAGAGTCTTTTCCAACTTCATACCTACTTGCATGAGTTGCTGGCCTGTCATTTGTTGCTTTGTGTAGGTGGGATCTCATAGAACTAGGAAGTTACTCCACAGGCAAATCGTATTTTGTCCACACCTCTTGACTCAAAGAAAGAAGAGGGACCTTAAGATCTGAAAATAATTTTCTTTGAAGCAGACTGGTGGATTTGGACACACTGAAGTTATTTTCCAGGGAACCCATGAAAACTTTCTTTGCAGATCTGCCCCTAAAGCTTGGGCGCATGTTGGCAGTACATATGGTTAAGCTTTGCTGTCCATGTGCAAAGTATTGTATTTTTCTCCTTTAATCAAAAGACAAGGTCTACCTCTTTAAAAATGCTTTGCTTCTGACAAGTATTTATTATGCGTAGTGAATTAAGAGATTCTATGATAGTACATGCTGACAATTTAAATGGAAGACACTAATTTACTTCCTGCAAATTTTAACCATAACAAACAATGAAGAGAGACTGGAAATGCATAGATACATCCTGTTTTAAAGAATCAACTACCAGAAGGCTTCCATGCTTCTGTAATAGGGAACATTGACCTTTTCAGAGCTCTCTGTTATTTTGCTGTCTCCTCAGTCCATCTGAACCAATTAAGTTGTAATGAGTTGGGAGTGGAATGTCCAGACAACTAAAATGTGAAATACTGAAAGGGGTAACATGTTACATGGTAGGTTGTAGGTACACCTTATGAGGGATTACAACTGGTACCTCATCCATCTAATTCCATCTGCTCTGGCAGAATAACAATAGAAAACATGTAAATATTATCTGAATTAGAGCATCTAGATTTTTTTTCTCTCTTTGAATATGCTAGATTTATTTGTGTTTAACTTGCTATGAATTTCTTTTGTTTGTGTTAGATGGCTTTCCAGCTTGGACACAATAATTCTGGAAGAAAAACATGTTTACCCAGAGAAGGGAACCAGCTAACATATTAAAAATGCAATTACAGAAGGTAAGCAGTGTCCCCCGTGCCTGCTGGAGCAAGGGAAGTTGGAGTTTGATTTCAGACTTGAAAACCTGAGATCATCAGTTACCTGATACTAGGTTTATTTCCATGGTATTCATTGAATTTTTGGTCCCATTTTATAGGTTAAACTTCCCCCTTCATGTCCTTATTTTCTCCTCCTTACCTATTAATGCAGCAGCAGAAGGAGGAATCATGGATGAGAGGAGGGGATTGCAATGACCCACGTTATGGAATGGCTCATGAGTGGGGAGGGCAGCAGACGCTAGAGTTAAAGCGAGGGTTGTAGACTCCAAACTCAGCTGGTGGTAAAGGCATGAACATTTAAATACTTCTTCCGAGTGACTTTACTGGCCCAACTTAATGGTTTTCTTTCTGGGATTCAGGTCCATAAATTGAAAATACTTTTTTTTTCCATGTCATTGTCACCGCTACTTCATTTGGCAAATAATGACTATTCAGCGTGGTTCCTGCTGACAAACTCCATTTCAGTGACTGCTTTCCAGAGGGTTACAGAGTGATAACATTATATATTGTTTAAACCAGATATCAACAGGTGCTTTTAAAAAAAAAGGCAGTGTTTTGTCATTACTTTTCACCTTACAGTACCAGGAGATAATAGAGTTATATTAGATTTGTCTGGCTCCTATTTCACTTGCTGTAACTAATAAAAAGCTACAGGCAACATATTTCAGTTGCAAAAAGAAGGTCGTTTTTGTGCTTTTTTTTGTAAGGGGTCATTTTTTTCAAACACTTGCTTCATAGTGATGGCCCTAGAGAGTCAATCTTTCATTGCTGTGAGGCCTGCTTTTTTAATCCAACCATAGACTCATGAATAATATTATTTTGATGTCCCTTTGAAAATATTTTTTCCAGCGTTGTTCATGAATGAAATTTTACAGTAGCCTGTAACAAGCAGTCACAGATCTTGACTCAAAAAAATGTGCACGGTGTATGTCTTCACGGATCACTCTTCCTTGGTAGTATAATGGTTATTATTCATAATCCCCTCTTGGTGAAACTGCTAGCCTTTTCACAGTGATGCTCTCTCATCACTGATGATTGCAGGATCTAGAGGCTCACTGACATAAAGGCAAAGGTTACCATGTTTCTACATACCTGTCTCTTCTGAGTACGTTTTCAGTTGTTGTCTTCAAGGTTGTTCCAGTTCACTGGGCTATTAAGACTTTCGGATTCTCTTTTTCATTCTGGTATGGCATCTCAAATTTCTGTCTCTACAGAAGGTGTGAGATGTCTCTCCAGCGCATCAGCTGGATATCTCAGAGAATCTGTATAACGTGGTCACTGCATCATCTGGGAGTTAGAGCAAGTTTTCAATCATAGTTTCACTGCAAAGTGCAGTACGACACATGCAGGTTTGGTGACATAATATTTAAATAGAAACAAAATATTTACTCATTTCAGCACGTTTCCAAATACTCAGGGTATTCTACTACTGAGACAGATATTTTTTTTAATATGCCAGATAGCCATGATTGTCAAGTACCCATGTTGTCTTTTTCCAAGTTTCTACATCTGCCGCTTATTTAGACACATCTCATTTTACCCTTTTTGGTTTCTGTCTCTAGTAATGCTTTATATAAGCAGGAAATTAATCTGGTGTTTTACATTACTTGCAGGATTAGTATCTAGTCTACATCCAAGCTATGTCAGAAAGTTTTGTTGATGGTTTCCATATGATGCATCTTCTCCAGGCTCTGTATCTGTTGTCTGGATTTACTTTTCTCGTGCTTCAGCCCTAGCATTACCTTGTGTTATGGAAAACTAGCAAGATTTGCTGCTGCAGGTGTCTTTTTCCAAGACCACAGCTTCGATCACATCACTGTGCTCTTGTACTCCTTATTCACCATGTCAAAAAGTTGGTCTTATCTTCCAGTCTCAGTTCCCAGGACTCCACCTCTGAACACTAGCTTTGATTTCTGTAGGTTTTGATGTTGTTTCCTTAAGTTTGGGAGAAAGTTTTGTTGTTTGGGGTTGTTTTTTTTTTCTTTTCCCTTTTTTTACAAAGAAGTTGTTTTTCAGACAAAGAGCAAAGTATAAAGTTATGGACAGATGAATTGCAGCAAAATGATCCTGGGAATGGGCTGTTCTGTCTTAGCTCGGCCTCTGTGCTACCCTTCCATTTTTCCTTTCTTTCCTACTACTAAGCCATGACACAGCAGCACAGAAGTGGCAGCAGTAAATGAAACAAAGCAACCACCTCCTAAGCCAAGTTGGAGCTATGGCACAGTGCTATGACAATAAAAGCTCCAGTCTTGTGCTGTGGAAACGAAGGGGAAGAGGAGGAGGAAGAGGAGATGCAAACCTGGCTCTGCCCAGGAGCACCAGTGGCTTTGTCTTTCTCCCCACCTCAGCATGCTCCGTTTCTGCTGAGGATGCTGCTCTGCCATTATTGCCGTGTTTAATTTTGTAGATACGAGAGAGGGTGGTTCAGGACTCGTAACCTCCACCTATAAAATACAAGACTTCTTAAAGCACGTTGACTTACTCCATCGGTCAAGTTCCACACTGTCCATTACACTGTGGATTTGCAAATTTTCATAAAACTCATAATCTGGGCTAAAAGATACTCTCTTCATCCTTTTTGTCAGAACAGATTTTATGCAATCTTCTTGATCAATCTTCTTCTGTGGCTCCTAGATGAACTTTTTCCTTGTGTGCTGCTTGGTGGTTTGGTAACCAGCCACCTTTCTGTTGCAGAAGAAAATGGCCCTGGGAACAAGAGGACATGTATTAAAGCAATAGACCAAATGTTTGGAGAACAACTGGGGATTTTTGGGGGTGGAAAATACGGTTTAACAAATAAAAAGTTGTTTGTCCACTTTAATAGAATTCCATTTGCCTGAGAAAATACTTGCAAAGTGTGGAGGAGTGGCTAGCTAACAGAGGCCACGACGTATATATGAGCAACCCAAGCTGTCTCAGGGAGTATTGAGCGCCCGCCGTCCTTGAGGCAACCTTGAGAGCAAGGGGGAGGAGACTGGGTTTTGGCGGGCTGGCGAGCAGGAGCCTGAGGGGTGGGTCTGGGCGGTCCGAGGCGCGTGGTCAGCAACGTCGAATGAATCGGAATGTCCTAAGGGGCGCGTGAACAGGAGCTCACCACCAATCAGATTGTTTGTTTAAGCGCGTGATCGTTTGTAGCTCTATATATTCTGTAACGACGGTTAATAAAGTGAGGCTGATGCTTGTACTCATATTGAGATTGTCATCAGTAACTCCGGACCGCCGCCCCGACTCCGACATCTGGTAGCAGCGGATGGTTGATTTCCGAAGCAGCGGATGGTTGATTTCCGAACCAGCGGACGGTTGATTTCCGAACCTCGAGACTGCGGTAAGAGCAGCGAGAGAGGGGGAGTCGGGAGAAAAGGCGGCTGGGAGAGTACTACCGATACGGGGTAGATACAGAGCGCCTGGCCAGCGCCTCCCAGAGGGAGCGACTGCTATCATGGAAGGTGAAGCAGCCGCTATGTTGCTCGTAAGCATACTCTCTAAGAGAGGGATCGAGACAACGGTGAAACAGCTGACCAAGTTAATAAAGTTGGGACAGCGGATGGGACATTTTAAGGACACTCACACGTTGTTTTCCGTGCTTGAATGGCGAGAGTTAGGCGATACGATGTGGCGAAAGACCATTGAAGGCGATGAGAAGGTGGAAAAGGAAGTAAAATCGGTGCGTGAGCTCTGGAAAGATGTTCTAGAGACGCTAAAAGCTATGAAAGCAGAAAGAGAGGTCGCGTGCACAGCTGCGCAGATGCTCGCGCCTACGCCGGAAAAAACGAAGAGTGCGGAACCGAAGCATGGGTTAGTTGCTCGGTTGTTCGGACCCCCTCCTCTCACTTGTCGAGGGGTGGTGGTGACCCCCTGTAAAGATGCCATCGAACTGAGGGGAAGAGTGGAAGGAGAGACTCTTTCAAGGGAAGCTGGCGGGGTCTCTCCCCCGAATGTTCCAGCTCCGGCTCCCTTGCAGGGAGGGGCAGAAGTGGTAAGGGCGGAAATGACTCGGGCGGGTGAAAAGGAGGAGGGCTGCCGGTCAGCGCCTCCCTGTTCTCCGCCGGTAAAGCCAGAGGAAGAAAAAGCGGCGCCCTTCGCACCGCCTCTCTACCCTCCCCTACTGCCATCCGACACCTCCTCTGCGTCGTCAACACCCCCAGCTGGAGAGGCAGAGAAGAGATCTACCGGAGAGACGAAAAAACTCCTCAAGGAGGTGGTTCGAGAGCTAAAGAACTTGACGACGACGCTTCAGCAAGAGACTCCGGTTATGAAGCGAGCTGGGACGGAGGACTGTACCCGCCCCGTCTTTCTGGGCCTCCAGCGGTAACTCGACCTGGCCGTTGGAGTGGTATTGTTAGAGACGCCCTCTTAGATGGGCAGTGGGAGGTGGCCTCGGGTCTTGGTCCGTTGGCTTGCCCCGTTGTACCAACACAGGGAGGGCAAAAATGGGAACCCCATGATTGGAAAATTTTACAGCAGGCAAAAAATACTATTTCTCAGTATGGGGTAAAATCCGAAGCCGCACGGCAAATTGTAATTTGGCTTTTCAATGCAGACGTACTCTGTCCTTATGACTGCCAAGCGTTAATGCGATTATTGTTAACTCCTACCCAATTTTTGTTGTGGGGCTCCTCTTGGTCCCAACGAGCGGCTGCCGCCGTTGCCCAACACCAACAATTGGGAGACCCTTTTTATGGGATAACGGTTGAGATGTTGGTGGGAGGAGGTCAATTTGCTGATCACCATGTTCAAATGACCTTTCCAACCAATATATTGCAGCTCTCTGCAAAAAATTGCTTTAGAAGCCTTTTTAAGCCTCCCAGGGTCGTCAGCCCCTTCCTTTAGCACTCTAACTCAAGGCCCTAGAAGTCTGGCAAATGGATGTTACACATGTGCCCGAATTTGGGAAGCTTAAATATGTCCGCGTGTCAATTGATACTTTCTCTAAATGTCTCTGGGCCACGGCACTGCCTGGGGAGAAAGCTCAACATGTGTGTAAGCATCTTTTGGCCTGTTTTGCTGTTATGGGTGTACCTGAACAAGCAAAGACGGATAATGGCCCTTCATATACTAGTGAGAAAGTTCGAAAATTTATGCAAATGTGGGGTATTAAACACGTAACTGGAATCCCATATTCTCCTACAGGACAAGGGGTTATAGAAAGAGCCCATCAGGTGATCAAAGATTATCTGGCAAAACAAAAGGATGTGGAAAAAGATCCCCAAATGAGATTGTTGAAGGTTTTGTTTACTTTAAATTATCTCAGTATTATGGGAGATAGGGGAGAGCCCGCAATAGTTATTCACAACCGTCAACTTGCACTGAGCGATCACACAACTCTGCCAAGGCTAAGAGTAAATTATCGTGACCCGCGTACCGGGGAATGGAAGGGACCTGTGTCGGTCATATTTAATGGGAGAGGATATATGTGTGTCTCCACAGGTGAGGGACCAATATGGGTACCTAGTCGTGCAGTGAGACCAGCGCTGGGAAGGTGATGTCGGAATCAACCGGCGTGAACACAGAGTGTCCAGGTTGTAAGCAATGTCATCCCTGGGTTCTTGTTGAATGTCAAGGTTGTGATCAACGTTCTTGGATAAATTCATCCATCTGTGTATGTAAGTGGTGTGAACTGTGCGTTAGACAACAGGGGCAGACGGTAAGACTTTTACGGGTCACTGGCCACGTAGCCCCTGACTCCGAGTCAGAAGGACTTTGGGGAATAGCGTGGCGACGACTTGTGTTAAGGGAACAATTCAACAACCCAACAGTACTAAAAACAGAGTGCCAAAGAGACTGTTTAGTCCCCATAAACTGGAAAGTAGCCCCTGAACGGTGGGAACAAACTAAGAGAAAATGTCAAAAGAGGTTTGCCTGGAAAACAAAACAAAAGAAGTGATGACGCTCACATTCTTGACTATTATGTTAATTACTATAAGCGAAGGAATACATAGAATTGACCCTAGAGAGAATATGTGGGTTGCATGGGCAAATTACTCAGGGCAAAGTGCGTTTTGCTTATCCATGAGTCGGCCAGAAAACCCTTTTCAGATGTGTCTGATTGGGATACCCGTTGTAATAGAGGATGTAATTAACGAGTATGCGAATTGGTGGAACGGAACCATAGAATACACCGGTCCCTACACTCAGTCCGGGGAATCAAATACACGACCTGTGTGTAACAATTCAGCCATTCAAAAGGGGTTTATAAAAGGTCTAAACCATACCTCCCCAATTCCCTTGCAAGAAATAGATCTAATGGCTAGCGTTCAACCATGGTTTGCTGAGGTTACTTGGAGTGACAATAGGACACTTCCTTTTAATGGATCTGGAGTTATTTCCTTTGGGGAGCCAGGGTATAATAACCCATATAACGCGAAGTTAATTCTGTGGCAAAACGTCAGTGGATACGACCAAGTCTGGCAAAAAGACGATCTCACTTGTCATGAATTGGTCAATACGAGTGGAGGCCACTTACTTCCCCCTGGTTTGTTTCTAATTTGTGGGGAACGTGCCTGGCCTGGCATTCCCCTGAATCCAGTGGGTGGACCTTGTTATATAGGAAAGCTCACTATGTTTACCCCAAGCACCAGAGACCTTGTCGGGCACCTAAACAGAACCTTTTCGAAACGACAAAAAAGGTCTGTATCGTGGTTTGGTGAAAACTGTCAGGATGAAGTTAAAATATGGGGCACAGGTACTCAGGCCCTAGTTTCGTTGTTATTTCCTCAACTAGCTTCTAAGCGAAATGCACAAAATATAAAGAATCTAGCCTGTTGGGCAGAAAAACAATTTAATTTAACATCAGAAATGATATCTGGTCTCCTGACCGATTTAGACAGTGTCCGACACGCGGTTTTACAAGACCGCGCTGCCATTGACTTTCTGCTTCTGGCACACGGACATGGATGTGAGGACTTTGAGGGAATGTGTTGTTTTAACCTCTCTGATCACTCCAGTTCCATACATGAAAAACTAAAACAGTTACAAGACAACTTCAATAAGATCACCATAACTGAATCAGGGCTTGATGCATGGCTAAAAGGGTTAGGCGTAACGGGATGGTTAATGGATGTTGTAAAAGCTCTTTTCATGTTAATCTTAGTTGGAGTATTAATTTTGCTCGTGTTAAGCTGTGTTTTTGGATGTGTAAAATCACTTGTAAACCGCCTTTTGACCCACGCTTGGCTTGCTCAAGAAGAAGAGAAGGGAATTGTGGAGGAGTGGCTAGCTAACAGAGGCCACGACGTATATATGAGCAACCCAAGCTGTCTCAGGGAGTATTGAGTGCCCGCCGTCCTTGAGGCAACCTTGAGAGCAAGGGGGAGGAGACTGGGTTTTGGCGGGCTGGCGAGCAGGAGCCTGAGGGGTGGGTCTGGGCAGTCCGAGGCGCGTGGTCAGCAACGTCGAACGAATCGGAATGTCCTAAGGGGCGCGTGAACAGGAGCTCACCACCAATCAGATTGTTTGTTTAAGCGCGTGATCGTTTGTAGCTCTATATATTCTGTAACGACGGTTAATAAAGTGAGGCTGATGCTTGTACTCATATTGAGATTGTCATCAGTAACTCCGGACCGCCGCCCCGACTCCGACAGCAAAGAAGCTGTTCCAAATTAATTTCTGGGTGATAAAGGCATCCTGGGCACTGGTACACAGCTATGAATACAGCAGCTTTATACTCTCTTTTGCACAGGATTTCCACTCCTTGTCTTGCCAGAGGAAGTATCTTTGAAATCAGAGAATTACGCATGTCGAGAGTCATATGAACATAAGTTCATATTTTAAGAATAATTTTATCTTTCCTCATAATCAGAAGCACCCTTTCAACTTCTGAACTATTTTTGACCTTTGCTGACTGAAACAAAATCAGAAAGTCTTTTCTTGGCCTCTGAGGATGACAGGGCAGGGTTTTTCTTATTAAAGAGGTCAGTGGCTTTTGGTGCTTCTCTTGCTATGTATCTGTTGCTCTGCTCCCTAGTTTGGAGCTGAAGACAAACAGGGCTGAGCTGTGAGCTGTGCTGTTAGCACATGCGTTTTGGCTGGAGAGAGGAGACTTGGCAGAACCGCCCGGGTTGGAAGGGTTTCAACCTAAAGCCAAAGCCACGTGCTGAAGAAAGGTTTCTCTGAGCATCCACATCCCCGCTGAGCCAAGAACACCCCATCATTACTCTGCAGTTTCTCCTGAGCAAGTTGAGATAAGCGAGTTCTCTTGAATATAAATAGTATTAATTAGTCTTTTTCCCTTGACTGATAGGAGAATTCCCCCAAATGTTTTCTTTGTTCTTCATTCTTTGAATTATCTGGCGTATCTTTAGAGCATTTTGGCTATATCCAATGACTTCTTCAGGAATAAAGGAGTGTGCACTGTCCATCCTCTCAGCTGGGAGCTATGCAGCCACACAAGCACAAGGCTAAGTCAGACGCCGGTGAGCTCGATCAGTAAATGATGTGCTCTTGTGCCCCTGTTCACTTCCCATGCTCCTCTCCACATGTTCTTGCTCACTTTGCACTGGTGCTTATGTGGCAGAGTCACGAGAGAAGTCTGGAAGCTGAACTGTCTGGAAAATAATGTTTTCTGTTTGTTTTAAGGTCTTTGTGGTTTTTTTAGATTAACATTTTGCTGGATTGGTTCCCTGGCCTGGTTCACCATATGCTTACTAAGGCACAGAGAGGTGAATGCAGATGTGAGGGTTTGGAGTTAGGGTAGTCTGGCTTCAGGTTGCCTGTGCAGACATGAAACTGTGCTGTTGATTTGAAACCTCTGGGGAGAGAGAAATATGTGAGGGGTTTGTTTTTTATTTTGAAATACAAAATTTGACTTGCAACACCTGTATTTGAAGTTACCAACACAGTCATTTGCACTGGAGGCAGCATACATCAGATGTTCATGGTATGTACCATCAATAGCTGGAAATCATTAAAAGGGAAAAAAGCAAAAATACAAACAAACAAAAGGTATGAAGTTGCAGATATCTGAGTCTTTTCTACCTTACCATGTTCTTATTTCAGTAATTTCTTGCATCTGAAATTTTAACTGATATCTACAGTAACTGAAGTATTATATCTTGATTTCTGGTTGCTTGCATGCAATCCCCCTTTAGCCCAAAGAACAACTGATTAATTTGGAGTACTTTTTTGCCTGGTTTTTAAGTCCTGACATCCCAAAACTTTTATTTCCACAATCTGAGATGACCATTTTGCAAATTACCAACATGGGCTTTTTGCTTTTTGTATGTTACAAAACTACATAGGAGCAGCCGCATGCAAAATACTGTACAAACCAGCTCATTCATCCTATGTTTGGGAAAAGCAGGCAGGCATAGCCATTTTTCCAAACTGGAACAAAATGGAGTATTTTCTTTCTCCCTTCCCTCTAGAAAAATAGTTCTCTAAATACTTATCAAGCCAAAGAGGCTTTTCTTTCTGACTGTTTCTTCCAGTTCTATCCTGTGGTTTACCTCAGCATCTGATTTCTTTTTCCACTCTCCAAAGTTAAGCCTGTTTTTGATTAAAAGCAAGCTGAAAGGCAGATTAATGCATTGCAAGGAAAAGCAGACTTGCTAATATGAAAAGAGAGCAGGAAGGTAATTTGTCAGTGATCGCCTGGTCCTGGACATGATGTTTTCTGGTAGCAGCTTTTTTTCCCAGTAGGACTAAGCCAAAGTGTAGGGGGGTTTATTATTTTATGCCACAACCATCCAATCAAAAAGCCAAGACATTCTTTGAAATGAACTGAAATAATCTGTTTGTCCTTTCTGACTGCTTTGCAGGCAAATTCCTCAGCCACAAAATTATTTGTGAAGTACATTTTTCTTTTTCCCATTCCATCAGACTTTCATTTTTGATGAATTTTTAAATTGTTTGTGTTCCTGTGAAATGCCAGTGCTTTGTGATAACATCTTATGTGACTTCAGCTTTCAAACCCAAGAGGTAGTGTGAAATCAGTCTTAAAAACTCTTATCCCAAGCAAATTCCATAGGCAATTCAGTCCTTAGTATTCCTCAGCTGTTATTCAAAGAAATGCTGAATGAGGTAAATAGCAACAGAAAAGGCAGACAGAATGAAAAAAAAACCCAAACGCAAACATCAGTATGTAGAGTGCAAGTCGGTGAATGATGAAATGCCGAGACTGGAGGGGAGAAATAAAGAAGATCAGATTCTGCAGGAGAGGAGAGATGTACACAGATTCTGTATGCAGACTAAGATGGACATTTTTTCCATAAACTGAAAGTGGTACAGAACTTCTCTTCTGCCACCTGAAGGCAGCATGAAGACTGGGCTGCTTCATTTCTGAGCTGTAGCTGGAGCACCTCTGAAGCAGTGGTTGCCCGATGGGGAGCACAGCACAGCGGAGCATCCTGCTCCTGAAGCACCGGGCTGCCTTGGCAGGCCAGGGGATGGCACTGGTCTGTGCTTCAGCCTGACTCTGTGGCTACAGTAGAAAGTCAAAGCAGAAAAACAGCTACTCTGCTTCTCATGTGAGCAACAGAGAATTTACTTCCTTATATATGCAAAATAGATTAAGTTTACCACTTCTAAATTTTCTATTCTCTTGCTGGATATCTCCCTAGCAGAGCCTTCAAATACACATCAATAACTGGTTATATTTCTTCTTACTATTTCATTTTTTTTAAATTATTGTTATTACTTTGTCCCTTACTCCAGTCAGTAAGGTGTGATGAGCACTTTTCCTTTTCAGCTTCAGTTTTCCCTAATCCTAAAACTCCTGCCCCATCCCCTCTCGGTTTAAAGAAGTCACCATTAACAGCCTTAATAACGTGTTATTTCATTAAAATCCTCGAAGGAGAGTTTCCAGCTCCTGCAGGAGAGGGCAGCAGAGATCAGCAAATGCAGAGGCTGGAGGAACAGTCATTTGCACAGTGAAATAACATGAACCAGAGGCTTGGGGGTTTTCTTTCCTTATATTTGGGTTTAAAGAGTGGCAGCTCCAAGGCACCAGCCAAGTAGGAGCAATCTCAGTTATGGATTTTAGTGTCATTTATAAATAGCTGCAGGCTGTTTGGAAAGGAAAGAAGGACATAGAGAGTATCTAGTTTTCTTATAAGGCAATAAGAAGTAGAGCTAGGGTTGTTATTAAACATGAGGCTACACCTCACTTGAAATCTGTTTTGATTTGACAAGTAAGAAATGCTTGAAAATACATGAATAAGTATGATTTAAAACATTATTTTGCATCTGATGCAGGCAAGGCAGGGTTTGCTTTAAAACTTGGTGGCTGGTTGTGGTCAAGTCTAGTTCAGTTTATTTCTGTGTTGAAGGATTGGCTCTTAATTATTTACAATAAAGGGGAGTCCTGCTGTCTAGAAAATACTGAGAGCAGATCTGATGCACACAGAAATCACAGCAAGTGTATCCTATGTTAAGTGACAAAAGTCAACTGTTTCTGCATTTACCTGGAGGATCAGAGGATGCTTTTGCCAATAATCCACAGTAAATTGCTGGCGGCATTCCTGTGTACCAGCAGAGATCGCAGTAGCTTATTTTTTGTGTGTATGTGTAGGAAGAAGAAAGGAACAGAGAAAATTTATGACAGGAAAAGTTCTCTCTGATGGTTTTCAAAGATATATACCTCAGCACTTGCTGGTATGGGTGTTTCTGGTGAGCAGTGAATTGTGGTCTATGAATTTTAGTATGATTTTAGTCCATTTAAGTAAACCAAAAAGTACTGGGAGCACAACTGACCAGAGACACCAGTGTGTTTTGGACAAACAGGTATGCTGAAATCATCTTTTATTATTGTTATTAAACGTTATTGATTCTTGCATCATGCACCGAAAACTCCTATCAGCTTCACGGCATCCCCTTTGAAGGGAAACCAAGTGGAATTATTTCTCTTTCAACATGCAGACTTGTCATGGTGCTTAAAGCCCTGCATGGGGTAATTCTGAGCCCAGAGCAGTTTTAGTTCAGCAGGAAGTTATCCCTGCATTTTCAGCTAGAAAGCCACCACAGAAATGGGTTTATTATTTGGTAGAAGCATCTAATATTGATAACTAGTGATGAGAGTCCATAGTGGTGCTGATTCTTGAGGCCCAGCTCCACAAAGGACATGGTCTCATTCGAACCTGTGCGTATCTCTGTGAATTTTAGGTGGATGACAGGTACGGGGAGGTTTTCTATTGTGCTTAAAGCAAAGTGTCTCACTTGCGAGATGTAGTTCTTCAGCTAACATGGTCAAAAGTAGTAGGAAAACGAGGGCAGCAATGAATCTGATATTGAAAGGACTCTCACCTTTACCGAGAACATCTCCGAGGAGCTTGTGCCATCCTCCGACCACTCCAGAACCCCTTCATTTCCTTGCCCTTTTCCTGTTGCAGGCTCATGAATTACACGGATTGGGGACCAAGAAAGATATATTTGTACCATACTTATGTGTGTGTCATTCACACCATTTCTCAGAAAAGGGCGTAACTTACCAGGGAGAAAATGCACCAAAAAGCCTGAAGATACATATTGTGCAATGTCTTTACACAACAAGGGTTTGTGATGAGTGTGAAGGTAAACATTGGCTAATGCTTTCTTTGAATACAGATGATTTATTTGATGAAGCAAATAATTCTATTTTAAAGCACGGACCTGCTCATGCTCACACCCTGAATCTAGGGATTTAAGAAATGATTATATATATGGAGCTCAGAGTCCTTATTGAATTGGCCTCCTCCCAGCTTTTAATTCATGCTGGGGTCCTGTTTGGTGTCTGCCCGAGGGACCAGGGGATGGCAGCGTGTAAGAGCATCACTTGTCTGTGGGAGCCTGGTTTCTGCACTGTTGGCTGGAGCTGGCCCCACTGCAGCGCTGGGAGGGGAGGGAAGGTGCCCCCTTGCCCCACGGGTTTGGGGGCTGCTTTCTCTCGGCTCTTGGGAGCTGTGCTTGCTTTGGACTTGTTTGCAGAGGAGTTTGATGAGGTAGTAAGATGCTCTGAGTAATGAGTGTTACCGAATCTTTCACTTGCAAGTCTAGTTGGAAGTCAGCTCAGACTGACAGCAGTTGCACCGCAGGAGAGTGATAAATTGCTTATATAAATAAAGATGATGTAAACACTGGCAATGTCAGGGGAACTGCCTCCCAAAAGCAATTCTGGGTTCACTGATGCAGTCTGTGGTTAGCTCTTCTGTTATGAGAGATCTGAGAAATGAAGTTCCCTCTCTCAGCCCAGCACCAAAGTTGGGGCACTACTGGCAGGGCAACATCGGTTCCCCTGATCTGTGCTTATAGGTCTGGCTGTTTCTGGGTTTTTGTCATTTACCCTCATATGAATCAAGAATATCTGCTCTGAATAAATCAGTTTCATTTTCTTTTTAAAATACATATTTCTGATGGCTTCTTGGTCTGTTGGTGAGACCTTTCAGCAGATTTATTCACAGGTAAATATAAAAGTCACGATTCATCCTTCACTGCTGGAAAGGCCAGGATGCTTGTGAAGACAAGCAGTCTGATTGAAAAACAAGTTACTGAGACTTCCACAAAACTAATTAAACCGGGCCTGAAGGCTGTATCTAATGCTTGACGCATGGACACTTGAACACTGCTTGAACACTGTGTGTAATACATGCACATGTTGAATGGGACTGCAACTTGTGTCTCTGCAGAACAGCCCGGACAGTGAAACTCTTGGGGAGCTGCAGCAGGTAGGGAATCCGGGCAGTTTCCCAGCATCAGCAGTAGTAAGAAATGGAAGCTAGGGAATGGTTTTGCCTCCTGATTTTGCCTGCTCAGTCTCTGCAACTCTAAGCCTGCAGCAGAAGTCGTCGAACCAATTTTCTCTAGAGCTTCAAGTAACTTTTGTCTTTATTTCCCAACCCTCATCATGATGGATATTCAGAGCAGTGCTGGTAGTTGAACATCTTGTCTCTTTAGGTGGGCTTCTGAAAGGGTCTATACATATAAGTTGTATGCAATTTTTTGTTATAATGTGCAGTGCAACTATGTTGTGCTTTGCATTAAATTCATGGGAATGACTACCAAATTCTGGAACCACCCATATACCTTGGCATAATATTCAGAATACTGAGAGCCAGCAAAATAAAAAAAAAAAAGGCAAAAAAACCCCCAACCTGCTAATATTTTCTATATTGTATGTATTTTTGGCCTTACTAGAGTAAGAATATTTTTCACAGTAACTAAATATTACTTTCAGAGGGCTACCTCTCTTGATATCAAGTATATAACTATCTTCCAAAGTATACAATTAGACTTGATGAGAAAAAAGGGAAAAAAACCCAAATTGTTTTGTTTCTAAATGTCAACAATTACGTTTTTAGAGATGTTCGACTAGCTATGCAACTGTTAAAAACATTTAAAAATATATCAACAAAATTATCCACGATGAGTATATCCCTTTGCCATACAGAACTTTCAATAAAAACTTAGGCCAAAGCCATCTTTATCTGAACTTATATAGGAGTAAGTAATTAGTAGGAAAGAACCATAGGGCATAGACTAGGACAGCTGTTGGCACAACATACAGTGCCGATGGACACTGCTCCTTGAGGGCTTGTAGCAATATTGCTATCGAGGAAAAGAGCACTTTGGAGATCTTTGCAAGTGTATTTATTTGTCAGTCTAAAGCTGCTTAGCCAGTACATAGAGAGTAAGTGATTTAAGATATTGGCCAACCTTGTTTATATAAAAAAGCACACGTCATTTCCCCAGTAATACAAACCAAACCCAACATTTATGAACCATGGCTGTGGCAGGGACTGAACATTGCTTTGCTCCAAGAGTTGCTATCATCCTTGGGTAAGTGCCAAAAGAAGTGTGACTGGAGCAAAGGACAGTGACAGTTTTATTGTTGTGCATCTCAGAAGCTATTGTAGCTGGAAAGAATGGAGGAATCCCAACAGCAGAAGACCTTCCTTTTTTTTTGGTTTTTTTTTTTTAAAGATTATAGCACTTCATGCACCATGAGTAAGACATTGTATAGTTTTGATTTTAATCACCTGTATTGCTGCCAGTTGATGCAACTGTTCTTCAAGATCCAGTTTGTTGCTATTCATTTTTTTACCCACTGGTTTCTTGTTTATAAGAGGAACTGGCTTTCTGCTAGCAAATCTTCCCCATCCTTTTCCTGTTTCAGAGTCTTCTAAATGAGAACATGTTTTCACAGAGGAATGGCTTATGCTGACAGGCTCAATTCCCTCCAAAATCTTTCCTCCTTTTCACGTCTCTGTAGGGTTTCATCCTTGCCAACTCTTTTCTCAAGTTCCATGCTGCTTACGTACGTAACTTTTGAAGATGGCTTTCTTGTCAGTGTCTCTGTGGCAGAGGATTTTATGGCAGTAATTATCCCAGAATGAATACTTTGTTGGGATTAAAGGTTTCAATTAATGTCCTTTTGGTTTTGTGTTTTTTAAAAATGTTCTATGTGCAAATCATGGGCTGCTGTTTAATTTTGTCTTTCAAACTTCTAATTACTTAAAATTTTGGTTATTTTCTTTGACTATCAGTGTTACAGGTTCTCTGTGGGACTCCAGTTCAGGATTCAATAATAAAACTGAGTGAAGATTTAATCATTTAGGCTCAATCCCATACTATTCTCTGTCCTCTGACTCAATAGCAAAAATCCTTAAAATGAGATAGCTGGTGGGAACAGTTGCATTCACATGAGGTGAATAAACTCCAAGAGAGCTTTTCAAAATCACTGTGATGCATCTTCAGGATGTAACTCAGCACAGCTTTTCTGAAGCCAATTGTATACCAGCTGAGGATCTGCCCAAAGATTTCTTATGTACCAGGCCTTCACTAAATTCATTCATGCTAAGTTATTCAGAGAGAATCAAATCAGAGTGCATGTTAAAAAAAAAAAAAAAAACCAACAACCCAGACCAGCAAAGCAAATTCATATTTGCTTTGAAAGTTTGTAGAAAAGGGTTGGATTCTTTTCTGCAACTTTGGCAGGTTCTGATTCAGCTCTGGCAGTAATTATTCAGAGCAAAGATGGATTCTGTATGAGAGAAAGAGAGAGAAAATACACGTAATTCCCAGGGAGTCTTGACAGTCTATGCAATTAAACTGATTTCTGACATCTCTGGACAGTGGGAAAGGATAAAAATGAAGTTCATATTTGATACACACGAATTCTTAAGGTAGAAATCCAGCTTGTCTTCTAAGATGCTGTGTGATTATGCCCCACGGCTGCTGGTTAGGCAGGAGGTCATCTCTTAGATGCCCTCTCCAGATATACAGTCTCATTTAAAATTACAGCTTCTGCTAAAAAAAAAACATGTGCTGTGTTTTCAGATTGAATTAGTCTAGCTTCAGCTTCTAGCCATTCATCATGAACTCAAGCTGAGGGCGTTTCTGTATGTCAAAGCCGGAGAGCTGCTGGATGCCAGCCAGCTCTGACCCCCTGAGCAAGGCTGATCGCTTCAGACGTAGCGTTGCGCTATCAGGGTCACCCAGCTCCTCACTCAGAGCAGACTTGCTTTCTGCCATCATACCATGTGGGCACAGGGGTATCTGTACATACCTCAAGGTTTTCACTGCTATCTCTCCCTGGTTGCACAGTTTAATCATTGTCCACTGCAGTTCTTTTCAAAGTACAAAGGGCTGTTTTCTAAGACAATGCATGCAGTGAAATTCAGCATTTCTGGTGCCTTTGAGTAACAGAGTTATTCCATTTCTTTCGAAGACCCCTGCTGAAACACCGCATGTGAATTTTGCCAAATGGCTTGCTGATCTCCTTCCCACTTAGGAGTGCTTTCACGAAGGCATCATTTTACCGTTGTCTGTCTGAGACCTGAATGCAGATCTTATTGTGATCAGATTTCAGTTTCTGAAAATCATTTCTGAACTTCCCAGCGGTAGTGATTCCTTCAGTAAAGGCTTTCATCAAACAGTCTTTTATAATATCAGGCGAGTCACCTACCAAAAGCAGAAAAATACAGACATGGATACACTATTTCCCATACTGCTAATTGATAGAAAGTGATCATTCTAATGTGTCCTTAGTCACACATTCTGGTGACATTTCTAGACATAAATAATAGCTTGATCTGTTGTTTTTTAAATGGGTATCAGTGGTTACAAAGACAGTTAAATTCACGTCTATAATGTTGCTCTCCATTTCTGCCTGGTTTTCTAGCATGATGTTCAGAAGCAGGCAACCTTCACTGCTCCCTTCTGTGAGGCAGCAAATTACTTGGGTGTTCAACACTGCTGGTCGCAGAATAAAACAAACTTTCCAGTGGCAGTTGGACTGATATCTATAAGGAATATGGTTCTTTTTAAATGTTGTTTACAGACTGCTTAATGGAGAGTCTAAAGCACATTTGGCATGATGCTGCAAGGTCACACTTTTTCCCATGCTATCAAGTGAAATTCAGAGCATGAATTCAAATTGAGTAGAAACATTGTAGAATCATTAGTGTTTGATGGATTTTTTTTTTTTTTTTTTTTTTTTTTTTAAAGCAGAAACTGTCAATCTCTTTCTGCTGGTAAATCAACATCTTTTATTAGCTATCATATTTTCACATTATGTACCCAGCAGAATCCTTTTACTGTGACCATCTTCCAAATTAAACTTTAAGATTCCAGGAAAATTGTAACAAATGTTTTAAGTCAGTCAGAAATGAAGCTAACGTGGAGGCTGGAGAAGCACTTCCGGTGCGTGAGTTTCTGCCTACAGCGCAGCACAGGTTAGTCTGAAAGGCTGGACCAACTTACCTGGGTTACATATAAAAGGACAGGAGTTTAACTAAGGTAAAGTTCAGCAAATATCAACAAACAATTTACCGTAGGAAGGTATATCCTTAGGACTGTTGAATCTCAAAAGCAATGCCCCAGCCTTTCTTGGCAGGAGCAGGAGGAGGCAGGAGGTTTGGATTCCATACCTTGCTTGGACCCTGAGCTGCCGTGTGAGCAAGTCACTCGCTTTTTCCTCTTGTGCTTACCTGTCTTAAAGTGAGGGTGATTTCTGTCTTCCTATAGCAAATTCGCTAAAATCTGTAGGTTAAAAAATGCTACATAGCAGACTAGGAGTTTACAGGATCCTCGTGGCAGATTCAGCACTGAAGAGACAAACAAAGTAGATGGAAAATCATGTCATATACTTTATTGTATAATCGGTTGTTACTATGGCAAAATCGTGAAATGAGAAAATACTGGAGTGGTCATATTTAAGGAACCTTTACTGTATCCCGCAGTGGGCATCTCTTGTGGACATGATGTGTTTGCCACCATTAATTCACACACAGGTTGCAACGCAGAAACCTAAATGCTACCTAAATGCTGCCTAAAACATCCCAAAGTGAAGAAATTAAGGTTTCATAACAAACCAGTAACATAAAAAAGCGATGTCAACAGCCTCCAAATATATGAGCTGTTTCTGATCCGTTAGTGGCAGAGATGCATTCTTGTTACTGAAACGCCCAAAGCTGCTCAGATGAGCTTTCCAAAGCAGGACTGATCATCTGAGAAGAGTGGTCAGGCTCTTCCAAACAGACATAAAGTAGGTTGGCTGCCTGAAAAACAGGACAACTTCACTAAAAATAAGCAACAGGGATCATCTTAGGGCAAGGCAAATTAAGTAGTTGGAAGAACTTGTACCCATAAAACTGTCCTTGTCCTGACTCTTCCAGTGTTGTCTGGCTCAACTTTGATGAAAAAATGCACAAAATTCACCAAAATTGACTGTGCAGTAAAAGCAGCAAGGCAATTTTCCAGTAAAAACTTTCAGGTAGATGGGTCACTGGGGCCTGGTGAGTTTTTTTGTGCATATGATTTTGAATCATGGTAAATATTGTCGGAATTTGCTGTTCAGAGATTAACTACCCCTCTCAAGCTTTTGAGGCTTTTGCTTAAATGCAGGCAGTTAAACTGTGTTCATCATCACTAATTCAGGTGTACACAAATGCACAACAGGTTAGTGATACTTATTTTAATATTGATGAAATGCAAAGATTGCATTTAGTAAAACACTTTATCCAGTAAAACACCTTATCCTAAACCAGGTCTGGTTTCCTCTGTTAGCTTCCATTTTTTTTTCACTGTATGTGAAACTGTATTTGTGCAAAAAAAATTGTGAGTGAAATATATTACAGTTGTCATAGATGATCTTTATGGATTTGAGTTTATTGGGGGTTGCTGCTTATACTTTTTCTCTGTTAGCATTTTGAGCCCAAATTAAAAAATCCTCTAAACAAAACCAGACGGTGAACTACTTAAGGTGGCAACTGCTTTAGATTCCCTTTGATCCCTCTGCAGACCCAGGCCTAATTTAGAGAATCTGTTCATACATTTTGATTTTTTTTTCTGAAAAGGTAACAAATCAGAGTCTCAATTTAAAAAAAAAATTAAAAGAAAAAAAAGAAGCCATGCTACTATTTTTGCCCTTATAAATCCATTCAGATATATAGCAGTATCACAAAATTAACAACAGGCACAAAAAGATGAATTAGTCATTATTGAGGTATTTGGTAATCTCATTTCTGGTCATCTGAAGTCAATGAAACTTTGTTGTATGCCAGCAGGGAAAGAAATTGTAAGAGCTGCTCTTTACTAAGCCTTCACTCCAGAATTTTACCCTGTCCCATGAGGAAACAGAAATAATCTCTCCTGTCAGGGATGTCCATAATGTACTGTGAGGTTTCCCATTTATTATGGTAGCTGCAACATTGAGGAATTATGTTTGCGCTCCACAGGTGTTTGATTTACAGTGTTCATTTTATACTTTGTCTTCTAAGTTTATGTACGACAGAAGTTGCGTGACCTTCAGACAGCTTCTGGCCCACCGCACACTACAAGTTATAAGAGTTCTAAGAGGTCTATTTGGTCAAAAAAGTGAGTCTTCCATTTCAGTTTGTTCAACTCCTGCATATTTCTTTACCATCTTCTAAAAGCAAGTTTCTACCTCTTATATTATGCCCTGGAAAGTAGTCAGAACTTCTGATCAGTCCATAAGCCTGCATTTCTGTTGACAGATGGTTGTTTGATCCTGTGGCCTGGATAAAGAAGTCATCTTTCCTGTCACCAAACTTCACCTGGAGCCAGTCAGAAGGTGAAAGCTGAATAAAAGGTTTAATTTTCCCTAGAAAATGCAATATATTTGGACTGAAATTTTCATAGGAATACATCCGATTCCAAAAACAGATCTTACGGCTAAGACTGTCATGGCTAGGATGGAACTTGGTCAAATGAGGACATCAGAGTCAAGTCAGCAGCCTGGAGGTCACACGTACCTGTGAGCACCTGACCACCAAGTGAGTAGCTGGCCACCAAGCTATTAAATCTCTGGAAGTATTTGCTTTCCCATTGCATTTGTAGCTGGGATGGAGACTCAGGCTTACACGCTGTTACACATTTGTTGACAGTTCATCACAAAAGACCTTTGCAATGTCTGCTTATGATCATGCAATAAGGTAACCAGATCAACAGACTTTGAGCCAGCATTGGGACATGAAGCTAAGGTAGGGAGTACAAGGCATTAGCCAATACTGTTCTCATCATCTCCAGCGAAGTTTTCTCTGAAGTGGTTTATCCATACTCCAAATTGGATGAAGCCAAAAAGCAAGTGCTAGCTTTAAGGCATACACAGTGTATACTTAATAAAAGGAAGCTTTCAAGAGAGGAATGTATGAGCTAATGCAATCCTAGAGCAAGAGTAACTCATGCTTCAACAAGTTATGTGCATTCTTGTGTCTGTGGCTGATAACTTGCCCCTACTTGTCAATGCTAATTTTCTCCCACTAAACAAATGTTCAGCTCTTAGCGGTCAAGAGATTCAGCACTTAAATGAACAACTACTAGGTTGTCAGAGAATAAGTTTCCTCACATGTGTAGGTTAGTGAGGTAGCATGTAAACATATCTATTTAGCACAAGGTCAGTTGGTGTACAAGCTCCAGCTGGATGGTATATGTATGACAAATAAAAAAAAAAATCAGACTGAAAACAAGATGTATTTCAAATAAAAATGAGAGCCAAAAACATCACAGCATGGGATAATATCTTTGTCATTTAACATCTTGAAGTAAAAATTGCTAGTGTAGATTTTGGAATCTATACCACGGAAGGTTTGTTTTCAACGAAACCAAGATACACATATGCTAGGAACAGCACAAGTTGACTGTCCAAGAGCAGAAGGCTAAGTGACAGCCTTCTCATGGTCTCTTACACTCTGGTTTTCTGTCTGCATAAAATATTTTTGCTGTCTGTATAAAATACATTCTTTAGTTTAGCTTAAAAGATGTTTCCTTTTGAGTTTCAATTGGCATCCAGGTATTTTAGTGCGTTCAGCCATAAACTCCTCCACACAGATTACACATCTGAACTGTTAAATGCTTTCATTAAGAGGGAAAAAGTATGTTCCTGAGCTACTGGAAAGTTCAGGAGGTGAAAAACTTTTCCTGCTTCCATAAATGACATGTTTGAAAATAAAGCATTTCATTACAATGGTCATTTGGAAGCTGCAGCTGGCAGTTATCACTTTGCGGGGGGAAAATGGTTGTGGCTTTGAGAGTAGTAAAATTACTGTACTTATGAGATAGCTAACAGTATTCATAAAAGTGTAATTCTGTCTTAAATTGAGCTTTCCTTTGGTGTCAGCAGGCTTTCTGAAGAAAATATTAAGGCATAAGTATAAATATTCCTAGAGAAATCTTAATTTTGGGGGTCCAGGGAGGACGAGGAAAAGAGGGAGGGAGAATGAATTCGTAGCACTCCAGGGTAATTCAGTCTGGAAGGGACCTCAGGAGAGCTCTAGTCCGACATCCTGCTCTGAGAAGGGTCAGCTCTGGGATTACATCAGGTTGTGCAGGGTGTCCTGCAGTCTGATCTTGGAAACCTCTAAGGACAGAGACCTCAGAGCCTCTTGGGGCAACCTGCTCCACTGGCCTCCTGAGGGAAAGATCTTCTGTGAGCACATGAAGCCACTTGACTCTAGCTATTTGAAATCATGAGACAAATATGACCACTAGTGGCCTTTGAGACACTTCTCTTTCTGTGAGAAGACAGGAATGTACACCATTGGTCTTTGGAGGCAGAGCTTTGCCACTAAACCACTCTCTTTTGGGAGAGTATTTGTCCAATCTGTCCTGATGGAGCTATTCCAACTAATATAAGATGTTTTTGGCAGGTAAGGTAAGTAGGACTCTGTTGGTTGGACCCTTGTTGAAGAGAGCAGGCAGGAATTCCTGATGGTGTTTTGTTTTGCAATATTTCATATGAAGTCTTACCTGGCAGGGGTGCTCTGCTATGACTTTTAGATGGAGTCTATCAGGTAGGGTAGGAAAAAAAGAGTAGCCGATTCGTAGTACCAGATGGAGCTTTTGCAGTCTAGTTGCTGTCTAGACTCAAGAAGCTTTCCTGGGGGCTTCAGGTGCCTTCACCATCGCAGAATAGCTGATCAGGCTTTCAGAAGTTTTAAGCCTGTGTTTTCCGTGAGCTACCAGTTATGTGTTTTCAGACTAGGTCATGGACCTCACTGTCTGGTCTGCACGAGGCACAGCAGAGGAGTGCTTTGCTTTTTGTTTCACCTCCCATGCTGCAAAGATGCAGCAAAGGACAGAAACTGCACTCAACTTTCAACTTTAAATACCGAAAATAGCTGAAGAGCAGCAAAAGCATGCTCCAGAGTAGCAGTCTCTAGAGCTTGAGTATTTGGCATGCAGTTACGTGATGTTTTAGAGCGACTTCTCACACACTCCAGTTTAAGCATCTGTTTAACTATTTGGCTGACTAAAGCCAAGAACTCTGAATATTGTATAATCACATCTCGTGTTGATACCTGTTAAAGTATGTATATATCATCGATACTGGATGTCTGGAAGTAATTTGAACTCTGTTGATAAGTCCCCAGGGTTTTCTTTTTCCTTCCTTTCTGTATTTATTCTTCTTTTAGACTTTAGCTTAATAGATTGTATACAAATATCAGTGTCTTTTTGTCAGTGGGAATGTAGGAGGTAGGAATTTTGAGTCTATTTGCTTGTCGATGCTGACTTCTTTTGTGGCTTTAGAAATGGCATGTATCCAATGTATCCAAACTATGTTTTGCTTTTTAACACCTGCCAATCATTAGGTTTTATGGCTACTGATTAATAAATTCTTTGAGGAAGATGTATTTTTAATATAAAGTGTCACAATGTGATGGTATATTTTGATGCTGTTTTCTGTGCATAGTAGGTAGAGATTTTTATTATTGCTTACATGTAAAAACTAAATTAATTGCTTTGTTTTCTGACACTTGAAGAAGGACTATTGAAAAATCTAAATGTTTACCAAGGTTAATATCTATGTTTACGACTGATTTTAGTTGTAAAGTTTGACCAGCTTGGAATGGAGGCTGATGTTTTAAAAAAATATTTTTCATATCAAATGTTATTGTAAATGGAAAATTTTAATTTTAAAGCATTTAAGGGAAGATCAACAGGCTCCAAAAATGTGTACCCAAGTGAGTGGTCTTTACCTTCGCAATCCTGTTACTATGGGTGAGACTACTCATGACTGAAGCTTGCAAGCCTGGATCCAGAGTAAATACTTGATTTAATGGGATAATATTCTGAGTGCTTTGAAATGTTATTCGGGATACTCTAAAGCGTATTTATAATTTACTGGAAATGTTTGCTGTTCCTGACTTATTTTTCTTTCTCTATTGGTAGTATACGATCTATGCTTACTCTAGCTTGTAATAGCCCAGTGTATAACAGATATTTTCCACTTGTTTTGAACACTTTTAGTTTAAGTAACCATAGATTAGAACATAATCTTCTTTAAAAAAAAAATCAAAACAAAACCCAAAACTTTTTAATTTCTTTAATCATAAAAACCCCCTAAGATTTCAAGATAAAAAGTAAAATAAAAATACTGTAGTTTAGTCTGAGCCATGAAATGGATTCTGATATGTTTACCTCTCTATTTCCAAAAAGTAATTTTGAAGACCCTCATGGCAAAAGCTAGGGGAAAATTTACATGCTTAAAATGGCATTTTGCTGGAATTTAACACCTATACCAAGAAAGTGATCTGGATGGTTTGGTTTGTATCTTGTGTCTTGCCCAGGTTTTGAAACTTAAGTGCCCAGCACCTGGACGGGCTGTCTCCATGGAGTTCTTGCCTCCTCCCAGGATGGCACCGTGTCTGCTGTAGCACTGGACAGTGTCACTAATGCTCACCTTTTCCGTGGCTGACTCGTGACTACTGCATCAGCTGACAGGTAGGTGAACTGGTCTTTCTTGCCTCTGTAGCTCCTAGTTCTCCCAGAATTGTGCAGATCACTCCAGGCTTTTGACTATTCTGCGCTGAGGTATCGTCCATCTCTCTTGCTGAAGCTGAATTATTGTGCAGCCAGGAACACAAGCCTCATAGAGCTAAAGAGAAAGGGAGAAGGCAGTTACCCTTGTGCCAAGGAGACTTTGGGGATACTCGTTTGGCCCCCATCACTGCTGTTTCTGTCAGGTGGAGTCAACATTCTTAGGACTCTTCCAAAAGATACAACCAGCGTGAATTAGGCGATTTTGGCAACAGCGGTTTAGATAAGATAGGGAGACCTCTGTGCCATGCAATCTATCATTAACTAAGGACCTAATTCCTGCAAATATATCTCCTAAATGTTGTGCTTGCTGTCAGGAATAGTCCCACTGAGAGATCTTACTAGTGAGTATAGCATATATGTTTATATTTTCTAATAGCATATTAGCACAACCTTCTTTCCGCTTGGTTTCCTAAAAAAATGTTTAAGAAACTCATTGTCTACAAATCCATTTTAGAACACTTCACTTAACTATTTACTTCTTCTATAATATTTAAATTTCTATCCAAAGGACATCAGTTCTTGAGAGAGCTGTGTAACAACCAGCATTGCATTGCTGTGTCCATGCATGGATGCAAACACAGGTGCCCAGCCAGCATTTTTGTATGTATGCACGCGATTAAAGTACATGGGATATTTCTGCTCTTAACTGGACTGATCCTGAGCTGACATATATTTCAAGCATACTTCTCAAGGAAAAGAGGAGCCTGATGTGGGAGAGAAAGCACAGAATCAGGCCCTTTAGCTTCATCCAACTTACAGAAGCCTCCAGAGATTTATTTTATTTTGACTATGAAAGTGAAAACAAATTCACAGCTTGTGGAGGTTGAGATCTTATCAGACAAACTTTAGTACAAAGCACATTTTACATTCAAGTTACAAACCCTTGAAAACAGGGGCTTATAAGGACATTACTGACAATGTTTAGCATTGCAGCAGAATTGATGCCAACATGGTTGGTTAAAATGATCTTTTTTTTAAGGTAAAGAGTTGGATCTGTTTTTACACAGTAATGTCTTCAAAAAAGAGGGAAAGCATTACTTGGGATGATTCATAAAAGCACTTTAAAAATGCTATTAAGATTTAAGGCATAATGTAGATCCTATAAATCTGCTCTGCATTCTTTCATTGAGAATGACTGACTTTTATGAAAACTAGGGATTGTAAATCAAGAACCTAAATAAAGGGTTTTTTTGACATGTAAATATAGATTATACATTCGCTGAGCCCTGACTGCCTCCTGGTTCCACAGGGGGCACACAAAGTAGGTGTTTATCCTCCTGAGCAACAGTTTTGCCTTGTAAAAGCTGGTAAGCAAAAATATAAATTATAATTTCTCCGGTGAGAAACTTTTTTCTAGTGATTTGGGGAGGGGATTTGTTTGCTCTCTCGCTCAGTTCTGCTTTTCTGCCTCCCTGTTCATTCACCTCTTGCTTAGGATTGTGCATGTGTGTTTGTTTTTGAGGAGATGGCATTACTTCTGAAAGCACTCCTGAAGGTCTTTAAACACAAATGTTAACTAGGAGGATAAACCCCCCGCACACACATGCAGGCAAGCACACTCAGGCACACACGTACACACACACACACACTCTTCTCAGTGTTCAGGGGGAGAATTTGCTCCGTTTCTGAAATTGTTTTAAGAGGCAGCTTCCATGCCAAACTGTCTTTCAAAATCCATTAAACGTCCTTAGGAAATGCCAACAGCTTTCCAGCGCGTTATCACAAATATATTTGACCATTTGCATCTTTGGCCTCAGCTTAATTTGTTTTTGCCTCGTACCCTTGTCTCCATGCTGTAACTCATACGGTGCAATCTTGCACAGCGAATACTCCCCTGCCCCTCCAGCTGCTTATCTGAGCAGAGAGCAGACCTGGCGCACTCACAGCAGCCAGCTTACTTAACCTTATCTGCTTTACGCTTCTATATTTAAACAAGGAGGCCTCATTGTCACTGAAGTAATATAAAACATAACTTGACTAGATGCCTGACTTTTAAAGAAAGGACATCTATCACTTTTATATGGCATTTCAAAGAAGACATTTAATAACACTGAAAGACAAAGAAGAGAATCTGCCTTAATGTACAACTAGCCATCTAATGATTAACTTCTCTTAATACTTAATCAGTTTATGATAGAAAAAAAAAAACAGTGCCATGGAATGGTTCAGTGTTGTGTTAAGGAGTTTGCTGCACTGTCTAAAGTGACACAAAAGCTGTATACAGCTGGTATACAAAAGTATATGATACACTTCAGCAAAATGCATGCAAGCAATACTCAAAAGCATTTAAAACAGGAGGATGAGGCGGGCAGCAGCAAGCCTCCACCCTGCAGGAGAGAGCAGCGGATGCCGACCATGATGTCCTTGTGCACCTGAGATGTTTGCATCAGGCTGTGCCACATCCCTGGCCCCCCCGTCCCTCTGTCTCAAGGCCAATGTCCCACTTGTCCCAGCCCCGCTGCAGACCTACAGGAGAGCTCCTGCTTGGCAGAGTGGGGCCAGGCAGGCAGCTGCCAGCAGTTTGTAAAAAGAAAAGGACAGCTTTTACCCCTGCCCTGGTGGCATGAGGCGCTACCTGTGTGTGGAACTTTTAACTTGAGAATACAATGGGCATTTAATACTTTTTTGACATGACTTTCCAAGCCAGCCTTATTGAAGATACTTCCTTGCGTGTATGTGGATCGTCCTTTTCATGCCTACTTCCTAGAGAACTGAGAAGTTTATTTATCTTCTCTTTAACTGCTACAGAAGTTGCAGATAAACTCACCTTCAGCCACCTAAGGTTGGTTTGGGTAATTCCTATCTCATAAGAGGAAAAAAATCCTGTCCAAGGTTTTTACACAATAAAAAAACATTTTGCAATTGTAGTCTTAAAGTACGTCAGACAAAACGAGGGAAAAAAACCCTAGGAAATTGTTACAGTGGGTGTGACTTTTTCATTTATGGTGATTTTATCCTTTTCTTCTCCTAAGAATAAAAGTTTACACAAGGCAGCTCTCCCATCGCCTCTATTTACATAAAATAGAAGTAGAAATCACCTTTTCCTTTCTTTTGGCAAAAATTCTTTCTTTCTTTTCTTTTTTTTTTTTTTTTTTTTTTTGGTGAGTTTCACAGCTTGATTGCTATGCCATAACAGTCCATACATGTAATAGTATGGAATAGTGTCCATTTCATTACTACCCCACTGGACTAGAGCACTGCATTTGTCTGTATTTGTGAGAAGAACCTGCTAGAATCTCTTCCACCCTCAGTTTAAAAAAGAGAGAGAGGCAAAGTCTTCATCCTCACTCTTCCTCCTACAGAGGAAAAATGCCTTCATATGTCCACTTTTTTTTTGTGAGAGCATACTGCAAATGAGGAAGAACAGGGTGTTTTGACTTGTCAATGCATTTCTAGTTAGTTGAAAGACCCTGTGCTGATTTCTCATGAGGATTGTTATTGTATGTGTTTTCAACTGAAATTATTTAAAAGTGAGGTAGCTGTGATTAAAAAGCATTTTTTGTCAACTGTAAGCGACTGCACACAGTAACTTTGTGCCTGCAGTTTATAATAGCAGCAATACTCAGAATACACCTTACAATGTAGTCATGTTCCTGGAAATTCATATGCACCCTCCTTTCAAAACAAAATTAAAACCTCGAGCTGAATGCCCCAGGACAGAGATCACTTAGTGGTGATTTGAATGGGTCTTTCTCTGGGCAGAGGGCATTGTGCACCTTCTGAGATCTGTTCAGATCTCAAATGCATTGCATGGGTCACCCCAAAAGGCAGTTTGGACATACTTGCCATGATTTTCCTGGGAGGGAGTCCCAGCAAATGTGCAGTCCCTGCTGCCATCTGAAACTGCAGTGTGACTCTGGCCTGCATATATTTTGGCCTAAACCTCTTAAGAGGTGTGTGAACTTTTGTGAACCCAGCCTGCACTCAGGACATGGGGCTCTGATTATTAAACACTTTTTCAATGTCTGTAACAGCTTTCACCCAAAGACCTTAGGACACTTGAATGCACTCATGATTAACTGCACACTCTGCACTCTGTCCCAGCAGAAAACACCTGGTAAAGCCATGTCAGCTCTGAATATACTTTCCCAACATAAGGACATGGTGGAGAGGGACCTGGACCAAAATCTTGTTTAAAATGCCTCAGACGTCTCAGCAGTTCTGCTTTCCAGGTCTACGTTTTGAGTGGCCCTTTTCTACAGCATGATTTAAGCCATGCTGTAGAACAACCACTTCCAAATTCTGGAAAAATACAGATGCCATATACATATATACAATATACAACCAAATCTGTTTGATGATTACACAGTGAGATGAAGGACAGTCCCAGGTTTAGAGTACTGGTGTATGATTTGAAGACCTGGTTTCCAGCATTTTCTTTTCCCATTGCAGGATTTTTGAGGGAGAGAAGAAAACAGTTCTGCCTCTCAGATTCATACATCTTTTCATTGCTTTATTAAACTGTTATTGTGCTTGAAACAAAGAAACTTTCCCACTGCAGCATGTTATGCAGAAAAATGCACTAAAGAGTGAGCTCTGCCCCAGTGTTAGGGTAGCAGTGGCCAGGCAGGTGCCATGTTCAATCACTTCCACTGGCTTACGTGGCCATCTCTCAGCAGAGAGCCAGCAGTGGGTACAGTGTCTGCGTTAGCTCCCTTGCCTTGCTCTAGGGACTTCCTGCAACGCAGAGAAGTCCTTGCCAACCTTTTGAACACCAAAGCTGTATCAATCTCTCCTCCGTACAGGTGGTGTTTAGAGGGGGTTTGTTTAATTTTCTTTTTCCTTTATTGTTTTTTCAAAGTTGCATCTGTCCTACAGCCCAAACTGCAGGTGAGTTTGTTGTCTATGTAACTGGATTTTGTGCCTTTGAATATAACAGAAGGCAACTTTCAACACTGATCCTTAAAGGCCTTCTGCCTCCTTTCAGTCTTTTGGACACAGCTAAGCATAAAACCACAGAGTTGTACAGCCAAAGACTTCTGCCAGCTTTCTTACGTGGCTGGGATTTTATAGCGATATCACACTTAGGTGTGACTGACAATTCATAAAACCCCAGAAGTTAGAGGTGGAAAAGACTGTTAGGTCACCAGCTCCATTTCCCTGCCAGGGTGGGATATGCCGCAGGTGTTTCTGCTCTAAGACTTACAGAAGTGTTGTGCCAGTGGTGGTTGTCATTAATTACTGTATTTGTGAGCCTAAGACTAAATCCTGGTGGTTCCAAGCACCTCCTTCCTGCAGCAGTGGGAGTCCCAATAGCTCAGTTCTTCCCAGACGTGGGACATCACGGTTTGAAACATGATCTCCTGTGATCTTTTGTCCAGAAGAGTAGGTAACAATAAAGCACATGGATGAACTGGGTTATTCACATAGGGCATAGTTTCTATAGCTGGTGAGATTTAGACAGCTGGTTGTACCCAATCAGTATGATAACTTAGTCTGGCCTTGCCTATTTTTAAGTCAGGGAGGAATTTCCTTTTGCTACAGGGTAGTTCATTCACAGATAAGTGTGCTCTTTCCCTCCTTAACACTTTAGTACTGCGTGAATCACTGGGGTCTTTTATTATGACATTTTCTGCAAAGGATGTTTCAAGCTATTCATTACTATCTATATATCACACTTTGCTTGAACTTGTAGAAGTAGGTCCTTTTTTTTATTTTTTTAAGTACAGATGAAATACTTTCACTATTTTACGATACTCTTAATGTATCTGACACAAAGAAAATAGAATTAAAGCAAATAATAACTCAGTTTTTACCACAATATGAAATCCTGTTTGCTCTCTGATTGCACATCAAATGTTGACATTAACTAGCAGATATGCCACTTCTATGCCAGGGTTTCATTCTTGGAACATGAGATCAGGCTGATTCTGTGAAAATAAATATTAAAGAAAACATGCTCAGTAAAGTGCTCAGCTCATAAAGGCTCAGTGCTAAGAAATCTGGGCAGCCACTGGCACCCCCACTGAGGCTTGCTCAGCTCACAGCTCTCACTTTCTGAGATTTGCATTACAGTTGTATTTTTTCCAGGTAGCCAACATGATCACATTTCTATTTAGAGCTATACGACTTCAGTTTCCAGTTGTCCCCCCAACAAGTGTTTTGAATGAGCTCTTTTTAACTGATACTGCAAATATCAGTTCTTTTACTATTTTTCAGGTGCTTCTGTTTCACGATAACCTGGCATTTTCTTGGCTTGTTTTGTTACAAATCAGGAGGCTTGTTTTTTTAGTGTTGTTTCCTTCTCTTTTCAAGCTTCCTCAGGTTCCAGAACTGACCCTACAATTAGACCCAGCATGCTGCATGCTTACTCTTCCTTTGCAGCTGTATAGAAGTTAAACATGGCACACACTCTCCTTGCTTGATCTTCATGTTAGGACCTATGAAACTAATGTACAAATAGGACACTGTCAGCATTTCCCCTGAGCTGTCACTCTTGGCTATAGAGCAAAGACCAGCTCTAGGTGAGGAATGTAGTAACCAAATGCAGCTTTTGGCTCTAGGTGGGGACAGTAACAGCCAAATTCATTCAGCCTTTGGTTATCACCTTTGAATACGTCTGGTCCGATGGAGTGGACTCGTTTCTATTGCCCCCTTTTCTTCTCTCCAACCCCTCCCCAAAGAGGCAGAAAAATCCATAAAGTTATAGAGAACTGAGAGTTTTAGGGGAGCCTGAGCAGTTACTGAGGGCTTGTGCTCCACAGCCATGTAGTAAACACCGTATAATGAGTTTTAAATTTTATATTTCTATAGCAGCAAGAGGTCCTGGACAGGCAGAAGCTCCATAACACCAACATTCTATTTGTGTGTGTATCCACTCCATCCTTTCTTTGAAGATTTCCCAAAGGTAGAGCTGCCCTTCAACGAGCTTCCCCGCAGGTAGACCCTCCTCACTTTCAGTGATGCTCAATGACTGTCCTGTGAACCATCTCCTTTCAGGATCAGGGTCTGAGGAAAGGCTAGATGAAAACAGGTAAGTGAGTAAATATCTAATATGAAGAAAAAGCGGAGGGAAACCCTCTTCCCTAGGGTTACATTTAAAGCTGAATAGGAAGTTCTGGGTTGAAAGGTTAGGGAGAGAAATTATTTTTGTTTCAGGTGGAGCTCTTGTTGAAGGGAAGTGTTGAAATGAGAGAGCTTTGGGGTTAAGAAAGTTTCTGTGCTCAAGTAAGTGGTAGCTGAGAATTTGCTCTAAATAATTTCAGTAGAACTAGTGAGTGGGGAAATTAATTTCCTTTCAAAATGATGTGGTGGAAAGGCAAAGCCTTGGGTTACAGCTCAGATAAAAGAAAAAGGTAAAAGTTTTGCATTAAATTCCTTGTGCATTTCATGATTTTACAGACATCTTTGAAATTTATAGTGTAGATGCACTGGTTTGAAGTACAAACTCACCTTGCCTGACCTCCCCCATAACACAGGCCTTTGAATCTGACCCTGTAATTTCTGCATCAGGCACCTCTCTCTCTGTTTGAGCTATAACATGTCTCTTAGTCTCTTAGATATCCATCTAGTCTTGACTGGAAGACTGCAAATAAAGGAAATCCATCACATCCTCAGGTAGCTGTGTTTAAATCACTAAGATAAGCCTGTACATCTAAGGCTTTCCCTGAAGACAAGACAGCAACAAGAATTTGCTGAAGAAGCCAGCACTTGTGGGAGGGTAAGAGTCTGCAGATCCAGCCATTATCATCATAAGGCTCAGAAATGGGGGAAAAGCAAAGTGTTGCTCTAGTTCCAATATACCATAAGTGTAATGTCATTCTGCAGAAGACTTAATGTATTCTTCACAAAGTTAAAGGGCTTTGAAAGACCAATGGGCTTTAATTATTTGGTTTTCAGGGCTGATGGTTCGATGACTTGGCAATAATGCTATAGTGAGAACAAATTAAAAACTCCTTGAGAAATGGGAGGTGATGCTACCTGTGAAAAAAATTCTATTTGGCTTTGTACTATCTTAGAATCACAGAATGTCCTGAATTGGAAGGGACCCACAAGGATCATCAAATCCAACTCCTTTCCCTGCACAGTTCAGCCCCAGAATTCACACCATGTCTCTGAGAACGTTGTCCAAGTGCTGCTTGAATGTCGTCAGCCTTGGCAATGTGACTGCCTCCCTGGGGAGCCTGTTCCAGTGCCCCACCACCCTCTGGGTGAAGAACCTTCTCCTAATATCCAGCCTAAACCTCCCCTGGCACATATTCCTGCCATTCCCTCGGGTCCTCTCATTAGTCACCAGAGAGAAGAGATCAGCGCCTGCCCCTCCTCCTCCCCTTGTGAGGAAGCTGCAGACCGCCATGAGGTCTGCCCTCAGTCTCCTCTTCTCCAGGCTGAACACACCAAGTGACTTTAGCCACTTCTCGTATGGTTTCTCCTCTAAATCCTTCACCAACTTCATGGCCCTCCTCTAGACACTCTCTAGTAGCTTTATAACCTTAATATACTGTGGCAGCCAAAACTGCACGCAGCGCTCGAGGTGAGGCCGCACCAGCGCAGAGCAGAGCGGGACGATCCCCTCCCTTGACCGGCTGCAATGCAGTGCTTGATGCACCCCAGGGCACGGCTGGCCCTCTTGGCTGCCAGGGCACGCTGTTGGCTCACGTTCAACTCGCTGTCGACCAGAACCCCCAGGTCTCCTCCTGCAGAGCTGCTCTCCAGCCTCTCGCTCCCCACTCTGTCTGTACATCCAGGGTTGCCGTGCCCCAGGGGCCAAATACGGCACTTGCTCTTGTTAAACTTCATACAGTTGGTGATTGCCCAGCTCTTTAATTAGTCTAGATTTCTCTGCAGGGCCTCTCTGCCCTCAAGAGTGTCAACAGCTCCTCCCAATTTTGTGTCATCAGCAAAGTTAATTAGTATTCCTTCAAGTCCTGCATCCAAGTAATTTACAAAGAGATTCTGATTACAGGTCATCTTCTTCGGTCCCACCTGTTTTAAAAAAATGTTTTGAAAATATATCACTTATGTTTTTGGCATTTGGGGAGCCAAATTTGGTGTCATACCAAAGACTTACATGAAATTTAAGCCCAATTATAAATGAACTAAGTTGTCTGAGGTAATACTGCATGGACTACCTTTATTTCATACTGATGACCTCCAAGTGAAGTTACACTCTGGTAACGATAAACATCAACCCAGATTTCAGTTTTGTTTTTCTTTCTATCAGTATTCGTCAAAAACTATATTCACAGTTTCTTGACCCTGAGCATAAAGTTTCAGCTGGACTGAGTTCAAAAGCATTAGACAATATACTTTCTATATTATTTAAGTGATATAGTTCTTACCAAAGTTTGAACAAAGTGCCAACATGAAACCTACAATGGGTCTATATCTTTTTTATATACAACTTTTGATACGTTTTAACATATTGAGGCGTTTTCTTGTCTTTTGGTGGTTTTTTTTTTCCCCTTTTACCTACTAAATCTTTACTGTAAGCCTCCAATGTTCTTACATTTTTGCTTCATTCATTTTCTGCCTCCCACTTTCCTTAATACAGGCCTCCTGTTCCTAGCACCCATCGACCAAAAATCCCAGACAAAAACAATCCTCCTGGGTGCAGGTGGAGCTGGGTGGCAGCAGCCCAGAGCTGAAGCTGCCTTGTACAGGGTGGACCTCAGCTGGTGTCCATCAACACTCCTTTGGTGGAGCACTTTGCTCTATTTTCATTGCATTTCCCTGGGAAGGGTTTTTGTAAGATATGTGCTCATTCGGTGAAACAAGCCCTGGGTGACTCATTCAGAAATAACAATAGGATGTCCTCTGAGGTGACACATGTATAAAAATGCCCTTTTCAATGACACCACCACATTTGGATGCCCGATTTCACTTTGTATTCAAACAGCATTGACCTGTATATTTCTCATTCCATTTTTTCATGTCTTTTATTTGTTGTTCCACCAGTGAGATCTGTGGAGTTTAAAGCAGAAGATTTAAATCATCTGGTTTTACAGTGAAGTCAGTTCCATCTTCTCCTATTAGATTTGTTTTCACCTGGGTTAGCCTCCCCACTGGGAGTTCTTTAGTTTCTTTGTCTTCTGCTCTTTTTCCAATTACAGACATCCCATAAAGATTTTTCACTATTTAAGACAACTGAGGTAATCCCTGGGTTATATTGTTCCATGTGTTTCTCTGTTCATCTAGACCACTTCAGCATTACACTTGCTTTCATGCCATTCCATATTTTTAGTGCCTCTCAGGACAGAATGACCAGTATTGTTCATAAATGACTGCACAGGCATCTGAAAGCTATTCTGGTTAATTTAACTAGAGCAGTATAAAGAATCTGAAAAATATGGAGGAGCCTTTCTTAGATTCAGCAAAATCTCTTACAAGGCTAACGAGATTCCCTCTGCCTCTCCTCAGAAAACTACCCAAACAAGCACTCCAGTGTTTTTTTTCCTCATAGAAATCTCTTAAGAAAGGGAGCAAGTGGATCATCATCAGGTCAAGAGCCTTTGGTTATGAATGCTTCTTTTCATTTGCTTGAATAGGTAATCACATGGCCCTGCATAACGTTTGGCACTGTCTCGTGTCACTGGTTGTTAGAAATCAAGTAACATTAATGGATGGAGGCATCAAGTGTGTGGTTCTGTGGCTCAAAATTTTATGCAGTGCATTATTTCTCCCTGCCCATCCAAAATTTCATTAACAATGAGACAGAACAACTTTGTTAAGCAAGTAGAACGTGCTGGATTTGTTTAAGGGCAATTATTTCAAATGTAGTTGACCTGTATTTTGTGGGTAAAAGTGCACTTAAGCTTCTAAATAAAGGACTAGGACAGTGTATCTTATCATAAAACCACTTACTATGCCTGAGGTAAGAAAATAGAGGAAAGATCAAAACTGCTTGGGTATCTGTGGCATGAAGACGAAGGCATCTAGGGGGAAAAGATGAATAAGAGAGATTGGAAAGTAGAGTGTCATTCATTAATCTATCTCCATACATCACGTGTTTTGAGCTTTCTTAAGAGAAATTATATAGGATGTTATCTGAGGATACAAAAAATACTAAAATACATAAGAAAGTTTATGTTTCAGGCACATAATATAATTAATTAAATACATTTAGTTAGTAGCCTGGTTTCAAGAATATGACTAGACCCACTAGTCTGTGGTAGCTGCCTACACCCATTTAGTACAACTGGAAGAATTTAGTCGGCTTAAAGTTGCTTATATGCAACTCTACTGAAACTCCTATTAGTACCACTACAATACTGGAAATCATAAAAGACTTAGGGAATTTAGGACTCCTATGCGCAACATACCTGTACATTAAAAGTCATCATTCTTAGATCTTACTGCTGCTTAGAATTAACTGAACTGGAAGCAAATGAAATATAATTTTTGCACAGAATAGCAGGAATGTGCTCTACAGTGCATTTGGCTACAGAGATGTACACTTCAAGGGATCTATTGTACCAAAAATATAAAGAGTTTCCCTTTTTTAGCAGACAATGAGAAAAAAAAAAAGTCTAGATTACTGTGCGGTAGAAACTTTAAAGAATTGCTCTTCAAGGTCAGGAGCATGCTGGTAGACTTCTACAATCACCAGTGCTGTTTTCTGTGCAAAACTTTTCTGTGAAAACACTTTTTAAACTTCACAGTAGAGATGGGATTTTTCGCACTAGCCATTAACTCTTTAAAAGTTAGGATCCTATACCAAACCAACTGTCTAGTTTAGGCAAAGGAAAGCGGTAGACACCAGGTAGCAACTCTTCCCATGTATTTGTAGATGGCTGTCTGATGGGGGGGTACTAAAGTCCTCATTAATCTCTCTTCATGCATGAGAAGCAGAGGACCCACCATGTTGTTAGGCAGAGCATTGGAAATATGAGGTAAAATGTTTATTTTCCAAAAGCAATTAGGTGCTAGTGAGGTCCTGCCTGTTTTAGGCACTGCTTCTAAAGGAACTGGCTAGAGTTTGGCAAGTGCTGGCCTATCCAGTGAACGACGATATTAAAAAATAAAAGTATTGAATTTGCAAGGCAGCATCCAAATAAATCCCAGTGATTTCTAAACCATATCTTGAAAAAAAAAAATGTTGGTCCTATAATAAAATATGTTGGTCCTATAATAAAACACAAAACAGAGCAAAGTAGAGTAGTACTGCCCAATATAACCCTCTGTCTTCCAGGTCCCTTCCAGACCACTTTGCAAGTCCAACTTAGTTATTAGCTCATGTTAAGAATTCAGAAGCAAATTGTGTACAGCCTCCATCTACACTAGGCTAGATGTATTTTAGGTCTGTTTTCCTATGCCCTACTTTGATCACTTGTTTTATTTTGATTGCTTCACAGGATATCAGTAATTATTGCGGAAGCAAAATGAAATTAAATCAAAGTTTTTCCAAAAGGTTGTGGGAAGTATGGACTCATAGCCCAGGAAACCTTACCAGATTCAAGTAAATTATACAGTCTGTGACCACAGAAGTGTTTTAGGAAATTTTCTTTCATTTGTCTTAATTTTATGTATCATGAGGTGCTTAATAAGATGCCATGTGTAATGCTGAAGTGACCTGCTTCTACTTTACAAGTGCAATTACCTAAAGACAAGCTGGGTTTTGTGCAGTTTTCTGCTGGGACATTGAGGAGATGGCAGGTGGTAAAGCAGTCGGTGCCAACTATTACAGCGCTGCCCTTCTGGAAAGTGAAGTTGAGGTGAAAAATGTTACCACATCTCTGGGTCACCTTTCCCCTCCGAGCCTCCCACTCTGGAGGGAAGCCTCACTGTTCAAAGGCTCACATTGTACCCGTGGCCTTTCTAAATAACATAAAACACACTCTGGTTCAGTGTGGGTGGGCAGTTAAAGCTAAGGTAAACAACCCACATTGCCAAGTGATATTTTTTTAAGCAGTAGGCAAGATGAATTTCAACAGATGCATTTCAAATGGAATAACCACAAAGATATGGGAAACACCTGCAAGCCTTTGTTGTATGGGACTCTCTACAGTGGGACCCAATGGGAATGCAAAGCCCACCTGTAACTTCTCTGCAAAGCTGTTGCAACAACATCTGCAAGGCAGGGAAAAAAAAATGCATCTATTGATCGGGCATGTGTGTTTGTGAAAATGAGCATGGGTGCACAGAATAGTCACTGTAAATGTGAATGCAGATTGCCTCCTCATTATTAGTGGGAGAGGGGGTACAGAAACAGCCAAAGGGGGTGGTTGTGCCCTCCAGAACAGCCTAGGATGGCACACCTGCACCCAGTTGTGTGACACAACACTGGCTATTTACCTAGTGTGTTTTAAGATCTCAGCCTCAAGATTTACTTACTAACATCCCCACAGGTATAGCTGTGATTCACAGATGTTAAGCTAACAGCACATTTTTGTCAAACACATCTTGTCTTAGCTAGTTTCACTTGATGTCTTGACAATATCATCACCTTGAATAGGGAGGAGACTAGCATCTCTGTAGGAACAAGTAACTTGTTATATAACAAGTTTATAATCATTCATAGATTAAGGCCAGAAGGGAGTATTTGATGTCCTACATAGTACAGGGCAGACTGCAATATTCCACAAATGGATATATTTTAGAAAGACATCCACTTTTGTTTAAAAAAATTTAAGTGATGGGGAAACCACGCATGAGAAGTTCTTGCAGTGATTGACTGGAATCAAGTAAAAGTCATCACCTTTTTTCCAGTTTGAATTTATGTAGCTTCAGCTTCCAGTCTCTCAATCTTAGTAAGACTTTGAATGACATGTTTAAAAAAAAAAACCTCTAGTATCAGATTTTTTTTTTAATTCATTTTACTCTAGATTGGGGTCTAGATAGTGGCAGGTCACCTTTGGAATTTTAAATAAATCTAGCTTCTAAAATTATTCCCAATTTTCTAGAGGTCGTATTATTCTTTCATCTGTCTTTTGGCCTGTCTCCGGTGTTTCAGTAACAGAGACAGTACACACAGTTCTTCAAGATTAGGTCTTTTAATTTCTTATTCCCTCTACATTTCTTTATAAACTTGTCCCTTGGTTATAATATTGTTGACACCCTCCCAGCTGATGAGCTGCCATGAGGAGTAGCACACATGGGGAGGCAGGGCAGCTTCTGCTGCAGCCCCAGGCTCAAGGACAAAAAGGAAAACAGGGCACCCCCTTCTCCCTGGGCCCCTGGGTGTCCTGATCCTCATGAACACAGCCAAAAGTACAGTAAATTAGAATAAATGAGATTGCACTGAAGGAGCCCCATGCCCACGAAGTAGGTCCGGTGCTATCAGAAGGTTTGACTTAACTCATCTACATCTGTAACAACTTAGGAAAATACCACAGTTATGTACAATCCTAGTTAATGTCATTGCAACCCTATAAAACCCATCACAGCAGTGGTCTGAAGTCATGGCAGTAATACAGCTTGGAGCTGTAGAGGTCTTGGACCATGTAGTGTGTTTGTTTTGTCAAAAGCCTTTTCCTGGACTCTAGCTGCAGGCCCTAGCATGTATTTGCATCATATTTGACTAGCATACATGGCCTCTGACTCCCCCTGATCCAAGCAAACTGGAGGTCATGTAGCCATGATTAGTATGGGAGTAACTCTAAGGGAAAAAAAAACTGCAGAGAGACTGGGATAGGAGTGGAATTGGGTTATATTTGCCTACAAAAACACTATGTAGTCATGCTCCCCCAACAATAAAAGATTCTAGGATATACAAAAATACATGATTGCCTTGTGTTGGCTGAAGCTTTGTAGGCTTAAACAAATACCTGGTGGGAAGACTCTTGTTGGATGAGACCCGGCTTGGGGCTCTTGTCAAAAATTTACTGTACAGATTTCACCCTCATGAGACACTAATCTGTTTCCTGCATCTACTTAGACTCAGATCTATTTTTTTTGGTCTTCAAATAACATATTGCTACTTTTTAGGGGAGTTTCTCAGTCCTGTAAAAGTGAAAGATAACTGGGGTTCTGGTTCACATACTGTGAGTGAGATTTTTCAACATTCTCATTGTAAGATCTTTTCAGAGACTATGACCCAGAAAATATCAGGCTTTAGCTTTGTTGAGATTTCAGTGATGGGCAGCAGCAAACCTGTCCTTTCAGTGCTAAACTGGATAGGTTTGATTGAGAAATAATTGCAAGGTAATAAATAGGGAATCCCAGGATGCAATTTTTACAAGATTGCTTTTCACAGAAGCCCACTGTAACATACATCATTGAGCTTCTACTGTTTTACACTTTTTTTCTCAGCAAAAGAAAGATCTCCTCCCTTTACTGGAATAATATGAAAAGCAGAGAACTGAAAATCCTAGAGACCATCTGAGGCTGAGGAGACACTTACAAACCCTGTGATTTTGATAGGTTTAAAAAAAGGAAGATGAAATGGCCAACCATTTGAAGTTTTCTTCCATGGGTTGTTTTCATAGTGAAAAGTCACGTATGGTTCTACATTGATATTTCATTGTAAGAAAGAAGAGAGAAGACAGGTATATGTCTGTCTCCCATTCTTGGACATAGGTCCAAGTCATATATTGTGATTTGTTCAAATATTTTCACTGTCCTATACGAGTCAGAGAATATTTCTTTTCAAAGTTTGCTCTCTCAGGTAGCCTTCCTGCTTCTGTTATATTACAGAAAGAAGAGATGTGCAGTGCTATGCACCTGTGTCCCATAAAACACTAGTGAATTTGCAGTCCAGAGACTAATCTCACAGATGGCAGTGGTGAATTAAATGTCCCAGCAGTATTGGGACATTCTCTTCTTGCTCTCGCTCCTGGGATGATGTGACTATAGGCAATGTTACAGTTGGTGCTATATGCCACAACAAAGGCAAATCAGAAAAGAATAGTAATTCTAAAGGCATGATGAAAAGGAAATAAGAAGATTAAACAATTTCTTTGTCTCCTCACTTTCACCAGATTGTTCTCAAATTGTAGTCAGTGACACGATAAAGATCCACTCTGTCAGGGAGAAGAAAAAGTTACAGGGGACAGTGCTCTGGGGAAATGTTGCTTTGCTTAAGGAGCACTAATGTAGTATTAATACAATCCCGAAAGTTTAGTGGCTGTTCTCCTGCTTTAAGTGGACTTACTTGGGTTTAGAAAATGGCAGATTTGTTCTCACTACTCTATTGACAAGCAGAGAAGCTACTTAAAATGTTTTCTAAATTCTTTTTGTCTGACAGGTAACTGATTACTCTTTTTGGATTAATGGATGGTTAATACAGGCTGTCCCTGCAGGCTAAGGTTCTGTTCCTTTCCTGCTGGCAAGTTATAGCATGATACAAGTATGCAAGTGCCAAAAGTGTCTTTTCCATCTTGCTTGCTGTCACACAGTAAAGTACTGGAATGCCAAACAAAGAAAACACATCCTGTTGCTGTCAAAAGCCTGTCATGCTGGTACTAAAAACTGAAACTATAAAAAGAAAGGTAATTTCTATCCCTTTGCACAGAAACTGATGTTTGTGTTATGTTTATCAAATACATGAAAGGATCCTGATCCATAACTGGAGCCAAAATACAAAAGAAATACTGAAGATTACAGTCGCACTGATGTAAAATAGCCAACTAACTTCACACTGGATTTTGAATCCTGTTTGGTGGAGGTCTAGTTTTCTAATAACCTGTGTCTGGGTCTCATTGGAAGTCATGCATGGAGACCACTTGCCTTTTTCCCTACCAGCAATACTTCTCTTCTTTCAAGCATGACAGGCCAATAGCATCCCAGGGCATGCTGAGCTAATGCCAGCAGTATTTTTCCTTTGTGGATCAAATAGCAGGAATTGGAATGAACCTTCCTCAAATTCTCTTTCAGGATCTCCTCCAGGCAAAACTTTGAGGTTTGCATAACTCTGAAAAGTAATCTGACCTTACTTTGGCAATGAAAAAGAAGCCTCTTATTTGTGCCAAGCAAAAATATATTTCTTCTTAGTAGCATTTTTCATTGCTAATATGTCATTTCTATCTTCCCCCTTTTTTTTTCCTTTTGCTATGATTTTCCCCTCTTTGAAGGACATCTTTGCATATACTGTTTCAGGCATGTTGAGACAAGAGCAAGATATTTGCAGTAGTTTATCAGAATGCATTAATCTGATGTGGTCAAACAAAACATTTCAGTTAGTGGTCTGAATGTGTTGTTGAAAACTGAAGGATGATGTGAATAAATGGAAAAATCAATTTCCTTTGTTTCTTGAAGTACTCCCAGAAGCCTCAGTAAGGACAATCCAAAAAAGAAAAAAGAAAATAAGAATGTCGCTTTGCAATTAATAGACAGAAATATGTTTTTAATACAATGTAATACATTGCCAGAATAAAAGTAAAACAGCTATCATCTTCATTTTTAATCAAGGCAAAGAATTTTTGTGATGCCTTTCATTTTCTCCTGTGAAATATTATTTTTATTTTGAGGCCAGCTACAGCCACAGAGATGTCAAGACATGGTACCTTCTGCCATTAGAAGTTTGTGCTAGCAGTTACAAGAAAGTTTAGTTCAGGACCTACAAGATTCTTTGGGCAGTTTCAGGAGATGGCTTGTGTCTCAAAGGTGGATATTTATTCACACACACACACACACACACACAAAAAAAAAAAAAAAAAGATGTACGTATGTCGTCTTAGTGATACAGCTGTGGCTGCTTCTTGCAACAGCTCTTGTGGTGTGTTCTTTGGAGATTCCTGAATGTAGCAAGCTTGATAATGATAATCTCAAATTCCTGGTGATTTTATAATGCTCTGGTGTGTTTTGAAATATCACAGATATGCCCTACCTTTAAACGATCAGGCTCCCTTCATTCACGCTTTAATCTTTTTGGAAGAGGAAAGAGAAAACAGTGTAGCTGTACATTATGTATTTAAATCAAGAAATGTCAGAGGGGCCATACAATGAGGGGAGCTCCTAAGACAGGTTGGAAGGAGGTCAGGCTGGATCACATCGATCACTATCTACAGCTTTAACCATATAGAGGAAAATCACTGAGGCACAACATCGGCAATGCACAGCTTTCATCACACCTTTGTCAACTCTGTGGGTGATGGAGTACAGGCTGTAAGTCCTTGATGTTAAATATGGTAATGCCCCATGGAGTTGAAGTTAATAATAAAGAGAGGAGCAAGGGAACATAGCGTTGAACAAAAGGGGCAGGTTGAAGTGATTTATTGGGAGAGCTGATTTTCTCATTACTATGTAACGGAGAAAAAGTTTTTAAAACACCAGAAGTTTTTAGGCTTTCTATGGCTACAGATGAGTGCTTTCAGTAAGATGAGTAGGCAGAGGATGTCCTTGTCTTACATTGCATAATTATTCTGTAGTGAAAAGTACTTATTCTATTCTGTGTGCTCTCTTCAAGCATTTACTCTCTAATCCGTCTCATAAATTAAGAGACAACAGTCACCTACTGCTTTTCAAAGTTCCCTGTTTGATGTCGTGCTTAATTCATCCTTTACACCAGGGTTAAGCCTGGCTTGCTTTTTTTAGTGCTGCCCCTATTTAATCTTCTTAATTTATTTGATGTGCTGATATTTGTTTAGAACTCTAAAATAGATATAAATAGTAAAATTGAGACATCACTGAAACAAAGAGAACCTCTGTTAATAAAAACTGGAAAATAAGCTTCTTTCTGTCTTCTCTAAAGAGATCACATTCATGAAGAGAAACTGTAAAGAGGAACGGGTTCATTTTGTGATAGATTGTTTTTTACAGAGAAAATAGAACCCAAGAACAGATTTTTGGGTTTGTTTTTTATTTTTTATTTTGTCACAAATACAGATTATAAAACTCCACACAAAGAGATTACATGATCTAGAACATCTCTGTACTATTAGATTTCATAAATTATTTTTTAATTAAGAAGACTATGTTTTCAGAAGCAAAAGATGCATCATTTATTGACCACACAAGACAAAATCATGTATCAATTTTAGCTTTCCAGGCCATAATGACATTAACTGAATTAAAGATATCACTTTAAAATAACTTTTCTTTATTTTCCTGCAACCTGACAAAGCTTAGGATGGGCAGCTGTATTCATTGTTGAGAAGACAGTGGCAGAAGATACGTTGACAACCAATTCAAAGGTCAATCCTGTCAACTCTCATTGCTGATCGGACTAAAATGTTCATCTGCATAGCAGGTAGTGTAATCCAAGTTTATGACAGACCCAACAGGACTTCTCTAGAACCTAATTTAAGTATAAGGTTACAAAATGGTGACAATGGAAGACAATGGTGTAACAGGGTTGACCTTGAGCATGAAATGGATTTCTGCTGGTGTGTAGGAAATTCCAGCTTAATCCTCTTATTTAAATGATCCTCTCTACCATACAGAAGTTGTTGTTCGTTCCACCAGTGGCTGTTTGTCTTGCTGTCCCTGTGCAGACATTATACAGCAACATCCCTGAAGTCCTGCAATTAATTCCTTTTTGTTTCCTCAGTGCCTGTTTGGTCATTTGGTCATTAAATACCTTTGGTCATTTAATAAGACCGAAGGAGCCATTTTGTCATGTACCTAGCATCACCACAGCTGAGTGTACAGTCAGTCTGGTGGAGAAGCTGTGGGTAAGATTTATCATTTGCTGTTTCTTACCTGGGCTTCCTCATTTGAATGGTTAAAAAATCTCAGGCTAAGCAAGGTCATTTTATGGGAGTTATAACATTCTATCCCAGTAAAGCAGGCTAACTGTTCCATCTCTTCTAGACCATGATTGCCAACTAAATTTATTTTAACTGTTCAGATCAAGAAGAAGTTATTCAGATGAACAGTATATGAGTTTTTTTTGGTTGGAAGGATTGTTCACTGTTGTGCCTTCACATAACACTAAATGAGAAAGGATATATCAGTTAAGTTTATCAGCAGCATTGCTGGGAGAGATGGAACCTAAAATGGCAAAATAATATCCCTTTATACAGGATGCTCAAAGGAAGTAAATTAAACTGCCAAAAGTGTGGGGTTTGCTGCAATGATTACACTGATTTTAGGTTGTTAGTCAGCTGAGCTTTGCTGGTTAGGCAGGGATTCCTCTTCTGTCTTCCTAACCAATAAAATCATGCCAGCAAAACTTTTAGGTTTTAGACAGAATGTAAGTGACATATTTCAGTTAAATGATCTCAAAATATTTTGTGCATCTCAATCTCACAAATATCCTTTTCAATTTACCAAAGCTGGTTTTGTAAGTGCATTAGATGTTCAGTTGCTTTTATATATAATTTTGTAAAACAATAGAGCATAGTATACAAGGGGAACCTTATTCCTCTAAGTAACTCTTTGTGCCTTTCAAATACTCAGTGTTTCACAAATAAACCTCTAACACTCTGTATTTCTCAAATAAACATCCTTATTTGTAATAATTAGTTCTGGAAAATGCCAAAAATTACAGACTTCTAGGTTCAAGTCCTGTGCAGCAGAAATGGAATTCTTAGAGATCAGCAAAAAGGCAGAATCCTGAGGTCTTCAGGAAATAATTAGATAGTTGGTTGATGATGTTTTACTGAGATTATTTATTTTTGTCAAATAGAGGAGAAATAAGTTTCAAGGAGCAATTAGAAAAAGAGATGCCCATCATTTATCTCAGTGGATCCAGTTTAATTGGCCGACATTTTTAGCTTTCTGTATTCCTCTGGTCCAAACTTTGCATGTGTTTTTGTATGACTGATTACACATGAAAGCAGATGCTGAGATTTCTTTGGATGCTTTGTTACCTTGAATTTTCCTAGGAAAAAAAATAAAATTTTCCTATGTTCTAAGTCACATTTAGATAATCCAGGACTGTGATTCAGCTGTTTCAGGTCTATCACACAGTCTAAGTGGAAAAGCCTCTCACAGTCTTCTGTCAAAAACATATGAAGATAATATGGTGGAAAGTGGAACGATTAGCAGTAATCAGCCCTTTTCAGCTCCTCCGAGAGTGGTACCATATTCCTCCCCAATTGGAGCTACTCAGATCACAATAGACAGCCTGACTTGCAAAGTGCTGAGCATCTGCAGTCCCATTGACTCACTTGGAAATGTAAGTAAGGCCTCAGCTGTCCTGAAACCCATTAAGTTTTGCAATTATTTGGGTGGTAAATTCCTCATACATAAGTTATGTGCCACTATTCTGGAAGTCAAAGGCTCAGTTCTGTACTCATGTAGCATAACCCATCCTGCCCATTAACTCAGCTTCATTTGTTTGGAAGAGTCTTCCCTTTTCTATGATCCCAGTAGGTTTTCTCTTGCCTTCTGATTACCATCTCTCTCACATCCAACAACAGTAGGACATTCTTTCCCCTCCTAACACTAAAAATGAGCTGTCATTCCAAACCTTTCTCACCTCATTCATGTTTTCTCAAAGCCATGTCTCCATCTGTAAACTTCCCTTTGCACTTGAACTTGCTCAAAGCTTGGGATCTCTTACCTGGCCACTGCATTGCTGCCCCTTACATGAGGAACCAGACCCTGTGCTTCTGAGCAGAAATTTTTGATAGGGATGGAAAAACACATCAAGGCCTGAAGAGTAAACCTCTTCTGCTGGTTGGCACCAGCTGGTGTCCCAGGCCTGGTCATCTTGGTATAATGATATTTTTAGCAGTCTATGACCTTGTGTCCACTCCTCTCCCCTGTTTTACCTACAGGAACCATTGCCAGGGCCAAAGGCGCTGGTCAGCTCCTGGCTCACCCCTGGTGTGATCCCCTCAGGGCTGCTGAAACAGCCCAAGACTGTGCTGGCTTCACTGTGATCTTCACTGTAGAGCATCTCAGCCACAGCTAACAGATATGATTGCTTCCTCTGGGCATTTTGTGCCTAACACTTTGTTATAGCAAGTCCTCAATGAAAACTTAAATTAGCATGTCTAGTGTTAGAATGAGTGTATTTATCTTAGGCTAACATGACCACAGTTAATAATCATGCTGTAATTGAAACTCGCCTTTGACATCACCTCCCGACTGACTAATTGGATTATGTCTAGTTATTCTTTTTTTTTCTGGCTATTCTGATCAGCCTGAGAGGTAACTCCCCAGTAGTATTAAACTAAAACTAAATTGACCTGTCACAGAAACCAAAGCATGAGTTCATTTTTTACACTAGAGACCTTCCTGAACAAGTTAAGGGAATAAGGTGAAAGTTTGTGCTTTGGTGCATGGTGGAGCTCAGTGACTTCTTGTGTCACCCAGGATTTTGGAAGTCAGTTTTGCTGTTGCTTTGCTTTCATCATAATTATTTCCATCAGGACAATATGGGTTTTAGATGCTTCCAAATCTGAATGTTAACATTATATTCTCTCACCATGTGTAAATGAACATATGAATTGTGGAATATTAAAATTATGTTCTTGGGTAGTTTAAAGCATATAACACACCCTTCATAATGCTATTTATAAACATAGAGAGAGAAGTGAATATCTCAGTTAAAACAGCCAGCTGACTATGTGGCTTACAACATATAAAGCACTTCCCTCATAATGTTTGCATTTGTGGGAATATTTCTTTTTCCTATACTTTGTCATGCACTGATTTTAAATGACTGATCTCTTGCACGATAGCCTGTGTGGCTGTGATACAGCTGGCAGGCAGCCTAAGGCATTCTTTAATTTTTAAATAAATAAGTTAAAATAACAGGGATTGAAACTGTGGCTATATTAAACTTGATATAAATAACCTGACTTACATAAAGACAGCTATAACTTTATAACTTGAATTCAGCTACAGATTCTGTATCACTTCATCCATTATTCTAAAAACATTTCTAGGGGAAACATACGAGCTGGCTACCCATGATTTTTCTTGGAGGGACAGAAGGGACTTTTTTGTCCTTGAAGTCACCTGTTAATTTCTTAAAACCGTAAAGAGCAACAGGACATCATGTTTCTATACACACAGACTACCTGAATAATACAGAGATAAGTTTCAATGCTGAGTTTATTTTTTCCACTACAAGAAACATGTGATATTTCCACTAAATGCCTACATGAATTCACAGCTGGTGTAGATCAGCAAATTTCCATTGACTCCTTTCTTGATGCTGTGTAACTTTAGGAAGTGCCTGGCATCGTTATCAAAAGGATAAACAAGAAGAGATCAGCCAGGATCCTCAGACACAACTCCCTGTAACTTCAGTGGCGAAGCATCATACACACTATGCAGAAATTTTGTGTGGATTTATCTGAAACAACTCAAAGTATGGGGTTTTTTTCTTACTCCAAAAATGGTATAGCCATGTCACATATGCTAGAGAAAAAAAAAATATTTATAATTTAAGTAATATATATTACTTAACACAAGTGCTATTCCAAACATGCTGCATAAATCCATGCTCCTCGTCCTAGCAGCTGAAGCAATCCCAGTCCTCTTGGGAGAAATTGAAGTCTTGGCTAACCCTACCATGTCCTGCGCCTCCCACTCCCACCCTTGGAGTGGGGTGAAAGGATTTAGGAGAGATTTACTGTGGCAACAAGCCTAAACCCATCTATTTAATTCCAGAGCTATTTTCCCTTTTTGCAAAAGGAAAGCACACAGCCTTTCTTTGTGCACCACTTTGTGGTGTAAAACTTCTCTTGATTAAGGCACTGTATAAATGCAAGACTTTTGTACCCATGTCATTGCCTGGTTATGCTGTTGGTCCATCTGCTTCATCTGCTACTGTTTGTGCTCTGATCTTAAAGGCTTTCCATCGTGTGATATATTTGGGTGCTGTTAGATTTATATCTGAGTTTGTTTCAGGTTGAGATTTTTCATATTGCTTCAGGGAGTAGGATGCCAAATTCACCCCACACTGATGAGAAAGTAACCTTTCCCTTTCAAAACAGGTCCTCAGCTGCAGGATTTCACTCACACTAGCTAAAAACTTTCCAGTACAGAGACTGTTAACATATTTAGAGGTGATGGTTGCTGATCAGATGCCGCTCTCACAGGTGACCAGGATGAAAATAGGTGATAAAATTCCTTTCATTAAAATCAATATGTGAGGAATGGCTTGACTTTGCAACTTTTGAGAAGGAACGATAGATTCCTTTGAGTCCTGTAGTGCCCTTCCCAGCACCAACTGCACTTCTGTGTGTAAGAAACTATACAATAAAGGTCCATGGGCTCTATCTTGTAAATCATGTTGATTTCTGTCTCCTAAAACAAGCTTAATACCTGGCTGAAAAATCACTTCTGTTAATAATATTCTTTGTAAAAAAACAACTGGGCTTACAAGTATACTCTCTTTTTTTGAGTGGAAAACTATAAAGATGGTCTGACTGATTTTCTTTCCATAAAAGTTATTTATTTCCTCTCTCCTCCATGTTTTCATGCAGTTTTTGGAATCCCTGAAGACTCTGTATCTAACAGCAGCAGGAAAATACAATTTCTTCCCTTAATCTCTGAAGCGCAGCAACAATGTTGTTTCCAGCACCTGGAAGGCAAGAACAGGTGTTGTCATTTTTCTTCAGCACAATTTAATTTTTTCAGAGTTATTAATAACTAGAATGGTAGATTTCCATCCTTGTGTTCTGGTTTGTTTCAGAGCTCCCAAAAGGTCCCAAATTATGCAAAGTTTCAGGAGAGACTCTTGTCTCTTCAACGAAGGCAATACTGGAGACATATAAAAGCAACTCCAGAAACAGTAAGATTGGACTTGTAGCCAGATGGGATGCCAGATGGCTATTTTTTTTTAAAGTTGTCATGGGTAAAAGAGAGGAAAGGAAGAGAACTAACACTCAGCTTCAGATGCACCTTCAGATGCTACCTGCTGTGTATGAGGCCTTGAAAAGTATGATTTACTGATCTTATTGTGAGAACCTGCACTAACATTTGCTCCTGTATAGCAGAACTAATATGTGCACAAACAATGCAGCTACTTTCATCATCTAACAAGAATAATTTATGGATTACGACCTGTAGATTACTTTATTATACAGTTACCAGCTTCATGAAGTAGAACCTGCTTTGAATAACCATGATTATTCCATGGAGACATCTCACAGAGTGATCATTAAAACCCCTGGTCGCTTGCCAGTTGCCATAAAAGTTCTTTGTCACACAGTAGGACTATGGCACTGTGTAACTAAGCAGACGAGGGTTTGTTTTCTGCACTGTTTTCCATGTTTTTTTGCCTTTGGCAAGCACATTGCTGCTGACTGCACACCTACAATCTTTAGTAGAACTCGATATGCTAAATCTGTTTCATGTTCATCTAATTTATGCCATGATTAGTATTTGCAAGAACAATACATGTCAGGAGTGAGTTAATGTTTGCATAAAATATATAAGTTAATCAGAACTCAGCAAGCTCACGCTACCAAACTGACTTGGCTTATTGACAGCCTGTTAATGTAAAATGCAGACCATGTTAATTGTTAAATATGCTGATCATTCTTTCCAATTCTCATCAAACTAAATCCAAATTTAGAGTAAAGGAATTCAACTTCGTCTTCAATGGCGATACCCCTGTTTTAATGTGTGGGTATTCCTAATCTTCCTCTCTCCTTTCTTATCATTTGTACATACTCTTCCATTCTTTTTGAGACAGTAAATGCTGTATGAAGCATCATAACAGAACACACTGGCTGCTGCTCCTGCTTTGCTCTAGACTGGTTGTGTGATCTCAGCACGTTTCCCTACAACTGCACAGAGATACACCTTTTCTGCAATACTTCTGAGAAGTCATTCTCTAATTCTTGTTGATTTTGGGAAATTAATACCTAAAGGATCACAAAGTTCACTGCACTGAGCATGGCAGCCTAAATAGTTATAAATTCTGAGATCTTCACAATAGCATCAGACCCAGTTAAATATTTGGATGCCTTACAACTTGCTACAGCCAAGTTTAGGACACATTCTTTGGTGCAAATCCATTAATATAATGGTAGGAACTTATTTAGTTATAGGTACCTAGAGCTATTTCCTTTTTGGACTACAGACATTAATAGTGATTGCAAAAAACTAACTCATGTCTTTAATTTGTTGTAAAAATAAAACGCTCCTCCCTACCTTTTAATAACATGATACCCTGTGCTCTTTCCAAAGTTCTATAAATGGTCTTAAAAAGAAAACCCTGAATCCATGAAATGTGGCGGGTTCATTTAACATCTGGAAGTACTCTCATGGCTGTCTTCACTTGCTTTCAAGACAGTGAAAAACTAGGCTGTATGATTTCTTGCTATTCATACGAGGAGCACCTAGTAGCATCATTGCTAGTAAATAAAAGATTAAATTTTCTACACTGGAGATTGATGTTTTAAAGTTTGGGTTTGGGCATTTTCTGAGGGCCTGTTACTAATACATAATGTTAGGAGCTATTTGTTTTTACTTTGAAACTAGAGGAGGCAATCTAATGCTCATTAGGTAATCTTTATTGGACCATCTCTACTGTATTTATACTGAATAGTACCCTTATTACATGCTTAGTTCCATTTATTTCATCTGTTAAAATTAGATATTTCCACTGTATTCAAAAAGCGTCCATGTTCTTGGCTAGCAGGCCCAGAATTTGAAGCTAACCATTAGAAACTGTTTCTAAAGCAACTTTTTATACAGTTTACCATTCCCATCTCTTCTGCTCAGGAGCGTGTTCAAGATGCCTGTGATACCAGTCCCCTACATGGAAAATCAACAGAAAGAATAGAGCGACAACTGTGATTTTAAATAAAGTAAAAAACAAAACAAAAACAGGTAAGAAAGTAAACATTCAAACTTTTCATTTTATATAATAAAATATGATGATTTAAAAAGCTCCATGTTTAAAGGGCCCTTTACATGTTTGCTTTAATAATGTCGGGGGTTTTTTTGCTGGCTCTGGCCACTTTTTGGATCTTCCCTAATTGACTTTAAAAAAAAAAAAAAAAGAGAGAGAAAAAAAAAGAAAGGAAGCAGTTCTGGGTATTTTTAACAGTTTAATCCCCTCTTTTGACATTTGCTGTGTACTCCCTGGTTTTGCAGTTTACTGTGTCAGAATGCTGTAGTGAAATCCCAGCTATACAGAATAAATAGGACATTAATGTGGTCATAGCTGTGTGACTTGAAGAAATGGCTAGACAAAGCAAAGCGTTTCCCATTAGATATGTGAAGAAAACAAATAATTGTTTAGATAATATTTGTATAGAAAATGACCAGAGGTTTACACAGAAGGCACTGAAAGATGCTGATTGTGTCCTTTTTAAAATCAGGTTTTAAATGTCTTTTTTTTTTGCATTTTTCAGCTAAACCAATAAATAAAGAATAAAAATGAAGACATTTTTTCTCTGCAGATATTTCAGGCGGAAAACAACCCCTGCATTTTAATAGATGTGCTGCATTCATACAGCATGCAGCCTACGATGTTGGCACTGGCACTGCAGCAGTGACTGGCATCTTCTAGGAGGTCCTTTTCACATACGTCTTCCATATAAATATGAACTCTACTTGTCACAGATAAAAGCTTGATAGAAAACTATTCAGCTCAGATTTTTAAATTTTTTTTCTTGATCCTGCTAGGACCAATTCAAGAGTACAGTGTTTAATAATTACTAAGTCTTGGAAAAAGCACCAATATTGTATCAGTGAACTAGAGGATACTGAAGCATAGGAAAAGATACCATGGGCATAAAGCAAGCTTCCAGATGGACTTGACCTTCACAGCTGTGTGCTGAACGTCTTGCTGAGGCAGGCTGCTGGACACGTTAGAAACCAGGCGATGACCCTCAGTCAACTTCACAACGCCCATCAGATCCAGCTGATGTTCCTGTGTTATAGTTTCACTAGTGACCTGAGGATGGCAGTGTCCATGTTGCCTGACCAATACCTAAAATAACACAGACTTCCTATTTATCTGCGAAGAGTTAAAGCTTTCTATCTTGAGCTTGTTTTTTCCTGAAGACACTACAATAAGCAGATACAATGGTGGTTTGTTTTAATCCTATAGTCAGCTGGAGACCTTGCCACACTGTAAAATACAACAGACTTCTCTAGGGTTATGAGGAATTTCTTCCAGTAATTCCTTCCAAAATGGAAGTAAAGGTTCAGGATCTCATGACCTACGTTGTGAACTTAACTCATATCATTACTGAAAGCAGTTTGTTTGCAGAGATTTTCTTTGTATTTACTATTCCAAACAAAGGAAATTCTTTGTCAATTTTCTTTCATTGCAACATTTTCTTGGAAGATTCATTTGTATATTTTTACTTTCTTTTTGTTTGTGTGTTCTCTATGAGGCATGGAAGAAATTTCAAAGCAATATATGAACCAGGCTTTTCCTTCTCAATATGGCATGCTAGTCTTCAAAGGACTCTCACGTATGTGCACTTGGGACTCTACTGCTAAGCTGGAATTCTTTGGAAGTGGCCACAGATTCAGGGTTCCCAAGTTTTGGGACGTCTCATATGATACAAATGGGTTGGGTTATCAGCAACTATTCATGTCTTTAACATTTTTTTTGCTAAAACCTTCTGAGGATAACTATTTCAAATTGAAAAATCTTAATAAAAGCATCACTTGAAAGTACAGACTTACCATTATAGTTTTGTCCCTTCCAGCTGCAATATGCTATATTGTCTTAAAAGTGAGTAGCTGATTTATTAGTTATTTTGACATATTGTCATGACAGTTCTGTATTTTTATATTCTGGTGAGGCCTTACAGTGTAAGACTAACAGAAGCTTTCCTAAACATTCAGAAAAAAGTCTGGCAAGGGAGTTGCTAGTGATTGCTCTATTTGTTCTTTAATATGATGATACAAATACAGCATTTCATAGCAGTGCATGGGGTATGCATGTGATAAGAAAGTTTTTCCCAAGGCTCCCAGCTCATTTATGTGTCATACAGTGGTATGGAAGGGATTTGGATCCTTTATCACAAGCAGCCACTGCAGGGTTTTGTAAAGCTGTTCAACTTTGACTATGGCTGTAAATGTTCTCCGCAAATTCTTTTTTAAATGACGATTTTGGACAGAAGTTAGATGAGCTAATCCTTATAAGTTATAACATATGCCATACCAACTAGAATGTAACGTATTAAAACTTTGGAAGCCCATTAAGATCCATGACATTTAACCCAGTTTAATTTTTTGAAACAGGATTCCTTTTTTATGAAATAACAGTCAATTCAGCTTTCTCAGCATTATGTCTGTGTGTAATGGAATCATCCATCAGCGTGACTGATGATCATCCAGGGCTTAATGAAGGGGGTTCTAGCAATTATAAATCCTGACTTGTGAGCAAACAGGCATCCTTCAGGAGAGCCCTGCTCTAGCTTTGTACCACCCCAGGTATCCCTACACATAGAGATATAATTTAACAACCCAGAGCCAGAGCATTTGGTGCACAGACACCTGAGCTGACACTAGTCAGAAAGCTCCTTTTGGCTGGTGTCTAAGGCTTCATATCTCATGTGAGCATTACCTTAGAACTCGCTGCACACTTCTCAACTGCATGGCGTGGATGGGCCTTGTTAATTCCAGGAAATAATATCAGCCAGGGAGCAGAGCTTAAAGAAAAACCTTTTACTAGGTTTCACAGACTGAATTCAGTCTGGATCTGTGGCAGAAGTAGCAGCAGAATAGCAAGATTTTTATTCAGTCTAGAAAAAAAAATGGTTGTTCTTAATCAGTGGCCTAGTGCTGTATTTAGGACCTATGTCATTATGACAGTGTAACAGGGATTTCTGTTCCATTTTATTCCACACTGACCCACTAATTAAAGGTGTTTGGCTGTCAAAGGAAACTAGAAATTATTTGTAAAAAAAGGGGTGACTATCTCTTAATTTTTATTTTTTTTTTTAATTCTTAGGTTGTAAAATGGAAGGGTACTGTACACTGGAGAGATGATGAAGAAGAAAGATCCTGGAAGGAAACAGCCCCAAAGTGAAAAGAGGAATTTGGGTAGAAGGATCTTGACAGGGTTACTATTTTGCTATATCTGTATAACCCTTATGTTGACGTAAGTAGAATGTAATTGGCTGTGGAGCCTTTCCACAACTGGTATTGCTGAAGGGCTTAACTAGAGCTGTTAAACAGGATAACCCAATAGGTAGAAATATGGGAGAAGGTTCCTTGATGTAATAGTGGCGTCTTGGCTTTGGTTATTCTTTTTCTTTTTCTTTTCTTCCCCCAGTCCTGAAGTCCTACAACATTGGGGTGAGATCTCTGAGGAAAGGATACTGAGCAGAGGAGGAGGATTGCAAATGAGTCTGACTGCAAGTGTGTGCCAGACAAAGGGAAGAGGAAGAGTGCTGGACTCTACAAGTGTTCAGGAAGATAAAAGCACAAGAGCCTACCATGGTGGACCACAGACACAGCATCCCGGTTTGTGACATTTGGTTCCAGTTATAATGTGACATCCTGTTTTCCCTGATCCTGCGATCTACCAAGTGAATAGGATTGAGCAGCTTTTTAAGGTGTGTGTAACAGCATGGTAGAGTCGGACACAAGTGAAACCAGTCTCAGCTCACCATCTGATATAGCTTGATTAACAGAGACTCAGTTTCTGTATCATGGGGCTGTGAACAGCTTTAACTCAGTCATGTAACTTTGAATTTATCAAGTAGAATACTCCAAATTAACAGACGTGTTCATTACAAGTATCCTATTTAACTGAACTATTAGCAATTCAGTATTTATATGGCATCATTCAGGAATTCCAATGTGTTCTATTCTGAATTTTTCCTTGCATTGGAAGTAGGATCAGCTTACCCCAGCAGTGCACTAGATAATCCTGACAGGTTCAGAAAGTGACCTTCCAGAGGGCCTAACCATGACCCACTTTGGCTGCTGAGGCACCGTCACAAAATCCCTTGCCATTTCCCACCTGCTGTAAATGACATTAAAGATAGAGCTGAGACAACAGTTTACTAGAAAACATAATTACAGGTCCATTTTTCTTCATTAAATTAATGTTAAACATAATCTTTTACAGAAGTTCCATTCACGGAACAGATGGTAAATACAAGGTAATACAGATACGGATTAAACAACATTGGCAACAGCTGATACATCTACACAAAGCACAAAGCTAGTGGGTGCTAATTGTTCTTTAAAACTGTGCTTAAATTATGGAAAACAAAATCATTTCATTTATTTGTTTTTAAATTTGTTCAGATGCAAAATACTTCCATGAAGCTACAGGGTAAACGGCTCTCAAGATCTCTGTCTATGTAACTTCAAAATCCACTTTATTAAATATTTTGAAGAATTTATTGTAATTTCTGTTTTTACTGAGTTATGATATCAAATAAATAAATTGCTTGAGCAGGGAAGCCAGGTGGTTAGATCACAAGAATTAAAGCTCTGGGCTTTTCCAGTGGGAGGAACTGCTGTCTTAAGAATAGTACAGCAAGATTTTGCTTGCCTAAGTAAAGAAACCCAAAGAATTCAGCTCCCACATGATAAAGTGCAAACCGCTGTGTGAAGCAACATATTCCCCACACTGCAGCTAAATGTCTGAACACAGCCTGCATCAAAAGCCTTTTTTCTTCACATTGCTGGTATCTGCTGAATAGCTATTTAGTTTCTTATGGTCCCCATAGCCTCCATAAATGCAAGATCAACCAAAACTCTTTTGCCTGCATGACTGTTACTTTCCATGGGGCTGGTAAGGACCCAGTCCCTGGGATTTGGGCAAACAGTTTAGGACCACAATCTAAAATAATTTCTAGAAAAGGGGCAAGGGAAAAGTATCCCTGTCTTACTTGTTTGGCTTGACGATGAAGTGACAGAAATACTCCTGTTAAAAACTTGATTTTTCCTTTATGTTGAAACAATATCCAAGGGAATTTCCACACTTACTGTCAAAAAAAGACCTAGATTCAGCTGACCTATGCTCTGCAAGACCCTACCTCTATGATTGCCACTGGTTGTGGCCAGGCGAGGGAGACAGGGAGACAGGCTGTGTGGGACTGGACCATGATGTCCACAAAATCATTTGCTAGATAGTTGGATGTGTTTATATACATCCAATATATTATTTATATATATTTTTATATATATACTATATCTCCAAGTCCTATTTGAGAGCCATGATCTCAGGCTCCCTTGAAACCATCACAAATGCGAGTTAAAGAGCAGCAGTGACTCAAACAAGGAAAGCTTGTCTTTAGTGTGCTCCCCTCATTTTCTCTTTGCTCTCTCTTTCTCTCTCTCTCATTTCCCTGTCTTTCTTTGTGTGTGTTTTGAGGTATGCAAATTTGTACAAGTATGTTTATACTTAAGCAAACAAAACTTCTTGCTTTGAAAATATTAAGTATTCAAATATCTGGGGAAGAAAAGTCAGTGAGTGGATGTTATGCACTGAAACAAAATAAAACAAGACAAAGAAACTCTAGATTTATTACAAAACTAAAAACCTAGTGCCTACAAAACAATTTGCTTTAAGTATGGTAATAATTCCTTGAGGCAGATTATATGAGCCCCTTACATGTGTGTTACACTTCAATAGTGAAATGCAACTCAGTCTAGCAAGGAGATAAAACTCCAATGCTTAGAGCGAATAGGCTCTGGCTTAAAATGCGTCTTCCTGAGTCACTGCAGGATCTAGCAGTATTACTCTGCAACTTTTCAAACACACAAGATCATGGAGTTTTCAGTCACGTATTTTTGGCGTTAATGATGAGATGTCACATTCTTAGAGAAATATATAGATATTACTTTCCAAAATACCTACAAACTTACTGTCCATTGATTCAGGGAATTCACCTGGGTGAAATCTAATCTGTAAGAATAAATATTTGGAGGTTAGCTAGGCTGGCTCTCTGAACCCTGTTGCACGGCATGACCACAGGCATGCAAGGCCAGAGGTACCCATAGTGCTGGAAAGAGAGGGAAGGTGAGACTGCAGTGTAACCTCCATGGGAGCACACCTCGCTGTAGTGCCTGATTGCCGGGTCCCACTGAATCTCTGTTGAGTTTCTGTGAAGTAAGAGTCCAACCTTAAGTATTTTCCTCCCCCCGTCCCCGCCGTTTTTCTTCTCCCCTATTCCTTCTCCAGTTTGTGAAAGCCTGGCTTGAAATTTCTTATAATCCATTTTTCTTAGGTGGGTTTTTTTTATATATATAACATTGCACTGTTACAAATAATAAATTCTTTCCCTTCCTTAACAGCCTCTAGCACATATAATTTTGGCTAGCAGCTTGAATAAACACATCCCTTCCCATCAAGGCTGCATAAACATATTGGGTGCTGCCTGATCCAAGACACCTTTACTCTTACTTCGGCATTTGTACAGTCTACCACAAGATGCCTTGGAAACTTCGGGGTTTCCAGCATAACTAAGAGTGCTAACTCCAGATATTTAATGTATAAATGCTCTTTCTTTCTCAGTCTCTCTCTTCCTCTCCCTCTCTCTCTCTCTCCCCCCACTTGGAAAGCAATCTTATCACCATTTATTTTATATAAGCCCCACTTCAGAATGAAATAGGACTATCATTCTTCTCGTTTATTTTTTCCTGTCTCATCTTTGTTTTCTGTGCTCTTGGAAGGCTGTTTGTCCTCTTTTCTACTTGGCATGGATTCAGTAGGGGTTTTTTAGTTGTTTCCAAAGCTACAATGCTAAAAGGCCCCAGAGGAGTTGGGTACTTGACTGGAGAGACACCAGCAATGTGGAGGCCCTACTCCTCTTTCTTAGAGAGTTAGCAGGAATACTTTTTGCTGGGATTTTCAAGGGAAACTAAAGGGCCCTAGGCACCAGCTTCATATGAGCTATCTCTAATCTCTTCGCCTCCTTTGAAAATTCCTAGCATATGCATTCATCTCATGTACATTTTGCTGTAACTACCTCATGACTAATTGTAAAGGTCTGAAAACCAGCTTGTGCTAGAGCTTTGCTGATTAGATGTGGTGCTGCTCACTAGTCCTGCTGTGCTGTGGAAACAGGGACACTTTGCATTGCTGATCTCCTCTAACAACCATCAGCAGGAATGTGAAGTGTCGCTCAGGGAAATACAGTCTCAAATGGAAGAACTGTTATTATTTAAATTATACTAGAATTAACCAAATAAATGGGCCAGATGTTTTATCCAGTCTAGACTGTTTGTGCCATAGGTGCAGTTTACAAATGTTATAGTAATTTAGCTGATGATTATTTCTGGATTTCAAAGCTCTTTTGAAATTTTCTCATTGCTAGGTTTAAATCAAAATTTTGAGAATGAAAAATAAGTTTTTGAAAACCTTTGCTGAGGTAAAAGTGTTCAGTTCAGGGTGGAGATTTCACTAGTAGTAAAAGAGGCCAGACTAACCAATACCAATCCTGGCTGGGCCACGAGGGTGAGGGACTCAGATTTTGTTGCATAAGTAATTATTTATAGAACAGATCCAAAAGAAGAAAGTACCAATCCAATAATCTAATGGTTGAGTACCAAAATAGTAGTCAAAGGACTTGAACCCATCTTATTCACAAGAATAATCTAACAATGGGGCAATCATCATCCCTGTTTGATAATTTCAACTGTTACACTATCTCAGGTTAGTCTCAGAAGCTCCTCTGTTCCTGCAGATGTGCATTACCCCACTGACTGCATCTCTATGGCAATCCTACACTGAGCACAGTGGAGATGGGACCCAGACCCTTTTAATACTTCACATGCTGATAGGTCAGATGAAATAAACTAAATGAGGAGATTGTTTAGAATGTCTTATCAATGTATTGCCTTTGAAGTGTAAAGAGACCAAAACTAGAATTTAGGGCAGAATTGCTTAAGAACTTAGCCAACAACTTATTTATATTATTATTAATGGTACCTTTAAAAGGACAGACACACCCAAAATAAGCTTTGCACTGTACACACATGTAGAAAGACAAAGTTCCTGCCCAAATAGCAAACAATTTAAAAATATTTATTTCCTTGTTACTATATTTGACAATGAACGTTTCAAATGGAGACACTGAAGATTTAACTCCAGTCTCCAGTGCTACCTACAATAATAAGATGTACTTTTCTGTATAATTCCACATTCTTGGAACACAAAGAAGCATTTTAGATTTATAGTCACCTGAAAAACTGCTGATGGCACATTGACACAAATAATTCATTCTACTACCTGTCCTAATAACTTTTCTCTTTTTTTTCTGTCAATAGTTTTCTTTCTGGTTGCACCATTATTTGAACTTATATGTTTCAGTGATTAATTAATACATATTTCATTCAGTTTGAGCCATGGAAATTTCTGGCTACATGGAAACTCTTCCCATTGTCCTGATTTTAATTAAACTACTCCATTTTGTACATTTCAGTAGATTTTATTAAACTAAAATCTCATACTGTAGATAATATTTTTCTTAACAGAAAAGGAAAATCTGATGGTTTTTTAGGTATTCCAAGAATAGAGGAAGACTTTAGATGCTAGACATCTCAGATCATCATATCAGCTTGGTCAGATCCACTCAAGGATTTAGACACCCAAATGGGATTTTGGCAGCATTTAGGTGCTTAATTCCAAGAATAGGTTGCTCCACCTCTTGCATGGACCTCCAGGTGTCCAGAATTATTTACACTTTGGCAACTGGCCCGTTATTTTGGTCCTGTTGTTGTCTTGTGAAAATGAAGAGTAGATCTCTGCCCTGCTTGGAAGCAGAGATACTTGATCAGCTGTGGTAGAGCTGCAAGAACATCCCAAAAGATCCTATTTTAGAAGATAGCAGTGTCAAATGCTGTGCTAGATAGAACTGGTGTATACTGTGGACTTTTCCAGTCGAACTCCAGTTATGGCTCTGACCAAGTTCTTTGGACCAAAATGTTCTAGTGTCCACTAATTTTTGGGTATGTCAGATTTCTGACCAGCTGCCCTGAGGTTATATCAATCTGAGTTACAGAAGTAAAAAAAAAAAATTCTGCAGCTTCACCTGAAGATGGCAAGAACTGCAGCTCCCTACTTCATAGCCCCAGAGCTGTTGCCAGCTGTTGAAAGTACCTTAGCTGCTGCCTGCCTCTGAGGCACAGTTTGTTCCAAGGCTTTGGAACAAAACATTGATTTTATCATGTAATAGAAAAAAAAATGTAATGAGGCTGTAAATCCCTTCTAACTAAGCACAACTATTTAGAATCAGTGAGCGTATTTCCCCAAGAAACTTCTTTTTACTTTGAACTACGCTGGTTTCTTTTAAATATGACTTCTACAGAAGGTATTTGTTCCATGGTATTTTTTTAATCCACAGCTTCTCTCTGAGTGTTGTGCTCATTTTATGCGTTCAGACTTTCCTGCATATGGAGTGCCAGCCGAAAGCAGGAGCAGCATCACGAGCAGCCGTATTTGAAGCAGTCGTGTGCTGCTACATGCATGAGGAGAGAGCGGCGCTGGGCAAAGGCTGCACCCTCCGATGTGCCTTCCATCCCGGTGAGCTTTGTTGACTCAGAAACATGTGCACGGTGGTTCTGTGGCAGGTCCACAAGTTGATGCAGAGACAAATTGCCTTACCCAGTCAGCTCCACAGATTAAAAACTGAGACTGGCAGTACATCAAGTACCAAAATTTGTTCCAGATTTAAGCAAATGCATAATGGCAGGTGTACAATGGAATTTAGGTCAAGCAGGCAAGAGAGATCAACAGCACCGAGCCACAGGCTCTAATTCTAACTAATCAAGACACCGGCCAGAGGTTTAGTCCTGGCAATTAAAGTAGCAAACTTAGAATAATTACATGTTTGGAAAAACATCCCCTTGGGCATTCATAGTCAGCCCAGATCACTAGAAATGATTGTGATAAAAAGCATAATGAAATAACCAGGTCGGCTGGTAGCAGCCAGAACATCTATTGTAATAATCATAAGCCAGGCTCTGCAGAGAGATTTTGGGGGAAGACTAGAGAATTAGTGAAGAACTAGTGTGTGGGAAAATGAAGCTACTTAGCTATTTGGGAAGCCAGAAATCTTGAAAGAATCCTATACAAGAAAAAAGAACATTCTGACACATTAGATTTAGCAGAGCACTCAGAGATAAATTTCTTAATCTCTATGACTGATGTCAAATATTTAAAAACAGTTGTTTGAAAATTGCTGTTTATTTCAGGCAGGTGTTCAGTTAAGCCTTCACAGGAGCATGAAGATGTCTGCAGAAATCTAAAGCACATAAATTCAAGGAAATACCCTCGGGGTTAAGAAGTAGGATGTAATGTAAATTATTCATAGCTGGAAATTAGTAATTAGTCATTCAGTGACAGAGGAGACAGGAAGCCTAGACAAAGTGTTCATTAAGAGGTTCTAGGCCCTTTTTCAGGCAGGCTGCAAAGTGATAACTAGAGTCATCGCCCAAAGAAAAGCCCACAACACACCCAATTAGGAAGAGGTTATCTTGCAGGAGCAGATTGTAAGTCAGAGAGTCTTAGAGCTGTGTGAATAAAGTTATGTTCCCCATGGACCCAGATGGAAGTTAACTGAAGAGATTAAGACATTGCCCATAGGTGAGCTGCCAAACTACTGTTCAATGAACAGGGAGTCATCTGCTCCTTGAAAGATGTCCCTGAGCTAATGAAAGTCATCTAAGTCCATGGGGTCACTCATTTAGGATCATGTGAAGCACATAAATATATAGCACTGGGTTGCCACTGTTTAATATTGCACTATTATTCACTTTGAGCACTTTGGGGCAGGGACCCTAATGACCTAGAAACTTACGCAGTGAGTACTTATGGGGCCCACATGCTCCTGGAAAGGAAACAGAATGAAAGTATTCAGCTAAATAAGGGAACTGGAAATGTACAAAGATACAATAAATGCAATTTACAGTAATAAATGTAATAAACAGGGCTGCAGAAAAAAGCCAATTATTTTAAAAATTAATCTTGTTGTTTTAACATGCTTAGAGGAGTTTGGTATTTAACTAACTTGCTACTATTTTTTTGGGAACTGCTTTGGTAAAGATTTTGTGTTTTGAAATACAAAAACTAGAAAAATGCAATGAAACTAAAATTCATTGCTAAAATAAATAAATACACTTAAATAAAAAAATTTATTATCCAAAGAATTTGTAACTTTTGGGGCTAAACTTTGGAAAAAAGGTAACTTTGAAAAAATGGGCTTAAAAAATCTGCAAATTTTTCCTTTTAACCTGAAAATGCACATTTATTAAAAATATTATTAAAAACGTGTATCATATGCAAGTTCATTTAAGTTTATAAGATTAATTGCAGCAACTTAGTTTCATAAGTTCAACCTATGCAATAGATTTAGGGCGGTATGATAGGCAACTATTTCCTAGGGGATGGAGTCCTCCATTTGAATTCTCCCACAAAGGATCCTAAAGGATCAGAGAACTGTATCTTAGAGGTTTTTCAGTAGAAGAAGAGCTGTACCCACTCTGATTTTACTCTGTGTGCACAATGTTAACACGGGTTTGACCCATGGCTGTTATTGCTCATGCTGGGAGAAGCAGGAAAACTGAATGAAGGTTGGCAGTATGGTTCTTAGCGCTGGAGTAAATTTAACAGCTCTGTGTATTTGTTACCTGCAAATTCTCAGAGGGCTTACTCCATTTGTGCTTTATTTGGTTTTTGTTTTTTTTTTTTTTTTTTTTTAGGGGGATATACATGTAGGAAGAGTGCTCAAAGCCCAAAAGCATTTGAGTGTTGTTGGTCTGCATTTATGTGTCAGAGAAATGGTGTTAACTGTTGATGATCTCCGCTTCCTTAAGCTTTAGCCTTTACCTACCCCCAGAAAAGCACAAGGCAAAGCTCTCCTGATGAGAGCTGAGGGCATTTTTATGCTACGGGACTTAATTAGGAGCTTGTATTGGAATTTGTGTTTATTTTGTAGAAAGGCAAGCCATAAGGCTTCTTTTTAGCATGCTGTGTATAGACTGTCTACAGGTTATACAGAAGGAAAGAAAATGTATACAAGGTCAAGGGCAACTACAGTATACAAGAAAACTGTCTTAAATTGAGGTACATATCTAGGTCAAGAAAGGGTTTCAATAGAGTGGAAAAAATGAGAGAAAGAAGATTTAGGAGACATAAATAATTATCAAGTGCATTTTTGGCATGTGGACACTCTCAGGATAGAGACAGTCAAATAGCTTGTTTGAACTAAAGTTGGCCAGTTTTTGCTATATGAGGAGCATAGCAGTGAGAATCATTTTTACAATCCAGAGGGAGGAAATGAGAAGATTACATAAAAATCAACAGAATTGGAAAAATGTAATAATACAGAATTCTGACAAATACTGTTTTAAAATATATTCACTTATTTAAAAGCCCTCACCAAAGCTGCATATAAACTCATAAGCTACCAAGAGTTTGAATAAGAGACTCTGGGGTTTTACTCATAAAAATGTGCTGACATGGTTGGGTCAAATTTTTTTCCATTAAGTTTAATGGTAGAATCAGAATGTACATCCATGCACGGCTTGAAAAGAAAAATGTCCAATTTGTGAAGTCTAGTCCCAGCCAGTGAATGAGATGAAGAAAATGAGAACTTAACATAGGGAAAAGCTCCTGGTTTTCTCCCATAAAAATGAGTGATCATACTCTCAACAGCAAATGTGGTGCCATTCTAGTGGATGCTAGAATTATTGTGTTGCATTTACCATGACAATGCAAAGTTGCTGACAAAGATACACATTTCCTTCCTCCTGACTTTATTTTCTTTCCTGTGTTTATTTTTTAAACAAAAATGTCATTTGCAGGTAGCAAAAAAGAAATGGGCTAAGAGTAAAAGAATTAACCATGGTAAGGCACCTCAACTTAGCCTTTTTCTACTTTTTTAGTGTAAACAGGCCTGATCACAAAATGCTAATTTGACTTTAGTTACCCTAAAGGCTTGTGGATACAAAGAGCTAGAGTGCTGGCTCTGACCCAGTCATACCCTTTACTTTTTGATCTCTTGAAAACATGTAGGCATGTCTAAACAACAAGTGCAGGCAATCATGTTTGCTCCACCCTGAGACGAACCTGACTAGACATAAGCCTGCTTTAGACCAAAGCCTGGGTAGCCACATTAGAGCCATCACATTTCCTTGGGTTTATGTGAGTGCATCTACATTGTTTCCAAAGAAGATGTGGTTTATGGCTAGCTAGGCCAGAAGGTGGGCCAAACCATAACTGTCTGCATCAGTTTGTGTAGACTCACATCTAACAGACCATATTGATGGGAGCTATTACTCGTGGTGCCATCAGTGTTAGAGCCTTTGGTTTCTTCATAGCCTTGTATTAATTTAAAATTGCTTTAATTCTTTTCAAAGGAGAAGGAACTCAATAGCAAGTTCTATACCAAATATGTAAGACTGTGCACACTGCTCTAAGGACAGGCATTTATTTAACTGCTATAGTGCTAGCAATTAAAATAAACTTTCAGTCTAGCTTTAAACCTGGGGATATAATTATGATATTCAAAGACCTCAGTAAGATTATCAAAATAGCATTTAGGTGTGTAAATAGTGGTCATGTGAAGTGTAAAGGAGCACTTGGGTATTTAGATTCCCCATGTCTCTATGGAACGACATGTGGTCAAGGGGACAGAACCATTACCTGCTCTGGCAATTCATACTTTGCTTAATCCATTTGTTCCTGAGTCCAGTTATGCTAGTAGTACTCCTTACAATCTCTTATCAGAACTATAACAAAAAGTAGATATTATTCTTTGAGAATGATCCCTCTATTTGGTCCAATAACCTGAAAGTCCTTACAACACTTGCACTGTAAAAAATAATTTTCCAGAACTTATATTTTCTCTATCCTGTAAACACTGTACATACCAAAATACACCATTCCTCTGATGGCTAAGACATTAATTTAATGGCAATTTAAAGTTGCATACCCACAGTCTAATGATTATATCATGAAGGAGCTAGAAGGCTTGATAAAAAGTTGCTCCAGGATTTTTACGAGTTGATCATATCCATGTAAGATAAGCATACATCTCCCATTTCCCAGCATAGAACAATTCACATGGGAAAATTACTAGATGATCTACTATTCACCTGGGACATTTATTCTTTATGTAACTGGAAATCATCTGAAGAATGACAAAGTGGCAAACATTCTCAGCTCCCACATGGAAAACCATCAAATCAGCTCGGACTCTTCCAGAAGAGAGGCAGCCAACAAGGGTAATGACAAGGTTTATAAAATCATGAATGATGATGTAGATGCTAAAGGTTTACACTGGCTTAAGAGGAAATAAAACAAGTTCATGGAGCAGAAATCCACTGAGGGTTATTAAATCCTGGAAACCACATCTGAAGCTGAGAGCGGTCAGAAGCTGGGAGAGCTTGAGTGGGGAAATCATCGGTGCTTGTTCTGTTCTTGCTCTTTGCCGATGGATGCTGTCAGAGAGAGTGGACTGAGGTAGTCAGACCGGTGTGATCACTGTCCTTATATTTTTATGTAACAAACCCTGTGGAAACTGCTGTCTGTTCAAGTCTACGTGACTGGTATGACTCCTCTGTACAGAAAGTGATATAAAGACCCCTCTTTTGTATTTGATATATCAAACCTGAATGGGTATTTGAACAAATAAGTAAATAGGCAAAGTTTTTCTTTTTAATGCCCAAAGCTGCAATTTTTTAGTGAGTTAGTCTGTTTAAATGAAAACAGGGCCAAGCTTTGCATATTTTGCAGTCTGAAGAGTTTCATATCTTTCCTTCTTCAGTCCCTGAAGAGATTCAACCATTTGCCTATTCAGAACTAGGACAATGGGAAAAGCTGTTTTTGTGGTACTCCAGTTATGTCCTTACCGGTTCTAAATATCCTCAGACAAGAGATGCTTGAATGTTCAGACGATAAACCAGTGGAAACCCTCACTCTAGAAACACTGCATAGTGATATCTAAACCAAAGCAGACATCGTTGCATGGTGTGAAATGCAGGTTTTCTCCAGCTCTCACCATGACCAGTGATAACACCACCTTCAGAGCTGCATATCACTGTCCCTGTGCAAATGCCTTGACAAGAGTGAGGTGACTGCATACCCCTAGGGCACCACAGGCATGAGGAGGAGAGCTGATTTTAACCTCTGACTCGACCATCTACCCACACAAACCCAGCTAATAAGGAATTACATTGGAGAAGTTACTTTCACCACAACCACAGTAACAGATAAGACAAGATGAAAGTTAATCCTTCACTAGGGAGGAAAGCTAATGAATTAAAGCACTAGATAACACCAAGAAAATATTGGCTCCAGGAAAATCCAATGGGTGGGCCAACTGCTTACCAATGCTAAAATTAAGTCCAAATATTTAAAAACAGTATCATCTATTTAAAAACGGTATCATCTGGAAATTACAGGGATAGAGATAAAAAAACTACTAAAAAGAGACAATTTGTACCAAGGTAGGGACAGAGGTGGAGAAGCCTTCATTTATTGACTGTTCTCATCAGAGCTATAAAATGCAAAGTTTGTGTACACATGTGTCTGCCATCTGCAAGGCCTGGCAGCCCACAGGCTGGCTGTACGGGCAATCAAATCTTCACATTATGAATGATAAGAAAGCAATACAGTGGCAGCGGTGGCTCATGATGTGCTCTACCATGCAGGTGGTGTTTACAGATAAGTGCCTTTTTGGAATGAACACTTGAGGTCAAAATAATCCAGGGAGTTGTTTGAGCAGAGAAGCAAACAATATTAAAATAAATATGAGCTCATTGTAACCCTTACTGCTTAGGCCGTTGTGTTTATGGCAGCCTTCCCAAACAGATCAGTTTCCCTTTGTAGTCATGCAATGCACCTGCCACTTTTACAGCACAAACTCACACCTCTGTTTTCACATTGGTAATCTAGCTGCATGCCCTCTTTGTGGTTACAGGTTGCATAGTCAAAGAAACAAGCATCCAGCTTTTCCCCTTAATATTATTTTAATGAATTGAATCATGGAGAAGTAGATTGAAAAAGGCACCTTGTACAAGCAAAAATCAGGTCGATTTAAAAGAAGTTGAAAAAAAATAAAGCACCATATCTTTGACAAAGAGTAGCATACATTGAACAGTTCATAGCTGTTGCTACCAGAATGATAAAAAATGTTTCATATTCGACCTCGGCTTTCAGACACAGTTATGTTCAAAGATGTGCTATTTGCTAAGATTTAAAGTAGACATTCACCACAAACATGAATTAGGACACACCAAGTTTGGTGAGATCAACTCTGCAATGTTATAACTCAATTTAAATATGTGAACAATCTATAGAGTTGAAACAAATCATACCAGCTAAAGAGCTGCCTAAGTGAAAGGTCTTTGACTCCAAATGTGATTTAATGCTGGTTTAGAAGAGTGATATGCAGTGGTACCAGAGACTGGTCCCAGGTCCATTAATAAAGATCAGAATCTAGTCCTTCTAATACCAGATTATTTTGTGAGAGTGTTTTCTTCTGTTTGGTTCTGTGCAGGGCTACAATAAGCAATAACTCATTGTGTTACCAGTTTCAGTGCAGGCAGAAGGCATTCCTGGCTCTTACAACTTCTGAAATGCATCCATCTTACCAGTTAATTATTTAATTTTATTGTGGGTTTTGATGTCTTAACCAAACTCAGCCCTATAGCACTGCTTCTACAAGCTGTGTTTACAAAGCTCTCTGAGCGAAGAAGCATTGTAGAAAAGATTTATTTGGGAAAATTACTTCTTGTTTTCTGAATCTGACAGAAAAATGAAAAGTGAAAAACCTAAAAATTTCCAGCTTTCTTCATTATTTTTAAAGAGCCAAATGCTTAGTACTAGGAAGGATTGTTACTCTGTTCACTGTAATTGAGTGCAAAGACGTGACTTGGCAAAATATAGAGGTCAGTAACTAGACTTATCTGCTCAAAATACTTTTGAAAATACAGTGGCAAGACCATGCCAGATATTTTAAAATACTTATTATAAAAAAATAAGTGCACTGAAAAGGTGTACAGTAAATGATACGGAAGACATTTAGGTCATCTTTTTACAGAATCAAAAACAGAATCACGTGTAGCTGATGGTCACTTTTGGTAGACAACCTTCGATTGTTCAGTATCGGGGAACCTTTACTAATTTTCTGTTTGGAGACAGCAGAAATAAGAAAAATGCACTGCCAGCTTTTTTAGTGATACTAGATTGTTAAAGCTGCTTTTTAACACAGAGGGTGCAGAGGTGGAATATTTCTTTCTAATAATAGCTATCATTCAGAGGGAATTATATTTCACAGGGCACTTATCTACTTCTCATATACACACATTTACATATATATATATAAAAGCATTTATGGATCTAAGAAAGACCATTTAAGACAGAGTGTTCAGTACCTCCTCTAGCAGGCTTCTTGGGGGTTGCATGCTGTGCTTCAGGACAGAGCGTGTGGTGCACTGCCTCAAGGATTTATTTCAACTTGCGTGGCAATCTACTGTGAAATTATGATTTTTCAGTGCTGAGTTGCTGTTCCTGGCAGGAAATGAGTTCTATGAATGCTAATGATATATGATTGGAGCCCACCACACAGCTCTTTTCCCTCCACTGCAGAAAAAGGTTCATCAGCTCTGTGTCAGCAGCTCACGTTTCCTTCCCTGCTCCGCACCACAGGTTTGGAGAAAGTCCCAGTGCCTGTGCAGGATTAGCCTTGGGAGCAGCAATCTATGCAGCCTTCTGGGCCAGAAATTTCCCCCTCCACCCCAAATACCTCAGCGCAGTAGGGTCACTGCTGGTCCCAGTGGGTTTCTTTTTAGAACAGCAAGGTGAATGAAGATATCAGGAGGGAAGGGAGGAGCAGCCAAGACTGTGTTTGTGGTTCCCCCTTGTAGGAAAGAATGATGGCAGTGAGCAATGCTGCTGGAAGTCTCCTCACCTCCCCCAGGACAGCCATTGCAGACAGACAGACATGCATGCAGGAGGGATCCTGTATTAGCACCGCACATATGCAGGGTGCTCTGCCGCTTGCCTGTAGCCAGGAGAAGCCTGGGCTGCTAAGTCAAACCTGAGGACAGGGGCTCAGCACCACATAAAGTTGATTAAAGGGAATCTAATCATCTCTGCTTCCACCCCAGGCAGAAAACTTGCCACAATGTACAGAGGTCCTGGACCATTAAGATTCTACTGGAAAAGGGATGGGTATTGGACACGAAGATACCAAATTTGTCTAGTTTTCCACTCCAGAGCCTCTTATCTGCAGCCCAAGTGATGCCAGCAGACTACAAATATACACTAGGTGAACAGGTGGAAAACTTGGGATTATGATAGGGAGAACTTGACCTTAGATGCCAATGATGTTACATCTGGCTGGGATCAGCTATCATCTGCCATGCCCAGGCACTTGTGAGTGCACCTTCAGGGGAAAAGAGGAAAAAAAGAAAAAAAAAAAAAAAGAAAAAAAGCAGCACTTGTGAATTGAGCCAAGAAGGAGGGAAATGTAAGGGGAAAAAAATAATCAAACCCTGGCAGCATCCTTTGGATAAAGCTGTGTTCAGTCTAGTGTTATTGATTTTTCATAAATATGTCATACACTTATTAACCTTATCAACCTTATCTTACAAAATTTAGCTGGGTTTTGACTGTGTATTTGTTAAGTCTTGGATATAAAGAGAAAAGAGATGTCTATTTTTCTTTCCTTTTTTTTTTTTCCTAAATTATTAAAATAGAGTTCACTCTCAGGAAGTACTCGTGGGAAAAGCAATTCATGTTGAACCAAATCACCTCTGCAGATCTTCTCAGGGGACATTAAGATTCAGTTTGGTCTTCCTTTTTTTCCTTGTGAATGGTTTTGCAAACCAGTGGGCCAGATTAATCAGTGGCACAAACACTATGTCTGATGCACTGGTGTGGGAAGATCAGAAATTAGGTTTCCATAGCATTAGAAGGGCAAGCTTGTCATGTACCCTTCAGCACAGACAGATGAAGGTGGGTCTGTGCTACACCGTGCACTCCCTGATCCTTGGGGTTGATTCTCTGTCCTGAAGGCAGTATACAGCCATCTCTCAACTCCCTGATGACTCGTAACAATACCTGAAAGCATTAAGCGAATCGCCAAAGCGTGGCACATCCCAGGTACCTCTGCCCAGAACATCCCTCCTCCTCGCCCCGAGGTGTGAGTTATCACAGTGGTGGCATCCAGGCAGCATCCCACAGGGACAACGCAGCAGAGCACAGCTTGGTGTTCCCAGCTGAGCACACAGATCTCCCCTAGTACTGTAAGGTGCTGGGTACACTTTCTGGCATGTTACAATTAATAATAAATAGTCATGTAGATAAATATTATGCATGTCTTTTTATTATGTGGAATAAAGGAAGCACAGAGAGCCTAAATAACTCATCCAAGCAGTCAGAAGTCTGTGACAAAACTGATAACAGCACCCTGCATGCCCTGACTCCCAGGTCAGTGCGTGGAGTGAAAGGACTTCTTCCCTCCCCGGTACAGCAGTACAAGCAGCCAGCAAAAGAGCATCATCCTTTTTTAAAAGTCCTCATGGAAATAATGTGAAGGAATTCCTCAGCAATAAAATGACAGAAAACTCTGGACTGTTGCTGCACTAAGCCCCTCTTGGTTTCCTTGATGATGAAGAGTGGTGTCTCCTTCAGAGGGGAGCAGAGATACCCCTTAAAGATTCCTAGTCTTTTTCACAATATTGTTATAAGGAACACTAAATCAGTTGATTGCATTTTAGGAGCATCTGTATCTCTTTTGTGGACAACTTTTCCTGAACCGTGTCTCACACAGGCTGCAAATATCCACACATTAGGTGGACCACATCCAGTGGTCCCATCGGATCATGGGAGCTCTTCTCATTTAAGCTAATCTTATCCTAGCCTGTATGAGACTGGCTTTGTTACATGCACCAAGAACTGGTGACAGACCCATCATGGTATGTGGAGAAAAGTGTCATTCCTGACGAAAGAGATGAAGAGGTTTTGTGTTTTGGAGAGAAAGTTTGAAGAAGGCGGCTGGCATCAGCTCAGAGATGTTACATTTCACTCCAATATTCACTCCTTTGTTCCTAGCTAGGTTGCCTTTTAGTTACTTCTCTGCAGCATCTTTCGATTTATGACTTTACACTTCTCAGCTTTCAGACCAGTGATCTAGACCAGTGATGGTGTGATTCCCTGACCTTCTGGCCTAGTTGTTACAAGGTCTTTAATCGTCAAAACAGGATCAATTCTGCAGTCCATCTTTGCCTTCCTATCACCACTACACATGGAAAGTGAGAGGATAAATATTGCTTCACATTATACATGTGCGTATACTTGTGAACGAAGACATTTTTAAGCTCTTCCACTGGTCACCGGGGCCCTGTCCCAAATGCAGGACGTGCTGCTGTGGCAGCAAGCAGCAGGACTGATACATGATGTGACATTCCCTGTTGGCATAGGCGGCAAAAATAAGAGGCTCTACTTTCAGATGGTCGATAATCACCTCATCTGCTTTAGGCACCGTCTTCACAGGTACATCAACTTGAATTCTGATTTGTGCCTCTGAGAGTAACAGTGACAAAGAGAAAAAATTCTTATATGGCAACTAATTTTTCCCTTATTATGCACAAATCCTTTTAGAAAAATAGATTCTAATAGCTGGAATTTATCTTCTTGAAAACAATTGGGTTTAATGACTTTCTTTCGAGGCTTTTGTATATCACTGGAATTTTGACAAATTTAACATCTACATGACAGCAGAGTATAAGGGTACATTCCTCTATCAAAGTCAGGGTTAGAAGACAGCTATCACTGAGTTAAATGAGACAGAATTTGGAATTACATTGCTCACCTTTTTTAAAAATATCTCTGGTCCTGTCTTAAAAGATTCGGGACCACTGTATAAAAACTGTATGTTTTCTTTGTCTGACACTGATTTTAATTGCAGCTAATTAGTATTAGACTGTTTACATACCCCATCTGTCTAAGGATGAGAGATTGATGATATCTGGTAGATGATACATATTCCAGCTGTTGGAATGGTGCAGTGTTTGAAAGTTAATTAAAAAAGAAATAGAAGGCAAGTAACAAAATATTTAGTTTAAAATGCTGTTAAAATATCACAGTCATTAAATTCAAACTGGACTGATCTAAACCATAATTTTATCATGTTCGTTTTCACTGTCTCTATGAAAGTCTTAGAACACAAATCTTATCCTTTTATTGTTAAATGACACTTTTTGAACCAGCCCTGACTACATAGTGGTTTAACTTTGAATTTCCATGCTTATTTGTTAAGTTAAGAGCACTAAAAGTGAAGTTTAAGCCCCATATAATTGAAAACATCAAATTATATAGCCATGAAAATGGGACTTAAAATGGAAATGACAGCTGACGCTCAACTGAAATAGATATGTTGGAGTAACAGTCGTGTACCTGCTTTTTAATTCTTCAGATAATTCATTTAGGCAGGAGTTGCCAGTGCTGTAATTTTGAAAAAGGTGAAGGTCAAATGTCCTATTTACAAAACCACGTTCCTTGGTTATTGCATATATATCTCTCAATTCAGCTTTAAGTGTAAGTAATAAACGCGAAAATATTTTAGGGCTGGTTAAATTAAAGTGAATTTCATATTAAAACATGCTAAAACACACCTACAGAATAAATAACAAGCCCCTGAAGGAAATATAAATATAAAGTGATTAATATTCTAAGCTGATGAATAATATAATTTTACAAAAAGCATGCTCATGAATCAGGCACCTATGCTTGCAACCAATCCATGTGTGTGGGCCTTGCAGCTGGAAAACACTTAGCTGACGTCTCTAGGTCTCTGTGTGGGTGTAAAGGTCCATACACACTCGCATATGGATGCGACTGCAGAACAGGGACTAACCTTTTAGCCTTGTTTAGTCATTCACATTCTAGTTGGAAAATGCCAAAGAAGGTCAAATATCATTGACCGCAGTGTTTGTGAAGAGTTTCTGCCAAGTACAAGACAAATCTATAAACAGTAAACATAACTTGACTTATATTCTTAGTCACTTAATTAGCAGAAGCAAGTAGTAACTATGACTTGCAACTATTTTCTTATTTTGAACACATTTTATTTACCAAGTATTCGGTTTGTCACTTCTTTTATTTACACATTTTAGTAAGGAATATTGGGAAAGCTGGAAAGGTCAAAACAAGGATCCTGAAGGATAAACCTTTCTCCTTAAAAGCAATTCCTACTGGAGAAAATATGATGATTGAGAGGTCAGTGGTGCTAGGGTAAGCACAAGATAAGTCACAAGCTATTTGAAGTAATGTTTCCTTTGATCTGCCAGGCCTTTCCATACATAAGGATATCCAGTGGGGTACTAAAGTCTTCGCTAATCTTCCTAATGATATGCTGAGGATGCTTAAGGTTGAGGTTAAAGAGGCCTTTCAGTGCAGCTTGACTTGTGAACTTTTGAAATACAGAACTGACCTTCCTCTCAAAGATATTTGCAAAGCATCTGTTCACATTAGCAAATGCATGGGCAACTGTATGTATGAGCTTGGGCCAGAAAAGTCAAGTTAAAAAGAGAACCTTTGGATTAGCTCTGCCATTAGCAGTCCTGCCCAGGGCAGTGATACTGTAAGGTTCCCAGAGACCTTTATGAACAAAGTGTATTAAGAACAAGGATGATTTAAAAGCCTTGAAGAAAATAGGAAATCAAAGAGCTGAGCTGGTCAAAATCTTTGACTATTATTGGACAGATTGGTGGATATAGCACAGATGTCCTTGGGAAGACTCAAGCTCCTTATTCTAACATCTAATTTTTAGGTCAACCTTTAACATTACCATGGCATTCACTTGAAATCACAGCCAAAGTCAGGCATGACAGCAGAATCAGCATTTGACTAAAGAGCCTGAAAGTAAACTTGGGACGTATTAGTCATGAAAGTTCAAGAATCATCCATTAAAAAAAAAAAAATAAAAGAGAGAGAAAAAGAGAGAGGTGTAATCCATATCGGCACCACCGAGGTCTGAAGCAATTGATTTTTGCCAGATGTTCAGTGCTTTGCTCCTGAACATGCCCTAAGGCCAGAACAGAGCATGTCTACATCCTTCAATCCATTAGAGGTTCAGAAACTAAGACATCTACCAATCTAGTACTGTAAGGTGACTAGTTAGTTAGATGTGCTCAGACTGTGCCCAATACATATAAACACCGCACTTAGTTTGGCAGTCATGGCAACTTTCTTTCCAAAAAGAAGAGGTCATCATTTGCATTGCCACGCAGGCAGGGCTCTTCAGCTGGCAGCCCACAGAGAATATGTAGCTCCCAAAGCATAACTAAGGGGCCTATAAAGTGTCATAGACTCTCCCACATACAAGGTGATGCTGTATCACACGAGTGCAGATGAGACCTGGGACAACAGTTGCCTGGGATGTGCAGTTGTGGGATGCTTTCACGCCGAGTCTGTAGCAGAGATGGCCGGAGTACTGACAGAGGGAGCACACGACAGGGTAGAACCAGGGCATAGGTTGCAATGGGAATGAGACACCGCTGGTGGCCACTGAAACCAAAGAAGCAAAATGATCCAAGTGGTTGGTAGGAACCAGACATCAGGACTGAGAGCTGGAAAACAGCATCATACAGCAAGAGGGCTGGGGTCAGTTCCCCTGCAGCTGGCTGAAGCCAGAGCAAACTCTCTTCTTCACACAAGCTGGCTGGGGCAGCTCACTTACTCCCAACATTTCTCCAGGTGGGATTTCTTTATCAACCTATTAAACAGCCCAATATGGGGCTTGTGGCCCAAATCCTTGGTCAAGAAATAGAAAAGCACCTTCCTGTGTTGGTGATACCTGCAACCTACCTGCTAGTCTATGCTGTATGGGACAGCCAGCCTCCCTCCAAGGAAGATTAATATCCTTAAACACAGACTGAAGCATAATTCTCAAATACTTTCAGTTGCCCAAGGACTATTTAATTGTTCCATGCAAAGTGAAATACCTTTAACATGAGAAATTCCCCACTTCAGAAAACCATAAATTTTAGTGGTAAGGGTTACAGCACATCTGTGGGAGGTAAGAGTTGAGTCACCTCTACCAAAGGAAAAAAGTATTCCTGGGGTTTTACATTACAGGTGAGCACTTTAATCAGTGGTCTATGAGCAATGACTTAAATACAAGTTTTGAAGCACTGCTTTGGAATTTAGGTGTCCTGAGTTTGTTGTTGTTATTATTTATTTGGTTTTGTCTTATTTATGGACTTGAGTCATTACATTCCTGAGGAAAGTGCCAGCATTTTCACTTGAAATGACAGTGTGACTTTCACCTGCTTTCAACTGGCCTATTTTTATATATGATGTTAAGGCTCAGTTTCTGTGCAGAAGCAGGGATGTAGGTGCTTTGAAAACTTTACTGGCAGAAACAAAATACCTAGAAAAATTAGACAACTGAAAATCTTACTTGGGTTTTGAGGGTCTAGACTTTGGATACGTAAATCAGTAAGTCCCTGTGGAGATTTTGGTAAATGCACCTATGTGAAATTTAACAAATCCATATTCAGAGTTTATTCCACCAACATTTTGTGTATGTGCTATTCAAAATATGTACTTGGGAGTTTTAGCAAAAATAGAAAAAATAATTCATCCTTGTTCACTGCTTAGGGAAGCCCTTCCTAATGAGCAAGTAAAGTGGCATCTCTTAAAACCGTGATGTGTGCTAGTGAAGGGTAAATATCCTTCCCTTTTTAGGCATCAGGGCTGGTGGCTTTACCTTTTGCAGCAATAGTCTACTGGATAAAACAGATGAGAGGAAGTTCAGTGAGAGCCCTAAAAGAATTAAAAAAAGACATGAAAGACCGGTTTTTATTCAGGGCACACACTTCTTGCCTCACATTGAGCAGGTTTCTAAGGGTTAGCTCCATGTAAACAGTCACAGAGGCTAAATAGGGCAGCTAAGTCAAAAGGTGAGATCATGGAAACCACTAATCATTTATTGCCTCACCTCAGAGGCCTCTCAACTACACGTGGCTGTCACTTTCTGGCTTTAAAGTTTCCCCTGGTTTTGAGCCCTTCTGCAAATCCAGAATTGCCTCAGACCTGACCCTGCCAAGCAGCCTGGCACGTCATCCACTCCACTGAGTCCCCAAAGGTACATGCTCCCCACCTCATCCCATGAGGCCTCCAGGAGGGAAACATTCCCAGATTATGTCTAGGACACGCTGATACGTTAGCCTGCTTATAAAAAAGTGTGGTGGCTGCCCCTCTTTTTCAAAAATTAATCAGAAAAAAAAAGTCAGATTGTTATTTTAAAAAATAGAACATTAGAGCTCTTATGCTTATAGTAGATGAGACTTAGACTGTATTTCCTGGTTCTAAGTCCAACAGCCATGCTGGCGATTGGTCTGGGTTGCAGGTCCTCCCCAGCCACGCTGCTGAAGCTCTATGAGTGTCAGACAGTGTTCATCTTTCTGTGCGAAGGGAGAGGATGCCAGAGACCTGGATATACAAAATCATGATGTTATGAGTAGATAGAAGTAGTGATTTGAGTTCTTTAATGCCTAACACTAAAGGTCTAACTTCAAGGAGACTTAGGTGCATAAATACTTTGGAGGACCATAATCCATCAGAGTGAACCTGTACCCACAGACATAAGCTGGTTGGAAGGTCAGAAAAATCCCGTTTAATTTCTGAGTCCCAGCCAGCCAACACTTCTCTTTGTGACACTGGGAAGGCCCCAGGAAACTCTTTTCCAAGCTCTAGCACTTCACATCACTGCTAAATGCAACTGCAATTTCTTTAACGGTGCTCAGTATCTAGCAGCTTATTTTGTCTTAGGAGTGACGTATCTATAAAAAAATGGATCCCAAACATTTCAGTTCATCTATTTTTGTGCACTGAATCGACTACGTGTTGAAAAATGAAACTAGACCTGGCACAGGTAAGTTTTACATTTGTGAAATGTTAAAATGAAAGCTTATTAACACTTGAACTTCCTGGTCATTATTCTCTGAGGCACCTTTTGTGGACCACATCATTTCAAAATAAGAAGTGCCACCCATTTCTTCTTTACTTAAATCAAAAGTAACTCTCAGAAGTACATCTTTCTGCTGTGTATTTCAAAAACTAAGCTAGGAATATGGTCAAAATTGAGGGTCCACAGGCAGACCTATAACATTACCTGGCAAATTCTCTCAACTCTTGATTGCTGTTTTCCTCACGACAGTTTCTGTTACCAAGTGTCCGATAGTCAATGTCATTGCTTTTGCTGGCTCCCACTTCCTCTGATGAGCATGTGGAGGTCCATATTGTCCATATGCCTGTTTCTCAAAGACAGCATTTCACCACCACCCAGAAATGTTTGGAAATGTTTATTTGTGTGGATGTGTATGAACACGGAGATAAGTGTGTGAGAGCACGTTTATATATTTAACTATGCAGGAGTAAACTTTCTGGAGAGAAGCTGATAAGGCTCAGATGAAAGTAAGCACTGAAATGACTGCTGAAACAATAAAAAGTCCTTTTTGTGTCCTCACAAAACAGTGCCTCACTGACACTGTTAAATGTCAATGTTAAAACATGTAACTAGGGTGTGGATATATAGAGAACTATACTAGGTACCCTAACTACTGGATAAAACAAAGAATGGGAATTGGGCCAAATCTTGATGCTATTTGCACGAAGAAAAACATTTAGCTGAATTTAAAGGGGTGCAGGTTTCATCCAGAGAGAAAACAACGAAGAAAGAAGCAGAGCTGGAACAACACACGTTACGTGCATTATCATAACGTTAACATGTAAGGCATAACAACCATGGCCTATGCATGCAGAAAATTGAACAAAGCAGAAAAATTCAGAGTTTTATACTTATGAGGATATGTGGTTATGTGGTCAGATGGGAGGACAGAGTGCCAGGAGGCTGCCGGCGTCTAACACCAGATGAGGATCTGAATCACCCTGGGCCAGTCATGAGCTCTTTGTGTTTCATGGAAACCAAAATAAGCCAGGCAGAACCTCGCTGGAAACCAACACTGCGTCTAAGAAATGTTTTCCAAGTCAGGTCATGAACATAAAGATTCCTCTGGAAAGTACCTAACAGTGCATTTACTATGAAGACACATTTTCAAAAAACCTCCAAAGAGTTTCTGCAAAAGTAGTCCAATGATGCTGTGAGCAGTTTGAGGGCAGCCCCCCAAAAACTCTCTATCCCCAGTAATCTTAAGCTTCCAAATTCCCACAAGACTGACCCCTTATTGATGCTGAAAATAAAGTGGCTATTTTCTGAGCTTCTCTGCATTTTATTAAGCCCTGAACTGCAGTGGAGGCCAGAAGAGGAAAGAAATCCTGTGCGTGAGCATTTAGTTCTGTCGAAGTCAATAGCCAGTCTTGGATCAAGTTCTGTGGGGCAAGATTTCTTCCTGTACTTTTAGATATATAAAAACACATTGCGTAGATGAAATTAGAAATTACTTTACTGAGTTCTGGTGATAATAATAATAGCAATGTAAAGTAGGTTTGACAAGAATCAAAATTGAGTAATTCATAGCTTCAAGCAAAATCGATCTTTCACATTAGCAGTTGGCCTCTGATCATGTGCTGTTGCTTAATTCTTTGTATAGTTATGGTAGTTGCACTGGCTGTTTTTAAATGCTATGTGTTTTTACACTCATAAGTAGTATAGACATCCGGTTTATTTACACTGGGAAGTTTTGGGGAGTATGTAACTCTAAGCTGTGTAATGCAGAACAACTGTTGTGCAACTGTTGTGTTGAGTACACACTTAATTTGTACTTAAGCTTATTCCATCTGAAATCCTCTGCCTAAGCATTTAGGGATTTTTCTTGCTCTAGAGTATACAATATCTGCCAAATCTCCTTGAATTCTGGGTCTTTGGGGTCACACACACAAAATGCTTCCATCTCTCCATCCATCTGGTTTTTTTGCAAGTCAGTGCTGTTTTGTAGCCCTGGGTCAGTAGGGTGGAGAAAATGGTTGAGCTCTATGTGCCAGACAGCTGTTGCACAAAAGACAGTGCTGCAGAGCCAGGCTGGTAAGCAGCGGTGGACGCCAAAGGTAAGCCTTCTCATAGGAAGGCCACCACTGGAACACAGATGGGGAGACCTCTTCCTGAGGCCAGAGGATGCACTTCCCAAGGACAAAGAGGAGCTGGCATTATGTGTAGGGTTGATGCAGTAAACGTGACAAACAAAGGGGCCATATCTAAAAAGGAAAATGGCACTTCCCAAAGGCACAGATAGAAAAAGAAATAAAGGCAAAAAAGCCCTTGGAATTATGAAAAACACTAAGTGATGGAAAAGGGCAGGTCATATGCACATGGCAGTTGACAGGTGAAAGCTGATTTCCTTTTGGGTTTATGTTTAGTAACAGATGTGGCAGGAAGTTCCAGTAGAATAAAAAAATCACAGAAACCACACCAGGAGTATTGAGAGGTGTGGGCAGGACAGTGTCTGTCACAGAAACAAAGCATATTTATATGCTTTGAAAGGGCAATTGATGACATACATGGCAAGAAATGTAAAATGGTTCTTTGATTTGAGCCACAGACAGCTTGACAGGTTTCAAAGCGTATGAGACTGGTTCAGACCCTTTTTTATACAATGGGTCTCCTAAGTGAAAACAAATCTAGTTTGTGGCATCTTAGCCAAGGCGTGCTCCAGGCAGAGGGGAGCCGAGGGGGTCCTTCCGACCCAGCCGCCGGCTGCCGAGGCAGGTCAGGACTTCTCCAGTCCCAGCTGAATCAACTGGCTGCATGCTAGTATTGCATGAGGGTGGCTTACAGCAGCAAGGGCAATACTGAATATCACCAGCCAAAAACTGAGAATAAACCAACTAAAACACAACCCACTTCGAAATAGGGGGAGATGAAAGGAGATCAAGAGGAGCATGGTCAGCCTCTGGGCCCCTTTCCTCACCCAAAACCCCTTTACCTGAAAGCAGGATGGCCAAAAGCAAATACAACATTGAACTGGGAGTGTTGGTGGCTGAAAGCCAGCTGCATGGCCTAATTCTTGGGCTACACCATGATCAGTCTTGTACGCTGCAATGCTTCTTTAAAGATCACTTGTAAAAACAGTAGTAGCGTTAGTAGTGTCCAGCATTAGGGGAAACATCAAGCCAGTTTTAATTGCCTAGGGTGACATACAGTTATATTTAAACATTGTAAGGGACTCTGGCTGGGTGTTTCTCACCACTGTTACATGTCTGCAGTCTCTAGCTTCAGGGCTACAATCATCTAGTTTATATTTCTTCTTGTCAGACGTAAGCCTGAGTGCGTGCCCTAGCACCATATGCCAGCGAGGGACAGGCATAAATAGAGAGATGGAAATTTCCCAAACACATTTATCATAAGGTCAGATAAATGGAGAGAAGCTTGATCCAGTTAATAATTAATAGCAGATTTTTAAAGTAGGAAAACTCGTTTGTTATAATTCATTGTTACAAAATGTGATTATGTTCTGCTGAATTTATGAGGGAAATCCTCAAAGCTCTGCTTATTTTTTGGTGCCGGATGATGCAATTTTGTTATCCTATCAATAATTTGTGATATAATGAGGAATTTAGTATGATTTATACAAAAGAGTTTATGTCTTCATTGTAAATAAACACTGTTCGGTTTGTGCCATTAAGTCTTGAAAGCTGAACCAAGAAATATGTGTTTTAAGATGCAGTTTAAAAGCTAGTGAAGATCAAAAATGATAAATAGCATGACAATCTTTCTGGAAAGGATGTAAGTCTTCATGCTGCCAGGACATAAGATAACCTCTAATTAATGGGGGCTAGTAAGAATTTTTTCCTGTCAGCAAGTTACTTCATAATTGCCTTCTGTAAGGCTTCCTGTACTTTTCTCTGAAGCAGCTGGTATGCTTTTTCAGAAACAATATGATAAAATCAGTAAAGCCCAATCCAGTCCTGTATCTCTGTGAATGTCTTTTTTATGGGAACTTTTCACCCACCCAAGACCCAGGTTCAGCTTGCTTGCTTTGTACGATAAAAACTGCCAAATCCCAAGGCAGAAGAAATGACTTGTTTTCTTTAGTGATGTCTTCACTTGTCACAGGAAAAACAAAACCCAAATCCTTCAGCTCATGTGTTGGCATGTAGGAAGGAAGGTAAAAACACTTTTTCAGTGACTTCGTCTTGAAAAGCAGTTACACAATACACGTGTAACTATTCTTCTAATAAGGTGAACTAAATAGCTTATGTTTTCTGAGGGTGTCTTTTTGTTCTTTTGCAAGAAATCTAGCCCCAACCACCATCTGAGCTTTCGAGCTGTGTTTAGTAAGCCTTCCGTTTTGCCTTTGCCCTCAACTTACCATTTTCACTTAACTGCTAATAATTTTCCCCTACTATTTCCACTTATCTTCATCAAAACTTCTTTTGGACTAAAGTCTCATTTTTGCTATATAATTGGGAGGCCTCCAAAATAACCTAGTGATTGCAGTCACAGAGTTCAAAGATAAATGGAGAAAACTGCCCTCTGGAAGTGCCTTTGCCCTTTTATCTGTTACACAAAGAAGCTGAGGGATTGACATAGGCTTAGTTTAACTTTAAGCTAATTGAAAGTTGGTGCAATGAATCACATCTTATGCATCTAATGTCTCATTGGAAAGGAGATTTTTTTGATCTCTATCTGATCATGTAGTCAGGAGAAGAGGAGGCCGAGGGGAGACCTTATCACTCTCTACAACTACCTGAAAGGAGGTTGTAGTGAGGTGTGGGTTGGTCTCTTCTCCCAAGTAACAAGTGACAGGAGAAGAGGAAATGGCCTCAAGTTGCATCAGGGGAGGTTTAGGTTGGATATTAGGAAAAAATTCTTTATTGAAAGAGTGGTCACTCATTGGAACAGGCTGCCCAGAGAGGTGGTGGAATCACCGTCCCTAGAGGATTTCAGAAAACGTGTAGCTGTGGCACTTGGGGACATGGTTTAGGAGCATGAGGGTGTTGGGTTGGTGGCTGGACTTGATGATCTTAGAGGACTTTTCCAACCTTAATGATTCTATGTAGTCTAAGATAATAACATATATCCCCTTTTTAAAATATAGAAAGTAGGCTGGGAAAGGGAACAATTCTAATGACTGATAAAACTGTGGATCTACACACCTTGTTTTGGAAGATGGTCCCTCATATAGTTCAGGTTCTGAGCCAAATAAAGGAAAACTTCACTGGACGTGAATGAGCTTTTGTTTGTTGCCTAGGCAACCCAGTAGTGGGACATTTACTGAGGTGTATTTGCAATTCACTCCCTCCCCTCCTTTTTCCATCAGTGTCAAAGCATGAATTATATTGTCTTTTTTTTCTCTTGTTTGGACATGCACCAGGAAAAATTAATCTGTTCATGCTTCAGATCCCTATGACTTCTAGAGTTTTCATTGCTCATCAGTTACTACCTGTGAATAAAGCTTTTAAACCTTATTCTCACCATTACAGCACTAATTGTAGTTTCCTTAAGTAAAATTCTCCTAAACTATAATTACCCATAAGATTATATGTTGGCAGTTACACAAAAAATTGTGTGACAAGATTCTAACAGGGGTCTAAGCTCACTCTACTGTCTCAGTCAACCCAATCTGTTGAGAAGAAAAAACACAGTTAACACTGGAAAATCAGCTATGTATTCCTCCAACGCCAATATCTGCAGAAAACTAATTTCGTATTCAGTATGCACCATTCAGTTTACAGTGTTGCTCTCAATTCTCAGCTGATGTAAACAGATGTTGATCTGCTGAATATTGATTCCCATCAGTTCTGGTTTTGGCTCACAATAAAGAGTTCTCATCCCTTTGTCTTTCATGTGAGGTGCACTGTTAATTACCACCAAAAAGGAAAACAACTGTAATACATATTAATTTTTTTTAAAGAAAACACAAGGAATTTTGGAGGACAGTTCTAGTAAAAAAGACACTATTGCCTGTGCCCTTATGAATGTTCACTCTTCCATTTGTATGCATGAAATACACATAGTTCAGGGCTGTATCACAGCTTGCCAGAAATAAACGTGCGTTGGAAAGAAAATGATGTCTCAGCTTTATAGAGTACACCGCTGTATTAATTTCCTGTGTCTGTAGTCAACAATGCTGACACTTAACGGGAGAAAGTGATCCCTGGTGTAACTCCAGTGACCCCTATGGAATTACCCCATGACAACTCTCATCTACTGAGTAGCAAGAGATAAACAGGACTGGAAATTTGGAATGAGTTCAGACTTTGGAATATATAGAGGATTGGGGCTAGAGCAGACATTTTCTTATCATCCTCTGTAAATCCACACTCCCTTCCTGTACATGGTCAGGTAGTTTCTTATAATACAAAATACATGAGCAGCATAAAACCTCTTATTCCTGCTTATGTGTATGTGATTTTATGTGACACAAGCCATTGCTCTCTGAACTGAATTTTGTTATTTGCCTCTAGAATCTAGTGGTTTGGCTGCATGATGATGACTTCCAGCTAAAACAATTTACTCCCCAATTACTTTAACAGACAACATTTCAAGCAATTAAGAGAATTAATAATGTATTTTCATACTGTTAAAAAATACATCTGTGAAGAGCTTTAAAAAAAACGCAGCATAAGATTCCAAAATTCACTTTGCTTCTCCTTAGATATTAGCTGGGAAAATTAAAAGAAAGTTCCATTAAATGCTTTAAGCTACCCCATCTACATATATAAGCCAGCTACCAGAATTGCAAATGCGTTTGAATTGAAGACTACCTGCTTTATTCCACAAAACAGTATTGTGGGACTTTTTTTTCTGTTAAATAATCCACTTCTGCTCCACTGTGTGGATGAAAAAATATTATATATCTATTCCGTGCATATTCCTGTTGGCTTCCATGTACATGATGATGCTGCAGTAGCACTAGAGGGTTTGTGTTTAGCCGTGCCTTCACTCAGCTCTGCAGAGCACATACCTTTGTTCCTTTGGGTAGAATTCAGAACTAAAATTGCATATGCTGAGGGGTTGCTTGGAATTAAAGCACACTGTGCATATGCATAGAACAGGGTGGGAAAGGGCATGGTTATGTGGAAGTAGATGCAATTACATGGGAATGAGGCACACTAAAGCACTGAAGCTGTAAGCCAGGATCAGTAATTACAATACTGATATATATTACCATATATTTCTGGTGTAAGAGGTACTTCAATTTAAGAGCAAATTAAAAAGTTTGAGGAGAGTGCCTTAAAATTACTAAAGCATTTCATGATTATGAGGAGGACTTTAATTTAGGAGACAATTACTGGTATTCTCACATTCCCGCATATTGAGAACCTGAAGGCATTACAATTTTCTGTCTACATGTGACCCTATTGTGCTTTTTAATAAGACCAAGTTCTGGATTCCAAACATCAATGTTTGTTCTTGTTTTACAAAGCCTTTTTCTCTGCTTGTGGCTTAAAGAGTTCTTGTTACTTCCTAATTTTCATGGGTTATATAAGAGGATTTAAAAAGAGCAGTGATGAACTCAGGCCTAGGATCTCACAGACATCGCTGTGACCTCGCTCGCATCCATTTAAAGCAAATATTTGGGTTCTGTGGGATTCTGAAAATGTGTACATTTTACTTCTAACTACACAGTAGGTGCAATGTTGGAACCAGTTTTACACAGGCACAACTCCTTCAGTTTTGATGGAGTTTCTAGAGATTCATTGTCGGAGGAAGTGAATAAATACACTGCAGCCTGAAAAGATCGCCACAAAAGGAAGTCACAGAAAGCAAGTCTTCTCTCCTTATTGAAAGAGAAGCATAGAAATTAATTTAAAATGTATTTTATACATATACATACACACATATGGAAAAAAAGACAGAAAGAAAGAGAGGATCCTTTGTTGTGTAGTCAAAATTCACTTTACAACCTTGACAGCTATTAATTAGTAATAATCCTGCAATTACAATAGCCATCACTTTTGCTCTCACATTAGGAATGAACTGAGGATACTATGGAGCTGTAAGCCTCGGCTTCTCTTGTCAGACCCAAAGCTCAGTACCTGGAGTTGTAAAGAGTCACATCACCTGCAGACTGGGTGAGGAAGGGGCATGGCAAGAGCTGAAATCTATGACCACAGGGTTAGCTCTTGGGGAAGCTTTACACCTAAGAGTGGGACAGTATCATAGTGAGCCCAGAACCAGATTTTCAAAAGGCATCAAAAAAGATGTCTAAATACTTTGGAAAATGTAGTCACTTGAGTCCATAAAATCTCTCAGAAATCAGTGAGGTCCGTTCATTCACATGACTTTGTTTCATGTGAATCCCTCTTCTCCAGAGATTTTCACAAACATTTAAAAGATTAATATCCAAATATGAAAAAATGAGAACAAACTCAGCATTGAACAGGACTAAGAGAAAAGGAAATAGCTGATTTAATTAGGTTTTAAAGGATGATTCAGACCAACATAAATCTCAATGAAAGAACAAAAATAATTACAGGTAATTAATGCCAAACCATCTGAAAGTAAGGAATTTAGTTAGCCTTGAGCACAGTACATAACACACCCAGTTCTTCCTTCTGTAGATAACATAGTGCATCCACTAATTTAGGTCATGGAGTTTCTTTTACACTTGTAATAATTTTTAATGCTGACATTTCTTTTGCCCTTAGGGAAACAGTGCTGATAGCATAACCAAACAAATTTCTCTAAAACATAGAAGCATTTCTATTTTGTTATTCCTGGAGCTTAAGTGGCGTGAGTCAAAAACAAATGACATCAAGTACTCTACCACTGGACAAAACAGTATAAAATTAGCAAGATGCAAACAGGGCTAGATTCCATATTTTTTCTAGCTCTGTCTATGACTCAGTAGCGTTTCTCAGCCATGGGTTTATTTATGATAGCGTCAAAAGCCTAGCTCTTAAGAGGCCATTTCTTATATCAGTGTTACAGCCAAAGTGAAGCTCTGATTTCAAAGATTTAATTCTTTATGAAGATTTGTTTCATACCCATACCTTCCAGAGTAGTTTAAAAGACGTTTCTTTCTTTCCAGTGATTCCACTGAACATGTTAATATAAGTGTTGGGAAGATAAATAAAATATTTTGCCATTGACAAGAGCTGTAGGACCACCATCTGGATGGACTGGATTGAGAGTATGGATTTTGTTAAATGACGCATTTTGGTAGTTCAATCAGAAAAGCACTGTTTCTTGGGTCAGATCCTACTCCATATATTTCCATTTCTTTGGATTATGGGAGGTGAAAGCTGATGTCCATAGGTAGGCTTCCTCCTCACCATTTAGGGCATTTTGTAAGCCTTATTTTACAGGAAAAGAATTATGGAAATATGAATTAGGTCTTAAATTTCCATATCAGATAACCTGTATTTATGTAGGTGGGAAGCAACAAATTGTCAGAATTCTAAACCACAACTCGAAAACAGTTGTACCCCACTGCATGAGTGCAAAATCTGGGACATGTTCATTATGTAAATAAATACTACAGGAGACCTTTCATGGCTAGGGCTGGTGCTTTCTTACAATTTTCTTTGTCCCATTCTGTGGCATTTCTCTTCTCCTTCTATTAAAGCAGAATCCTTAATGTAACACCTCTTAATTCAGCTACCTATATCCAGACATATATCCTTAGTTATCCATTTAGTGAAGTTATGTATTTTTAGTGAAGTCAGATCTGACCTAGAGAAATGATACTAGGGAAATATCTTCTCTGTCTGACCATGAAAAAAACCAACCCAACCATAAGCATGCCAGCCCTTGGAGATATTCAACCACAGTGGAGCAAAATGAGCCCCGTTAGTGATGAAGGGTAGATCCTATTTGATTGTGAATTAAGCCTAAAGGGAAGTTTGACTGGGAAAGGGACAAAGAAGTCAGTCTTAAGTTTTTGAGGAGTGCTGGGTGTGGAATTACTTCCTTCTATATGCCTCAAAATGAATGGACAAGCTTCTGCTCCCTGCCGCAGTAATGTTAGGTGTCATGAGAATATGCCCTTGTCCAAATGACAGGTGGCACAGACAGTGAATTGCCTAAAACAAAGAAACAGGGATATAGTTTTCCCACTTGAAAACATGCATGGTGCTCAGGTTTAGTTTGTACGGCTGGAAGGTCTCGTGGCAGTCAGGCAAGTCCCAGCCTGCTTGGCATTTACAGGTGTGCTCCATTGCTCCCCTTTATTGCATGGCCCCTTCTCCAGCCCCTAGCGTGACATGGAGCCAGAGCTTCACTGAAGTAAGAGGGACCTCTTAACATGACTTTGCATTGGGTGGTAGCTGGTCTGGAAGAGCTGTGCCTCCACAGCTGCTTCTTGCCATGGGATGCAGCTGAAGGGTTTGCTGCCCGCTGGAGACTGCAGCCCCAGGGCTTCTGCTGGTGGTGGGCAGCAGGACCGGGCAGCTGCCTCTGCACAGCCTTGCTGACCAGCATCTCGTGCAGACCTCCTCCTCGCTAACATCCAAGGTGCAGAGGTGTTCGAGCAGCCTCATTTCCCCCACTTCTGCTTGGCACTGTGACCTGAAAGGCCTGGAGGAGCTGCTCAGGGAGAAAATCTGCGTCCTGTCCCCTGCCCGCAGCAAGTGCAGCAAGGTGTGGAGCCCTCAGCCTCCCATGCTCACCTGGCATGACCAATTCCCCCTGACTGCGTTACCTCTGAACCATGACACCATCAGGGTTCCTGAGCAGGAAACAAACCAGATCTGCAAATCGCTGGGCTGCTGGCCAAGAGCGGGTGATTTTGATGTTTACTCTTCAGGCTGAGCATGAGATAAAAGGCAAGTTATTCCCTGCGTTTGCACAGATCCGGGGAAGTAATTTCTATTCTAGTCTAGAGGAGGCTTTTGAAAAGCTCCAAAGAGAGTCAGGAACAGGATTGCCATTGACCAGCACCAGAATTAGCCCCAGTAGGGCACATCTGAAAGGCCACCCTAAACCGTGCTGTTTGTTGTACCAGCACGCGTCAGGAAAAGCCTGCTGCCTTCGGGCTGCTCATCAAATTCCCAGCTCTGCAACGCGGCCAATATTCACCGTGCTGCTGGGAGAGATGGTGGATGCTTGTTCCCATTTCCCAGCAAAAGAACGTGGTATGAGAACGTCCTAATACGCCATTCTTTCAGACCAGAAGCTATATAATTAAGCATATCCATTAAGCTGGTCACTAAATATCAGGTAATGAACTCCATGTCTCTGCAGGCCAGTATTTCACACGGTAAAATTAATGGGACTGTGAAACCAGCCATTGCCTGACAGGAGCAGCCATTTTATGGATGTGTGTCGGGCAATTAGGAAAGAAGTTACAGATCTTTTCCCTCAACCTGTGGAAGTCAATAGAGAAATTTGTATTTTGACTAAATAAAAGTCAATGCCTACTTTTAAAATTTAGTCTTCACATTAGAAAATGGAAGTTAAATAAAGATGTTTCTCTTGCTTTGCTCTGAATATGATTTTTTAAAGCCTGCCTCCATTAGAATTTAGGCACAAGCTCAGCAAAATACGAAACCTCAAAACATGCAAATAAATCAATCATTCCTCTGTTATGTATCTCAGTAAATATGATCCAAAAATAATTCTGGGTGTAGTTTTCAAACATTAGTATTGCATAAACTAAATACCCTGCAGCACAATTGGACTGACTTGAATTACAAAGTAAAATAAATACACTCTGGGATGTGTTTCTTTTTGCTGTTATTTTACTTTTCTTTTTACCTTTAAAAAGTTGCACTATAGCTCATAATACTTGATAAGTCAAAATTAAAAATGTCATTTAAAAAAATGAAGTCATTTAATTTTGTGCTGTAGCTTTCTAACATATGCCTACAGAAATATTCTTGCCTATCCCAGTTACTTTCCCCTTCTCAAATACTTAAGCAAGGATAGGACACGCCTGAGAGATGCACGTGAAAGCTTTTTTAAAAAAAGAATTTAACCTCTGACTTTTACAAGCAGAGACTTGATTTCTAGATATGAGTTCTTTGCCTGCTTTTCAGTAAATTTTGCTTTACAGTCATTTGGAAAACTGTACCCAAGTCTTTATTGTGCATGACACTTGGAGTTCTTTTTTATTGACTTATGCTGCTTCTTGCCAAAGTTAAAATGTTGGAAGCAAGGCCACTGGCATGTGAAGAAATGTATAAAGAATAAAATTACTTTGGGTGGAAATAAAAGAAATTAAACAAAATAAACTTCTCCCTTTTTATCGTCATGTTTACTTCACTGACAGTAATAACAGAACCAAACCAAGCTTGCAGTCATGGGAAGATGCAGGTATTTTGGGGCATCCAACACTTTCATTAGCTATAGGAATCTTGTGATTCAGCCACATACTCCTGGATGTGGACAGGAGGAAGAGCTTTATCTCAGCACCCCTTCTCTTCTCTCAGACCTCTTCTCTACCTTTAATTCCTCACAGTTATTTCCTTTCCCTTCATGATCTTCCACCTTAGATTTCCCCTTTTTATTTTCCCCCTTGCCTCTTTTCTGAATTTGTGTTGGCTACCTGAAGGTATGAATTATTTGAGGACCTGAATTATTGTAGGATTATTTTTGTGTGCCAGTTATTTTAAAGGTTTATTTTAATTTATATATATGAAAATGCAAGTTTGTACTCCCTCAGTTCTATCTAAGCAGGAGAACACAAAACAACTTTTCAGGAGATTTGCTTTTACCAGCTGTCATTCTTTCCTCACGTAGATGAAGCGAGGGGAATTTCAGGAAACAGGTTAGTCATCCCCACTTCCGATTTTTATGCTGAATTTGTCTGAACTCTGGGTTTCAGCATGGGTGAGAGCAATGCAGGAACTTCTCTACTGATCATGCACCCACTCTTTATTACCCGGAGCAGTGAAGCTTTAGCCCTCTGCTCCCCCTGATCTGGTCCCCAGTTTGTAATGTTTTATATCCTCAGTGGGAAGAAGTGCACAGTAGATGAGTTGATGAGAGGCTTTGCAGGAAATGTGCCTTTCTTAGGCAATCTCCACGGGAAGATGAAGGTTGCACTCTGCCTCTCGGCTCCATCTGTGTGGCACATGCCATGGAAGTAAAAAAGAAATATTTTAGTGATTAGTTTTTCTGTTAAAAGCAAGTTGGGTTTTCACTAGGTTTTTCCCACTGTAGAGGAACATGAGTGTGCGAGCTTAACCCTTTGTTCTGAAATTAAACCATCGACCCCCAAATAAAAACTTCCTTACATTTAAAGCTTCCCTGCACTTTCTACTGCTTCCATGCATACATACCTTCAGCAGACTTTGGCCTTGCGAGGGAGAAAGGAAGGAGGCCAGCTGAGATGAGGAAGATCTGATGACTTCCCAGCAATGCCAACAATCTCAGCCTGTGTTTCCTGAATTTTTCTTAGCATGTCCTGAGGTTTGCAAATACACCAACAGTTCGGTTTGCAAAGGCCAGAACCCAAGTTTTAATATTTAGAGTCACAGAAACAAATATTTTACACATTTCTACTATGTCTGTGTTTGGCTTAGGGGAAAAAAAAAAAAAAAACCAAAACCACCAGCTTCCAAGGCAAAATTCAAAGCCATCAAGTCTCACCTGTGTTCATATTGAAATCAAATCAGACTATGAGTTTCACATTGTTCTGAAGCAAAATCAAAAGAGTCTTTAGTTCACTCATTAAGACGCATGAATTCATCCGAAGGCCTGATGTTACAGTGTGTGACCAGTTCAGTGGTTGCCTACTCCTGTGTCCATGCTAGCAATACCTCAGCTAGCTGGTTTAAAGCTCACATGGGGAGCTTAGTCCAGTTTATACTGTCATGGTATGTGTGGTTTTGAAATCACACAGCTAAAAAGGTTGGATTAGTTCTCAGAGCTCTGTAGGGTAACTCATCTGTATAAACCCACCTCCATCATTTTCATCACCTAATAACATACTCAGTCTGGTAAATGTGAAAAGAAACAACATAAGCAGAAATACACAGGTTTTTTGTTTTCAAATTATTACCATCTGTGTCTTGGGAGTGTTTCCTATCTGTAGAAATACCTGTACATTCTTACAAATAAGTGTACCTGAACCAATTATTCAAGGTGAAGCTGCGTATCTCTATGGTTAAGATATTTTTGGTACACAGGTTGGTAGCAAAGGAATTCCCTCAGGTACCTCTGTACTAAATTATCCAGTCTAGCCACATCCTGCCAGAACTAATTTTAAGAGGGTAAAATAAAGATCATTTTTGACACTGACCACCTCTCTCACTGGAAAGTCTCACCCGCTGTTCAGAATGGCATTTTCTTTGGGCCAACAATTCAGGAGCAGTCTCTGTTCCCTCTCCCCTCATACGCACACTTCTTGGGGAGAGTGAGAAAAGCAGAAACGGTTGCTGTGAAGCTTGAAAGCATCCTGATGGCACTCATAAATTTAAAATGATGTTATGCCTTTCCCAGGCTGTGCAAGGAAAGATGCTAGTCAACCTGCCAAAGAGTTCTGCTAAGCAAGGCAGGGCCCATTTTTCTGAGCAAACAGCAGGTACAGAAACCTGAACATGGAGCTAATAAAATCTGCAGCTCAGCGGTGGCCACAGAACATCAAGAACAGGGTCAGAAGTGGACACAGGAACATCTGATAGCAGAACAAGGCACGTTATACTGAATCATTTAGACTGCTTGGTTAATGGCTTCTGAAGTTAAATACTTGTGATCAGCACATAAAAACACAGTTGCCTTTCCTGAATAAAAAATAAGAGGTTTACGAGGAGTCCTGTTCTTTAGCTGAGTAATGCTGGGTACTTTAGCTGAGTACTTACTATTAACACGGAGTTGCTTCTTTCTTGCTTATTGAGAATCAGACCCAGCAATGTGGAAGTGCTGTTGAAGCAGAACTTCCTGGGCAATGAAGAGAGGACATCAGGGCATTGCATGCCCTGATCTCCGTGCAGGACCTTGTATGGACACCACTGATGCACTGACACTAGCTGACCATTCCCTCAGGTCAGGGATGAAGATGACAGCATGCTATCTGAGATAAACACTGGGGAGAAAGTCTGCCCAAATGCATACAAAGATATGTTTTCTTGTCCTTTTGTAGCAGTTGAGGGTAAGAATGAATGTCATCTATTTATCAGGAAATATTAGCATATGTTATTTTAGCTTTCTATGCTGGACAGGGTGAGAAAAATAATAAGGCAGTGAGATAGGACAAAAACCCAGTGAGAAAAGAAGAAATACAATGGGATGAAATCTAATGGGACTTCTGCCTAACAGAATTCTTTTCAATGATCTTGTGTGGGATTTCGTGCTTCGGCAATGTGGTACTGTCTGCACTGGCTTCTACTCTGCTATATTATGTGGTGATCCTGAGTGTTCATTCAGGAGTAAACCCTTGTCTAGTGAGGTCTAAACAGTAATACAAAAGTTTGTCTGATAATAAATAACTCTACAAGGTCTAAACCTAAAGGGTTTATAGACAACAGAAATCAGAACTCCTCTGTCAGTCATTTTGGATTGGTGAAACTAAAAATAACACCTCATGAAGAGATACTCTGTTTTTCCTTTTCTTTTTCCAAAATGAAAACATTCAGTTTAAAATGAACTTGTTTTGACTGAGCAATACAAAGGCAAAACATGAAAACAAAATAGTCCACATTTGGCACTCATGTTTCTAACCAAAACTCCTGTAAATATTGCCTGAGTTTATGTGCTCATTCTTCCTGGATTTGGGAGGCAAGCTCAAAGAGGTTTGTCTTCTCGATCTCTGAGTGAGCTCCCACAGCAGTGGTGGCTGGTGGAAAAACAAACTGCACGTACTGTACACAGGCACCCAGCCAACAGTACCTGGAAAATGAAAATAATATTTTAAAGGGGAAATACACGCAATCCATGTGCACAGTACTAATTCATTCTGCAAGCACTACCATTAGAGATTAGATGGTAAAATGTGTGTAGGAGAGAGTGGAGGAAAACAGTTTGCAATTACCTGAAGAATAACGTCCACCACCACCAGTCTTACTCAGTCGGAAGTTTTTGCAGTAAGAAAACTTCTTTGGTGAGTCATGAAGTTCATGGTGTATCTCATGCTATTTTTGACTGCTGATACTGTGCCGGCCTCCTGGCAGGTTTAGATTCAATTAGGCCACATTCAACACTGTATGGATCATACTGATCTTCCACCCAGCAGGACAGGAGGACCTAGCTGATGGTTCCAAGGGGAGCTGCAGCAAATAGGAGTTATGGGGATATTAGGTCACTAGCTCTTGAGAACATGAACGCTATGTCCTTGCTTCCTAAACTTTTACTGGCTCACTCTACAAAGGCTTGAGACAAAGAAAATGGAGCAGAGGAAATGAGGTCTTTTGCATAACCATTATGGACCTGAATGAAAGTGAAAAAGTGTCATGGTTTTCGCTGAGATAGAGTTAATTTTCTTCACTGTAGCTGGTACAGTGCTGTGTTTTGGACTTAGTATGAAAATAATGTTGATAACACACTAATGTTTTAGTTGTTGCTAGGTAGTGCTTACACTAGTCAAGGACTTTTCCATCTTCCCATGCTCTGCCGGGTGCACAAGAAGCCGGGAGGGGAGGAGGCACATCCAAGAGAGCTGATCCAAACTGGCCAAAGGGATGGTCCATATCATGTGACGTCATGCCCAGTATATTAACTGGGGGGAGCTGGCCAGGGGAAGCAGCAATCGCGGCTCGGGGACTGGCGGTGTCGGTCAGCGGGTGGTGAGCGGTTGCAGCACTTGTGGTTTGTTCTTTTGGTTTTTTTGTTTTTTTCCTTTCTCCTGAGGTTTCACCTCTCTCTCTCTCTCGTTATTTTCCTTTTCATTATATTATTATAATTATTATTATTACTGTTTTATTTTAATTACTAAACTGTTCTTATCTCAACCCACGAGTTTTCTTACTTTGGCCCTTCCGATTCTCTCCCCCATCCCACGGGGGTGGGGGCAGTGAGCGAGTGGCTGTGTGGTGCTTAGTTGCTGACCGGGGCTAAACCACAACAGTCCTTTTTGGCACCCAACATGGGGCATGAAGGGTTTGAGATAATAACAGTTGCTGGTCACAGCGTTGATTCATCTATTCTCGATATTAGTTAGTCAGACCTACACCATGCTGATTTTGAAGTACATGTTAAAGATTGGCGTTGGGTTTTGTAGTTTGCTGTGCTCTGCAGTCGTTAGAGATGTTTTGCCTAGGAGATTTGTTATTAAAACACTGGCCTTGAGTTTTATCAGTTATTTGGGTCTTGCATGGAAGCTGTTACTGTACTTCAGGTACCACCTCATGGAGATGATTAGCAATTATACCTCCTCCTCCTCTAAGAGGTTTTTTTATGGAGGAAATACAGAATGACACCTTAGCTACCATATTCTATAATGTCTCCTCCTTCATTACAACAACTTTTCAGTATCTTGAACATCTTTGGGTAGTTAAGATACATCTGTTGATATTCCTATGGCAGATTGTTTCGGTTTTGTCTAAGGTTAATAAGCAATTCAAGAATATCATCCAGAGATCTGCCCCAAGGCTCGATAATTATGGGTGGCAGGGTATGTGGGATAGTATGGACAAATGCCTGAGATGGTGGGCACCTCCAGTGTTTTGGGACTTCACCCTTGAACAAGTGCAAAATCCTGAAAAATTAGTAGAATATTTGGAGGAAGTATGTTATCACCCTAGCAATTCCAGAGAGATACAAATCACTGCAATGTGCCTGGGCCTGGCCCATGCCTACCGAGACCTGTTCAACAGTATTCAGTACCCCCAAGGGGAAGAGAAGGTCTCTGGATCTAAAAAGACAAAGAAAAGGAAAACGACAAGCACTGCGGCCACTCAAACCCCCACAACAGGCCCTGCGGCTACTCCAAGCCCGATGACAAGCACTGCGGCCACTCAAACCCCCACAACAGGCACTGCAGCTGAATCAGAGAATCAACCCATGCCAGTATCAGTCGCCCCTATACACAAGAAGAGATCTTGGAAGAGAAAGTCAACTCATTTAGAAAGAGATGATGGAGAAGCACGGCCATCACGAGGAGAGGAGGAGGAAGAGGAGGAACTCATAAACGAGACTGAAACCACCTGATCCCTATCCTTAAGTGAGTTGAGAGATATGTGAAAAGATTTCAGCCGTCGTCAAGGTGAGCACGTTGTCACCTGGCTGCTCCGATGCTGGGATAACGGGGCCAGTAGCCTGGAATTGGAGGGTAAGGAAGCCAAACAACTGGGATCCCTTTCTAGAGACAGGGGCATTGATAAAGCGATTGGAAAAGGGACACAAGGCCTCAGCCTCTGGAGGTGACTCCTGTCCGGTGTGAAAGAAAGGTATCCCTTCAAGGAAGATGTTATATATCGCTTAGGAAAATGGACCGCCATGGAGAAAGGTATCCAGTACCTGAGGGAATTAGCCATGCTTGAGGTGATTTATGGTGACCTGCATAGTGAACGGTCACTCAAAGTTCCAGATGAAGCCCAGTGCACATGACCCATGTGGCAGAAGTTTGTACGGAGCACACCATCATCCCATGTAAACTCATTGGCAGTAATGTCCTGGAAGGATGAAGAGGCACCAACGGTGGGGGACATGATTGATAAACTCCGGGATTACGAAGCAAATATTTCTTCCTCTCTCATCTCAGCTGTGGAGAAATTGTCCCAGGAGTTCCAGTGACTCAAGGAAGATATGTCCTACTCCGCAACTCTACGGACCAGTATCTCAGCTATTAAGAGTAAACGTCCCTCTGCTCAAGAGAGAGGATACACACCACAGGCCACTTTATGGTTTTACCTGCATGACCATGGAGAGAACATGAGGAAGTGGGATGGAAAATCTACCTCAACCCTAGAGGCACAGGTACATGAGTTGCAAGGGAAAACAATCACTCAGGGGGGTTCTTCCAGGAAAGTTACTGCTCCAGTTTCCAGTAAGCAGTTCCCCAGACAGAGGAGTAGAATTGCTGATTTTATTTCTGATCTTAATAGAGACACTTTTGATTCTCATTTACAAGAAGTGAGTAGCGAATACTATGATCAGGAATAGAGGGACCCTGCCTCCAGCCAGGTGGAGGAAAGGGACAACCAGGTTTACTGGACTGTGTGGATCCGATGGCCTGGCACATCAGCCCCACAGGAGTATAAGGCTCTAGTGGACACCGGTGCACAGTGCACCCTAATGTCATCAAGCTATGTAGTGGCAGAACCCATCTGTATTGCTGGAGTGACAGGGGGATCCCAAGGGCTAACTGTATTGGAGGCAGAAGTGAGCCTGACCGGGAATGAGTGGCAAAAACACCCATTGTGACTGGCCCAGAGGCTCCGTGCATCCTTGGCATAGACTACCTCAGGAGAGGGTATTTCAAGGACCCAAAAGGGTACAGGTGGGCTTTTGGTATTGCTGCCTTGGAGACAGAGGAAATTAAACAGCTGTCTACCTTGCCCGGTCTTTCAAAGGACCCTTCTGTTGTGGGGTTGCTGAAGGTCAAAGAACAACAGGTGCCAATTGCCACCACAACAGTGCACCAGCGGCAATATCGCACCAACCGAGACTCCCTGATTCCCATCCATGAGCTCATTTGTCAACCGGAGAGCCAAGGAGTGATCAGTAAGACCCGTTCACCCTTTAACAGTCCCATATGGCCGGTGTGGAAGTCTAATGGAGAGTGGAGACTAACAGTAGACTATTGTGGCCTGAACGAAGTCACTCCGCCACTGAGTGCTGCAGTGCCGGACATGCCAGAACTTCAATATGAACTGGAGTCAAAGGCAGCCAAGTGGTATGCCACAACTGATATCGCTAATGCGTTTTTCTCAATCTCTCTGGCAGCAGAGTGCGGGCCACAGTTTGCTTTCACTTGGAGGGGTGTCCAGTACACCTGGAATCGACTGCCCCTGGGGTGGAAACACAAACACAGCCCTACCATTTGCCATGGACTGATCCATACTGCACTGGAACAGGGCGGAGCTCCAGAACACCTTCAGTATATTGATGACATCATCGTGTGGAGCAACAGAGCAGAAGATGTTTTTGAGAAAAGGAAGAAAATAGTCCAAATCCTTCTGAAGGCCGGTTTTGCCATAAAACAAAGTAAGGTCAAGGGACCTGCACAGGAGATCCAGTTTTTAGGAATAAAATGGCAAGATGGACATCGTCAGATTGCAATGGATGTGATCAACAAAATAGCAGCCATGTCTCCACCAACTAGCAAAAAGGAAACACAAGCTTTTTTAGGCATGTGGGTTTTTGGAGAATGCATATTCCAAATTATAGTCTGATTGTAAGCTCTCTCTATCAAGTGGCCTGGTAGAAGAATGATTTCAAATGGGGCCCCGAGCAACGACAGGCCTTTGAATAGATAAAGCAGGAGATAGTTCATGCAGTAGCCCTTGGGCCAGTCCGAGCAGGACAAGACGTAAAAAATGTGCTCTACACCACAGCCGGGGAGAATGGCCCTACCTGGAACCTCTGGCAGAAAGCACCAGGGGAGACCCAAGGTCGGCCCCTAGGGTTCTGGAGTCGGGGATACAGAGGGTTCCGAAGCGCACTACACTCCAACTGAAAAAGAGATATTGGCAGCATATGAAGGGGTTTGAGCTGCTTCAGAAGTGATCAGTACTGAAGCACAGCTTCTCCTGGCACCCTGACTGCTGGTGCTGGGCTGGATGTTCAAAGGGAGGATCCCCTCTACACATCATGCAACTGATACTACATGGAGTAAGTGGGTCGCACTGATCACCCAACAGGCTCAAATAGGAAACCCCAGTCACCCAGGAATCTTGGAAGTGATCATGGACTGGCCAGAAGGCAAAGATTTCAGAATATCGCCAGAGGAGGTGGTGACCTGTGCTGAAGAAGCCCCACTGTATAACAAACTGCCAGAAAATGAGAAGCAATACGCTTTGTTCACTGATGGGTCCTGTCGTCTTGTGGGAAAGCATTGGAGATGGAAGGCTGCTGTATACGACAGTCCTATATGACAAGTCGCAGAAACTGCTGAAGGAGGAGGTGAATCGAGTCAGTTTGCAGAAGTAAAGGCCATCCAGCTGGCTTTAGACATTGCTGAACAAGAAAAGTGGTCAGTGCTCTATCTTTATACTGACTCATGGATGGTGGCAAATGCCCTGTGAGGGTGGTTGCAGCAATGGAAGCAGAACAACTGGCAGCGCAGAGGTAAACCCATCTGGGCTGCTGCATTGTGGCAAGATATTGCTGCCCGGGTGGAGAACCTGGTTGTGAAGGTACGTCATGTGGATGCTCATGTTCCCAAAAGTTGGGCCACTGAAGAACATCAGAACAACCAGCAGGTGGATCAGGCTGCTAAGCCTGAAGTGGCTCAGGTGGATCTGGACTGGCAACATAAGGGTGAACCATTTATAGCTCGGTGTAGTACACATAAAAAATATGCTGGGGAAAACAGTCTGGGTTACTTCTGTCTCAGGCAAAGGCAAACCCATTAGTGGGATTGCTTTTGCTCAAGGACCTGGGTGCACTTGGTGGGTGATGCGGGAGGATGGAGGAGTCCGATGTGTGCCTCAAGGGGATTTGATTTTGGGTGAAAATAGCCAATGAGCTGAACGGTATGCTGTTAATTGCTATATAATATTGTATGTCATCTCTCCTATGGTTGCTATATGCAGTATCAATGGTATCATAGTAAGAATCTCCCAAATTAATGAAGAATGAACTTTGATTGAACCAAGCAACGTGTAGCGGTGATGCAACAAAGACTGACTACAGCATGCGACAATCCAACACCACACAGACCATCTCTCCTGCCTTGAAAGACGGTTATGATAGATGGAGCCCAAAGTTATGGACTAAATGAACTCAGTGGACATTTGTGGACCCTTTACAGACATTTTATAGGGGTGGTTTAAAGACTAAGGGGATGATAAATGATATCTGTGTATTTTATTAAAGGATGGGAAGGCAGGTGGTGGTTATTGAGGTCGTATTGGATAGTATGGGACCTGAACATGACATAAGTGGTATGGAGTAAGGGGTGGATACTGTCATGGTTTCAGCTGGGACAGTTAATTTTCTTCACTGCAGCTAGTATAGTGCTGTGTTTTGGACTTAGTATGAAAATAATGTTGATAACACACTAATGTTTTAGTTGTTGCTAGGTAGTGCTTACACTAGTCAAGGACTTTTCCATCTTCCCATGCTCTGCCGGGTGCACAAGAAGCCGGGAGGGGAGGAGGCACATCCAAGAGAGCTGATCCAAACTGGCCAAAGGGATGGTCCATATCATGTGACGTCATGCCCAGTATATTAACTGGGGGGAGCTGGCCAGGGGAAGCAGCAATCGCGGCTCGGGGACTGGCGGTGTCGGTCAGCGGGTGGTGAGCGGTTGCAGCACTTGTGGTTTGTTCTTTTGGTTTTTTTGTTTTTTTCCTTTCTCCTGAGGTTTCACCTCTCTCTCTCTCTCGTTATTTTCCTTTTCATTATATTATTATAATTATTATTATTACTGTTTTATTTTAATTACTAAACTGTTCTTATCTCAACCCACGAGTTTTCTTACTTTGGCCCTTCCGATTCTCTCCCCCATCCCACGGGGGTGGGGGCAGTGAGCGAGTGGCTGTGTGGTGCTTAGTTGCTGACTAGAGCTAAACCACAACTCTCCTACAGACAGTGAGAGGAGATACCTCTGTCGATTTTAGACCAGGTTCTATGCATCTGTACCTTGTTTTTGTTGCTGAAGCCTGCCGTTCTACTGGATCAGCATGGAGATATACAGGTTTCCTCTGCAAACTACTTTTGTTTTATGGGCAGCAGTTAAATGGTGTCAGGTCACTAGAGGCATGTCTGTATAAACCTCACATCCCACACCAGGATCTTTCCTGTGAGCATGCACAATCCTCCTGCTGCTGGCAAACACCGGGGTGGGGGGGGAAATACCAATTTGCACTTTCCTCATTGGTGCATTATTCTGATTTTTCTCTTCACCCAAATTATTCCTTTTTCTTTCTTCCTTCCTTCCCTTCCTGTCTTCATTTCCTTCCTGCTTGCTTTTTCTTTATTTCTTCCTTTTTCTCTCCTCCCTCCCTTACTCTCTCTTTCCTTCCTTCCCTCTCTACCTCTTTTTCTTTCCTCCCTATAGATCAGATTTGATTTCTTGAGACTTTAGGGCGTGGATACTGGATAATGCCACCTTGCTGCAGTAATACCAGAGCAGTAATATCAATATTTAAGTACAATGAAGAGCTTCACCCTGCAAGGTCCATAGTGCCATAAGATATGATTAACATTAATAGCATTAAGGAAGATCTGTGTCTTTCAAGATTGGAATTTGTGCCCTTACAAATGTAGCCTTAGGATTTTGATAGAAAAAAGACAGACTGAAAGTATAATGAATTATGGGAAGATTCTTTTGTTCAAGTCAGTGACATCTAATAGCCCAAGGAAGAATGAAAACTACATTATAATAAGAAATCATTTATTGTATAAGACAGAAGGAAAGAGGATATAAACTTCCTTTAAGTAAAAGAACAATTGAAATTGAAAAAAAAATAAAAAAAGTACGTGATTTCCTGGAAGACAAACAAACTGTGTTTGCTTGTTTGTTTGCTTGGATGTTATGATATTATAAATGATAGCTAATTGCATCATTTTACATTTTGACATGGATTAGTTCTCCATGTCTCAAGCAAATGGTTGAAATATTGCACAGTTAATTCCTGTAACATGATGGAAATGTAAGGGTGCATACTTACAGAGGCATAGTTGTGCGTAGAGTTGTTTTGTTAAGAGTGTGATAAAAAGTAAACCAAATATGCAATGAATAAATGAAAGTGAAGAAAGGTCTTTTGTTCTTTTGACTAATCTTTACATTAAATCTTTTTTTCCGAGAAGCGGATGTAGCATCAGTTACAGCTCTATCTGAATATTCTCAGATTTTTGTAGAAGAGCCAAAGAATATACAGTTTATAGAAATCTTGAGAACTGCTTCAGGTGAGATGACAGATAGAGCAACAACTTCCTACCCTGAGTTCCCCCTCTGCTTGACAGCCAAACCAAGCAATGCAACATATGAAACAAAACAAAACAAAACAAAGCAACAGATGTATTCACAGCTGTACTTTGTATTCAAGAAGATAGTACAGAAAGAAATGTTGGCTAGTCAATGCTAAAACTGCCACTGCATTAAATGGAAACACAATTTCACTCACTGCATCAAGTGCAATCTAAGCTTTCATACTGTAGTAACGAAAATATTTATCCGTTCAAAAAAAAAAAAAAAAAAAATCTTTCTTTAGAAAGAGTACAGTTTTATTCTGAATGCCAAATCTAGAGCCATAATTCTTTCAGACTTCAGTAGAGGTGTTGGGCTCCACATTTCTACTTGGTCCACTTTAGCTGCCAGCCAGGTGATCTTCAACTTTTTCTTTCTTCTCGTGGAGATACCTCAATGACTTTCTCTCCGCTATGAAACCAGTCATTTTTCATGCTATATGGAAATTTCTACCTTGGAGATTTCTAGTCTCTTGTTAATTTTTGTGATGACAGGGCAATGGTTTCAAAATTATTGGGTAGATCGATGGATGAAGAGACATATGGATACGGGACTGTAAAAACTGATTTTTAGGGAACTGGGTAAAACTTCCTTAAGCAAACATTCATCCAGAGAGACTGGAATCCAAAGCTCCTCTCTCCCTGCTGAGTGGTTCTTTGCCTGTAGCAAATATTTTTTTTTTTCAGTCATGAATCTGGAATCTACAAACATCACAGTTTATGTTGTATTCATGGCAGGGTTACACAATTCAGAACACTCCAATTTCTTTCCAAAAAGAAATACTGCCTCCTAATTTTAGTCTCAGCATAAAATTTCTGGTGTAGGTAGAAAGTTTGAACCCCACTTGAAAAGTACCAAGACTTCTTACAAGAAGCCAAGACATGGAGCTACGAAACAACTCTACAATGAACAGTGAATTAGATTAGAACTTTTTAAGGTTCTCTAGTTTCCATATAAACTTGCTTTTTTTGGCCCAACTGCTACACAGCAGTTAAAGCATGTGGTTAAATAAGAGCACATGAGCAGGCCTAGTTAAGTTCCATAGGTTGCTTACCTAGACTTTTTGTCTAAATTAAATGGTGTAAGGGATTGGAGATAATACTTGGTTTTATGGAAAGAATGGCATTGTAAATAGCTATAAGGGACTTGGAAACACTGAATTTTAGCTTGTTCCCAGATGTTCTTTAATGTATCCAGGAGGCATCATTTGTCTTGTCTAGCAAAACCTCTTTTGCATATTACAACTTTTTCCTCTAGATAACCTCAATTAGGTTATATTTGGGAGTTAGTCATTGAGCCACTGGGCAAGGCTGATTTGTTTAGCAGCAAGATATGGAATTCACTTTTTTTCCTGCTGTAACTTCCTTCTACAGGAATGTTAGTCTCATGTAAGTAAACAGCAGATGATGCTTTCAGAATGTTTCAGGTTTTTCTTCTTTGATTTCAGATAAGTTTTGTGCTATAAAAATTGTTAGTTGTTTCTGAAAATTTGACTTTCATGGAGAGGTGCTGCACAATGCTATCATCCCTAACATGAATATGTTTTTAGTGCTTTCCAAGGAGATGCAAGAGTCACTTTTCACCTACAGTCTTGCAAACTCTGTTAGGTGAACTTTGAGTAGTGGGAGCAGCCTACCACCACAATGATCCAGTGATTGAAAATGCTGCAAAGTCTTCAATACAGTTAAGATGCCAGCCTAGAGGACATATTTAACCCAAGCTTAAGCAAGCAGGCTCTGTGGAGGGATAATTGGTATGCCTATTTTACAGAATGGGTTAAGACAATCTAGGCAACAAGACAGTCTCCTCCGAGAACGAGGGTATAAAAGACCTCTTGTCTCACTGTCATTTTATGTGCCTGCTGGCTTAATTTCTCTCTGGCTGGTATAAAAGACCACCCACCATGTGGCACATGGCCACTATTTTTGTGGAAGCTATGATAATATGGATGTATTGTGGTTCTGTCACTGGCTTCGCAGCGGGAGTGGAGAACTGTCTTGTTCTCACAGAGCTTGATCCAAAGCCTACTGAAGATGACGGGAATAGCTTTGTTGACTTCACCAGGTTTTGGAGCAAGCTGTTAAGAAAAATACGGGATGATAGTGAAGAACAAGCTTACAGAACCCTTGACTTGCAGCGCAGATAGGTTGAAGGTTTTTGCTAAACCAAATAACCATTTTAATTTAATCTCCACTAGAAAAATAGGAAAAATTAAATGCTTGCCATATGGTGAAAATATGTTAAGCTTCAAAGACGCAGAAATAATTAAATACAACTATGAAAAGTTTTTTTAGGTTTGAATAGTGTGCCAGTTTCAATATTATAAAACATACATATATAATTCTATTAAAGCTCATTGGAAAAAAAAAAAAAAGGACCCCTTTGAATAATGCAAACTCTTAGGTCACATTTTTCACCTGTATATTTATTTTCATTTTAATCAAGACTGCTATAATCAGAAAACTTGGTATGATTCTGTGTAGCCTTCAATGCACATCAGCTATTTCAATTTCTTCTACAGGCAATGTCAACATGAACCAGCCTTTATCTTCAAAGGAATGAAAAGTGAAAAACAAATAAATATACTCAGAAACAGTGGGTTACTCTATAATCAAAAAGAATATTAAAAGCAAAGCTGCACGAAGGACCTCATAAAGAAAATAACCTCATCTGGAAGGTCATCCCTATTCTTTGCTAAGTAGAACCTGACAGAAGTGATGGACTCAGATGTTTTTCTCACCATTTTTCAACACAGCAGCTTCTGAAAGTATGAGCCATGATTGCATTACCTCCTTGTACTTGTCTGGCCCTGAAGGTGGCACAGACTTTCTGGGTAAAGAAAGGCAGCTTCAGGCTGCCCTTCATCTCTGCTCCTTTGCCCTGACATGGAAAACTCGTGCATTTTTCGGTGTGGCACTGGCACTGCAGACAGCCGAGTAGCCTGGCAAGCAGAAATGCCCAAATGCACAAAGGTTTCAGATGCAGGAGAGACTCCAGAGCACAGAGCAGCTGCTGTGCAGTGTGCACTCCCGGCTCGCAGCCTGGGGCCATCCCAGTGTTCCAGTTCACACCAGGGTTGTGTCTAATTCTTTTACTATAGCGTTGAATCAGATAACGTCATGCTGATGCATGCCTGCTTTACTCACCTGTCTTTTACACATCTACACTCTGTAGAATAGCAATTGCTGAAATCAAAGCAACAGAAAGAGAAACCCTGAGCCTCTCATTCCCTTTCCAGTTCTACCTGCCTCACAAAGAAAACTGATAATCCAGGCCAAGGAGCTTTATGAATCTTTATGGTAGAAATACTGTAAATGTCTGGCCAAAATGCAGTCACACACACTAAATATGTTCCCACACTTACAATCCCCTCCCTAAAATCTCTCGGTAATAAGGAGTAGTCAGACACATGAACACTCATGGAAAACCTAACCCAAAGAGCAAGGAAAACAACCCTATGAATTTCCCCACGGTTGTTCTTCCCCAGACATGAAGAGCTACCATACAGTCCTAGATCTTTCAGTAACTGCTTGCCCAGCACAAAAGCCGCTATCACTTCAGGCCCTACAGTGAATGGAGGGTCATGTCTGAGGGAAGAGAGGAGTTGTAGTACTCTGCAAAAATTTGAACATTTTCTTACAAGGTCCCTTTCAGTACAGGGCCTTTTTACACTTGCATTCATATTTTTTCCAGCAGTAAAAACCAAAAACAATGCTTACCATTTACCTTTTCTCCTTGATTATTCCTTTTATTTATTTCCACGGGGTGATGCAGAGAGGCCTCACACAGAACACCATTGCCCTAGTAGATCTGACCAAGATACAAAAAATGCCAGTTCTGTCCCAAACAGTTTACAAATTAATTTCTCATTTGCGCTGGAAGGTTCAACTTTCCTTTACATTATCTGCAGAAATGAAAAGCATGGCAATTTTACAAACTACTAGATGGGCTACTGCCTACCAAATTTCAAAGCCTTCCCCTTTTTAACATTTATCCCATAATAAATATGATAAATAGACCTCGAGATAAAGCTGTCCCTTCCTTAATTATTCCTATCAGCTCTGTCAGTAATTCCATCGCTAAGGCCACATTCCTGCCACAGCTTTTCCTTGGGTTTGGGTTGATTTAGGTTAAGACATTTGCACAGAAGCACATCCTCTCTGCTGAGGCCAACAGACTTAGTCCAGCTTGTCCTAGCTGGGGAAAACCTGCCCTTTGCAGTTGTACACACAGTTTCTTCTAGAAGAGTCTCTTTGAGCAAATATGGTGCTCTTTGGATTAAAGTGACTGCAGAAGTGCAAAATATTATCATTTATTATTGCTGTGAAATAACAACACTGACAGTTAAGAAAATCCTTCAGGAAAGAACATTTGTGCATCTCTCCCTCAGCATGCACCAAACAAAGAGCTGCACTGTTTTTCCCAGCAGCACAAGAACTCAAGTTCCTAAAAGCTCAGTCAAAATTTTGGCTTTACAAAAGGAATTTTCAAACGTGTCTCTTGAATATTCATTTGGGTGGTCTACCTCCCACAGGATGTGCAATGCTAGCTGGTTTGTTTGTACAAGTAAGTGCAATCACAAAGCTTGTGTACATGCTGTTGTTTTGGGTGGGGTTTTTTTTTGATGGGGAAATGAACTGTAACTGAAAATTTCTTTCCTTGTGAAAAGAGATCGATTCATTATATAAAAATTACTATTTCAAAGTACTTAGGACATTTTCTCCAGTAAAAAAACAGCAACTTACTTTATTGTTCTCTTTGAGTAAATATGGGGTCAACATATTCTCCTCTTTGACAATATGAGACACGCACATTTATATGGTAAAACTAATGTAGAAGAGAGCATAAGCTTGTAAGACTGAATTAAATATGATCATTCGCTAGTCCTGCTTACAGCTAAATACCAACAGCCAAACATTGTTCTACATCAATGACCTGATGAGTCTTAAATACAGAAAGCTTGAGTCTGAGAGGCTTTGCAGTTTGTGTCACTACTAACAGCAAAATAGAGACCATTTTACACTTGTTATTCTAGCAGTCTATATGGCTGTAAAGATTACAAAACAGTCCACTAGCTTTACTATTATTTTTTTTAAATCTTGCATTATATTATAATCTTACATCAATATCACCATTTAAACTGTTTGCTGATACCTGCCTTCATACACAACAATTTCCTTCAACCAATTTGAAGCTGAGCGTTTTGCACAAGGCCTAATGCTTTTGTCTGTGTTTGGTATTCTGCATGTCATTTTAAACAGAGAGGGGAAAGACTGAATATCCACAGGTGATGGAAGTATCTAAAAGGTAAACTTAATCAGGAACTATTGGGTAAACTGAAATATTAGCTGGGTGTTGCAACCATACTCCTATGTGTTTCATACCATTAGGTTTTCTTATTCAAAGAAACTTTAAAAGTGTAAATTCTCCATAGGCAGTGTGCAGGGTCATGTTTTCCAGAGTGGTGAAAAAAGCTATCCTTTTTTATATTGTTGTTTGTGATTAATAACATTAAGCTGTATTCACTCAGGAATACTTAATCTTCATAGCCGTAGTTGGAAAAATGCCTGAAAAACAGTCACTATTCTCTTGGATGGAGAAATGCACACAGAAATGTCAGTCAGTCAGCACAACTGTATGGAACAACAGTTTTCCCACAAGGGTTAAAGAAACTATAACAAGCACTGATTAACACTTATGACGCCCTATGAATTAGCTACTTCTGTGGATGGTCAGCACAGGTTATATGAATTTTGTCATACAACAAATAAGGGTAAAAACTTGAGAGTTTCAGATAGCCAGCTCACTCTGATTTACTTGCTATCAAAGCAGAAAATCAGTGGAGCTTGCTTTTGGGGAAGTTGAGATGTGTCTGTTCCAGTTCCCATTTTGCTACACTAGCTGTTTAGGGTAAGAAAAGAACGCCATGAGTTTCTGGATAAAATATGTAAACTACTGACCTAACTATATGAAACAATCTCTCAGGGAATTAGCAGATTAGAGGAAGAAACCAGTCAAAAATTAATATTAGCAGCCAAAAATGGATGACAATTAGTGGTAAAGACTAAATAAAGCTAAGTAAGAAGGAGGAAATGTGCTGACATTCTGGACTACTACTATTATTTCCCACAGACTCCACTGTTGATGGGAAACTCCTGCATTTGCTTATAAATGCACTCTGCAGTAACTTAAATAATACAGACAGTAAACACTGAAATCCGTTGTTTCTATGAAGATCAAAACATCTAAGAAAAGGCCTCAAATGTGCCTGGTTTTTTTCCTCGTTTTACAGAGACTGTGAACTATTTAACTTCACCTTTTTTTTTGGGGGGGAGGGAAGTTTTGAAAAATTATTCTTAATTGAATGGCTAATTTCAGAGCTGCTCTCTAAACAAAGTCCTGATAACATCCCAGGTTTCACATTCTACTAAGATACTCTCCATAGCTGGAGCGATTAGCTGGATCTCCAACAAGTAACAAGACCTGTAACCCTTATGCAGCTGTGCTGTGCTGAGGCAACCAGAAATTGTAGACAGATACAGATTGTATCTTGTTTTATAATGGAAAACAGACACAGAAATAAACTGGGTAACTTCAACTAGGGGTTTGGAGGCTGAATTAGGACTGAGTCTCTCTCTTAATGGATGAGGGAAAAGTGTATATTCATGCCGAAGAGCAGCTTCCATTAATAGTAAGGGACACTGGAAATATTTTCTACTAAAAGATAACCTAGGACTACATCAAAAAAAAGTCTTAAGTAGTGGGCTTAAAGCCGTTCAAGAGTGAGACTTGGGAATCAGAATAGAAAGTTCTATGAAAATAGCTCAGTACTCAGCAGCTACTGAAAAAAAGAAAACTGAATGTTAGGATGTTAGGAAAGGAATAGAGAACAAAACAAAGGAAGAACGTCTCTACATCAACTTATCAACCTGCGGTGTGTGTGAATCTTGAATGCTATCTGCAGTTTCAGTGTCTCCCTGTCTCAGAAAGAATATAACAGAAAATGTCCTTATACATGTAGTAAGGATAATCAAGGTAAGGTTGGATTCTGCACAGACAGATCAGGGTGGCTCAACCTGGAAAAGGGGTGGATGAATGGCAGCAGCAGAGAGTATATCTGCAGTAGGCTAGATACTTGCTGTTGTTCTCCTTTCATGAAATCAAACAAGCAAGCAGCAAGTGAAAAGGAAATGCTTCTCCATGCAGTGTGCAGCTCTGCTGTGGAAGCCCTTGCACCAGGGTGTCAAAAGTCTTCATGTGTTAAAAAAGTGGCTGCTTGAATTTAGAGAAGAAAAATTAGAAGAGGGCTTAGGAAGCACAGAGGAACCAGATCTGATGTCTGGGAAGTCCCTAGGCATCAAATTGTCGGAGTTAGGAAAGTACTTCTAAGACGTGCTACCACAGTCTTGCTCTGCTCATTAAGTCTTTTCTTTCAGCCACAGTTGGAGACAAGGTACTGGGTTAACCGGACCTCTAACCTGCTACAGCTGTTCTTGTGTTATGTTAGATTCCCTTCAGTCCTGTAACAACCACCTCAATTGCTTGCACAAAGAAGTAACATTAAAATAATTTAACATAGCATATATTTTTAAACTGAAATTTAGCAGCTGTAAATATGGGGCACCATAAAATGGTATTCTGTGATTTACTGTCCGGTATTCCTCATGCAGCAGTGATCACAGAATTATCTGCAAAAGTGTGTTGTGAGAGAAGGGCTGTAATGTCCAGATACAGGAATACAGTTTGGAAAATGAGCCACATAGATCATCAATTTCAGTCCCCTAATATTCTAAGGACTATGTCATATAATTCCTTTTATAAACTGTTCAGGCTTCATTATGGTTAAATTTATTGGCGTCCATTTTTCCTGGAAGGCGGTTGCAGAACTTCACTGCTCTGCTGATTAGAAACCTTTTAATTTCCAAGTGAAATTTAATATGACAAGTTTATACCATTCCGGAGAAGTGTTACAGTTGCTCTCCACACATACATCATAAAGCAAATACCAACAAGGGAAAAGAGCAATTCGAGTTAAAAACAATAATAGCACCAAAGCGTTTCTGGCCGAGCAGTTTCCTCCAATTTTAGATGCAAATCCCACTGCAACCTTTAATTCTTTGGTAATAAGCTACTACTAAAGGAACTCAATCTGTTCTGATCAGCTCTGTTTTATATCTACAAATGCATATTAACCTCTTTCCAACTAATGAATCACTGGTCCTGTCATAAGTCTAATGAACAGATTTCTTTCTGAGGGTGTTGATAATCTAAAAGTGCTCACTTGTTTTTCCTGCCTTGAATTACACTGTAACTGTAAGCACATCTCCAGAGAGTTTATCTATAGAGATTGAACCAGAGACCTCTGGATCTGAAAAGCATGAGCGTTTCCTTTTGCAGCTTGAAGAGCAGCTGTGTTAGCTCAAAGGTAGAATGCACTCACATGCTTCTGTATATGTGACCTGCTGGAGGGGTTCAGCCTGCAAATTTGTTGGTGAGGCTTGCCCCAAGACACAACTGCTCAGCCACAGTCGCGCAACTGCTATTTTGTGTCTGATTCAAGTCAACCACATTTTGTGGGACAAGGACTGTGCCTTCCTTGTACGGCACATAGCCCAGTAGGGTGGTGGTCTTGGCCGAACCTTTTGATCACTACAAAAATATAATTGTAAGTGGTGTTTGCAGCTCATTTGCTTGGATTTAAAAACCATATCTTTGTTATAGGCACTTTTGATGTGCCTCCAAGCATAGTAGGGAGGGATGTGTGGCTCAGTGCTCCCCTATGCAGAGGGCAGTGCAGAACAGGCTATCATCAGCCACTTTCCAGAAATAACTAGGAGTAAATGACTTTTAATTATAGTTCCCAAAATTTACAAAACATTTACCAGGCTATTTACCATGTGACATTTCTAATAAAACCCTAGACTATACAACATTTTCAGACCAATGGAGGAAAAGAGAATAGCTACAGTTTTCTCACCATGAGGTTCAACAATACATTGTTTTTAATTCCATTCTTAGAAATTATTAAAGGCAGCCAATTTTGGAGGTAATACACATTTCAGTACCGCTTTGGCACAGAATTGCTAGGCAGGAGAATAGCAACCTACAGAAACTAAGAAAACACAGTTTTCTGAGTCCTATCTCACAGCAATTACATTTGGTCCCTCACCTGCTTGCAAATCTCATCTTCTACCATTTACACTTCATTTGTGTCCCACAGATCTATCAGCCCTCCAAACCCATTTTTCTTTGGTTTACTCTCTTGCAGATGGTGGCCAGACTCAGTCCTACAGGACAATCAAGGAGGCTATGAGAGATTCCCCTAAAGCCAGGTTTTTTGGATGGTGATGCACTGAAATAACATCACCTAAGTCATCCCTCTCCCTGTTATCAGTATATGGAAAGAGAGTGATCAGGGCCAATGATAAATCTCTCCCTCCTCCTCAGCTGTGTTGAAAACTGTTCAGTCACCGCTGAAGATGTGGCACATTATTTCTGTGCTGTCAAAGGGAAGGTGACCAGGTATCCTGCACATTTCATCTGCCTGACAGATCACAAACCCCTTTTACATAGGGGATCTTCCCTTTTATTGGTGTGTAAAAGCAGCACATCATTTTACAGCCTCACCCAACAGTGGAGGCTACAAGCCTCCTTGCTTCCTATTTTGATACAAAAAGAAAAGGTACCTACAGTAATGGTAGTTGCAGAAGACTTTTGAAGATGACTTTTGACCACCTTGTAGAGAGAGATTTTCTAGGCTTAGACCCTGATCCTGAGAGAAGTAGATTATAGCAGTGTCTTTCATTAGCTAAGCTAAGGGAATAAGAATAGGCAAGTGCTACCAATTATATTTCAACACAAAACAGTACCCACTTAAGCATAAGCTAAAGGCCACAACTCCATTGTTAACAGGGGTGTTCTCACGGAAAAGCTTTGAACACACTGGGAACATTAAAGAGAAGATGTCTCGCATGTGCAATTACTCAACACATCTTTAAAACTGCAAACACTTGTTCACATGTGGTGAAAATTAGAGCTGTGAGCACTTGGGAAAAAAAAATCCCACCTGGCAGGCATACTCTTTTTTACTTTAGAGTTTTATAGGAGCTCTCAGAGCTTGTTGGTCCAGCGAGAGCTGAACCAAAGTCAATGGAGGAAACTGTGAGAGAAGAAAAAGAAAATGCAGAGAAATGTGCTATTTTTGTCCTAAGCTCAACAAGTTTTTGACTCTCCCAGTCTGGTCCCCACTCATTAAAAAAAGAGGGGGAAAAAAAAAAAAGAAAAATATGCATCTGTAGGTCTAAAGATAAATATTGACAGCTTCTTGGCTTCCTTCTCTACTGGCCTGATATGGTGAGGAGTTTGCAAGATTTTCCACCCTATCCTACAGAAGGGTGTGCTCAGCAGCATTCAGCAGGTCTGAGCTGCTCTAGGAAAAATGGAGCAGGATCCAATAATTCTCAGAGAATTCACTTCTGTTTCATGTAAGGAATAAACATTGGTTGTGAACTCCAATAGTCACTTAGGGCTAGTATCCACCTCGGACAAGCACTATAGTTAGTGGGTACCATGCAGCACCTATAGCTCACATTCAGAATAATATTTCCATAGGACAAAAAACAAATTAAGCAAGGAGCTTAGACAAGACTGCAGCCTTATAATAGATCCTCCAGACCATCTTTAAATACACCAAGAATCAGAGTAATCTAGCAATCTGCTAGGACACTATGCTATGCCTAAGAGTTATGGCCATAACTTTCCTGAATTTCATCACAATGTTCCCCACTATATGCCTCCTGCCAGCATCTCAGAGAATATTTATTTCCTTGTTTTGTATCACATGTTAATACTCAATGTTTGGTATGTTCCTAAGACTATCTTGTCTCTCCATGTCTTGATTTAAGTGCTGAAAGTAACATAAGGACACCAAACAGCATGGAAAAAAACAAACAGGCATTCAGCTGTTGCAATTGCCCTTTTCCCAAGTCAGCTCTAGAAACTTGGGCTTAGGTGTCCTAGCAGACACCTAAAAGAACACACCTAGAACAGGAAACCATCTTTATCCCATCAAAGGGAGAGATCTTTATTTCACTGACTATTTGAACTGGAAAATATTTTGGGACAGAGAGAGTTATTTAAATAGTCATGAAAATGAAGACTTCCATCTTCCTGTAGCAAAATAAAAAGTAAAACTGTCCATGATGAAATCATACATTTGATCCCTTTTTCTAGGTGTTGTTGAATATCCATTACCTTAAACAAAGGGTCTATTTCTAGTCTTAGCAGTCAGATGTTTTCTGTAGAAAGGCTTTAGTCAGGTAGAGACACCAAGCTCTTGGTTTTGGCAGATACTTCCACGTTAGAGATGCACAGACTACAGTGTGAACTTTTCCCCCACATGTCTTCCATATAAATACTCTGACAAATTCATTAGTGCATCCAGTTCAGCTGGATTTACTACCACATACAAAATGACACTTTAAGAAACCTCTTAAGCTTTTTGAAAACTTTGTAAGGAAGCAAAAAGCTATACGGAGCTTAGCTGAGACGAAGACAGGCATTTTGAGCCAAAAAGCATGGAAAGCGTTGACAGTTTAAAGAAAGAAGGAAGTTGGAGAACAGACAAGATTTCACTAATATTTTTTTGGTCCATTCAGAGGCTTGTTACAATTACCCCTTAAATTTTCCTTAGAGACTCATTACAGTCTAGATAGTAATATCTGTCTGCCATTGGTCTTCTTTTCTCTCCTCTAATGACAAAATGCTGATAGCCAGACATCATTCCAAACACATTTACTTGTAATATAATAATGTTGGAATAGCATCTGTGGCAGATAGAGGTAATTTGATGGGTTACGTTAGCCAGAGAAACTAAAAGTGCTGTTTCTGTTCAATATTTCCAGTCTGGAGTGGCATGGGCAATAACCACAGTGACAGGACAGTTCTAACAGCTACCATGAAACTAGATGACTTGTACATTGGGACTAATTAAGTGACAAAAAAGTTAAGCTCTGTACTGTTACTTCTCCACAGTCTGCCACTATTTAAATACACGGTATAGCACACAGCTCTATAAGAGGCAGATGCTGAGGCTTGTTTGCAAGGCAACACGACACAAATGCTTGTCCCATGTGAAAGTACACTTGTAGCAGTAAAACGAGGCCATACCAGGTTCTTGGGAAATACAAGTCCCAACTATAAGCTTTTTTATCTGAAATGTCAGCATAGAAAGAAGATCTTTAAGCACTGATTCTTTACCATGGAAATTTCAAAAGTGATGACATACAGGAGGAGTCATGTTACTTCCCCTGAGACTTGTTCGTAATGCCAATTTACCAAATGATGTGGCAATTACATTGAGTTTGGTCACATACAAAATGTGTTCTTGAATGTGGGTGTATTACTAACATCTGTTGTTAGTATTAAGAAAAATCTGCATTGCTGAAAAGTAAATCTTGGTTAAAACTGAACACTTACCATCTTTAAAGATTAAATAAGAAAGTCAGTGTAATTCAGAAATTCTGCAAACAGACAAGGGCACTCTGTGTTGGTTCATTCATTAATTTTACAAGTTTTAAATGTAAATAGATCACAAGACTTGATATTATGCAATGCCAAGAGAAATTGCATGTCTAACCAGCAGCAAATTTTTTTTCCATGTGACATTTAGTCTGAAGATTGTGGCTCAGAAACAAATATCAGGCATACCAAAAGATTTTGGAAATACATCTCTGCAAAACAAATTGCACCAAGAAAAAATTGTTCCTTGTCTTTGTCAAAACCTTATAAATGGATCTTTTCAAATAAAAAACAGGGAAATCTCTGCATCAGCAGTGGTCACATTTCATTGCTTTTATTTCTCTTCTGGTTTTTCCCATGTCCCACTCTGTTCTTCTACATCACTCTTTGCAAACAGCATCTCTTTAATGGAGACTTTTGTAACAGACTGAATTAATTTCTGGTATAACACATTACAGATATTCCTTCTAACTGTGAAAATTAAGTTGTTGGTTGCCTAACTTGTCTTTTAGTCGTCCTTCGCTTCCAAACAACTTCTGAAAAAAGAGGCACGGTACAGTTCACTGAACAGCATGTGGGACTGGCATCCTGACTGTCACTGCAAGAACAGGGTATGGCAGCAGGGTATGTATGCCCTGCAGTTCCTTGCAAGTGGGGGAGATGGATATTAAGAGGTGCTGGCAGTGTTGGTTGCATTGGACACTCTGTGCCCCAGCAATCTTTCCTCTCTTTCCCAGGATGTGAGTAGCTGCACATACCCCATTACAACAAGCGGGACAGGCTAAGGAAGGCTAGGCTCAGGCTTGCCACATGGCTTTGTCCCTGCTTTGGTTATGCATATCAGGAAGACACTGTACCTCTTGGCATGCTGTAAAATTGCTGCTTCTGGATACTACATGATGCCTAGCATTCATAAACTTAAATCAGAGGATTATCCATAACTTACTGCCAAAGAACAGAGCACTCCAGATACTTCATATTGGTTCAGGACAATTATACCAGGAAGCGATAGCTGTTTTTCTAACACTGACAGCAATCTACCCAGTGGGCCAGGGAGCCCAAATCACTGCTGCTATTGCACAGTTACTGTTGTGAAAACCTATGGAATACCTTTGACAAAATATTTAATAATTTTAAAATAAATGTATTGTAAAGAGCTTTTTAAATTATATTTTCACAAACTTTTTAATTTCTTCTCTCAAGTATTTATTCAAACACCACTGGAATAACTCAGTACTTGAGTTGAAAATTGCTGCCAGCATCCCATCTGGGTACCAACTCGTACCGCTGTGCTGGTGTATTTCATTCAGGCTGTTCATCCTGGGCCAGCAAAAAGACCGTCTGTCTCCCTAAACCACATCCCTGCAAAGATACAGCTCCCAGCTTGAAACGCACACCGCTCTGAAGCTGCAAGGCAACCACACAGGTTATTATGATAGAACGAAATGGAGTCTGGAGCAGGGAGAGACACATCAATGGCAGGAAAAAGACCCACTGTACAAATTTTGTTCATGAAGTCAAAGAGAAATGAATCATTCTCGAACAGTAGACATCTAAAGGTTGGATGGAACAATTTCTAAATATTACTCAGACCAAAACCAACACACCGCCGAAATAATGAGGGTATATAAGAAACCAACAAAAGCCAGGAAATTCAAAGCTGAGGCTAAAATTCCACTCTTAATTTAGGACTGTTTTCTTTTTCAAAGAATACTGTTCAACTTGGTTGGGGCCATATAAGGTTGTTTTCTTAAGGTTTTACAAAATACACACACACAGGTTGAAACTTTCTGCTTTTTTTTTTTTAAATACCTCTGCAAACAAAAAAGGAATAAACTATTAGGGGTTTGAATTTTAGATGTGTTACTTGTATAACTCCACGTTTCATTTACAGACCAAATCTGCATGATGTCAGGTTGCAAAACACAGACTAAAGCCCCTGTCCCTGGAATTTATTATCAGAATGACAAAAGGCAACTGATGAAAGCAGAACGGGGAGAACCAGACCTAACAGTGTTGTTGCAGTAAAGATGCATCAGCAACACAGTTGCCTGCACAGGGGATTTAAATGCCAGCAGTGATTCTCAAGATGGGCAGGAAGATATGCAGGTTAGAGCAGCAGACATGTAACCTGTCTTTGAGGAAATATAAGCTCTGTCTTGCTCATATAGACTCAAGGTTTAGTAGAACTAGGTACTATATAATGCACTAAACTCCAGAGGGGTACTTATATATTGGCCATCTCCTACTCCGAGAGGGAGGAAAGGAGACAGTTGAACCATTCTCCATTCCTCTTTTTGCTCCTGGGCAGGAGCAAAGGAATTTTGTTTGTATTTACTTTACAGTCTCCAGGCTGATTTGTATTTATATAAGGCCAGACGCAGGCATGTTTACTCATGTTGAGTAGTACATTAGTTTGCAAACAATCCCAATGAATTCAGCAGGGCTGAACGACATGAATTACAACAGCAGAACCTGACTCCAGCAGGGTATCTCAGAGATCTAACTACAAAAAGTGATTTCTCTTTCTTTTTGTTTCTCCCCAGACATAATCACCACTTGATACACGGCTGTACCAATTACAGAAGCTGGGTTTTGCTGAAGCACAAGGATGCATTTCCCCCAGCAGCATTACAAGATCAAATCCCTGAATGCCAGAGACCGACTGCGGGGGACCGCTGACCACGGCAGCAAGCTCTGAGCATCCCCTGGGCAGCCCTCTGCCCCATGAAGAGCATCTCCGGCTTTCTGCTCAGAGGGGCTACAAAAACCTACACGAAGGGATCCTTCCCTCCTGGGCACAGTCACTGCTTCGGCCAGGTCCCTCGGAGGTTTCTTCTGCTCCCGCCGGGCTGCTGCCGCTGGCTGAGGCTGTTTGCTTTCTCCGAGCACAGAGGGCGGTGCTGGCGAGCTGTCAGCCGCCTGCCCGGGGAAAAGATTTAGGAAAAAGAGAAAAGTTTGTCACCTAGCTCTGTATTTTCGCAGTGGGACAACTAACAACATCAGGAAAGCCATGATGAAAGCCATTAAGATAGTAAGGCTAATACATCAGATTTAGCCATCTCTAATATTGCCTTTTTTTCTTTTTCTTCCCAAATAGGAAGTTGTTGAAGCGTAAATTTTGTTAAGAAAACAGACTTTACATCACTCCTCCAGACCTGACATTATTATTAGACTGAATTGACAATGACATTGAAAAAGACATCAATTCTTTGACATTTTAGAAAAAGAATGGGGAGTTTGCAATTTGGTTTCATTTTTAATTATAGAAAGGTTTCAGAATAAAAGAATATATGATGTGTCCTGAGGCTACCTGCATATTTTACTATCAAGTTACCTCTAATTTAGCCATTGAAATGCAAGAAGGGAGCTCTTGCATATAACAACATGAAATGTCTGTCTTGGTCTATCATTCAGTTGGCTCTGCTCCACAGAACAAGAAGTACTTTTCATTCAGGTGTGTTTATGATGAGTAAACTTGACCAGATGTTAAGTCTCCTTTGTATTTTAAAGTGTTTTATGGCTCACATTAGTCAGCTGGAGAAGGGCAGATCATTTATATTCCCCTGTATGCTTTTTCAGGTTCAAGCTTCCCCAAAGGAGCATGGGACTATATGAAAATATATAGAAGGAAGAAAGGAACTATTGCAAATGTAACACTGTATAGCACAGAACTGAATAAAGTGCTCTGATTTACAGGATGAATTCTGTAAATATTGAATGTTATGAGACTACAGGTCCAATGGTTTATGTGTAAGAGCAAACTTCTCCCACTCCCTTGCCCACATGGGAGATTAGAGCAGTAATTGAAAGCATGTTGTATTCCTTGTAGAAACAGTCCTGATGATGCACATAGGTGAGAAAAGAGCCATTGGCTTTTCACACACACTAACACACTAATATTGCCATATTTGAAGGTTCAGCTCTCTAGATGTCATTGTCAAAGAATATTAAAATATACGTCTCTGAGGGAGTCAGCTCTTTTCCCTTACAGAATATATCATTGATATTACTAAAGTAGTCTGAGAATTTCTAGGCAATACAAAAATTTGAGCTGTAATTTTCAGAGGAATTTTGACACCCAGGTGCTCTAAAAATAGTTGGCAGCTCTGAAATTTCATCCTTATTTCTGAGCTCAAACGTTTCATTTCTCTGGAAGGGTCGGCACAATGGAGCTCAGAGCGTGCATGACTCCAACCGCACGGAGGAGAAATGCAAACCCTTTACGTCACCTCAACCCTTGCATGAGGTTCTTGCAGGGCCAGGAGTAGATTTAACCTGGGAGAGGGGGGATGTTCCCATACTGCACATGTCAGCTCATGAGCTACAAGAGAGAGTCCCCTTGTTCCTCCCCCTCCTGCAACAGACTGGTGCAGAGCTAAGCTGGGGACAAAAGCCTTTGGAAGAGCAATGCCAGCAAGTAAAGGTGTTACGATGAGTTCTTACATCTTCCTTACGTGAAACCTTAAAACCACCAGCCTGTTGTGCCCATGCTGCAAGCTACTCAAAGCTGTGACGATGCTCTCGCAGTGCCAAGCAGAGGTAGCGTGCTTTGCCTCTCCCCACGGTGTGATTGCAGGCTCAGTGCCTCACTAACCACAGCTATGTGGCACAGACCACAGGTAAAGTGAGTGCACATCTGCTCACAACGTGCCATGTGAGCATATCCTCATGTCTGCTACTCAGTCCTACAATATATGAAATGTTCCACTTCCAGTAAGTTTACCATGTGGCTGTGGGATACGGAGACCCTCATAGCCACACTTACTCGGGATGTCTAAGGCCTCAGTTCCATGAAACTTCAGAGATTTCTATAGTGCAAACCAGAATTCCATCGGGGGGGGGGGGGGGGGGGGGGGGGGCAGGAACAAGGTATTTTTCTATATTGCTGTGAAAAATTATGCTAATAATATTAATATTTCAAATATTTTTCTCATTACAACTGTTGGGACCCATGACCAATTCAGATCCCTTTGTACCTTAGTGCTTGAGAAATCAGCACAACTGATGGGATTATTACTTAATTATTGCTACTGGAATTTCTTCAGTACTGTGGCTGGAGAGGCACTTTCTAGACTCCAAATACTTTGCATTTTAGACACTTCATTGCTACAAAAAAACCAAAAAAACCCAAACAAACAAAAAAAATGTTGAGGGTAGAAAGATTCCCTTTGAAGTCAAAGGAAAAAGCAATCTTTTTCCTCTTTTATGTAAACAAACTACTGTCAAAACAGTCTTTAAAAGAAGCAGACTGTAGGAGGCAAATCCTTCCTCCAGATCATTTTAGAGGGTTTTGTTATCCTGGTGTCTTTTCTAGCCACTGGCCTCTTAGAAATACAGGTTTATGTGCCTCTCACCTCAGCTGGGACCAGGAGCACCCCAGAAAAAGCAGGTGTTCACAACAATATGTTCAAAAGAACTTTACCTACATCCTAACCACATGAATCAATCAATAAATAAAGAATAATGTAATACAAATAAGGCATAGTGGATTATAAATTAATTTACACAGATTAAATAACTATTGAAAGAGAAATTAAATGAAAGGAATACTAATCTGTATCTTAGGCAATAATAACAGGTGTTCCATCTATTAGGGGAAAATCTTATTTAACTTACATAAATTGCAGAAACTAAATTATTTGCAAGCATCTCTGGGTAACTACAACACAGCATGACTTTGTTAAGACATGGATGTTCTTTTTGTTCTAGTACGTACAATACCCTAAGTGCTACATCAGCTAAAAGTTTTAGCACCCTTTTTTCTTATTATTTAGCACTTAAAAAATTAAAGGTCACAGGACTGATAAACCCCTGAAGGCTAGAATTTTCAGATTCACTCTAGTATTTTAGCTTTTTCCGTTCCTAAAATTATTTAATCACCCATAAGGCAATAAAGAGATAAACTTGTAGGGAAGAAGCCGTCAGATTGCTGCAAATTGTGTTCATGATGACAAGTGACCTTTGGGGATATTTTATCCAGTAAATAAATAAAACCAATTCTGGTACAACAATCCAAACACTCTGAGAAAAATTTCCATTCTGGCAGTAGTACAGGTGATAGTATGGAGAAAGATGAAAGAAGATTAAGTTTTAACTTGAAGTATTGCAATAGTTACCCATTCTGCAGAAACATTTTGACAATTTAATCATATAGTTTCTTTTTCCTTTAATCTTAGAAATGTTGACTCTCAAATTATTGTTCTCTTTTTGTCTGCTGTTGAAGAAGTTATGCAAATTACAGGGTCTTAAAAGCTTCGTAGGTCCAAGGTTATTAATAAACAAAAAGCAAAATTAGCATCCTTAGTTGCTCTCACATAGGCATCAAGGTCTTTTGAACCTGAGGAGAGTGAGAACAAAGAATTAAGAAATGACAAGCTAATCTCTGAAAACACATCAAGGAGAGAATAAAATGCAGTTGTCTAATAATCCCATATTTCTCTGAGGTTTTGAGATGGTTCTGAAAGGTCTTTAGCTGTCTCTTTATGCAGAGGAATCCTTTCTGGAAAGGTCTACCAGCGAGAAGCAGCAACAAATATCCCTTTGTTTCACATGCTCTAAGGCAAGCTCTGTTAACAGGTGTTTCAAATCTATCAGAAAAGTAGTAGCAAAGATCAGGGACTAAAGAAAACCAGTGTACTTTCTCATCTGACTCAGACATCTAGAGAAGCATTTAGCTATTACACTGTGTCTTATGTCGACGGCCAGAGGTTTGAGCATCATATCACCTGCACTAACACTGCAGACGTTTGGGAACTGTTGTCAGTCTCAGGCTGGTACTGTTGTTATCCACAATGTACATGGTGCCACTGCCTTGTTCAGAAATACAGTAGAGTTCCCTAGGACGTTAGAAGAGAAAAATAGCACTGTTCTCCAGACTGCCACCTTTGAATCCCAAACTCAGGCCTTCTAACTTTGGTAAACACGTTGCAACATTCTTCTTATTTGTTTCTTCTGTTTATTCCAAGAGGGACCAAATCTCCTCAAAGAAAACAAAAAATAATAAATACCATCAAACTAGAATTTACTGCTGTTATTGCTCTTAATTTTCTACAGTTTGCATGAGGTTTTGAGATCTATGATTGCTATTAAATGTAACAAAGGTGACCTGGCAGAAGGTCCACCCACCAATCTGCAGAATGGAACTATAGCACTGAGAAGACATTATTATTTTCCTTTTAATATTGTAATTTTATTAACTTAAAGAACATGCTTTGAAATGATGCCAGGAATTTGCATTAAATCCCTAAAATGAATAAAGTGAGAAAGACAGAGATGCAGCTCTTAAGTGGTTCTGTGCTGCCTCAAGATGAAAGCACTGAAACCTTGGACCCTTTTGAGACTGCTTGCCTCCAGCCTGTATGCGAGGGATTATGGGAAAAAGTGCTTTGCTTATTCCCACTGGTCTGCAAATTGTTGAAAAGGGAGAGTAACTTGTGATGTGGTTCAGCACAAATGCTTACGAGATGACTGCAGGTCATTTTTAGGTCATGGACTTGCTGAGGTAGTTTCATGTTCATTAGAAGGCTAACTCAGAGATATAGATATAATAAGAATAGAGTGAAGCTTATAAATGGAATGTATTAGAGGCATTCGCATAAAACCAATACCAAGGGAAGCTACTAGATCCATCAAGTTCAGATGTTAGTAAGATTAATATGCCCTGTTACAGACATAAAACCCATATGTGATTGAGTGAATATCCACATAAGGTAAAAAAAAGGTAGCCACGGTGTAGATGTGAATGATTCAGAAGATTCACTAGAATACCCTGGATCAAGACACACTTTCCAGCTACTTATCATTGGTCGGAAAGGTGGGGAACATCTGCTGGATTAAAGCCATTGTGCTCAAAGGGAGATAAACTGCAAGTTTTGTATAACTTCCTCTTGCTGTGGCTGGTATAACAGTGCTTCATGCACAGTCCATGCTTTATAATTTGTTACAAGTATTGCTGTCAACATTGCATGATATAGACTTTGTCTATGCTGAGTATTGAGGGTTCTCTGCCATGTTCCTTCTCATGCAACCCAACATATTGTGAAAAAACTGGTCTGTACCCAGATTTCCCTCTGTCATGAAGTCAGAACACATCAGGATGCTGTAGGTCTACTGATCTGAGCAGCCAGAAGAATCCTTCTATACTCAAGAAGCGATCAAATCCGCAGCAAATTTAATTAATTAATTAATTACAAAATCAATCAAATTAGCAAATTAGATGACAAAACGATTTCTTGGACTGGAACATGCACACCAACATGTAGATACTTGTTCACTGACATTTCCACAGTGTTCGGTACTCAAACTCAATGAAACCATCCAAATCTGCATTGCTCTTCTGAGTCTCATTAGACAAGCTCAAAACTAAGCCACTTCCTATTCATTTGCAGTATAACACAGATGCTATGACATCTGTCATGAATGCAAAATAGCAAAATACATCATTTACTCCTATTAGATATGTATAACTTGTACAGGGCTGATAGTGTGTGAGTGACAGTGATAATAATTTGTGATGTAAACTCATATGAATGCTAACATATGTGCAAAACCCAAAATCCTTAACAGTAACACATTTATGAATGGATCAAAATGGAAAAGAGGAAAAAAAATAGTCTGCCTGATTCTCCTGAAATGTGGCTAAGACAGAACTATTGACTCTCAGGTACCTGTTCGGGATCATTGCTGTCTCACAGGAGGTGTGATGAATAGCACAGCCATAAGAAAGTAACGAGTGTGTGTGTCTATTCAGCCATTTTCCCAGTAGTGTCTTCTGGGAAATGTTTACAGAAAGAGAAAATAAATTGATTATTTACAGATTATAAATAAATTATTTGATAAGACCATGAATTATTTCACTTGTCTTGTGGACTGATTTTCCCTTGTTTTCCACACATACTGAGGGTTTGTATCTGAGCAGGCAGTACCAGTGCGGAACGTATTTTCCAAACATTCAGCACTACTAGGTCCTAAACATTTGGTCATACTTTCTAGGAAAACTAGCTCCTAAATATTTGATCATACTTTCTAGGAAAACTAGGGACAAAATGGGAGGTTGTCAGTAGCTACACTGGCCTCAATGTTTTATTCCAAGAGAACTGCAATTTGAATCTCTTCCTTTGAAGCCTACAAGAATGAAAAGCACAGCTGACGTTTTTATGGAAGTTATTGTTGTGGTTGATCTCTAATATTATTTCTAAAGTAACATTATGGAAAGATAAAGTTTTAATAATTGTCTATAAGACTGAATTTTGTGAATCTACTACTGAAGTCAGGAAAAAACTTTAAATAGTTTGAACTGACTTTTGTATGACTATGATTTTGCCACCAGTTTCAGCCACTGTCTGTGTGCCATTCATTTAGAGTGTAAATAAAACTCATATCCTAAAGAGCCTATTTGTATTCTATTCTTTTACAGCAGACTTTTAATTTGTGTGATCATTAATTTTTAAGTGTTCATTAATGAAATACATCCTTGTCCAAAGTTAATAAACGGATTAATAGCTGGGATAATGAGAATTCTGGCAAGACAAGAAAATATCAGGAGGGAGAAAGAAGAATGGGGAACTTGACAAGTTAATGATCCATTAAAGTAAATCCTGGGTCAGTTTAGATCCTGCATGGTTCATTACTGTATAATAAATTTAATTGATAGCCATAAAAACCTAGGAGGAAGCAATAGAGCTTTTGGTTAAATTCACTGGGTAGACTTTTAAGACGTTTCTTAAAGGTTTTCAGTTGTATCTTATTATAAGAAAACTTTCTACTGTTAAAAGAATTTAAGTACACAAATGAAAGCAAAACACCAGGTTTTAAACTAAAGCCTGGCAGGGTGTGTCACATAAGCAGCCACCTATGCACGTTCAAGAAGCCCAGAAAAAAGAAGTAAGAAATGGGAATTAAAAGTCCCATTATGCCACTGATTATGTTGAAAACAATAGCATAATAAGACTTGATACACAAAATATAATTACATATTGGGAAAATAAATGGTGTTGCTTAGGATAAATAGAAAAGTTGGGGTACTTGTCTAGATGAGGTCTCAGCTGGAGGGTTTCTGTACCCTTGTTGTACCTATCAGATTGCTGCTGATGCAGTTAATGGACTGAATATGCAGTTCAGGCTGGGACTTAGATTTGGTTATGCAGATTTTCTCACTGGGATCTCAACTGGAGAATGTGTTTATGACTCCAAATAGTATTTGCACAGCACAGAGATTGCTGAGTAACCACCTAAAATGTCTTTCTAGAAATGACAGTAGCACAGCTGAACTCTGCATTGCATGAGACGGGCGTACTGCATCAACCCCAATGCCCTTGCTCACTGATGAAGTGCACTTTACAGACATACTGAGGTGTGTACTAAACACTACGGCAAGTTCATGCATGTCTAGCTTGACAGGAACAGAGATACAATTGCATTGAGATCTCTTGTCCTGCCATACATTTTCAAATTCTCCTCTTTTCCCCAAAGATCCAGGTTTTGGAAATATTTTCCAGGTCCAGGACTCAGGTCCTGAGCTGTCATGAGCAAACATCCGCTATGTGTGTATTGCTGACACAGTAAAATATAATCAAAAATGTATTCCCAAACACTACTAGTTAAACAACACAAAAGTCAGAATTTTTTACAGCTCCAGATTGTTCTCATGGACATTTAGTTAACATTATTAAAGCCATACTTGGTTAAATTCCTTTTCTTTCCACGACCACATTAAATTATTTACGTATTTACAAATCAAGATTCTTTTCCTTTGTTGCAGATGCAAGCCTTATCCGGCAACAGACTATGTAATTAGAAAAGAGCTAAGCAACCTGACCTTGACTATGTGGAACATATATTTGTTTAACATAATGGTTCTGTTACACAGACATCCAGCAGGACTGAAAGACAGCTAAGGGTAAAATAATGAGGACCTATTTTTAAGCATCCACTTTTCTTTTAAGAGATGCTGCTTGGCATGAATTGTAGGACTATCTAAAAAGGCTCAGTTTGGAAGAGGGACCTGATATATTATAACAAAGTGAGCTCTGAATAACAGGAAAGGATGGGATAAGTCTTTGTAGACTTTGTCCCCAGGGAGTCTGAGGCTGCTATGGCAAGGGACTCTGAGCAGGCAGACTGGTACAAAAACAGCCTGTGGAAGGGTAGGATTGCAAGTAACTTCGGCAAGGAATAGTAAGACAACAGAGAAAATAGACTTCGTCAAAGAGAAGGGAGGAAAATCAGTGGTCAGATCTTACACCCACGTAATTGCTTAGGAAATGATCAAGGAACTTGTGAAGCTGGGGACTAAAACTGGTCCACAGCTCCATTCATCTGCCCCACGTCCTCATGATTATTTTTTCCTCTTGCTACACATGTGTATTACTGTGAGGTCCGCCAAGAGTGTCTGAAAGGCTCATTCAGCCCTTAGCTAGGAAACCTTGGCTCAGGGCCACATGGCTGGTTTTGCAGGAAAGGAAAAGCATAAGCTCTCCTGGAAGGCTGCAGTAGACCTGTAGACAGCTCAAACTGAAATTTCAGATCCAAGCCCCAAAATGCATGTCCTGAATGCAGATTGAGAACACCCCACTCCCAACTAATTTTAGTGCATATAATTAGGAGGGAAGATTAATTAAATTCTAATCTTTACAGCTTGTGAAGAAATTTTATTTATTATACATAGCATCAATTATGAATCACGTCTACTAGTTGACTGAGGAGCAAAATGAAAATTCTCTCTCTGCTCCCCAAAGCTTATCTCACCCCTGCACAACGCATTATGTTGGGGGTGGGAGAGATCTAAGCAGAAAATGAGTGGAAGTTTAGTTCTGCCTCACAGCGTACCAGGAGGCACACCCAAGCTAGTGGAAGAGCTGCTGCAGTGTTCTGCTGTTACAAGATCCAAAACAAGATAAAATGAAACGGGACTTCCTACAGTAGGGTGTTCTTGGGATTTTGCTCAGAACTGGACCCAACACCACAATCTCAAGTGGTTATACTGGAATACAATGCCAGGGAAAATAAAGTGTATCATATTTCAGTCTTCATATAAAATTGCTCAGAGTGATAAAATACATGCTGATCTAAAAATCATTCATATTTCAAGTTCAAAATTATATGAAATACCAGTGTTTAAAAATTAACATATATAATCAGAGTGCTTAAGAGTACTAGGCATGATAATAAGTTTTACATTTTGATGAAGGAGCAAAAATATTACAAGTGACACATAACACTCAGCAATTCAGCGTGTTCTCTCATAGTGTTTCTTCTCATAAAGAATTGGCAAAAGCTACTTTTAGTGTAAGTATACAAATAAAATATGACTTTTATATATAGAGAGAGAGATTTTGAGATATGTACTTCAGAATTTTATGTATATATATAAGGGGGTTGTTTTCCTGCTCATATCCTGATTGATCCAAGCACATGATCACACAACACAGGCTTTGTTATATTTCCTGCAAGAGCTGTTTATGTCTCAAGACACCTCACTAGGTGGAATTTTCTTTGTTACTCTTTCCACATTTTCTTGTGAAGCACAACATACTTTGCAACTTCTGTATAACGTCCTTACCTATATGTACACACACTATGTTTTATAGGGGCATATAGATTTGCAAATGAATATCTATTCTATTAGTACAGATTATTGTGACACCCTTATGGTCACTTTGCAATGAAGATTTTGCATTAAACAAAGCAACAAAAGTTCAGAATAAATCCTGAAGTAATGGAGAGATTTTATATTGATCTCAATACTACCAGAACTTTACTGAATGTCTAGGTTTTTTACTGGTGTAGGTCAGATCATCTTTGACCCTTTTTTTGTTTTCCTTTTCAATAATTTGTATTCAGTATGGGCTGTGCTAAAATAAATCCAAAAAGTACAATGATTTCTTTAATATGTTATTTCCAAGGCTGGAATTTGGGGAAAAGAAAATGAGCCAATGAGCAAACATCTTTTTCCTGGTTTTTTTGTTCTACTACATAAGGTGCATTAACTTAACTGGCCTTAGTTAAATATAACCTACTGCAGTTCCAACAAACTGAATCAGCCTGTTGATTTTTAACAATGGGCATTTTGCATGGTTTCTTCCCTTAGAATGGTGGGACCGGTATTCAAAAATCAAGGTGAAGGAAACACTAATTGCCATAAGAATTCTAACAAACTCCATTACAATAACAATTCTGTATCGAAAAATTACTTATTTAAAAAATTACCAATTAGAAGGGTACATTTGAAAAGAAATATAAATAGCTGAAGCTAATGATAGGTTTAACACCACTTTCATTACCTTCCATTAATTTCTCCTGAATATGACTAGTGTATAATTATTCTAACCTTTTACACTCTCTTGCTCTTAAGATAATCCAAGCCCCTCCCCAAGCCACAGTATGTCTACAAAGGATGATAAACAGATGAGGAGACATGTGGTGTTGGAGTCCTTCATCTCTCCCCCTCTCCTACTCCATCTCTGTTCAGAGGCAGGAACTTCGGGCTGGCATGACTCAACCACTCTGTTCCTCTGTCACGACCATGAACATGAAAAACATGGGGAGAGACCCAGCTCTTGGTTTCTCCCTTTACAGTCCATGCCAGTCTTGCTTTGGGACCGCCTGCTCGGGTGGCATCAGGGGATGCCTTCCTTACTCTTCCCACACCTGCTATGAGAAGCACAGGTACCTAATTCAGAACTAGCTGGAAGATTTTGCGTACGTTTTAATTTATCCTTTGTTGCTGCCTGGATGGGATAAAGATTTCTATCTGCTGTATTTCCCATGGGTGCTCTCATGATAAATATGTTAAAGATAGTGAAATATTCAGATGCTACAGCAAGAGGAACAATACATTTCTATCTGTATAACTAGAATTCACATGGAGGGTTCATACACATGAAGAAACCTGATAAAGAAGAACTTATTTATGAAAAATTCTGAAATTATTTATGAAAAATTCTCTTTCTTTTTTTCCCCCCAAATGAAGTGTGGATTGAAAGTATGCAATGGTTGCATTGTTATGGTACCATGCATAGAGTGTTTGCACTAGTGAGGTATTGGAGAAGTCTCCAGAGTGTAAAATCACTGTTCATTATGTAGTCAAGTTCTAGCTGTGCTGCCAAAATTCTGTTTCACAATGATTTATCAAATTCTGGGGGCCTAAGAAACAAAATCAAAAGCAAATTCAGACTTCCCCTGAACTGAAACTTGCTTTAAACAAAGTGGTGGTATAAGTATTTACAGACATCATCAAGCAATCCAGAACCTAAACTAATGGGGACATTGCAATATGATAAAATGTTTGATCATATCTGCTGAATCTTATCCCAAAGGCGGTTTCCAGGAAATGATCTGTAATATCTCCTCAGGTTTTTGGTACAATTGTTCTTCATGTGTATTGAAGTCCATTTCCAGAATGTTAAAAAAATTTGGTTGGTTCTTTGGTCCTTTGTTGAAAGAATGTGTGATTGCTTTCCTTCTTCAACAGAATGTATTAAGCCCAGGGAAACTGTGCAAGGCTGCAGCAATTTTTATTTAGTTCTGATCTTGGAGGCTTAATGAACTGGTGAAACCACCAGTGTTCCCACTGGCCCATGGCAAGGATTTGACCACCTGGGCAGCCTTAGCCCTGGGCTGTCTATATGCTCATACATCCTACAGTATTAATCTTCTCCAAGGATGTATGGAAGGATGCACAATGGTCTTCTTTTATAAAACACACAGCTTGTTGTATCCCTGGAGCAGGCAACCTCACCTTGGCCCATAAGATCCACTCTTTATATCCCTTGACTTTAATGAAATAAGAAGGCTCATTGTATAAAAGTGTTAAACATACCTTTCTTTCCAACTACACTTCTATGAAAGACGAAAAGAAGTCCTGCCAGCTCTTAGATAATTGCCCATGTTATGAGCCTTCAGCCCCTTTTTAAACAGGAATTTAGCCATTATCAAAGGTCAGCTTTCAGGCTTTCCACTGAGAAGTTTATAAAATACCTATAAAGCCAAATTTTAGTTTGTGCTAAATCTATGTTAGGCAAATTTAATAAGAAACATTTTGAACCGTCGTGTACTGCTGTGTCCCAGATGATTTTCTTATGGGACTAATGCAAAAAAATGATTGCCTCTTAAAATCCTTCTTGGGCATATCATTCTTGCTGGTATTTAGGCCATTTATTGAGAAAAGGTTAATGTAAATCATTTATCAAATGTATATGATGACTACTTTTACTGTATCACTGTCCTTTTATTAGAAAAATACCACACGAGGCTATAGATAGATGTGTAAATCATTGCTGTACAACACGAGGAGGAATACCTCCAAACAAGATGATTACGTTATCATAAACAACATCAGGATGGAACTGTGAAGCCAAAGGCTGCAGAATGACTATTCACTTTAATGGTATTGGGGTGCCTAAACTCCCAAGCTGGCTTTAAAAACCTGAAGCCAGAAAGCTGCAGAGAGATCACACAAGCACACAGCTTGTAACAGGGAGAGGTTTGAGCAGCCTGCTCTGATCTGAGCTTCTCTGAAGTCTGTTGTTCAAATTCAGTTCCAAGGTTTTTGGTTTGGTCCTTATATAGGTTCTTTTTGCATTTTGTTACTCTAACTGTCAAAAAATTGCAATTTGTGCATGTTTTGCAACTCTCTGGTACATACAAGCTAACCATGTGTACTGTTGTGTTGCTGTGGGTGTTGCTATGATGCAACAATAATTTTTAAATTATTTTTATTAAAACATCCACTCAGTGAAATATAACACGGATGAAAATTATTCTGAAATATGGCAATATAGGCAGTGTCCAAAGGGATAAATAATAGCTGTTTCCTAGAAACTGGATAACCCTGGCTCCACTGGAACGGCAGTATAAACACGCTAAACTGGGAATTAATAAGAGGGGTATGAGTCCAGACCAATACATATGACAATAATCAAAAGTAACAAGGCTCACAGGAGAACTGAAAAGGCCAGTGGGCAGAACAAAGAACCAGAAGAGCACCCACCTGCGATGCCAAAGCCCCGAAAGCCCAGCAGATACAGCCACTGTCGTGTGGAGAGCAGAAACAGGAAAATCCATAGAATAGGCTGTGGATACACAGTGTGCTGAGAAAGCATTTTCAACATACTTTCCATGCAAGGAGTATTAATTGAAAATATGCTACATACTTGTAGAGGTGGAGTGAACAGGTCTGGAAAATTTCCAGGACCTCTAACCATGGAGTGCCCATAAACACAGAGGTCTTTGGAGACCCTGGATGTGGCTGGTGTTCTGCTGACTGTGCCCTTCCCGAGTACTTCATTTTAAAAGTTCAGGCTGTAACTATCCCCCATCCTCTTTCCTCCAAATAGTGTAAATTCTGGTTGTACAGTTGGGAAGTAATATTATTTCACATTTTTATACGGCATTTTACATATCTCAGGCACTGAAAAGACATTGATTCAGCCTGACAGGACCACAGTGAAGTAGGTGAGTAATTATTACTCTTATCCCCTTGCAAAATACTGGAGAATTGAGGAGACTTATCCTCGGAGAATATCCAAGCCAGAATGAGGACTCGGGTCTGTGGGGAACCACTTGTGTTCATGCAGGCAAACCAGCTCTCAGACCGAGCAGGAGACGAGGAAACAGAGGGGCTGCAGAGAGTGCGAGCTCTGCTGGAAGGGCTGAAATATTTTTCTAGATACAGCAATTTAAGGATAATTCTCCAAACTTCTGTTTTCTTTTTTCTCTCATTTATGACTCACACAAGGCTAATTACATGGTGATGTTCTGTTATTATACAGTTATAGGACTGTTTAGTGTGTCCTTTTAAAAAAAATAAATCATAAATGTGTGTTGAACCTGGAAAACCCTGTAAGCTATAAAGTTCACAAAACTACTCCTTTATGTGAGTGGGGTCTGCCCATAACTTGATGAATGTATTGCCAGATTGAAAAGGAAAAAATCTTTAGTATGGCAAAAACTATGAAGGTTCATATGATTTGAATTAAATTCAGATAATAACCATACTTGGCTCGGTGGTGTTTGGAAAGAGAGTTTGAAATTCTCCTCAGAGACGTTTCTTAGCTTAACTTTAAATGAGAGCTATGGCCGACTACTCCTTTCAAAGAGGAAGAAAAAGAGTTCAACATATTTAAATCCTTTACTAGAGCCTTTTGCCTCTTTCAAAGTCTATTTCCTTTTAAAATGGTATTTATAGATAAAAGGGGGGATGAGAGCAAGGGAGATATACATCTACACAAAAATGCACATCTATCTGTGTATCACACTCTATAAATATACACATTATAAATAAAGATATATGACTCTCTGTGTGTCTGTGGACAAGGCATTTCATTTTGTCTGTATTTACCCAACCCTTTGAGCAGGCAACTTCCCGAGCACATACAAAGGCACTGTATTATTCCAACCAGGCTATTTGCACTTGCCTAGATAATAAAATTCTTTTGAAATCCATAGCAAAATGTTAAAATCTGATTTTAAACAGTATCACTTGTTAGTCAACTCACGTGAACACATTTCATTGCAGTGGTAGCAACACTATGTTTTCTGTAATTAAGGTCTGGCAGCTGAGAAAAGCGCAGTGGGAAGGAAGAGCCAAACCAACATGATGCTATAAACACACTCCTATCATTCAAGTATAACTTAGAGCAGCCTCCAGGAAGCTGTAATTTATGTTGGCAACAACAATTTCAGTAAGACCAGAGATCAGACACATGCCATGTGCTTGATCAGCCCCTTCCACCACTGATAGTCCCTCTTTTCTTGAAGTTCTTCACAAAAAATTGGTTTATTCAAGGATTTTTCAGGTGAGGGAAATCTTCAGCTCTCCTGTTTGACAGCCTCAAAGCTGTTTTTTGGTAGAGGCAAGCTATTAAGATTTGCTTCTATCATTAAAATGCACCACTGGCACCAAATTGCTCTCAGATCACAATGCCTGTTATAGTTACAAAGGGTTTAGTAACAGTGAGAAAAACAAACTACTTACAATGGAAGACATTGTTTGTCCACAATCACACTATTTTCCTGTTTTACATGCATGGAAATGCATAGTTTCCCTTACTACATTTCACCAGACCCTGCCAAAATAATTTACAAGCAAGTAAATTAAAACGAACAATGAATAAGAAAATAATTCCTTTAAAAACAAAGGCAATTGTGTTAGAATTTATATGTGTGTGTGTGCGTGTGTATTTCTCATACACTGTTAAATAAACAACTTGTATTGCTGGCTTTTTGAAGTGCTAAATTATGAACACATGACCATCTTCTCGAATTTGTGCATATTTTGTCTCTTTTTGTTTTTACTAAATAACCCTTCCTCCACCCCCAAATGGTACAGATGTGTTTCAGCAGCTGTCCTTGCTTTCTCTGTAGTGTAAGTTTAATGGATGAGCATGCGTATGAATGCCCTATCACCAACTCATTAAACAGTACCTTCTAGATTACTGAAATGTACTTAAAAATTATGAACTGTCTTTAATACCTGGGTGCAACACTGCCAAGCAATGTGTTTCCTTTCTAGAAGATGTTTTCTGATGTGTTACTAACCATTTTGTGACATTACTGATTAGATTACCTGTTAGAAAGAAACCAGTTCCATATTGGTCCTGTCAGGAGACAGAATCTGTTCTCTTTATCCAATGAATTAGGGTTTGCTTCTAATATTCTTTCCTAAAATACCATTTTATCAGTGATTCATCTTGCATTATTCGGCCTAAGGTTGGAGGAAGGAAGGAAGAAATAAAGGACATGTGCCAACGTGATGGAGGTAATAAGGGACACATGCAAGCAAAATGTGTTTGAGTTGTGCTGAAACCAAACTCACTGTAGATATGGGACTAATTCTTCCTCCAGATGCATTTGGAAGCAGCAGGACCTGTAAAAGTGTGTGCTTGAGGGTAGACTTTAGTCACAACAACCAGAAACCACCAAAGGGAAGTGGCAATGGAACACAAGGGTTTGGGAATTTACAGAACCCAGATCCAAAATTTCCATCTTCAGTGAACTTTAATAGTGATGGACTCAAATTGTCCTGCTGTAACTGCCCCATGTTCAGGTATGCCCTATATCAGCTATAACTGATGGTCGTACATACCTGTGAATGACAAGACCACTGTAAAACATTAGCAAACCAGCCCTTAAGGGCATCCTGGAGAGACACTGTGACAGCAGATCATCACAGCTTTCTCCAGCTGGAGCTGAATGAAATGTCTGAGCAAACTGTTTATGTCTGTATTTCAAAGTCAAAACCACCTCACAGGGATCTGCAAGCCTCAGAAATAATAAAACCAGCAGCATACTGTGATACGGTAAAAAAGGACTAGGAAATGGCAAAGATCTGTGAAAGAGCAGTGGTTGTAGAGGGCTGCATTTAGAAAAGAAGAAAGGATGGTCTCACCAGAGAAGTCTGAGTGTGTTGAGCAGAGAAGCTGGGTAGAAAACGGACGGAACGTGGAGGAAAAGGAGATTATTTGCAAGAAAAAGTGGGTTGGAAAATATAAACCTGGAACCCCACCACAGGCAGGATAAAAGGAACTTGAGGCTTGGGGAGGCGCAAGGAAAGAACAGAGTGTGAGAGCGCAGAGCTTCCCAGGGGAGAGGACAAAGCGAGCCCTGAGTGCTGCAATGGTGCTATGAGTGTCATTGCTGGGCCCTTTTCATCTTTAAATTGTTCTTTACATGTCTTCCATGAACTGTTATACTGATGGTTTCCCAAAATACCACTGAACAGCCCAATTTCTCCTAAAAATAAAACTTTTGACCTAGATATTACATGCGTGGTCTGAGTCAATTACAAGTTCCTTTACATGACAGCTTCTTTGTGTTTTATCTATTGCTCTGAAGAGCCTATGAAAAAAGTGGTGCGTGTGCAATTCTGCTACCATTCTGATAAGCTTACTTACAGCCCTAATTTTGCCTTTTGTCTGCTGAGTTTCTTCTGCCTTTTGCTAAATGTACTCTTTGGGTAATTACGCTTATATTTATAAGCCTTAACAGAGCAAGGAGCTTAATTTTAGTTCCAATAAGATTAAACATGTGTGATGCTCAACAGGAATAGATTCAAGCACCTGCTTCAATCTGTCCTGCTGAACTGCAACTCCTAATTTTGAAAGGACACAAGGGTGAAAGGCACTTTATGGGCCCACTGGTCATTCTTTTGTGGCTCTCGAGAAAACACTATTCTTTGGAAATATCCCAGACACACATTACCAGTCCCTGGCTGGGTGTACTCTGTACACTTCCAGAAGTGAAAACACAACAGAATATAGATAATGGCATTCAAAATGAAAAGAATATCACTTAAGTAGTGCTCATGCAAAAACCCCACAGAAATCAAAGAAAAAACACCCCAGGGAATATACTAGCCTGTAATTCATCCTAATCTGTGAATGGGATTCTACATTTCCCATCTTCTTTGCTAAGAAAGCTATGTAAGGTGTCTCGGGTCTGCAGTGAGAAACCCTAACACTAGTATTACCAATGAGAAGACAACAGTCTGCTTTCTTGCTGGCAATGAAAAACCCAGTCATAGAGTTTCACGGTGGAAAAGGCTTGCCTGAGACAGAGAAGGAATATGCCCTATTACATAGCAGCTGTAGAAGGGGCTGAAACACTGCTGAGCAAACCCTTCTCTCTGGGTCTAGCAACACGAACAAATTCACTGCCAGACTATGCACTAAATAGAAGAAACATAATGAACTTGAACATGTGTTGAATCCAAGCAAACTACTTCTATTTTCCTTGTAGGCACTAGCAATTTTTTCTACCAAATGTTGTTATGACTTGAACGATTTGCATATTAATTTTACATGACGTATATACTGGTTCCCGTTTATGGTGACTCATACTTGTGGGTGGGTTAAGACTCTGTGCAGGACCAGAAGTAGCTTTATGTTACCTGCCATGCCGCTGTCTCTGGGGCAGCTGGAAGCCTACAAACCCCCTAGTGAAAGTTAGAGCAGTCTCACAGCCGTCTTCAGTCCTTCTCATATTTTCTCCTTGCCTCCTAAAGTTCCCCAAAAGAATATAATAGCTCTCAAACATCAGCTTGGCTCCCTTTCCCCTGCTCTAGCGGAGATTAAAAATAAGTCTAATATAATGGCCTTACATAAGCCAGGGTTGTCTCTTGTGCCATATCTGCACGTGTTATTTTGTATTTCAAGAACAGCTCTGAGAGCTGTATGTAACACAGAAAAGGGCCCACTGCACTGTGTAATTAACTATGTGGTTCTGTGTTTGAGCTCTTCAAAATGTTTCTCACCTTACAGGCTCATTATAATATACTATGTGGTTTTCACTTGTACATTGAAGGCATAACAAGATGGGCTTTCTTGGAAACAGGGCAAGCTGTCCTTTCCATCCTCCAGCCACAATTCCTAGGAAGGTGTTGGGGACATCTGGAAAAGGCCCAAAAGTCCCTTTCCTCAGATGAATGAAATGTTAGCTCACAACCAAAAGCAGCAATTGGCAGCCTCTGCAGCCATCCTCGGACTGATGCTTTGCTGGTATTAAAAGCAACATAAATCCTAATAGTTTGGAGTTCCCATTTTTACCCCATATGATTTCCTTCTAATATTCAGAATTATACAGTCCACACAACTTTCCATATCCATCCTTACCTAATATTCCTTATATCTCTTGAACAACTTCAATCAAATCTGACAAAGGGGCATATGTTCTCAAAATTTATGAAAATAGATGTCTAGCTGGGGGGTGGTGGAAATTGCATTAATCTCTCCAACTGGGAGGGAGTCAGACTAAAGTGTGTGTGTGTGTGTGTGAGAGTACATATATATATATACAACTCAAGAGTGAGAACTCTAGTGCTGTTGCTTTAGGGATAATAGGTAAGGTACGTGGATGCCCACACATATAGCAGGAGTTTTGCTGTGCAAGGAGCGGCTCATCTGTGAAAATCCGCTTAGCTGCTCAGCCAGGGCACACAGAGCTGTTGGACACCACAGGCTCCTGATCGGTGGTTGTGCTGCCTGGGGAGCCACTTTTTTTTGTTTGGTTGGTTTAATTAGGAGTCTACTTCACAGGAGACAAGGACCATCCACATGCATACACGGATACAATCTCGTAGGCCTATTGATTTTTCTATTAGCTATCCAGCAGACTAGTTGCTTTAGGCAAATTTGCAGAACATCTCCCAGTTAATTTTGACAGGTTTTGTAATGCGTGTGACAAGAGACCAGACCAGAGCAAAAGATAAAAAGGGAAATAAATCATATTTAGTCATAACAGATGATGCTTCCATTTGAAAGAAGTTTTCCTACCTGTATTACTACGACCCTGGCTTCCAAAAATAATACGCCATAATTTTGCATTGAAAAGTTAATTTTGAAAAGTTAGTTTTGTCTCCAATGATGATTTGTCATTTTGGAACATCCCATTTTTAGTTCAACAGCTTTTGAAGACTTACGCAACTCATCTAGTAATCCTCTGAGCCCTTGTTTGGCCAAGAAATGAGACTTGATACAGAGTATTTCTGTAACTTCATATTACTACCTAGAAGCTGAAATGACAAAAAATAGTTCTTTTGGATGTTTGAAAAGATACAAAACATATTGAGAAGCAGGCTCTATTTTCTATGGTCCTCTAATACAATACCTTTCAAGAAAACCTAAAAAAAAAATCAGTTTAAAGTATTTTAATTTCTACAGATCCCAATTTACCATTTTGCTAAGTGTACTATTAATGCTATAGATTATATCAGAAGAGATTTGGCAGTTGTTTCCTTTTTAAAAATCTGTATATTTTCCCTGGAATGAGATTCCCCCCCCCCCCCTTCCTATTTATAATCACACATACACATGGTTCCCTTGTTTCAATAATATGTGCAATTTCCAGTAGTACTGATGGTGGGGGTGTGTGTGCATAATGAGGGGAAAAAGGCAAATTATGGCAGGCTTTAAAGGTTTTATTGTCTTTGATATACACACGCTGCTCCTATTGAGGTAGCTAATGGAGGCTTTGCAGGAATATCTACAGTAGAACAGACCCTGCAGCTGTTAACCTGAAATTATTCTCATTTATCATTTGAAGAAGGGAAAAAGAAACCTATTTAAATTTCTCATGGTAAAAATACTATAAAAGTTTTTACTGTGTATATGTAAGCAATCATTACCTATTTCCACCTACCACCGCTCTCACTGAGAACATTTTAACACTTTTCTTCAGGAGCTCTTTCCAGTTCAGGGGCGGCCACTAGAAGAGCAGTCTGATCTGATTTGGAGAGCAGATCACGAATATCATCCTGGGACTCCGGAGGCAGAACTGCCTCCCGCAAGATTTTCCTGCTGCCTCTGAGCCTGTTTCAGGGAATTTTAGTAACTGAATCTATCACAGACAGAGAAAAATAGAAATCAGTGATTCCCATTTTGTCCTTGTGCATATGAAGTTTACAGGGAGGTGGGCTGTGCTGGAGAAATGGCCTGAAAGTGGAACCACGGCAAAAGGGGAGTGACTTCTGGTCAAAGAAAGCAAACATCCATGCTACATAGGCCTGTCAGATCCGAAACCTGAGAGGGAATATGCAAAGCTGTCTTTTCGTGATCTATTAACGTGAATGGGTATGGCACACTTAAGGAGCTGCATAGAACTACAGATATACTAAAACTTCATACCTTGCCACAGACCTCTTGACCAATCATCATCTTTCAGGTGGTAAGTTCAAAAGCAATTCGTGTTTTTCATCAGGGCCCTGTCTCCTAGTGACACAGATGGGTGAAGGGCATGTGGTATATCAAGGCTGTTATTCTGAAGAAGCAACATGAAGGACAGCAGGCGTTTTCTCTACGATCTACCTCAGACATCCCTGTTAAGGGCTTTAGCAAGATAAGTACTACCAGTGCAGCCTTACAATCTAAAAACAATTTAAGTAATTAGGAAAGAAGCTTCCTAGATAACAGATTGGATTATCATAAGATGTACTTTAATATACTTCAATAAAGCCAATAGCTCCGTGTGCTGCTGAAGCTTGCTGAGTTGGAGAGTAGGATTGTAGACAGATCTCATCTGAAAGCATCTGCCTTGTGGGCAATGACCGATTCATTCAGCAGGAAGAGTCCATCAGACTCATTATCTTTTCCACCTCCATCAAACAGACGTGAAGAAGATGAGCAGGGACAGAAGACCACCAACGCATGCATACAAACCACTGCCTCCAAGGTTTGCATGAGACCCTCAGAACTGATATCTGTTTCCCACTATTGACAGCCTGTCCCTATCGATGAGCCTGTTCCCAGGTTTCTTAGCAAAATGGGCAGGGAAGTCTTTGAACAAAATGAAAACACAGGCTTGTGCTCCATCTCTAAAATAGACCATAAAAAGTGTATTCTCTGGTACAAATGGATTTGTTTTATAAACCTACCCACCCACACCCAGAGCAAATGCAGAACCTGCATGAAAATTAACATCTCGTGTTTGTAATCAGACATTAGTTTCTTCTGCATAAACCACAAACAAGTGTTAACTGGAAAGCCTTAATGACACATAATGATTTGGTTGAGGGGAGAAGTCAGCAGGGGCCAGGCACACAGCCCCAGCACACAGGTCTAACGGTTCCCAGCGCTTGTTTGGTTTTGTTCCTCTTGCTTTTATCTTTTTTTCTTCCATTTCTCCCAGCAGCAAAAAGATGTATAAAGTCAACATGCCATGCTACATCCTGAGAAGGTGAATGTGTGAGATTCCCAGGCTCTGTGCAGAGTCACCAGTGTTGACAACTCTTCTCCTCCTGCACAACTGCAGTCTGAAGCAGCCGCTGGCTGGGACTTGTACATGGTTATAGAACTGGGCAGTCAGATAGAAAGCTGCTTTTCCTGACTTACTGTAAGTCATGGCACAGTGCCCGAGCCTCCACATGAAGTCACAAGAAAATATTTTTTGTTGATGTATCTGTTTCAGAATGCCCTTCCCATCAAAAAAATTTTGCCACTGTTTTAAGTGACAGATTTAAAAGTTGTTTTAAAGAGGTAGATTAAAACTTGTTTTAAAACTGGAGACTCAATAACCTATATATGCTTTTTAAAATAAACATGCATTTGCTAGAGCTGATAGACTGAAAATTAAGGAATACACTTTCTTTTGCAGGCCTAAGAATAGACAGGTCTGGGAAAATTATGTTCTGTATTGCATTTAGACTAACTCAAACTAAATGATCATGAAGGCAAGATTATGGATAGCTAACTTGTATTCTTTAACCCAGATATATCTCACTTCAAGCTCTGAAGAATGTTAAAAACACATTAAGTAGAAAATTACTAAGATGGCTAATTAAGTCTTATCAAAGAGCACATCTGCAAGTATACATGTACTGGCAGCTCTTCCATCATAAGTTGCTCTTATTACAAAAAGTAGAAACCAGTCCTTGTGGGGAAAATCAGGCAGTTGCTTCAAGAAGAAAATATTTATACATTATTAAAGGACTGATTTTTCAAATACCTGGTGTTAATTTAATGAAGATAGAAATCAAGCCTATATTCACCCATCTGTTTGATGAAGGTTTTGCTGAATATTTCAGGAAGGAGAAATTGGCTTCTTTCAACACCACTAGAGAGACTTAGTCAAGAGCAGGTGCTACAGAAAATTATTTTAGTGGATTACTATCCCCCATTTTCCCCTTAGTTACAAATAACATAGGATGAAAGAAACGCAGCTTTCAGTTCACCTCATGAAATGCCTATACTACAAAGAGGGTCCATTTCTCCTTCAAGCTGGAGGTTGAAATCCAGGTTCCTCTATTCCTCTGCATTTCTGAACGAGCTTTAACGAATCATTTGAAATCTCCTGTCTATGCCAACCAAAACCCTGGGGTTAGTGGACACCTACAGAAGCATTACAGTCTGGGAAGCGCTGTGTCATATACATAATAAGAGATTCTGAGTTCTCTGATGTTGTTATTACTAGTATTATTATTATTATTATTATTATTATTATTATTATCTGCAGCTTTTCCATGGGCTTAGCTAGGACAAGGAGCAGCCCCAGTCTTATGGGAGAGACTGTGTAGCTGTAACCACTGCTGTTCACACTATGTGTCTGCAGCATGTGTGTGTTCACTGCAGTCAACGCCAAGGTCAGATCCTCTGTCTCACATTCAACATGGGAACCTCACCTTTCACACAGCGGCAAGAGCTGCGAGGATTAACTTGCACTCTTTCATACAGGCCATTGCTCCGAACGATACAGCCAGGATTTGCAAAAGATTTCAAGGCATATTTAAAAGGGGAATTATCTGCATTTAGCTAGCTGGAAAGTACCAGCCATTGGAATTACTCCAAGAATTCTTTTTACAAAGTAAAATATTTGGAAAGTACATTTGCAATCAATTTAAAGGAAAGGCACATTTTATATTAAAACCCTTATACTCCGGTTAAAACACTCACTTTGACTATTATTTTCTAAAATGGAGTGTTACAAGATCCAAGCACAATATACTGTGGCTCGCAGAGCAGAGTTAATAAACAGGATAAAATTTCACCAATGCAAGTTGAGATTCTGCTTCTCTTTGATTATTCCCCTTTTCATCCTGACCCATGCCACTACGAAGTAAAAGGAGCATGCATCACAGTAAATTCTGAAGATGAAAGTTAGGGTCATAGTTATGAAAAACAGAAACTGAGACTGATTTTTCTCAAAGCAGGTCTTGAGTCCTAAAAAAAGGGAGATGGTTTCCAAAGCTGCTTATCAGACTAGTTTTGGAGAACTACTGGGCATGTAACCTTTCAGAAATTTCTGACTTTCCAGGGGGTTAATGCCTATCAAAACCTCACAAGTCATTTAAGAGGACACATCCCACAGAAAAACAAGTTAAAAACTCCTCCCCTAAATCACATAATTTAAAAATGTACCACTCTTTAGACTTCTTGGCCTAGATAACTCAGTGGCTGGTGGCTGGTTTCAGTGAAAAAGCACCAGCTGATGGCGATGCCTGACCCAAGTATCTCTTTCAGTGATGCTTCTTGTGCAGGGCTGACAGTTTCAAATGAAGCCATAACTTTACCCCTTATGACAGAAGGGAGAAACTGTTACTGCTACAGTTACAAATCCAGAAAAGTCTTTAAATATTTCTAAAACCAAGTAAAATGAATCTGATTGTTTATTTTAACCTTTCTTGTTTTACATATGCTGTGTTATATCTATCTAAAACATAAGAGAAGAAAATAAACCATGCCAGGCTTTGGCACTGCTAAGTCATAAGTGTGTTATGGTTTTCTAAAGTTAAGCGTGCTACATTAAATGTGCTAAGTGAAGGAAGATATAGCATTGTTATTGTAGAGGGCACTTTGATTCTTTGAAATGGCAACGGGTAGATGAAAATAATAAGACCTCCTTACATTACATCTCACTTACATCTTGGAGAATCTCAATGCACTTTAAAAATTGCACTTAAGAGGATGACCTCACCCAGCACTGGTACACACTGATTCAACGGGTGCTAACACAGCCCTTATTAACTGCAGCACTGTGTTTGTAAAGAGCGGAGTGAGAAATAACATATCCAGTTGAAAATGCCATGGGAATTAAGTCAAAGACAGTGGGGAATCCAGCCAGAACACAGGCACTAACACCCAAACTCCTGCAAAACGTGCTTGTGGGGTCCTTTAACGACCACAGGCACTTGTAGCAGAACAGTAGTTGTATATTGAGCACAGCCAGAAACACAGCACCATCCAATTACTAGTTGAGTCATGACTCAAAAAACTAGTCTGTTCACAGGGTATCCACTGGCAGAAAACACTGGGTTTGGAGTCAGAGCTGCACAGCCAGCCCCTGAGCTTTTACCTTGTGTACTGAGAATATTTCAGTCTGCTTAATCTCCATACCCCTTGAGCTACTGATGTACTTGCAAGACTGCCAGCAAGACTAAAAATTAGTTCCAGTGTCTGTGGCAAGGTACCAGACATATTTTACATAGCAAGGACTTAAGTCTTCCATACTTAGTGGTGACTGAGGTATGTCTAGGTGAGTGGCATACCTAACAGCCCGGGTAACCTTCCTTCTGGCTTCTTTGGCTCCCAAACTTGTGGCTGAGACAAACACTACCTGCTAGAGCCCAGCTCTCCTCAAGACAAGTCCATTTGCAGAAAAAAACCCTCTGTTGCTTGCCACCATCTGCACCAAGGCTTTGAAGTCAATGCATTTTTCGAAAGAGCTTTCCAAAGTGAAATATTAAAAAGTATGAAAAGTACAACTTGGCTTGGTAGCACCTGGTACCATCTTGCAGTGCCACAAAGCCTGCAGTGTCCTGGTCCAGCACGTATGATCCCTCATATTAATTCCCCACTTTGTTCTTTTATCGGCTATACCAGAACATTCACATTGAAATCCATGCACAGGAGTGGGAAATCATTGGTGACACGCAAGAGGAAAGCCAAACACCTTGGGTCTGCTTGTTCCTCTCCCAATGCCTGTATGTACTCTGCCAGCCATCTTTGGAAAGATATGCTTGCTCTTGGCAAAGTCAGCAGGGCGAATACGTATAGCCCTTTCCTGGAACAAGTACAATCAGTCCTGGGAAGACTTACAAAAAGTAGTAGCTACTTGTCCTGCCTTTTCCAGTATGTCTTGCTCAATTCCTTCTAAAAATATCCAGCACGAGCTCTTTTATCATGAGAATTGGTGCTAAGGGCTGTGGTCCCATTTAGAGATAAGGAATAGGAATAACTTGGGTAGAGATATGAAAGAAAAAGGAGGTTAACTTTTAGGTTCCATAGAACTAAAAAATCAAACCTGATCATGGGTTTTCTACAGAGAGAAATGGGGATTTAGGGAGCAAGAAAGCTTGGTAGAAAGACCTTACAAGTGGAGGACTCACAGAGAGGACAGCTGTCCATTATTCTGAGGAACCTCGAGCTATGAACGCTGGGAGGTCTCATGTGAGCACATCTCGTTTTGTCCAGAGGATGAACCTCTTTCCATGTCGCCGCACTCTGACAGGGAGATTTCCCCTGGGAGACTGGGGGGAAGATGAGTTCTTTTCATGGTCTGAACCTGCAGCTTCCTCCCACTGAGCACCTAAAATTTCCTGACCACTGAAGCTGGTGGTTCCACGTAGACCATCAGCTTAGATTCCTGCAATCAAGAAACAAGGCCCCAAAAGTTTTGCCTGTATGGTAAGGCTGTTGTAGGACTGGGGGTTAATCCTGCCTGAGGGCAGAGACCCAGATGAAACTGCCTCTAGCATTCTCACAGCCACAGTTTTCAGCAGCCTTTGCGGTGGTGCTGGGCCATGCCCCAGGCAGCACTTACTGCCGAAGGGTGCTGAAGCCCAGCCAGGAGCAGCCAGACCTCCATGCACAGGCAGGCAGCCCCCAGGCCAGCTGCAGAAGCCCCAGCTAACAACAATTGGCAGCTCCCCAAGCCCAAGGCAAGCAGAAGACAGCTTTTGGTGCATGTAATGTGATCCAGACCCTACCTTGTCTAGGATAAGGAACAAGCAGAGGCATAGCCTCAAAGAACCAAGCTGGCTTTAAGTCTGGAGAGATGAAAACACCTGCCAGGAACCCAGCAAATCCTGTGCTCCCAAAACATCCACCATGCTCTCCAGCCTTAGATTCCCGTAATGAGAATAAATATGGTGATGCATATTCAAACAACCTGCAGATTAGATCATGATAAAATTTACATGAACTCTGCACAATTAGTGTTACCAGATATTAGGGCAAGTTTTGAGAAGATGTGACAAAATCTTAAGTTGTGAAGAACCTGAGAATAAACTCATATAACTTCTGTGTTGTCAGTACTGGCAGATGCAATAGAGGCTATCAGGAACTTCGTAGCAGTATTTACGGTCACCTTGATTATTAAAGCCAATGGAGTTGTACTAAGGATCAGCCAGGACAGTTTTGCCACTAAAAAAACAGCGTGAGTGGCTTCCAGGCTGGTGGAATTGGACAAATGCAAATCTGAGCTCAAGTTTGGTCTTCAGCACTTTAAGTCTCAGCACTGTCTCGCTCACCACATTTCTTGCACCCTCACACAGTAAGATGTGAAACTCCAGAAGTCACTGTAGTCAGATGAGATTTTAAATGAAAATAGCACATGCGCATATTCTAGATGTGCATATATTCCCATATGTCTACCTCTGAAACTCCATATTGATATCCAAGCTCTTCATCAATAAAGAAATTGTTACAGATACCTTCTTTCTCCATCTCTGGCTTTAACAATGTTTTTCTCTGATAACATAGAGAAGTACACTTTGCCTTGAAAATCGCAAAGCCCCCAAGATGTCAAAGCCTCCAATCCCCAAAATATTAGTGAGCACCAAGGACAAACAGAACCTACAGGACATGCTTAGCGATTAACCTAAGGGCAAAAAGCCACTGCATAAACCTGAACACAAACCCCTGCTTGCATTCAGGGACCCTGCCAGCCCAGGCTGACGCTCACATTTGCAGTGAGTGCTGAACCCAAGCTAAGTCTGAGCTGGTTCAAGGTTCGCTGCAAACATCTCACACAGCCACATAAACAACCCAATACGGGCAGAACCTTGGATTCAGTTTTAAAAGTCTCCAGAGCCCCAAGAAAAGCAATTTATGCTTTGCCAACTGTGTCTTAAATGGAACTAACTATTATCAAGGTTTGAAATTATTTCATTTCCCTTAAACATAGAATTAGTGCAGCAATGGAGATTCAAACACCCTAACAGCATAGCAGTTAAGAACAACAGCTATGAAATAGTTACTGGAATGTAAATCATCAGCTAATAATAGCAGGTTTGTAACGTGTTGCCTTTTTATAAAATCAGATTATTCAGTAGCGTCTTGATGCTTTAAGAAAAGATCTGCATGCATTTCATCTTCCTTTTACAAATGCCCCCAGTCACCAGAAATGTATGACTGTTTACTTTTTAATGTTTTTTGGGTTTTTTTTGTCGAACTGTCATAACAATTACCTCATTGGAAGCCACATCTTGGCATAGAGACAGTGGAATGAAGAGTGATTCTCCTCTGTGGACAACAAAGCGAGCCGTTCAAGCTGGCTACCCTTGGAGAGCAGCTTGCTCCAAGATAATGTGGGAGATAAATGATTGCACTGACTCTTTTTCATGTTACAAAACAGGATGATACTTGTGAAGGGATCAACCTGCTTTTTTGAGTTAGACACAACAGAAGGAAGGCAGTAACTTCTGGGAATAATAGAGAATTGGGAAAACACATTTCTGCAAGGTTTTGACTTCCTTCCACTGGTGTCCTTGAAAGAGAGAAAAGCAGATTTTAACATCCATGACAAAATACATGATTTTATAAGAGGCACATGTTACCTCAGAGTGCATGAGGTACTAGTCCAAGCTCATTTCAGTGTGAACAAGGCAACAGACTGATTTGATGAAGACTGCCCTTAAGCATGTACACCCTTTCTATACCGTTACTGTGGGATCTTTTTTATTCCCAAACTTGGGAAGTGTTTTACAAGGGGCTCACAAGTGAATTAACCCTTTGCTGAAATTTAAAAGGTTGCAACCTCTCTCTTCCTCTCCTTGCAGGAGGAGGTAAAGCAATTGCTTTACCATACTTGGTTGTTGCAAAACTATCAGACTGGTAAAATGTCAAGGTTATGCAAGAATAATGCACAGGGCCTGATTCTGCAGGCCAGAGGCACAGCAACTGTCCCAACCTCCATCTATATTATGTGTGATCCATGCATGAGCGCTGGCATTAGCCCAGTACAGCCTCCTGACTCACCACAGTTATGCCCAAATTAGGATGCAGGCAGATGTACTTCTCAGCTGGGAGGTGGCAAACACTGGAGTCACATCTTGGTTTAATTGATAGATCTCTTACAAGACAAGGTCCCTGACAGCTGCTTAAGGCTTCTCCTAAATTCTGCTCCAACCTGTAGTCAAGCAGGCAGGTGTAAAGTCACACACAGTGTAAGTTAACCTGTTACACATTGGAACAGAATGGAAAAGTGCCCATAAAATCATCTCTAGTCTCCGCCTGAACGCGATCTCAAATAGACCCTGCAACCAGGGTCTGCCTGCATAAGCTCTTTTTCACCACCCCTCTCCCCTGTTGGGGTTAAGCTATTCCATCTTCCCTCTTTCTAGTGGGAATATGTAGCAGAAGTAGAGGTAGGTGCTGGTCTCTACCGATACCTTTACCAGTAGTTGCTTTCCTGGCCACATCTGTTTGAATGCTTTCCTTCTTGTGAAGCAGTTCAAAGACATGTACACCAGCATGACAGCTAATGGGACATGGGATTATAAGATATGAGCTATAGTTCCACACAAATACTTCATCTAAACTTGGGTTGCAGTTAGCTGTTGCTGAATACCTGTGTTGAGCTACATCAAATGGAAAAGACCTTTTAAAAGTCTTGTTTAAGTGGACTCCAGTATTTGCCTTGATGGAAGTGGCTCTTCAGGGTATTTACATAAGGCCAAATCCTGTCACAGAGCCATTCACCTCTTGGCACAAATGTCACCAAGGTTATGCTTTAAGGAAATGCAACTGTAAAGAGGAAAGCTTGAACAGTGTGACTCAGCAACATTAAAGTGGCCCCATGAAGGAAGAGCTTGCAAACCATAATTAATGGACTGGAAATTATTTTGAAACAACATTAGATGAAGCAGAATGTTTGTAGCTGAGTTTTACATGATTGCATGGTAGGTAACTCAAGTGTGCCCACAAAGGTCAACAAAAACATTTCCACTGACATCCAAAGGGCAGCATCTGATGGCAAATAGACCAGGAGTCCCAGAGAAACACATATTGGAAACAACATTTCATGCATATGTTTTTGAACTTCCCAAAAACAGTTGTTCATGATCCATATTCAGTACCACTGTTTCATCTTCAGAAGTACCAGGCCCTGAGGAAGCATGCTGATTCCTCACAGGATCTACTGAGCTGTGCTCCTGGCACCTTAGGTTAAAAATGTTGGTCTTAATCATTTAAATACATGCATAAATAGCATTCATCAGAGCGAATGTCTGCTCAACTGTACACAAATACAGGTGAATTAGACAAACTACATAAAGAGATCACTTAACAGAAAGGTGAGCAGTCATTTTTTCCAGTGGTTAAAAGGCCTCAATTCCGTCCATCCTTAGCAAATCCATCTGTCTGAGTTTTTTTAGCCAGAAAAAGCAATACTAATGTTCCTGGTTTCATATTGGCTTGTTCCACATTCTTTTTACAGAATTAAATAAATGTGGAATTTACCTTAAAAAATTGCATTACTAGCACTGTTTACCAATAAACTTTATTATTGAAGTGCCTTTAGAAAAGAGAGAAAGACAGGCAGGCTTACCCATCACTTTTAATGTTTGTCTTGGATTTTTCATATCCTGAAGCCAAGCATTCTGGGATGTTGGAGGCAAAAACCTATCAAAATCAACACCATCAAAACCACCTATTAATCTAAGAGTTGAGTTCAGCCCTCAAAAAGGTGAATCGTTGCTATTCTTTCACCTCCCTTGAGATACTCAGGAAAAAAAAAATAAAAGGACTTCAGAAGATGAGTGAAGGGTCTTCCAATGAGCTGCATCCCCTCATGAGGAAGGGCTGCTCTGGGTGTGGACAGCAGTAGTGACCTGGTGCTCAGAGAAAAAATACACAGCAAGGGCACCGTCACGGTTCATGGTATCCAGAAGGACCCTTACCAGCTACAGCTGACACCTCTATTACACTCACCATCTGGGAAGGTTTTCAAAGTCCTTTCCAACTCAGGAAAAGCTTGGGCAGACTCAAGTTTGAGGCTCCTCATGAATTGTTGTGTCTCCCACTATCAGCCCCCAGGATCTTGATCACCACCTTGTCCACAGGACACAAAAAAGCATGTGGCTCAGCACAGGCCAGTGTGTTCAAACACCAGAGCTCAGCACCAAGCAGAAACAACACGGATCTTAAAGCAGTATACGTGTTTCAAACCCACATTTTACCAAGCTTAGCCGAGATATACAATTCTGAGGTTTTTAAAGTCTTCCTGAGTTTGGATATGTGCAGTAGCTAGTGAACAAAGACCTGTTCTTACAGTAGATGTCAAGATACTATTAAAATACAGACAGGGGAGAGAGACATCTGAATAAGTCTCTTCCAGAAATTAAATGTTAGATTTCTTCTTTTTCTTTTCCAAGTGATCCAAAGACCAACAGTAAAACTGTTTGGAATTACAGAAGATAAAATAGAAACCTTCTTTGCAAGCAGAAGTTATTACAAATAGTATAAAAATTAGCCTTTATCTGCAAAAAGCTGTATTTCCACAGTTCTCACAGTACTTTTTTCTAGTTCAAATGCAAAACATGTGTTTGCAAATACGGCATTTCAGTTGCGTGTGTTGCTAGAAAGTAAATCAGCCTGAAGAGATGACACTGAAACAGCTGCCAGTCTTGCTTGGATACATACACAGTGACCATAAAGTCCTATGATTGGAACAAATGCAAGATACAAAAGATAATTTTTAACCTAAAGTACAGAACTGTCCAGTTAGGAACATCCCTTAAATCAGGCATCAGCAATTATTCTGAATGTTATAGAACATCAATCTCTCTGACCAGAAATGTAAATACTATCCTCTAATTGGAGGGGGTGGGAGGGTGGGGTGGACGGATAAGGGCAATTTTTGTTAAAGCTATCTTAATTAAATACAGCATCTGGCAAGGAAGTTATTTACATAGACTGAATTTCACAGCAAAATATTTCTGTCGATAATTCTTTGTGCCTTCTTCACCTACAGAACTGTCCTTCCCTATCATGCCACGTACCATCAGTTTTTTCCTTCCTGTCTCTGTATACTGTACACTAGATATTTTTGGCTGTGTAATTACAGGATTTTGTCATTTTGCTTTGCCTTTTTTTCTTTACATACAGTCACTAATTGGATTCAGAACCCAGAAAAGACCCTTAAGAACCTAGGGTCATTTGATAAAATAATCACCCTTTATAGTTTCAGCTCTCTATCTTCTTTATTATCCAAATTCCCTTCGTGTTTTATATACCAAATTACTATAGATTAGGGAAATTTTGGTCATATATTAAACGTAGCCAGTCAGAGAAATGAAATCTTCCTAAAAGATTTCCTGAAGATGGGTTAAATGCTTCTCTAAAAAGACACAGGCTCTCAGCTTGTGTTATCATTACATCTTAGAACCTTAGATCATCACCTAGATGGTCAGGATAGCTGGTCAATTTTTAGACAGGAAGTCATGACGTGAAGGGAAATTGGGTTAGGGATTCAGTAGGAGGTACTCTAAACTCTGAAGCAGCATTGATCTAGTACCCTGGTAATGTATTGCTAAAAGGAAGCATGCTGTTGGAAAGTTTGACTGTTGGCTGGGGTGGAAAACCTCATGACCACTTGCGGTGATTAATGGAACTGGAATGGAAAAATTAAAGGTCTTATTCCACTTTTCACAAGAGCAGGGCTGTTAAGCTGAGTCTTGTGGCCAAATTCCAGGTAGCTACATTCAGCCTACCTAAATACTCCTAAAAGTTATATTTGAATATACTGTATTATTCTTAACTTCCTACCCTCCGCTGGTATGTAGCATTTCTACATGCGGCTGAACAACAGCTTCATTGTACCTTTGAGCAGCACTGTGACTACATGGGGTGAAGAGTTTTTGGTGTATTTAAAGTGCTCTGAGATTCTTGAAGGTGAAAGACTGTATACACATAGGGAATTTTATTCTTAGTTTTAAGTGACATGGTGAAGCTTGCCCACACTTAGCTAAAATTAAACACACAGTATTATTTGCACATAGTTTTCTCCCCCTTTCCTGAATGTAACAGGGAAAAATATCCTCCACCTCGCCTACTTTTATGATTTTCATCTTTAATGAAATAATAGAGGTGTTTTTAAAAAATTAGTCCAGTGAATTAAACTGTTGTAAATGTAGCAGCAATATCCTACCTAGCAATATATTTCTGAACTCTCTACATATCTACTTTTAGGTTTTAGATATCTAAGACAAAAAATGCAGTGGTATTCTTGGACATATGTTTTCAGTCTCTCATTCAGTGTAGGTACAGGTAGGACTTCTTTTGTTTAACTTCCATAAAACACAGAGGACAGTACCTTGAACAATGACCCAAAGAAACGAGTTGATAGTTAAAGGTGCCCAGGAGGCAACATGAACTGCTGGTCTTTAAATTAAATTTAAGCTAAAGAAATCTGTGTTTTGACCCAATTCTAAATTTTGCCATACCTGACCTATTCTATGTTATCATCCAACATGGGGAAACTCAACATACACATAATTTCTGATTCTCGATCTATTTCCAGAGCTCAGAGTAATCTTGAAACCAGCACTATGTTTTTGAGATAACTTCATTTCAAAGCATGAAAAAACTAAGCAGTGGTTGGAAAGGTTAAAAAAAATAGGACTAAATGTACTGATTAATTGCTGAGAACATACGATTTACCTGTCTGAGCTTCCCACAGCTTTCAGCATCTGTCTCTCTCTTGACCTCCCACAGATTTTTGTCCTCCTACACCTTTTGGAAATCCACCTCTGCCTGGGCCTCCCACACCTTTTTGGCCTCCACCTCTGTCTGGGTCTCCCACAGCTATTTGGCTTCCCGCACCTTCTCAGCATCCACCTCTGTCTGGGCCTCCCGCACCTATTTGGCTTCCCACACCTTCTCAGCATCCACCTCTGTCTGGGCCTCCCACATCTTTTGGTCTCGACCTCTGTCTCAGCCTCGCATACCTCTTGGGCTTCCCACCTCTGTCTTGGCCTCCCTGTTAATTCTTTTCATCAGAGACACTGGAATGCCTTTGTAATTCTACAGTTCTGAGCTCAGATGGTTCATATCAACTCCTGAGATCTTCTTAAATTTGTAAATGACACCATACTGCAGAAAATTAGCAGATTTGGCCCAAGGCTAGGCCATACTAATTCTCCTTTTGTGTTTTTAAAAACGGTAGGATTTTAACAAAGCTACTGCCACTTCTGTTTATTGGTTTTGGCAAAATCTTCTAGGGAACCCTATTTGTTCCTCATTTGGAAAGGACCACACCACAGGGACATTTTGTTTCTTTGGAGGAGAGGGGAACAAAGCGAATCAAATAAGGGTGATTAGAGGATAAAAAGAAAGTATGTTTGGAATGAGTCCACACTTGCTTGTGTTAGGCTTGTCTCTATCTCCTACTTCTTGAGGTACTAATTGTAAAGTACCTTATCTCTCCAGGGCCTCAGGTTTTGTTATCTGACATAATGACAGCACTGAGACCAGGCATCATTTTCACTGCTAATGTATTCTTCCTGAGCACACAGAGCCACTGTGAATAGGTCCAACTAGCACAAAAGGAAGAAGAAGAACACACAAGAATGCTGGCCATTATCAAGACGCCAGGGATGCCAGAACAAGTTTTATCTGGCAGTTGAGCTCCTTTTGAAACACAACATTGCAATACACATCAACTGAACAGAAAAAAGCAGGACATGGACTAAGGAGACCGAATGTCAAACCTCTTGGGATTTCTATAACCTGCCCTTCTATGCACTACATTATTAAGTGAAATTAAACCCGCTGCCTTGTTACCATAAAGAAGGAAATTTGGTGTGAAATTTAACTTGTGCTTAAATATTTTGTTAATATTTTATTACTTTTCTAATATGTATATGATACCAAAATTCTATTTACTCTCCTGATCATGATTCTTGTCATGCACAAAATATAAAGACATGCCAAGCATTTTTAAAAGACTCCATTTTAATGGAGTCTAATTGTTTTGGTAAAAAATATTTGTTTGTGCCAAGTACTTTACATGTCATAGTAACCCAGAGCAATTTAAACAGTGGATGTCCAAAACCAAAACCACTATTTTTTCCAGTCAAATACTGGAACATTTATTTGGACGCTGCATTTGATCTTGCTAGCTCCTTACGCTAACTTCAATATTGCCAATCAAAGCAGCTATGGGGACGACGAGTGTTTCCTACAACTATCAGTCCAGTGCACAGTATATCAATCGTTTGTTCCAGCTGCACAGTAATGCTTTCATTTACTTTAATCATTTCATTGTGTTCACATTTACCATATTTCTTCTTTTTTTGTTTTTCTTTTTCTTCCCCCCTGCCCCCACCCCAGCAGCTCATGCTCTCTGTTTTTCATGAAACTTTTATCAGCACCCCTGGAAAATGGAAGGATACAATCACTCTAAAATTTGGTAATATAATTAATCTTTTTTTCTTGATCTTTCATGCTTTCTACATCCATGGAGTTTATAACTGTCCTTAAAATAATGGTAACCTCAAAATCAGGCAGGTTCAAAAGGAAGGTATCCCCAAGGTTTCTATGTTATGAACTTTTTAGTCAAATTTTTCACATTAAACATGTTCGGTCTGATAGAAAGAAATGAAAAGGGTTCCATTTGTCACAGGAAATTTTAAAAAGCTAACAAAGGGATTTTCTATGGCAGGCAGCCAACAAGGAAACTTGATCTCGGTCAGTTTTATTAAAGTAACTTTACACTTTTGACATTTGCCTTTTCCCAATAAAACTTCTTGAACAGTTGCAAGGATAAGGAAGTTAATATACATAAGCACAAGGACAGATGGGCAAAAGCCTTGCTTGTTAGCCAAATATCAACCTTGATTCAAAATAGAGAAAAACTACATTAGCTGCATCAGGCAAGTAATAAATTACAACACACTTGAAGTTCATAGGCAAAGTCTGGACTTGAAGTCCTAACTTCTGTGACACAGCCTGACAAATCAGGTCTCCCTTTACAATATGGAAACCTGACCCGCTACATAATATTATGATAGCTCTAATGGCTAAGCCTGGTCAAAGATTACCTCCTAGAGTTTTATAAATTATTTAGATGTACTAAAACTGACAGGCTGTACATAAAAATTCTTTCACAAAAGCTTTCTCTCCAGCAGAAACTAGGAGAACTGTGTGTATAATGACTGCAGTCCAAGCTTTCTCAAGTCTTTTCTGAGTTTCCTAGAAATCACATGCATGTTGCTGCATGCTGTGCTTTTCCATTTCTGAAAACATATGTCGTGCAGTGGAACTAATTCTGGAATCCTGTATAACTTGTGCCTAATTCTGTCCAGCTTAGCAGCAGAGCACTTTGTTTGCAGCATATAAAAGAGACAATCAGTGGAACCTTATTAAACAAAGTATTTCAGATGGCCAGAATATGATTTCACAAAACATGTAGAGTCATGTTAGTAAAAATCTGCAGAGTTGAATAGGCAATTAAAAAGTATTAAGCAGCTTTCAATTTAAAGCTGACTCCTGCTGTTTCAGATAACAAACAAGCATTAAAATGTAAAATAATTTCAGTTACCGTTTAAAACTTCTTAGGAATCTCACTGGCCTTTTATTTACCTTTGGCCTCTATGTTGCCCTTCAAAGTAACTGCTGCTTACAGTATTATTCTTCAATAATAAAAACTAGTTTTATTCATAAGGCATTTATAATAAAGGGATTATAACTGAGACTCTTTGCTACCATAATTATTAAGGACTGCTATCACAATAAATATAGTAATAACATCGCCAGTAGCACTTGGGAGTGTAGTAGTAAATTCTGCTGCACTTTCTGGAAATGAAATGTGAAGCAATGAAAATAGAGTATAAAAGAGAGTTAATTTTTTTGTTTATGAATTTTTCTAATAGCTGTTTGAAGCCCTAACATTACAAAGAAGCTGTGATTGAAAAGATTTTTGTGTCAAAGAAAGAAATAAGAAGAAAATGTAGGCCCAGGAACTACTTGGAGAAGGACAGACCACAATACTATGCTTGTGGCTGTCAACTGAAAGGCTGGTTTCTCGGATAAATTATGCCTCTCATTATTTGTGGATATCCACTGAAATTTTCTGCTTTTACATATGGACCTTCAAACAACCAAATGCGTTCTTTTTTCAGTTAACTGCAGTCCTGCTTTCCCTCCATCAGTTTTCACTTAACTCTCTCTGTTAGGATCATCATAATTCAAAAAAGGTCAGCCCTGGTAGCCCTCATCCGTTTTACATCCAACCCAAGTTCAAAGTATTCCTCTATCTTCTATTTAATGGGACTTATCTCACAAAAAACTCTGCTTCCCCATCACTGCTCTCCCTCTGCGCAATTCAGTTTAACTACAAATTCTCACTTCTCGCACCTTGTGATAAGCTCTTTTTCCAGTTTCTAAATATTATTTTCCCAGCTTCATTCATCCCTTGGCAGGAGGAGGAAGGTAGAAGCAATCCTGTTGGGAAACAGGGCTGCACAACACGTCAATGTGTTTGAGATCATTTCTGCATTTTACACCTAAAAGAGAACACGCTACTAACAACCTTCTCAGCGTGCATCAGAAACAGAGGGGGAAAGGAAATTGTAGCTGGCAGTTCTGTGAGGCTGAAGACTGGTGAAATCTGGTCAAAACTTGGAAAAGCTTTTTTGTTTAACAATTTGGAAGTTGTTTTCCCTGTGCAGGACTCTAGAAAAATTCATTTTGGGGCTGGAGGGCAGAAAGGGAGGAAGAGAAGAGAGAAATAATGTTCATTTATTTATTGCTTGTATTGATGTTTTTTATTTTCCCTTTTTACCTCTAGCTATAAAGAATAAAAGTTTCTTCTTTAAAATAACTAAATATTAGAAAAGGAGGTGAATATCCGATGTACATCTTTGCTTTGAAAACAAGACACGATGGAAAAGGATCTTATTTGAAAATGTTGAGAATATCTGGAAGTTGATTTTGATATGTCTGCAGAATTAATAGACCAATGCACATGAATTCCTTCCCAGAAATATTAGAATACAGGGTGGGTTTTTTAAATGTTAGAGAGGTGAGAAACTGAGGCTAATGACTGACTATGATGAATTTTTCCTATATTTGCCCCTTATTGTCACACTGGGAATTGCATATTTGTAACTGAGGGAGGAACTGGATTCAGCATTAGTAGTGTTAGTTAAATATGTTTTATGACATAGATTAGATTTTTAGAATCTATTACTCTGTGTGTGTGTGTGTGTGTGTGTGTGTGTGTGTGTGTGTGTTATATAATCCCTACTATAATGAATGTTCAACCAATAAAGGTGGAACAAGTTACTAAATAGTGTTACTTTTTCCACGTCTGGATTTGTAACTTTCCACAATAAAAGAGTGAAAAATTGAGGAATATGTAGTTACACAAACCTCAAAAATGCAGAGTCAGGAAAAAAAACATGCTTTGTTCTTTGTTAAATGCTGATTGCTACACAGTTAAAAAATGAAATCACTTTTGCAGCAGAAGGTAGCAGTCAGGAAAAAAATTATACAAAATGACATCAGCATTAATTTATCTCCAACCCCCAACAACATTCATCGCTCAGCTTTTTCTGAATGTTTTTAGGTTTATTTTTGCAAATGCTGTTTTGCATGAGAGTTCATAAACTGATCGGTTGGCTGGGTTTTAGCAGAATAGAATTCCTGCTTGTTGGAGCTATTTGGGGTGGTTCTTGAATTAAGGCCTAGAGCGCCGTCAGTGTTAAAATTAGAATGTATGACAGCCTCAGAGACAGCTATATATCACAAAGGCAGCACAGCTCTGCAGTAGACAGCCTTTGAACTCTGAGGGGAAAAAAAAACTACATGGAATGAGAGCAGATGGAAATTTGTCAAAAGCTTATAAATCACCACTCCTAATTTCTGAAGCTTCAGTATAGAAGAAACTTATATGAACCCAGATTTGACTCCATACCAACTCCAGAGGGGATTCCCCTTGCTTCTGCTGTCCTATGCCAGTTAATACAACTGATCTAACATGAAATCATAAGAAGTATTTTTTTGTACAGGTATTGGTATCTGACAGAAAGAGAAAGAAAAGTTTTCCAGGAACAAAACAGCCATCTATACCATTAACCTCAAACAGTGCTTTCACAGAACCCGACAAGTTTGCATGAACAGTGGTGCTGTCAAAAATTATGTTTAAGTAATTCTGTTTGATATATATATATAAAAATAATAAGTTATTACAAAGCAATGATAAGGCTCGTGTTGATAGCCGTGCTGTCAGGGAGGAGCAAAATGGAGGAATTCTTATGCCAATGTTTCAAAAATATTGCATTGTAAGTCTTTTAATATCATCAAACTGACTTCTTGAAAGAAGAGGTAAATGTAAGCAAGGGCATTCAAGGTCCTACTTTAGTCACCAGAGAAGTTTATTTTTAAAAATTATGAAAGCATTCAGCTTGCAGTCTCACAAATACTAAGCAGCGAGAGGTTGGTTCACTACATAGAGAAGACCAAAAAACTGTAGACAAATAGGAAGAGTCTGGCCTTGAAACTTTACAGGCAACCACAGAATCCCCAAAGATATCCTTTGATACTTCCTTTGCATCCTATGGCTGTTTCCATAAAATAAGAAAATAAATAAGAGGCTGAAAACAGAGCATGAATAGCTCTGAAGCATCGTTCTGTTAAGTCCAGTGCTGTCTGAAGCGTGGTCTCAGGTTTAGCACTAGGCAAAAGGAAATCCTGCACACCTCTTTCTTTTGGGGAAGTAACCTATAGAGGTCCCTGTAGAGGTTCCTATCAGCTGGGAAGTAGAGAAACATAAGCTGCTGGATAGAGACTTTCAGGAGGGATAAATTCTCATAATCAGCCTTCCCTGGGAAACTTTGGACTCTCTAGGGCACCACAGTTTTGTAAGATCTTTTGCTTGGACAGCCAGAAGGACAAGCAAACAGTAAGCCCATAAAGTGACTGCTAGCACTTATTTGCATTCCCCTTTCCTCCTTCCTTCTCTTCCTGTGTGTTTACTGCAGGAAGGAAATGTTCAGTCCCCAGCTTTAAAATAAACTCTAGGTCACACCAGCAGTATTCTTCTTGTCCACTCTATTTGTAATGCTCTGCTTCCATTCCTGGATTGTATCTATAGCTCTCCTTACCTTTATGTCTTAATATTTCAATTATTCACTGTCATTCTGAAGCATTTATTATGTTTCTCCTACATCGTGTACAATAACAAGTCCAAGATATGGTTCATTACTATTGTTAGCAACAACTGTGTTTCTGAAAGTGTTAACTGCTCCTGGCTTCCTCTCCTGATGGTTAGCAGACTAGCAGGTCATTAACTGCTAGAAGTGACCGGTTTTTTAGGGATTAGGTTTTAACCTTTTGAATTCACACAGTCCACACAGGAGTCATTCTGATGAGCACTCTGCTTTTGTCCCTCATCACTTATGGGCCTCTCTTACAGTGTTCTAGCTTTCTATATATCATGGTGAGAGTCTTTTTGTTCATTTTGGGTGAAGACCTATTTGGTCAGTGGAAGTGGGGGCGAGGGTGTGGGCAGCACTGACTAAAGGAAGAATGCGTACATGGATGTTCAATTAATTCTTTTCATCTTAGTTTTACCCTGTGAACATTTTAAAGCCAGATGCCAAACCTTTGGAGGTGGCTTTTTCTGCAAGTTGTATTGGAAAATAACTTTATTTTTCTGTTGTTAGAGATAGAGAGATAATCAGGACTAAAAAAAAAAAAAAAACCCAAAAAGAAAAACCCTCACCATGATATACAAAAAGCTAGAAACACTGTGACAGAGAGGGAATAAGAAGTCGATTAAGGATTCCTGACCCTCTCCTCCCCTTTTTGTGCATATACGAGAAGGAGGAGGAACAGCCTCAGCTTTGCTCTTCACTTGGCTCCTTCTAAATTAGGAAAAGAATACACAAAAATGGTGAGACCGGAGAAAGTATTCTCTGCTGATCACGTCACCGTTCAGCAGGTACTGTCCATTATCCACCACTGCCCACCACAGCTCTTGTGATACTTGCAGGTTTCTGCACTTGAGAGATTGCCTGAGTGATAACTCACTCAATTTCCATTTATAATTTTCATTATAAAAGTAAGCCTTGACACTAGTGACTGGCAGGAAACTCCACAATGTGAAGCCTATGTGACAAGTTCAGAAAATGTGGCAAAGTAAGAGACCCCAACATATATATTTTTTTTTAAATCTCAAAAGTTTTAAATTGCTCATGATTTTTTCAGGCATAATTCAGGACTTTTGAATGCTTGAGGGTGACAAGACTGAGAAACAATAGGGATTTTGTGACTCTACTGAATTGTCACATCATACGTAGTGTACTATAATCTCATTTGATGACCTTTCCATGCAAATTGCTGTCTGCTCACTTACAGCAATAATGTTTAATGGTGTGGAACAGAAAGATGTCAATAAAATGGATACGGTACCTCAAAGGCAGAGGATTTCTTGTGACATTGAGCATATATGTGAGATTAACAAATTTATAAAGGTTTTAGTTAAATGTGAGCTAAAATGAGTAACATTAAGCAGAGAGATGAATTTCTAGCAGTGAAATTATGCATCTGAACCTTCCAGAAAGTTACTACAAATCTCTGGATTGACTTGGACTTTGGACATCTCCAGAATGGGTCTCACCACTAAATTTACACAGAATCTACACAGAATACAGGCTCTTAAATCCCAACCTATAATCCTGTAATTAATTGATCTTGGGGGAATATGATCTCCAGAAGTGCCTGTCTTTTTTGCAGTGTTTGCTAGGAGGTGTTTCTGGGCATATCCTGCACTGCATTTTGCATTAAATTGAGACTGAACAGACTACAGAAACATTTCTTGGCCTATGTAAGCTAAAAACTGGGCAAAGTTTCACTTAAAACTTTAATGAACTTCAGTGAGCTTTCCAATAAATTTGTGATGATATTAATATTCATAACAAGACCCCATGGGACATTCACATGCCTTTCTGCTCAGTGGCATTTGGGATAACTGGCAGAGTGATCCCCAAGGATGCTGCATAAAACTGGTACATCACCAGAGGAACAGAAAACAAGATGCAAACCTCAACACAGACTAGACACTGAAAGCTGAAAACACACATGAGCATACCAGCTTTCCAATGGAGCCAGGTCACTTTGGACAACTTCCAGAACCACAATTTAGGCATGTCCATTACTTTTTTCCAGTCCAACAGACCTAATAAATGTTTTTGTGATATTAGAGTGCTTAGTAACTGCCTGTGAATTCATTTTCACCTCATGCCTCCTCCACACTGATCCTTGATTTATTCACATACAGCTCTGCTAAATGATTTGTGGAGTAAAATCTCACTCTTGCTGCAAGCTGATTAAGGCAGAAGCCCTCAGATTGCTCCATATTTGCTTTGAAGAATAGGCTGAAGAACCATTCTAAAAATATTTGCTTTTCTGATATCCAAAGACAGCTTTCCTTTGATTAGACACGCAGTCTGGCTCTATCTGCTATACAACCTTTTCTGGACAGATGTGGTGAACATATATCACCATTAGAAGTATTTTAAATATCCTTCAGCATATTACTGATCTACAGTTTTCATAATTAAAGCCAATTACCTGACATGAAGCTGGATTTACTTTTCTGCTTAAGTGTTTATGTTTAGGTTTCTTCCTTCTCCTCAGAGGGAGAACTGCTGGGGGAAAGGGAAGGGGAAAGCTTCTTCTACAGAGCTAATCAAGACATCAGCCACCACATAATGTTCTGACGTTTGGGAGTACCACATAATGGTACTCTCAAAATACTCTTATACATCACTGTTCCTCCTACAGCCCTTTCAAAGCAACACATCACAGATGACAAAAGAAACAGACGGGGCTATTTTGTGTGCCAGTAAAACACCAAGGGGTCTATCGGATCCATCGTGCCACACTTTGCCTGACAGCAGATTACAACGTCTGTCTGCTCCTCTGTGTACACTCCCCACTTTAAAAAAAAAAAAAAAAAAAGGAATACTAATAACAGAGTCCATTACATATAAGCAAATTCTGTTCACAGTCAAAGTTTTTCTTCACAACATACAAAAACCCCACAACTGCTGCCCAGCAAGGAGATGGTGAGGAAACTCAAGTTCAGCACTGAAGGACAGCCCTGTGCCGTGCTGTGTATCTGCAGCAGAAGTGTGAGGTTTAAGAAGAAGATTGGGCAGGACTGTGGAGTCACCTGGAGATGCTGTACTGGCAATTATTGGAGAATTCATGGGACTGAAATAGATTTTAAGGGAGAAAGTACACACAGACACAGAATAATTAAATTACAAGGGTTTGGGTTTTTTTCAGAACTTCTTATATGTCAAAAAGCCCTGAATCAATGTCAAAAGGCTGCATTAGTGCCTATGACATAAAATTCCATTTCTCTAACTAGGTCCAGCAGTGCAGTCCTTTTGTCAACCACAACCATCTCCATGGTTATAAGGTGGGGATTTACCTCCATTCAGCAAAACTATATGTTCAAAGCCGTGCTCCAAGCCCATATTTCCACATGCCCAAGCTTGGGCCTCTCTCCCCTTTACTTCTGAACAGTAAGAGAAACAGACCTCTACAGCACGCTGAGGTACTTAAAATGAGACTCACACTTAAGCTTACCAAAAATAAAATCAAGAGTAATTTGATTACAGTGTACACTTATACCAGAAAGAGAAAATATTGTTTTGGAAAAGAAAAATAAGAAGTGATGACAGGATGATGAAGACAAACAAAGGCAAAATGGCAGAGTAACATACTTAAAACACTGAGGATAACTAACAGTTGGAGCATGTTAGTGAAAGAAGCCTTCAAATCAAGACCAAACAGCCTTCTCATAGATGTTCTTTAGCCAAAGATGGATTTATTGGCTTGTGGGGAAGTCTTACAAATCTGTCCTGTACAGAAGGTCAGACTGTACACACTAATACTTCCTTCTGGCTTTAAACATTATTGATCAAATGCTTAAGTACTTGTTTAAATCGTATTGATTTTAGTGGGGCTGAGGTATGGCTTTAAAGTGAATATAGGCAAATGTTTTTATGAATCAGAATGGGCAGCGTCTTTACTGCACAGGAAAAAAGTTGTGAATTTTTAAAGTTAGCAAATCAGTATGATACTAAACAGTGTGAAGCTGCATAACTCTGAACAGTCCTACAGGTTGTCCAAAGCAGGCAACATTTTTATGTGAGCATTTTTCTATTTACTAGAATATTCCTTAAAAATATTCTCTCTTCTCCTCTGTACCTGTGTAATTTAACAGATATTTTCAAGGTATCAACCACTAGGACTTAGCAAAGATAGAAAATTCTCAAATCAAAGCTAAGTGAGTAACTCTTAAAGAAAACTGATTTTGGTATAACATATAATGTAGTCACCTCTTATCTCAAAGTTTTTTTTTCAAGTACGATAACTAAGGCATTAAGTGTGAACATCAACCTCTTGACACAGTCAGCAATTTGTAGCTCTTACACTGTCCAGATTTTTTTTTAATGATAACACTGAATTGAACGATAAGAATTTCTTTTTATTTACTGTATTTCTATAGCATTTTGAAAAAAAACAAGAAAAAGTTTTCTTAGGTTGAGTGGGAGACCACTTATTGCACAATTATTTTTATGGCTCCAGAAGAAACTATCTAGCACTATGCATGGGTTATGCTATGCAATGGAATAGTTAAAAACTAAACGTGTGTCTGCAGTTTTAGGCTCTCTGCTTTAGAAATTAGCTTCTAATTGCAAGACTAACAGTTTCTGAGGCAGAGCTAATGACGGATTCATTTTGCCATTTTAGCAGAATTCAGGTTGAAGGGATGGATGGGAAGCTTATGGTTTTGAAAGATGCAGAGCCTCAAAACATACAAATGAAACCTGAACATGAAAGTATTATTTGATACTAGTCCCAAAATGCTTGGACTTTGTCAGTGTCTACTACCAGGTAACACTTCAATTAAACCAGGGAGAAAAAAAGAAAAAAAAAAAAGTAATTTCTTTTTAACAGCAAAGGCTGCCATGTTTCCACTACTTTTACAATAACTCACAGACTTTATACAAAGCCTGCTGGCCACTAAGCATGCTGCTGCTGACTTCAAGGGGCTCGTATGCACATAGCTCTGAACAGCCTGGAGGAGGCAACATGACACAGAGGACTTTTTTTGCTGCCGCAGTGGTCTGGCTCCTCTCATGATGAAGCACCTCCCTTGCCCAGCTCCATCAGACCAAAACTGCTTTGAGCTGGATATACTTTCTAGCTTCTGACTGAAATGGTGGGACAGAGCTCTTCATACCACATCTCAAGAACAGCCACTTGGATTTGATGAACAGGAGCTCAGTTTGTGGCAGGCAGCAACTTCAGCATATCGAAGACTTGCTGACACCTCTAAGACACCTTCCGTTTCCCACAATTCAGTGCCCTCCATATCCCAAGAAGGGCAAGATTAATTCAAAGTCCAGTCAATCAATGTTCTTACATGTCAGGAAAAGTACTATTGCTGTAAACAGCATATACAAGTATGAGGTTAGCAATCACACCTGCGTTTGGCCTACAAAGGCTTGGTTTTTTTGACAGCATATCAGTTTATGGTAGCTATCAAAAAGCAATGCTTTTGTATTGTAATTCAAGGGCCTTTTTGTTTTCTTTTATAAAAATGTTTGTAGCAAATGGAAAACCTGGTTTTTCAACAGTTTTTCCCAAGTTACAAGTTGATCTATCATCCGTCATCTACGCAACAAATGACCTAGCACATTTCTGTATGTTTGTGAGAGATAGCCAGGAGGTGAGAAGCTCCAGAGATGTATCATCTTAGAGCTGTCTTATGCGACTGAGGTTCTGAGCACTGCATGTACCTGCTGCCTCGTTACCCTGAATGCATGACATAGTAACTTCTGCAGATGCACGGGTCAGCTTTGTGCCATGCACACAGCAAGTAAAGTGGTTCTTGACTTCAATCTCCTTTAACACTACCAGGAACTTTCCTTGAAGTTGTTGTTCCTGGGATTTTTCTTTAGGAAGAGTAGTTATTTGGGAAGAAGTTTTCAGAGCAATTTTCAAGTATGTTTTGCAGGGCAGAGTTCGTTCTGTGTCTTTAAGATGATGTCACAGACTTACAGTTTATTAGGGAAAGGGATAGGAATAGGGATAGGATGCTATGACCTTGCCTCCCAGTCCCCCACTGCCCTGTCACAGTTTCAAAACCACCCAGGACTGACTGATTCATTAAACTTCTCTGAGATCTCCCAAGGAATGTTTGCCATCGAGACCACAGCCGCAACAGCCAGGTAAGTGCACTCTACTGTGTGTCCTATACTAGTGGTTCCCCGACTACCAGAATGGGCTACAGCAGCCATATCTATAGTATCTATAAATTTTGTTGCCTTCCAAATGTGGCTGGAGTAACATGCAGCCAGGACCTGCCCAAAGTAAACAGTGAGGACCCAGGAATGGATCATGCTCCTGCCCTGCAATGAAGACATGAACGTGTGCTTGCAGTCTGTACCCATGCTTGCAAAGGGGTCCCTTGTCATAGGTCCAACAGGACCTGCACTGCAGGAACCCTGCCCAGGCCAGGGGAAAGGCAGTCCTAGGTCACAGACATTCCCATCCAAGTGTCTCACCTTATATAAAAGAGCCTAGTTAAAAAGGGACAACAAAAGCTCTGTGTGGTATAATTATACCCAAGCAAAAGGAATAAGAGAGAGAATAGAGGGAGATGGAAATGTATTAGCTAGTTGTCTAAGGCCACACAGTAAATCAACAGAAAATACTCGACTAGGACTCCAGAGGCTGACTCAGTCACTCATTGAGTCACAATCCATTGCTTTAACTACTAGATAGGCTTCAACCCAGAACAGCATTTGTTTGTGTGCAATATGCCAAAAATACATTCTTGATCTATGAAAAAAAAAAGAAAATGATACAAAGCAGGTTGCCTAGTAAAATGAGATTTAACCCAATGCCCTTCATCTGTGCTTTAAGGACTCCCTCGGGAGCCACAAATCGGAGCTGTGAGATTATGTGAAGGGGAACAGCATCACAAGTATAACTCTGATGTATCATAAAAATAATAGAAAAGCCCCTTGGGAATGAAAACTTTTGACAGAATCCAATAGAATCCTTTCAAATCAGGAGCTGCTGTAGCAGTGTGGCAAAGCTACCGCACACTGCCCTGTCAGTATCCTTGTGGGAATTTGAGAAGTCAGGAAAACAAGCACTTTCTAAATATTTGAACAGGGAGGGAAGAAAACTTGAAGGTTAAATTCACATGTATACTTTCTTAAATTCTCTCTTTAAACTTAGGTCTGCTGGGATAGCTGTGTATTACTCCTGTTGAACTTTGATTAGGAGAATAGCTAGCCCAAGCATCTGCTTTTCTGTTAAATTCTATATGTTACAGCATTAATTCATCTGCCAGCTTTCTCTGCACTGCTTACCTCTTTCATCCACCTGTTTGGCTTTACCTGACACCTAGATTATGAGCTTTCAGAGAGCTGGAGAGTATTTCTATTTTAAGCACCTCTACTATGCCTTGCCCATGCAGCCTAGGTTTTCGCTAAGATTCCTCAGTGTTCCTGTAAAATTATATCATCACAGCCATCAAACTCTGCACTTTCTTAATCTCTATGCTGGACATATATTCTGGCCCCAGACATGCAAAACGCTCTCTTCGCCAGATTCTGCTCTCCTTTATACCAGTATTTAACACAGAAACATTTAAATTCCATCTTACGTTTTTAACTTCAGCATCAGTATTCTTGTATAGCAAAATAAATAATCACATCGCTGCCACTCTAATAAAATACCTAACTCTTTTTTACATGGAAAAAAAGAAAGATGACCCAGTATATCGCTGCCTGTAGCTGAATTCAGCAAAAATATTCTCCTCCATCTAGAGACTTGGATAATAAAATAGGTTATTTATTGGCAGTGGGTGATGTGTGGATGATCACAGTCTGGTAGGTATTTAAGGGTAAAGTCCAAAGTTGCAGAACAAAAGCTGTTTTCTATTCACATTTGGCTCAAAATACCTCAAATGAAATGGACCACCCACAATCTGACACTTCAAGCTGCAGAGCACTGAATCTGCTCAGAGCCAGTTACGAAAATTGATACAGTAAGATCATGCTAAACACAAAAGGAAAAAATGACCCAAGGAGCATATTAAAAGAATAAGTACATTGAACTAATGAGAATATGCGTACATTAGAATTGGACCTTTTGGCCAAACTTATTCATGATGAAAGGACAAATAAAAGCCGCTGCCACTTCAAGGATAAAGTCTGCTCCAGTCAGGAAGAGCACCATGAAGAAGCTTGGTTTATGATAGGTCAAGGCTGGCGATAAAGCAAACACCTCACCACTCCCACTGCCTTAATTATTAACCTAAGTGTTAAATTTGGGCATCCTGACACATTCTACTGTATTGCAGTTACAAGAAAACTACAATTCCCACCAGGATCAGACTGGATTTTAGCATACATTTCTCTTTCTCCTAGTGTTCAAGGCAAGACTGTTAAACAAGAACTGCACTGGAAGAGTATGGAGGTAAAGAAATATGCCTTCCATCATAACACAAAGTTGTTTTGGAAGAACGTGAATGCATTTTGAAAGTGGTATGAAAAAAAAAAAGCAACAGAGCTAAAATTCATTAGTTATCACCAGCCCAAACAAGCTAGAGTGTATTTTTCAGGGAGCAACAGATAGCATAGCTGCTGTTCCCAATGTCTTTTTTTTTTTCTTTTTACTGTGCACGCACATGTGATTAGCCTTTTTTGCTTAATCTTGCCAGCTATTGAATGTTCTGATGTGTGCTTACCTTCAGCAAGAAAACCACTTATGAGCTTGAAGTTGAGCCTGTGCCGAGTTGTACCATTAGATTAACTCATAGTCAAAATTTCTACACATGCAGCTCTAGTTTGCCTTTCAAATCTCCTCTAACCTTGTTGCCCAGAAATAAAAAATATATGATTAGATTACTCTCCTTCACTATAAAGCCAGTCCTGAAAATTGCCATAAACTTGTCTTACACACGTGTGCTGTGGCAAAATGAGTTTCTTATACCCCAGTTGTAGTGAGATCTATGCAGTTTTCTCCTATTTCTCTGAGAGATTTCCAAGAAGTTGCCAGGAAGCCACTGATGCGCAAACAGCTGTTGGGCACGTGCACAGCTCAGTACATGGGACCTGAGGAGAGACTTCCTGGATGTTTCAGATTTACCATGCATGAACTCTAGAGTGCATACATGCTAATGCACTTGGCACGTCCAGATTTCCAGATGTCCAGCAACCCTGTCAGAGCAGTAAGGCTACTGCTACTGTCTGTGTACCTTTGCTGAATGTACAAAACCCACACTGAAAGAAAAATATCTAAGCAAAAAGGAGTGCTTGGTAGGAGAATTATGGACCTACAGTTGCTCTCAGCCTATTTACTATATAAATCCTCTATAAATATTGACTAATATCTTTCACCATACTGGACTGCAGCCATGGAGTCATTTATTGGCCTTTCATGGCCCTTAAAAATCATTCATTTGTCTTATCAATATGAAAAAGGGTAGAAAAAGAAAATGTTCAAGCCTCCTAGCTGGAGATACCGAAGTCATTCACTTTTTACTCTTGATGGATATGTACGCATTTGGCTGTGGTTTCCTCCTACAGACCCTTTTCCAATACTTTCAAAGTCTTTTGCTGTTCTTTATTAAAAGCATTGCATCACTGTGTCATGTCCGAATTTTTCTCTAACATTCATTTTTGTAAACAAAACCACAAAACTAAGCCAACAGCTGCAAGTAGACAACACCTTCAGTCGCATGAAACCTGTCCTAAAATTTAGCCATGTGGACAATTCCCATGAACTGTTGGTTTTATGATCCTGAAATAGTTGGACTCATCTCAGAGTCTATATACTCCTTGGAGTCCTTTAGCAACTCGGCCCAGAAGGAAACCTACCTAGCCTTTCTTCTTGGGAGGGAGCCACCAGCTTAACTGGTTGGTCCCTGTCATATCTGTTAACCCTTTCCTGCAATTCCAGCTACTGGGATGCTTCTTTTGAACACAACAGACTTTGTATGGGAGTCTAAAATACTATGGCGCTTTATGTGTTGACACAAAAGATACACAAGAAACAAAGATAATAGGCCCTACATCCACTTCCTGAATGCTTTAGACTTCTACACGTGACATATGGGATAGTCCACAATACTCCTCCAAGTCAAGTAATTTCTTTCCATCTTTCTGCCATAGAGCAATATGCTTGGCCTGGAGTTAAACTAAGACCCTATACTCATCACCTCTCATGTGTATATGAGGGTACATATAAAGCGCATATGAGTCACCAGCCTTCTCCCACCCCAAATGTCCATCACATGGATGTTTTTAAAACCCATGTTTTGTCACCTTTGCCCCTGTTGGGCTTTCTGCTTCTCCTTAAAGAGAGAAAGATGGGAGAGAAGTGGCCTGCCTAGCAACCCACCATAGCAGTTCCTGTTGTACAACAGAGTTAAAGGTTCCGCAGTGTCCCCAGTCTGCTGGACACATCACAAAGCTTGTCAGCAAATGAAGCATTCCATATACCTTCAGCAAGTCCAGGCTTTGAACATTTTTAGCAACTACTTCCAGATATGAAGCAGAACGAATAAATTACAACAGACAGATTCCCTAAATAACCACCCCATCGTCTATGTATTATTCTTACTCCTGTCAAGAGCTAAGACACTCCCTTTCTTACACACTGCTGATACGCAGAGAAAACACGCTGAATTTGGCATGTATGTGAAAAGACGTTTCCTCGGGCAAGTGATTATGGTCTCTGTTGCTTCTCTTGAGTGGTAATGGAGTCCCTAATTGCTCTCCTGACTGATTATGCTGTTCCTGGTGTTTCATTTTCAAAGTACTTAAAGTTCAGGTAAATCACACTTACCACATGACCTCTCCTATTTTATGACTCTTTTTGCCATGGAAAGGCAAAGTCATATGTTTCTTTTGTGATATTTATTTTTACATTAGCTACAGACTACTAAGTGGAAAAGCACAAGAAATTATTATTGTGAAGCTATTTTATTATTGTTAAATTAATCTTTTGTGCAAGTACTTTGCTGGTTAACGACATTCATAAGCATGTGTTTACAATTAAGCCTGTGCTTAAAAGCTTTGCAAAAATGAAGTCCTAATGCTTGTCAGCCTTCGGACATTCATCCGACCTGCAAAAATTACTTACAGTATTCTGGTGAAATCTTGATTTCCTTCTGCATTTCTTCTTCCTGCTCTGGAAAATGTATGTCTGTTGACAGCGTCTGTTGCTATAGCCTCTCTGGTAAACAACTGGTGAAGTGTTGAATATACACAAATCCCTGGTGCTCTCTATCAAAAGCATAGGTATACTTTCTCAAACAACAGATTCTAATCCTAACGAGGGATTGTGGCTTCAGATGAGACCTTAACAGATGTACAGAAAGGCATTTTATTCAACTGTTCTTTCTGCACAGAAAAATCCTAAGGCATTTAATAATAAATACCAAAATTTTAATAATTTTGGACAGCCCTGCAAGAGGAAATGTTATCCCAGGCCATGGTGATAAACTTCTACTGAAAAAATGATCCCTCTCTGATAAATCCTGGGGACTTAGACAGCAATTTATACACAACCTTATTAAATATCTATATAGTCTTCTTGATTTAATGGGTGCTATATTTATTAAGAATTTTCAATTTGAGCTCAAACTGCATGTATATCTGGAGCATGCCATTTGGGCTAATACGGGCATTACAACATCTCGGCCTGCCCTCTCTGGAAACGTTTGTTTCATTTCTAAAACATGGCAGACGTCCTGTATTAAGTTCACTGGAGAGCTCTCCACTTGTAGCAGTACAGGTCGCAGGGGATCTGGCTCTGGCTGCAGTCATGTACGAAAGCATTTCCCAGCCAGAGCTTCGCAGTGGACTCTGCTGTGTAGATGATGCAAGAAGTGAGAGCAGCCTGCTCTGCTGGTGCCACCAGTCTTGGGTGCATGCTGGTGGCTACCACCCTGGTGTGGGTGCTTACCACCCCCTCTTGCCATCATTTATCAGCAGACTTGGACAATTCCACAGATTTTTGCCCAGGAGAGGACTGCCCTGAAAGCCCGATGAGGCTCAGCCCCAGAGTCCAAATTTTCCTTCCTGACAGACTTCTAACACAAAGACCCCACATAAGGATAGGATGGAGTGGCAGGAATTTGTGAAGGGGCAGGAGCAGGATGGGGCAGCTGTGTGCTCCTGGTTTTGCAGTGCTGCAGCACAGCTGAGGTTAAAGTTCTACCACATAACTGTCTCCTGACACAGGTGAGAAGTCTGAAGGATACAATCACCCCTCTGTGTAGAAGATAACCTCTTTGGGGCACAGCCATCCCCTGGCTATGTTTATTCAGCATCTAGCACAATAAGGCTGAGACACCAATATAAACCCAGTATATACAAATAAATAAGAGCTTTAAAGCTCCTGCAATATCTAGTTAAAATGTCCTTCTTTTTTTTTTTTAGTTGCAATTTTGCAACAATTTCTAATCAGTACTGCAGTGTGGTATCTTTTATAATCAACTGAGGAATAAAACTAAATTCATGATACGAGACAAGGAACAAACACCAGTTTTGTATTGGAATACAAAAATGTATACACTTAGGACTGGAGCTAAGCGACTAAATTCAGAGACCAGGGAATTTTTAAATTCTAAAGAAAGACCTGGTGAAATTTATTTGGAGTTGAGCATCTAAATCTCTTGAAAAATCCCTTTGAAATTTTCAATCATTACCCCATTTTACAGCTGGGAAACCTGAGACAGTGATTTTCACATAAGGTAAGATGATAATTTCCCTGTTCAACCTTTGCAGTTGGTCTTAAAAACTCTTATATATTTATTCATTATTCAAAATTACAACAATTTTTCTCAAGTCTGTAGACCATCTGAAATCCCTGCTTTGTCACTATCTGAAGTGATGAAAATGACATCCACATTTTATTGTTTAATTAAACTGTTCATCTACCTTTTTGGGTCACCCACTGGAAACAGCAAAGTGACAACAATAGACATTTTAAATTATATATTTATCAAAATTTAAAATTTTCAGTAATATTTTAGTTCATGTTATTAACTGTAGTTGATTTCACCCAACTCCTGTGCTGACAATATTTGGAAAAAGAATAGAACTGTATCTTACACTCGAACATAAACTCCAAAAAAACTACACGTCACATCAACACGGAAGCACAAGAAAATAAAGGATTTGCTGCAGAACTCTTGTGATTTCATGCAGAATTTTGATGTTACTTAGCAACAAATTTCCCTGAAAAAATATATGAGAAATAGAAAGATCAGTGCTTCCTTACTTGCTTTAAAGTGCATCCAAGCTGTTTCAGTCTGAACAGAAATAGCATATCTTGGAAACTTAATGACCCATTCACTTATTTTTCTGTAAGCAATAAAAGAGCGCTCTGTCACTGAGTCATCAGCAACTTTTGCTTCAGCAAAAGAGGTTTGACTACTGTTTATACAGAAGCTAGAGAGTAGCTGCTGGCTAATATGAAGAAATTCTCTAAACTTCTTTAGCATGGATTCGTAGTGGGGTTTTAATGATACACAACACAAAAGCTGACGTTTTCATGTACATTTGGTACATATGGCATTCATTTCTTCTGAGACGATCCATTTCCTTATCATTACAAGAAACAATAAAAAGAGCAGCCAAAGACAAAATGACAGGGAACTTGGTACTCTTGAATGAACAGATACCATATGTCTATCGTATACACCAAACTGAATTTAGTTTCTGAAACACAACTCATTTTTTCATGAACCCACATTCCAGCTGTATATAAAATTTTGCTGCAATACATTTCTATTCTTAACTACCTGGCATTGCTGTACTACTGAAATTAAAGGGTAAAAGCACAGTAGGAGCCTGTTCATCAATGTGTTATCAAATTTCTCAAATCTAACGTGTACGCAGCGCTACTCCATCTACTCTTACACTAACAGTAGTGCTGTGCAGACTGTGACCAAAGGTCTGATCCTGTTCCTCTTTATTCACATGAAGTAGTACATTTTCCAGTGGCTCTACAACAAGAAGTTAACTGTGCATCAAAATTTTATCTAATGACTCCAATGTTTTTAAAAGAACAGGTTCTTGATATATAGGCAGTCTGGTGAGGTCTACAGGTTCACCAAAGCATGAAGACTTTGCTTGGACCAACTCCAAATGTGAACCTCGGCCTAGAAGTACGTGGAAGGGCTCAAACCCAGCAGGGTGACCAACCTTCCCTTCATCAGATTGGGTTCAGTTTATTGTACAGTTTGCCAAAACTTCTCTGCTGATCCATGATCAAAGGTGTAGATTCAGAAGTATATTTGTGCTTCCATATTTTGAAGACCCCAAGGTCTTTGTTCACAGCCCAACAGGATTTCTACGGTAGTTTTGCACCTTTTTAAACTTGTGCTGTTGTCAATATGTTACAGAAGAAAAGAGAATATTTTCAGGGTAAAAGAAAGTTTCAAACACAGAATGGCACCGCAAACACGTCATGTCACATTACCTACAACACAAATGCCTCTTGGTACCAGTATAGCCTAAGTTTGTTTTTCTTCTGGCTCCATTTTGGTGACTTTCTCTGTAAACTGTGGATATCACCGATATCTATCCTGTTTAAACTTGACTATGATGTCACTTTTTCTATTCCCTTGTTAGAACAAAGGGAAATAAGTAAATGCTTCCTACTTATTATTTTGAAAGAAAAAATATCTCTGCAGAGAATAATAAAAATATCAATAAAAGGCAGGGTGACATTTCTGCAGCAACAAGTTTTCCATCCCAGTGAGTAATCAGGCATCAGGACTTGCACTTCTTCAAATATAAAAACTGTCTAACTTTCAGCAGTGAAACTCAAGGTTAATGTGTAAAGTGACCCGTAAGATTTCTCCAGCCAGTGGGTAGCGCACTTACAGAGCAATATTTTTCCTTGCCAAAGCAACAGAGCTGAAAAAAAGTAGGAATCAGAGAATATAAAAAGCTAGAAATTAAAAAACCTTGGGCGTTCAGGGGTAAATCACAGCACAGTTTAACAGCACAGACACCGCTTGGCTCTGCACCTGCTGCAGAGAGTGGAAGCCTCGCTGTTGACCTGGTGCAGGGTCAGATCCTGCAGCGGGAGGGGAGGATGTACTGGTTCCACCATTCTGTCTGCAGCAGCTGGCTGAACACAGAGGGGGACACAAGCCACATCCTTTGCAGTCTGGCAGAGCTGGGGTCCCCAGGAGACCAAGGACTCCTTCCTTAGACTAGAAACATGTCTGGAAATCACAATACATGTCCAAGCATCTCTTTCCTCCCCCAGCGATGGTCTCCCTAATGTGCCTACTAAGTCATTATATTTTCAACTGCTAGGACTATGGCAATTTATCACCAAGGCTAACCAGAGGTATCCATAAATATTAAGGGCTTAAAATGCACAGAGATGGTTCCATAATAGCATTTCATTCCTACTTTTCCACCTCTACAGGAAGGTTTAAAAAGTTATAGAAGTGCAGAAATGTGTCATGAATTTGAGCTGAAATGACAGCATATGTTACTTAGGAAAATAAGACAAATGACTGATTTTTTTACAGGAGAATCTGCAAGATTTCTGAATTAATTGACAGCATAGTAAGACCAGGTCAAAATAACTGAAGAGAAAGAAGTTTCAATTAAATCATTTTTAATGAGGTGTTATGGTGATTCAGCTATACGTAAAGGCCACACAGTTTGTCAAGGACCTATAGCACAGCTGGGTAGCAAAGTTACAGGGAAATGCAGGGTCTCAATTACATATCTCAGTAGACACTCACTGCCTAGAGATACTATTCTGATCTCAAAACTATGCTATTTTTATACATAATATAAGCTATTTGTTTTCATAATACAGCATTTTCATTTGAGGATGTTTTCTCCCAAACAGGAATAAAAAAAAGGTTGAAATATCAGAATACAAAAGCTCTATTTTATTCTCAGCTCTGCCTCAAAGGGTACTCAGTACTGTCGAAAATCTTTCCATTTCCTTAAGTGTTGGTCTAATATCTAATCTCAGATAAATATTAAGAAATAAGAAGCTCTGACTAAGGCAAAAATCAGTCTTTAATTACCAATTAACTGTCTACAAAATTATATCACAATCAAAGTCATTGTTTTCCCCATTAATTTATTTAATGCTTTATTTAATGGCCTTTTTTCAGGATGTAAGAAACAAAAGTGTCATGCAGACAGAGCTAGAGCTTTTATTTAAATGAGCTAAGAATGTTTATACAAACCATGCATACCCAAACAAATGTGTAGCACATCTATAATATGCTCACTGTTCCTAAACACAGGATTTGTCACTTTACTTTGACAGATCAAATTGTTCTCTTTTTTAATGCTCCACTTAATCTGTTCACACTTTCTATTCCTAAATAATTCTAGTGTCGTTTTTTGTGATGCTGTAATTTAAAGGCCATGTTGTAATTGTTCCAACGAGGGCATGCTGAAAAGAGAAAGAAGTAGCAGAGATGTAGAGGAAATCCCTCTCTAATGCCAGAGGAGAAGCAGCCAGGATACAACAGTCTTGCAACCCTCAGCAGGCTGGGGAGAAGCTGGCGGGGCTGAGCTCCTGAGGGGTTACTGGTGAAAAGACTGGGACCATGGCCAAGCCAGCTTTGCCATCCAGCAGAGCTTGCTCCCATTTGAAGTGATTTTCTGTTCTAGCAACTCACTGATTTGATTTTCTATTTCAATTGATTAGTGAATAGTGGCGGACAAAAAAATGCTCATTTGTCTTTACCCTAAAAGAAATATGGGATTTTAATGAACTGTATTTGTTTTTCTCAAATTTCCCTGATTTCTGGTTGGAAGATTCCATTATGAATGAAACACATTTTTAGGCTTTGTTTGCCTTTATAGCTGACATCTCAGCTTAAAGCCAAACAACTTCCTTTTCTTTTTTCTTTTTTGAACTGAATTATTTCACTGAATTTTGCCTAATTACTGGGGTTTTTTTGTCCACAGTTCTTTCAGAGGGAAAAAAAATTACTTTTGCTCAACTCTCTCTTTGAAACTTTAATTTAAATACAAACATGAGTGATCAACCACAACCACCAGAACCATACCACTGCAACTCTAAGGTGAGAAAATAATTCTAGAGAACTTCCATTCCCACGCATTCATTTGGTGTTTATTTTCTGTAATAGTAAATGTTTAAACTAGATTGAGAAAAAAGGATTACAGATATTCGACAAACCAATGTAGATACAGAACATCTAAAGCAACACTGTAACTGAGAATCTTGATAACCCACATGTATTAATCTTCATTGACAACATAAAACTTCATATCAGCAAGGATAGAACGTTATTATGGAAAGCAGAGAGAGCAGAAATATCAACAGAGGCTAAAATTTCTACATACGCAAAGAAGTTCCTCAAGAAAAGTTTCAGACAAGTATTTATCACTTCAAGAAATTATCACGCAGGCAATATTACATCTTTAAGGGACTAGAGGAAAGCTAACTTGGTCATGGCATGTGTCCTTTTTTCGGTACAAGATAATTTCCCAGCAGTCTTTTCCTAGGAACAATTTGAATCATGAATCCTACAGTATTCTGCTTTCACAATGAGAGCACATCTACAGATCATTTGCATGAGAAAGTTAATTCCTAATAAAGTGGGTGTGACTTTACAGCACAGCAGCTGTCCCAGATGGACAACTCCGGGTGTGAGTCCCTATGAGGCATCCAGCCTGCGTTCATCATCAAAGTTCCTTTCAGTGAATCAAGAATGGCTGATAACTGCAGAGGACAACTCCCAATACCTCTTTTACACCAAATTTAGCGGAAATGAGTTGCCTACTGGAGACACTTACTGCTACTGAATACACAGAGAGTGCCCAGCTTTTAGGCAAACCCAGGTGAGATGGAAAACCCAGCAGTGCTGGTCCATGCAGATTTATTCAGTGAGAGCTCTGTGAGGACTTCAGGTCCTGCTGAGACAGGACAAGAAGAGCTTAGACAGCAGCATTTTCTTAGGTACTTCGGTTCTTACACCACTTTCTGTACAGATAAACTAGTCCTGCAAGAATTTCCTACGGTGCTCTAAAACTACTTTCCTGCAGTCACATTCGTCCTTTTGTTCCAGGGGCTCACTTGGCACAAAGCACCAGTTCCTCTGCCCATCTGATTAGGTCGAATTACATGCTTTTACTACTCCTACAAGCTAGTGCAACAGACCTAAAATTAAGTGTGGGATGGTTTAGGGACTAAATGGAACTAATATCTGGCCCTAGCAAATGCCCCAGGTTCTATTTTTTTTTTTTCTCCTTTAAATTGATATTTTTTTAGGCTGTTTTTCAAAAGTTAAGCCCCTGAAACAAGTCAGAACAATGAACCCACTCACCCTATTCACAATTATTTTTGCTCCCAGGCCGTTTTTAGTATCTCTGACAAATTACTCGCCATACAATATTGCCCTTGTAAGGGAAGAATGAACTGGAAGCAGCAGTGTGATGTCATTCAACCCTGTATAATATCAGCATTTCGAGGAAATACATTTGTTAATGTGACCATGGGCATAGGTTAAACACTACAGCCTTATTTTTCTCCATCTTGAGAATCAAATACAAGAAAATATTACATGGGAAAAAAACAAAAAAAAACAACAAACCAATCTGAGAAGTCCCTCCTTCCCTGGCAGGAAAGTAAGAAATACCAGAGGTGTTAGAAGCCCTCTGGCACCGCAATTCCTGAAATTATGACAGAGCCTTCGAATTTGTTCTGGCTAGTTAGTCTGAAAACTTCCTAGAGGGAAACAGATAAATGGATAACAACATGATTACTGCCCACAGGCCCCATATGGAAAAGGAGCGTAATTTCAGTGCACTGATATGATTATATTTAATTTGCTTGGTATATGTTGCAGCATGCTGTGTGCTGAGGAGGAAAATCAGATAACCCTCTGAACAGTGCTCATGGAATTCGGAGCTTTTGGCACCAACACTGAAATAAGATTAATGGCAACGTGCTCCACTTTGCCTTGAAGTAGGTTTGCATCTTGTTTCACTAGATATTGTTGTTCTCAACATCATCTTTAAAAAAAAAAAAAAATTGAGGATCCAGAAACCTGGCAATATGAGGAACTCAGGACTCATTTGCATACATCTCTCTCAGTGATACCTGAATTTTATTAAATCAGCACTCTATGTATTTTCTTCAGTTCAGCTTTTAATGGAGCAAGAGAAAAACCTTTTATAACCTGCTCTGGGACCCTCAAATTTAACAACAATTTAGCCCATCCACTGAGCCTTCCAGGCAAACAAACAGCTGAATTTTCTCATTTGGAATAAGCTCCCAAATAACCTGATCCACACTGTGCTCACTTCCCTTTCCCTTGCCTCCCCTGCTCAAAGATTTATGTGCCACACCTGATAACTAGCTTAAAAGATTTACCCAAATCAAGGTACTTCTTAAAATTTGTGGTACTGGGAAGTTTGATTTTTCAAAAAGCATTGTGTTTTAATTCCTCCTGCTATCTATTAAACACCTCTATCTCCTGTAAAATAATAACATAAATGTTATTTCTTGTACACAGTGTGAAAGTGCCTACAAATACTATTCAATTAAGTAACGATTGATTGTTGAAACCACGAAGAGTTAATATAAGCCCCTGTCTCTCGCTCTCTCTCTTTGCCCTGGAGACCTGTCAGTATGTAATTATTTTCCACACCGATGAGTTGAAATTGTTGGATCTTTTCCAGCTATGTTCAACCTTCAGATTACATTCTCCTACTTATTCATTTGTGACAGACAGAGCCCCTTGGGTAACCAGCCAGCCCAGTCTTTTCCAGTGTTGCTTTTTGGGCACTCCACCCCCAGTAAGATCTGTACCCCTGAGCTATTCCACTCAACAAGAAAACATTTTTTTATTGCATAACATGCCTTCTTGCGCATAGCAAAGGACTTGAAGCTTTCTTAAGGTCTAGTCTTGTCCCTCAGACACAGCACAGAGAAACCAGCAACAAACTTGCCCTCAACTTCCAATGCACTATATTGAGACATGAAGGCCTTTTTTTTTTTTTCTTTCTCTTTTTCTTGCAAACTTTTATAGTGAAATAAGCTCAAGTACCCACAAGGAATTGAGGTCATTTTTATTAAATGTGTCATTTCTCTGGACACATAGGATATTCTCAGAGCAAGGGAAAACAAATGTGGTCTGGTATAAGCTTATTTTTTAAGCTAAAATTAGATATCAGTCTTTATTTATTTTTCATTCATTCATTCATGGCATATATGATGTTTCACTTCCATTTCCAGACCATATGATTTCAGATGCAAAAATGCGGTGGTCTAATGGAAGACACTGGAAATTAAATGTGGTTGGATTTTCCAGAAAAAAACATAATTATGGCATTTCCCACTAATTCTGACTGTGTGCAAGGTAGGCTGGGTCTCAGAGACCTTTACAATTTGAATGGAGAATTCTTTTTTCTCTTTGAAGGGATTATTTTTTAACTATGTGCCATTGAAGGCATGCAAGACATAAGCAATTCAGCATTAATTCAGGGTACTCTCATTCCTTTGGATGCCTACAATCTCATTTCTATATATTTTTTGTAGTCCTAAACTCTTTAGGCCTCTCCTACAAGCCATTGTCAGCAAGGGGAAAACGAACAACGGGCAAACCTCTGGTCTGACCCTATTTGACCCTTTTGACAGTTTTGTAGAGTTTTTCTGAATCATATCTTCACAGAATGCATTGCACAGAGCAAGTTTACCTTTACATTTTCTACAAGCTCTATTCAGATTGTCACAAAATTCAGAGAATGTACAGTTCTCTGCACGTCAAAATTAACATTACATGGCCAAAATTATTCAGCCTTCTCCTCCACCCCATAGAGCATATCATTCATTCTTTGGGGAAACCAACGCTGTTATCTCTGTCCAAATAAATGATCACTAGAAAAATAAACCTGAACTGTAAACAGATTTTTGGACAGAGGTGTACATGCGGGACCCAAAAGCCATCTGTTAAAGTCTGGTCTTTTTTGTTTGATTTCTCCTGGTCTATTAATACACAGTTGATTGCAATAGCAGAATAATTCCAAAAATCCTAAGAGATAGGCTGTTTATCTGAAGAAATCATCTTGCTTAGAGGCTACTGAAACAGCCAATTTGAGTACCTTTTTATTTTTCTTTTAACAATATAAAGACGATGTAGGTATATTTTAACATAGTTTTTAATATACTGTTAGCTCACCATCAAAATAATAGACTGTAAAGAACAAATTAGCAAAAAAAATTTAGGGAAAATGTTAATTAGGAAAATATCAATGTTTGGTGTGTTGGAACCATTGCAGAAAACAAAACAGGAGGAACAAGGACAACATCATCCGCAACAGAAAGTCACTTTGATACCAGAGACGTGTTGCTATCCGTAAGGAGTCACACTGTACAGTGCTGCTGTGTCTTAGTGCCTATCAGCCTGTCGGTGTCACCGCTGTCTGGTCTTGGCCAATATTTTGCTGCTGCTTCTCTCTCTCCCTGATGAATACCAAAACTCTTAAAAATTTCTCAGTGCGGTATGGGAGGAACAAGTTCAAAGCCCGTCAACAACTTCAGGTGACTGACCAGAGTAAGCTGAGTGCTGATCCATGGGGAGGGCGGGCTGGCTGCGAGGGCAGAGGCAAACGGAGCAGCATGGAGTCGTGCACCTTACCACATCACTGTATCGCTCTGCTCTGACTGCCCAGCACAAAAGGGTCCCTGCTACAGAGCAAGAAGCAAGAAGGAAGGGCAGGCATCACCATAACAGATCATTTGGGGCAATTAAGTTGAATGTAAATTGAAAAGAAAAACATAAAGTTTCCCTTCCCCTAGGCTGGGTGAAACACGGAAGATGTGAAATAAAGATATCTTCTCTGTTTTGATTTATAAAGCAGACAGACAATTCCAGATAACCATGTTTTGTACAGCTGGTGATGTCGTATGTCAGTGGTAATTCTCAAAAACGGTTTAGTTTTAGCCATTTTTCCGGTGTGTTTTCTTTCCTTGACACAGTGGTGTTGGTGATGTGATTTGGTTCCTTTCAAATCTTTCTGGCTTTCAAATCCTCTGGCTCAGAAAAAGACCCTCTATGAATACCAGAATTTGTCCAGTCTCTTGCACACCTACATTTGCCAGAAAAAAGGATAGCCTATCTTGTTCTTCATTTCTCATTATACTTGATTACCCTTACAAGAAAAGACACAAGGTACATTCAAAGAGAGACAGTTTGAGACATTATCATTTATTTTGTTTTGTTTTCTTTGGCACCAGTGTGTCTGTGTTTAGTGGGATGTCCTCCTGCCAGATCGGGAATGTTTGGAGTGATAACATTAACATCACAGGAGACAGAGCAGAATATATTGGTAAGTATAATCATATGACATTTTTGTATATCATATAAACTTAAAAAAGTACTAGTAAAGAGAAAAAGCAAGGTTTGCAGAGCTGCTGAAAAAAGTTTCACTACTAAAATTAATGCAATCAACTGAAAATTTTGTGATGGCCTAGGAAGAAGCATAGAGTCTGGCTGCTGCGTCTGCCATCAATGCCATGTAAGCAAGCAATTTGTCTAACAGCCTAACTAACAAAAACATTGTGATTTATTTCCTCCTAAGGAAACAGACAATTTAGGAATAGGTTCCACCATTTATCTGAGCAACAGATAAATGCTCAGTAATGCTGAGTAATCTGGCCGGTCAGAAATTTTCTAGGAAATGTGTGTATATGTTTTCTGCAAAATTAATATTTTTGTCTCTTGAAACGCAGATTATTTCTATTTTTTTTTTTTCAATTTCTTATTCACATAACTGGATTATTTCTTTCTGGGTAAATTCAACCAAAATCAAAACATTTCACTTCATGAACTGCATGATAATTTTTTTTTCAAGACAGCTCATTAGCAAATGGTATCTGCCATGCTGCTTTATGGAACATGCAGTTCAGGTGATTTATGGCCTCTGTCTATTAGGACATCCTGTCTTGGGTAGACCGTGATACACTGACAGAGCCATATGATCGAGCAGATGAGTCTCATTATTACCTCACTGAAGCCATGGTCTGGCTCACAGGGGCTTCTTGCATGAGGTACTCTAGCATCTACTGCACTGGGAATAGATTATTTGTGGATCATCACAAGAGATTATTTGGGAATTTATCCTATGTCCTCTACTAATGAACTTTGCTGTTTCCCAGGTGGTCTCTTCCCTCTATTCCTGAGCAGCCTACATAGCAGAGTTTCACTAAACCCTTAGTAAAGGGAAATCAGGCAGCCCAGATAATCCTCCAGTGTTCCTATACAGAAACTGTGGCAGCATTCGTCAAACCATTTATGATCCATCCAATGTTCATCAATGCATTTCCATAATGCCAATGTCCAAGATTAATAAAATCAACACCAAAATGAATAAATAAATGTTTATATCTGTGACCAGTGAAAACTAATTTAAAAGTCTCTGAACTTTAGAAAGCTATTCAGCTGTGGTAGTCAAAGGTGTTATTAGGTAAAGAGCATGGATGGGACATTCACAAACATAGGAAATAATACAAATAAACAGGTTCACCTTATATTTCCTGGCTGTCACCAAAAGGTTGACTTCCTTGGATAATACCTTTTGTTTTTTCTTTTCTGTTTCATTTTCTCCCTGATTGCAATGTGGGGATAATTATTATCACTTTACTTTGTGAGAGAAGAATGTGTTGAAAGAGCTAATGACTCCATTCCTAAAATATTTTTACACCGATATCTCCATATAATTCCCTGTAATTCAGACCCTAAATTTTACTATTATTCATGCAATCATAAGTACGTTGGCTAGAAGGGACTCATGAAGATCTTTAGTCCAGTTTCCCCACTTGAAGCAGAGCTGTCACCAGCACTAGCTCAGGTTGTAGGTGGCTACCCTGGACGACTCCAGGCTGCACCAGTAACCAGGGCTCAAGGATTAAGACGTACTTACATGCATACTAACACAAGACCTGCCTGCTCACTTTCCTTTTCCTTTTTAAACAGGTTGTGCTTTCCTCATGCTGTCCCTTTAAAAGCAATTTGGTGCCAAATATCAGTAAAAGGATGCTGGCAACACTTTTTAATAAAAGGCAAATCCCACTTACCACTTTTTATATTCATTTTAGTAACATTAATCATAACGAATTCATTCAGCATGTCGCATGACTGCTGTGTGTAATTTCTTAGGAATTCCATTTTCATTTAACATTAATTAAAGAGCACTTATTATAGTGTTACCAAAATTAATTCCCGGTCTGCAGCCCTGTCTGCCAAGTTTCAACCTTCAGCAAATTATTATGGGTGAGTTATAGACCCTGGGAAAATGAGGTCTATAATGGAATATTAACTATAGTGATGCATTCATCACTATATTACAGTAAGGGCGATGTTCAGGGAGATGTTGATCTTCCAAAACAATGCACTCCATGATCCTGCTTCTGTCTTGCCCTTTAAGACAGTTATTGGAGCCCGCAGAAATTACAGATAGTTAGCAAGCTAGTTTAATCCAATATGGTTTGTGAGACACTCTATCCTTCTTGCTTAGAGTCTGTTTGATTATGATACACTGATCAGACACAGGATATTACCTCTTTGGCAATTCAGCTTCCTGCTGCTGAAGCTGCACAGACACGATGGCAATATTTTTGATACAGCCCAGCAGAGCTAAGTGTCATTCATTAAAAGAAGATTTATTCACATGCAACTGTCTTCAATCTGTCATGTTCTCCCTAAAGGAACTCAGGCATTTAATAAGTCTGGTTGTGTTTTTTTTTTTCCATCTATGACATTCACCATGGAGTATATAGTCTTAGTTTTCCCATATTTTCAGCACCAAAATAGCAGTTTTGTATATCTTAAAGGATTTTGCTATATCCTGTTTTTGCAAGAAACCCTAGCAAGACCATGAATTATATAACAGACCTTCCAGGAGAAGAGAAGTTTGGGCATTACTTTTCTTCTTGTTTTATGCAAGTTCACACACCATTAGTTGGTCCCTTGTTCTGGCATCTTTCCTATAAAATTCTGAACAGCTCCAAAGCCTTCCTGCTGAGAAAATAAAAAAATCAAGGCAAACAGAGTGACAGAGTGATTTTTGCCAAGATTGTGATAGCTTTTTTTTTTTTTTAACTGAATAGAGGGAAAGAAATGCAGGGGAAAGCCATACAGGGGACCAGCATGAGAAGACTCTGTGTTCCTTTCTTTCCAGTCGCTTATTTAATATTTATCTTTGGGAAGTTGTTCCCCAAACTGGCACCTACAGAATTTCATTCCCCAGAACAATGCTGAGCTTCACAGGTATTTAAAACTACAGGAGACCTAATGTGTGTCTACAATGACAAGTGACAGAGAAGAGGCTTGTGCTGCCCATGGGTCAGATGGGCCCATTATAACCCAGTTGAGAAGGTGTATGGCTGAGACTAAGGCATCTGCCTCACTTCCCAAGGGCTCTGGGCAAAGTCAGAGGAGCTCTGATTGTGTGGACACAACTGGGAAGGCATATCCCATGGTTCCCATCAATAAAATCATATAGCTACCTACATATCTGCTCCCAGCCATGAAAAAATACTAGTCCAAAATCACAACAAACCTTGACTTCTGTCTCATGTATCAGCTTCCTAGGATATAAAACTGGATGAGCCCCCATCTGTTGCATTGCTGAGGCATCTTCACAGCTCATCACCCCATTTCCTAACAAGACCAGAGGAACACCTACCATCCAGCTGCTGACCAACAGACTCAATGAGCACCTGGTTTCAGAAGCTTTCTTTGCCTGAGAGTATTTGATCCTGCACCTTCTGCAACCCAGGACCTGGTGCCCTGCCCAGAGGGGAGACCAAGGATGTAGGGAACCCAGGCTCCTAACTCAATGATATGCATTTCAGGAAATTATCATTGCAGTATTGCAATGCCAAACGTAAGCCATTCTTTTGCTCCTAACCCTTAGGGTCTCAACATTCAAGACCCTTATTCATTATGTCTATATATCTCTCACGCAATTAGACTCAGTTATGAAACCACGGCTCTGTGTGTGCATGGTGAAAGGGACGGTCTTGAGGCTATAGTGGCAGACTAGTATAACCTTTGGTTTACAATAACTACATGGAAAAACACTCTTCCCAAGAACCTGGCTCTTTTTCCAAACTTCAAAAATAATTCACCACGCATGACTCTGGAAAGCCTCTAATGGAAGCTTCCCTGGGATCGCGGGCACTCTTCTGCTGCTCAAGGCCTCAAAGCCACCCAGCCAGGGAACAACAATATTACATCAGTAACTACTCCTGCATGATTACTGTCAGAGATTTTAAATTTAAAGAAGTCTGGCCATGTCTGCAGAGCTGGAGCAAGAGGTGTCAGTGCCAGGAAGTTGTCTTCCTTTTTAGCACCACTGCCCTGGGTGTTTCAACATTTACACTCAAAAGACGACAACTCAGCTCTGATGCAGATGTGAGCCCTCTCCTCCTTGCTCACACAGCTGATAGGGGAGAGGGGAGGGAGGAGAAGGCAGTGCTTCCCCTCCGCATCCAGGGTGAAGAAAATCCAGGTATGCACCCCATGCACAGCACAAGACCACCCCAAGCACCAATCCAGGAGAGGCCAGCTGCCTTCTTTGGGGCTACAACACAAGGTTTATTCTGAGGGAGTGGCAGCAATATACCTAATATGAATAGCGGTCTCCACTGATGAGATTTTGGCACATCTTGTTCATTCCAGCACTTCTCCCAAGCATCCCTCAGAGTACCTGAGCTGCCCTTCCTACTGCTTGGCTCCTGTATATGACACACCAGCACACTTCTTGTACTTAGCCAGGAACTTACGCTTAGCAAAAGCACAATCTCCTGAAAGTAACGTCATCCTGAAAACAACCTATTGTCTAAAAATCATTCCTTGAAAACTTCCAGCAATAGCTTGCAAAGAAATAAAAGCTCTAAACTGCTACAAGAGAAGTGGTTATCCTTGTGACATGAACTGTTCAAAACTACAAGCTGTACTTGTGTGCAATGATATATGTAAAAAAGGTTAAGGGTTGAGACTGTGATTATCAGACTGAATATATTAAAAATTGACCTTAGTCAGAAATCAATGATTAACTACTAAACTGTTAGCTCCTCAATTCATATTTGCTTTTTCCACTTAAAAAAAAACTGAAGAGAAGTTTAAGACACAAAGATACAATTCCTCAGATAAAAACCCAACTTCTCTCAAACCTTAACGCTGCTAAGTGTTGAGTCACATGGGTGCTACCATTCAATATTCTGCCAGAATATGTGAGAACAACATATACCACGGGATTTTTGTCTTTTCTTGCAAGGTGACATCCGTCACATTCGAGCAGCAACTTGCAACAGTTTAGTCTAAAATACATTTTGTGAGTAAGTGCTGCAGGTGAAGTTCAAAGCACACATCAGTGGGTTCTGGGTCATGCACAGGCACACATCTGAGAGAAGGGAGAGGTCTCACTGACATTTTCAGGTAAGATTTTCTTATGTACTTTTCACAGACTTCCTCTAAATCCTGCCAAGCTCTGCCAACACATGCCTTTGATATGAATAAAAGACTTAACTAAGAAAATGTATCTATCACTAGCAGGAAATGTGTTACTACCTGGTGACTCATTCAAATAACATTTTCAGCAAGGATGTGAGTTTCACTTAATTGATGACAAGAATTCTGTGAACATATTTCACTCCACTATTCAATTTTAGTCCACTTCATGCTTTTGAGTAATTGGACAAGCATCTAATAAAGGTTATTACTAATGACCCCCTCTAAACAGATGCCTGGTTGTTCACAGTATCACAAAAAAAATAGTTCACAGCAAGGTTACTGAAACAATGAAGAATAAAGTAAAATGTCATGACAGAATCATAGAATTGTTTTGGTTGGAAAAGGCCTTTAAGATCATCGACTCCAACCATAAACCTGACACTGCCAAGTGCACCACTAAACTGTGTCCTCAAGCACCTTATCTATACGTCTTTTAAATACCTCCAGGGATGGCGACTCCACCACCTCTCTGGGCAGCCTGTTCCAATGCCTGATTGCTCTTTCAGTAAAGAAATTTTTCCTAATATCCAATCTAAACCTCCCCTGGCGCAGCTTTAAGCCATTTCCTCTCATTCTATCACTTGTTACTTGGGGGAAGAGACCAACCCCCACCTCACCACAACCTCCTTTCAGGCAGCTGCAGAGAGCGATAAGGTCTCCCCTCAGCCTCCTCTTCTCCAGGCTAAACCCCCCCAGCTCCCTCAGCCGTTCCCCATCACACTTGTTCTCCAGACCCTTCCCCAGCTCCGTTGCCCTTCTCTGGACATGCTCCAGCACCTCAATGTCCTTCTTGTCCCAAGGGGCCCAAAACTGAACACAGCATTCGAGGTGCGGCCTCACCAGTGCCGAGCACAGGGGCACCATCACTGCCCTGCCAGTCCCTCCAGGTGAATGCTGTGGGAAATGGTCTCAAAGGCTTTCCTAAAGTCCAGGTAGACAGCATCCACAGCCTTTCCCTCATCTACTAAGCGGGTCACCTTGTCATAGAAGGAGATCAGGTTAGTCAAGCAGGACCTGCCTTTCATAAACCCAGCCTGACTGGGCCTGATCCCCTGGCTGTCCTGTGTGTGCCACGTGATGGCACTCAACATGATCTGCTCCATAACCTTCCCCAGCACCGAGGTCAAGCTGACAGACCTGTAGTTCCCTGGATCCTCCTTCCGGCCCTTCTTGTAGATGGGTGCCACATTTACTAACCTCCAGTCAGCTGGGACCTCCCCAGTTAGCCAGGACTGCTGATAAATGATGGAGAGTGGCTTGGTGAGCACTTCTGCCTGCTCCCTCAGTACCCTTGGGTGGATCCCATCCGGCCCCATAGACTTGTGTGTGTCTAGGTGGTGTAGCAGGTCACTAACCATTTCCCCTTGGCCTGGGGGGGCTTCACTCTGCTCCCCATCCCTGTCTTCCAGCTCAGGGGGCTGGGTACCCTGAGAACAACTGGTCTGGCTGTTAAAGACTGAGGCAAAGAAGGCATTAATTATCTCAGCCTTTTCCTCATCCTTTGTCACTATGTTTCCCCTGGCATCCAATAAAGGCTGGAGACTCTCCTTAGCCCTCCTTTTGTTGCTAATGTATTTATAGAAACAATTTTTCTTGTTTTTTACAGCAGTAGCCAGATTAAGTTCTAGCTGGGCTTTGGCCCTTCTAATTTTCTCCCTGCATAACCTCACGACATCCTTGTAGTCCTCCTGACTTCCCTGCCCCTTCTTCCAAAGGTCATAAACTCTCCTTTTTTTCTTGAGTTCCAGCCAAATCTCTCTGTTCAGCCAGGCCAGTCTTCTTCCCCGCTGGCTCATCTTTCAGAACATGGGCACAGCCTGCTCCTGCACCTTTAAGATTTCCTCCTTGAAGAACGTCCAGCCTTCCTGGACTCCTTTGCCCCTTAGGGCTGCCTCCCAAGGGACTCTGTCAACCAGTGTCCTGAACAGGCCAAAGTCTGCCCTCTGGAAGTCCAAGGTGGCAGTTCTGCTGATCCCGCTCCTTACTTCTCCAAGAATCGAAAACCCTATCATTTCATGATCGCTATGCCCAAAACGGCCTCCAGCCATCACATCACCCACAAGTCCTTCTCTGTTTGCATACAACAGGTCCAGCGCTGCGCCTTTCCTAGTTGGCTCACTCACCAGCTGTGTCAGGAAGTTCTCCTCCACACATTCCAGGAACCTTCTAGACTGTTTCCTGTTTGCCGTATTATGTTTCCAGCAGACATCTAGTAAGTTGAAGTCCCCCATGAGACCATGATGTCTCATGGTAGTAAACCAAATATATAACAAAGAGGCAAAGGGCCACCAAAAAAAAAATCTATGGAGAAATCAACAAGAGAGAAAACAAGGTACCCATCTTACCTCTGTTGCATGCAATATTCTCCAATCTCATCGTGAACTGCTTTAATTTTATTATTTGCATGGTAAAGAAAAAAAATCAAAGACCAGAGGGGTATTATGCAAAACTTCAAACCTGATCCCAAGAGCTGAGGTCAAACAGGCAAAGGGCCTAGACTTTACTTATGATTATGCACAGAGTGCCTGGAGTTTCCTATCACCTCTGAAGGTTACACTTAGTGAATTATTAGCACTAAATTCAAGTGGCATTACTCTTACTAAACTCAAACTCAGTCCTCCAGACTGCTTACACAAAGCAAAAAATACTTCATCAGACCTTTTTTCCTTTGGTTGAGCTGCTTTGTTTGTTTTGGTTTTTGTTTTGGTTTGGGGGTTTTGGGTTGGGTTTTTTTGTGTGTGTGTGTTTTTGTTTTAAAAACTTTGTTGGTAAGGAGGCTAGGCTGTCATCAGCCACTGCAGCAAAAGGCAAGCAAGTAGATATGCCTGCACTGATACATTTTCCACACTTTAACTTTTGCCTGGTCATAAAACTGCATTTTAAAATATTGTTTTGGGGTGGTTTCCCAGGCTTTGGAAAGAGAAGGGAGACTTGGCTTAGCAGGTCATTCCATCCACACCCAGCTAATTCTGCAGATGATATTGATCTCCTACAGGAATATTACTAAAGAAATATCACTACAGCTTCTGATTTTCCTCCCTTTTCCCTGCTCCCTAGTGAAATGAGGCTTAATCTCAGTTCTGACAGTCAATAGTGCCTTTTGATCTGCAATTCAGTAGGCTTTACTCAAATCCAATGGGCCTCACACCCAAGCTTTGCAGTCTTTACAAGGCTTCTAGTGACCATCTAAGCTTCACATAGTCCTTTTAAAGTTGCTGCTGCAGGGAGTGCAACACTGAAGCACATGAATAGATCGAATTTATAATACATTCATCTCTAACAGTGTCTGCACACCCCTTAAGATGGGTCAGTTTTTCCTTTTCAGAAATATCCTTCATTTGAAAAAAGCATATAAGGACAGGTTAACATTATGCATTTAAGTCTTCATTGCATATAGCTCTCCATAAAATCTCACTGTCGAAATATAGTTCTGTTTCTAAGACAAGTGTCAGAATAGTTGAAGCTTATAACATTTAAGACCTAGCTACTAAAATGTTATATTATCTTGAGGTTGCAACTTAGTAAAAGCAATTGCCCCGTTGCTCAATTTTATACGAAATACTCAGAAATCATTATCTATTATTACTTGGGAACACTGTCATTTTATAGGCTTTTAGACCCTTGAATATTTCAAGCAACAGCTGTTTAACAGGTTAAACTCCCATTAACTCACCAAAAAAAGAAACACAAACGAATAAACTGACAATTGACTGTAAATCACACCAACCCAGATGCTACTGTGTAGTGAAGAACAGTAAATTTAGCTCTTTTTATTCTTTAAAACTGAGAGCTTTTCCAGGGGAGCTGAAGAAAATTTAGTGTCTAATGAACACTGAATTTCCATTTCTCTGACATTTCACTATAAGCATTAACATGTTGTGGAGACATTTCTTAATTTCCTTTGAAAATCTTGGTTCCTGAGTCAAAAGTCCTCCTTTTGGCTGAAGATCAGAGCAATTTAAAGCAGCATATCTCCCCTGGGTTGCCTAAAAGACACACTCTTTGTTAGTTCAGATTTGGTGCCAAACCAAGACCTCCCGAGCTGGGTTCTCCAGTCTGTATAAGCTCTTCAGAGATGGGGCTCTGTCCCTAGAGGGCTGGTGAGGACTGGTTGAACTGCGAAAAGGATGCCAGTGCATTGTTAGAAATGAGTCAAAATTGCCAGTGAGGTGACAAAACAGGAGTACTGAAGGTTGGGAAACACAAAAGAATTCTTTGTTTGTTTTTTTTGGTTTTTTTTTTTTTTTTTCACTCTAAAAAAAGTCTCATTAGAATAATGTTCCTCCCTGAACATACCTATAGATCTAAATTCCATTTCAGTCTGTCCTTGGAAAAAATGTGAAGATTACAGAAGCGTTATCTACCTTCCATTTAGGATTTTGACCTCTATCACATATTGGAGGTGACTCTGCAACAAGGTTACTTTACCCAAAAGACATCCTCAGGCATTGATCTTCCATCTGATATCAAAAGAAAAGAAGGTAGCCCTCTGGGCCAGTGCACTGAATTGGCTCAATTCCATATCATGGAGGACTGGGACACACTGACTTACAACCTTTCCCTTCAGCTGTGAGGAATGGGAGCTATTTTCTTGCATGGAGTCAAGCCTAAGTGAATAAGAAGATGTAATATTTGGAGAGTTGCTCTAACTGGTGCAGTTGGCAGTGCAGTGGTAGTTTCCCAAAGGTAAACATCGCTATCTTTTAACCAATTGCTAAGAAATTTGTTGTGGTAAAACTGTTTATCTTCAACAAAAGTTCTACAGCTGTTTCTGTTTCTCAGGATTCCCCAAAATAACTTTTTTTCAGAATTTCAGTTGCGTATATACAAACACTTTTCTTCTGCCTGCCTTGGCATTCAGTATAAGGTTTTATAGTTTCCCACCTCTTCCTATGTGGCCCCCTTAAGAAAATACATTTTGTGTGTTACGAAGGAGAAGAGATGACTTGGGAATTGTGGTCGTTTCAGAACTGTCTCAGCCATACCATGCTATTTGGTGACACAGCACTGGGCAGTGACACATCACTGATTTCATCCCTCCATCATTTGTTAGCTTAGTTTTCATTTCCCTTTAAAATACAGAGTTTGTTGCAGTAAAAAATTAAAATAAGGAGCTTGCTTCCATAACAATTTTTTTTAAAAACCTGAGCATTGTGAAGCGTCACTCAGCTGAAATTCTGCTAAGATATCCAAAATGACTACTTTGCCTTGCATTAATCTTTCAAAAGGGGGTGCAGCATCTATCAAAATTCCTTCTATAAACAGGATTAACTTTTTTTTATTTTTTTAATTTTTTTTACCATTTCAGGTAATGATACTTGACTTGCTCCGTAACATGCGGGAAAGTCTGGTGAATGTTACGGTTGTTTGGCAGAGAGGAAGTGACTACGTCATTAACACTATCCAGAAGTGAGTGGTGATAAACCCTGGCACGGCAACAAAAAGAATAGCCAGGCAGAGTGACACGAGAACTTGTGGAGTACATTCTGCAGTTGAAGGCAGAAACCCACATGAACTCAAAACATAACCAGTTCAAATAAACCTTGTCCCTTGCAAGATATAAACAGAGTAAGTTCAAGAGTGAATATATTGGGTATGGCATGGAAGTGAAGTGAGATAAGATGTTTTCTTCTACTACTTCTTTAAATAAAAAGTTAAGTACATTTCAGCTTTGCTATGTTTCACAATGTAATTATAACTGTAATCAGTTTAGAGAAGTCCAATTGTAGCTACCATCTTGAATTTATCTTTCAAGAATTTCCTGCTGTTATTATCTTACAGTCTGGCAGTTTAATTGAGACTGAATGGCAGCTCACTTTGTTAACAAAGTACAATATCAGACTTAGAGTTTGGAAAGAAACAAAAATGCACCAGATATTTCCTCGGATTCTGATGTGCTGCTCATGTTTTAACTTTAAGCTCCGTAAGTTACATGACTTTTTACATGGTGTTCACGCCCTATATGCTGCTTATGCTGAATTATTGCTGTCATTCCCCTTTTAGCATGACATATAAGCCAGCTAATGGATTTACCTTATTTCCATGCAAGATAGAAACTCAGAAAGGACTGAAAAAAAAAATTCTACCTGTAAGTGATGAAATATCAAATAAAATATTTGTATCTAAGAATGTGTTCATAAATTAAGCCATTTTTGAGCTTTCAGTAAGGAAGTATAAAGTTCCAATAGGTACTGACATGCTTTATGCATGAATTCCATCCATCCTAATCTATCCATCTATTCTATTCTGGAGTAATAGCTTGCATCCTATCACATCTAAAATAAACTTTTGCTAATGAGTTCAAGGGAATTGGAATATTTGCTTTGGCATCCTGGATATTTGTATTTCACAGACTTAGCCCATTCTGACATAATCATCAGCAGGAGAACACATTAACCTTTCCTCACTGTTCCTAACTCAGCAAGTTTGATAGTCAAGCACAAAGTCAGGTAGTCCAGATAATTATTTGGGAAAACAAGAATCAAAGTCTTCAGAGAATAATACGAGATTCTAACCTATGCAGAGAAAGGTTAAATAGAGATAATATTTGAACTAGAAATGCACTGACCTAGGTTGAATTCTTTCTTCTATCTGAATAGTTATCATATTTGTTTGTCCAAGTAATGGCTGATTAAGTTCTCATAGCAGCACATTCAAATATAAAATCAGAATTGGAAAGACTAACTTAATTGATGGCAAATATATGACTCAGGCACTGATGGTACCAATAATGCAGAAGAGTTTGTATGTCAGATTACAGTATACGCCTACTTCATATTTTGGAAGCTCAAACACAGCTTTCTAGTAGCTGTTGATGACTGGAAGAAAGAATGAGTTAAGTGAAAAGCCTTAATCTTTTAGAGTTAAATTATCAGAAACATCTGACTTAGGTGGCTCAGCTCCTCAGAAGTATCCTAACTCCCAGTGCACTAGATCTTAGGTCTCCTTAGGTCTATAGGCACGTACCATGGTAGTGCAACCCATCCATCAGGTGCTTAAATGAAGGTTTATTAAGCATCTCATTAGGGGTACTAAAACTTGTTAACAGTGCAGTCTCAGTAGAGCTATACCCTTTTCTGTTCTTTTGCAAGTTCACCTGGGGTCAGCTCAAAGTTATCTGTGCCTCGTTGCCCTGGGATCTGTGGACATCCTCTTGGGTGTCCTTGATTTACTAAAGCACCCAGGCACCTGCTATGTTTATGTACTTTTGTAAATCCCACCCTTCGTATTCAGCATCTTTTCATGATGTAACCACACATATCACTTTTCTTCAGTTCTCTGTTGTTTATTTTCTTTCCCTGGGTGAAATCAGTGAGATCTATCTAAGCATACTTAAGAAAGATGCAAGAGTTTTTAGTTTGGAGAGATAGCATACCTGGAGGGTTGACTGCTTTTGGGACTTGACTAGGGTCCCACACAGAACTAGGCGCACAACTGATTTTTTCTGAGTTATTGAAAAAAACCAGTCCACCGTGATGTTTTCTAATGAATCAAAAGTGTAAGAAGAAAATTGTTTATGGTTGAATGCAAAGATTCATTTCACCTCAGATGAAACGTGAACTTAGGTTTCAAGTGGAATGTCATTTATTTTATTTTGGACACACGAAATATTAAAACTGGTTGAAGTACAAGTGTGCAAAGTTTAGCAATGGCTGAAATTAATATTTCCAAAACTATTGAGGCTCTAGTACTCAATGGTATTTTAGCACTTTACTCCAACTAGATCTCAAAAATCTGTTGCAGAACTTGTCATTACTGGTTTCCAAACTAGCACCATCAATGTTCAGATGAAGAATTTCTAGTAATATAAATAATTCTGATGATCCTGCTAAGCAGAAGAAATCTTTAAAGTCATTCTGTCATTGCAGGGACATAACTTGAAATGTGATTGTAATAATCAGTCTTTTTCTTTCTTTCTGGTTTACAAGCTAAAGTTGACCAGGCCCACCCCACCAGCAGGCTAATCCTCTGTACTCGCACTCAGTTCTGAAAAAGTTAAATGGACAGTGTGTTCGTGCTTAGCAATGACCAAGCTGATAAAAGCATAGGCTGTCATAGTGAGCTGGAGTGGATGTGGAATATATGTATAGAGACATATCTAGTCATAGGCAAATGGGTGGCAACAGTGTGTTGACCTCTTTGCTGGCTTATGAACCACTAATACTCAGGAACACAGAAGCCCCTGTGAAACTGCATAATAAGAGCCAGGAAAAATTCTTGCTCACAGGAGCTAATATCACTGCCAAGCCCAGCTGGGTACCTCATCCCACAGACAGACCTATTCAAGATAAATCCCTCAGGTCCCCCCAGTCAGTGAGACATAGTCCAAGCCTCACAATGAAATAAATGCAGACACTCAAATATGGCTCCATCTTTCTTGCCAAGGCCTGTGGATGTGTCAACTATCCCTTCTGTGTCAAAGGCAGCTGGCAGATCTACGCGGTGCAACACCTCTTCGCCATCCACCGCATAGAGTACTTCGCTAACCCAATTACTAAGAAGTCTGTGCTATAACACAGCCCTGAAAACAAATTGCCTCGTGTTGAGGAGATCTAGGTAAGTGTTACCAGAGTTGCTAGACTAACATTTGCCATAAAAAGTAGATTCACTGTGGGTTTATAATTGTAGTGTTTGTCATCAACCCGAGCAGGTTTTTTTCTTGAACAAGCATCTGACAGCTTTGTTTTTCCAGGTACTTTGCTGCTCTCACTGATCAACTCTCAAATGAGCCCAATGTACTGTTGCTGTACTGCTACCCAGAAGAGTCATGAGCTGATAGGCTGCTGTTAACGACTCCGTCTGTACCCTCAGGATGTACCTCTAGACTGCAGTAGATGGATATTTATTATGGTGAGAGCGCATATTCAAGACAACTTTCAGCTAACTAGTTTCTCTCCAGAATACTGCTATTAGTTTAACCATTGCAGCATAGGACTTGCCAAGGACATGCTCAATCCTCACAAGAAACTGAACAAATATTTGAGCTTTAGCTGGTGCTACGCTCTAACTATTTTGACTATATTCCTAGAAGAAACCTCACCAGCTTCTTTAAAGCTGTCTAACTCAACTATGCCCAACAGTCAAGTGAAAATTCTCATCCTGATTATGGCAGTTTTCCAGAAAAAAATCTGGAAGTTCAGTCCATAACTTAGCAAGTAGTCAGTTGCTAAATGTAAGCGCCCTGTGCTATTCAAGATGTTCCAAAACATCTGAGACACCTTCACAGGAATTGTAAATAAGACATAAGACCTCTGGGAGACAAGGTTCTTTAGGGTATTCTGGCTTTGAGCTGTATCTCAAAGGGCAGAATACATCTATGTTAAGCAACTGAATCTCCACTCAATCTGACAATACCAAGATGGAGACATTTCCTAAAATTTTTACTTTTTAATAACTATGGGTCAAATAACCTCAACCTTTATAAACATCAAGGATGTCATCACTGGGTCTAATACCACCTTTGGTAACTCCTGATGAAGCATTTCTCTTTCGTAGCACCTCCTTCCTCTTTTTGTCTTGTTTCAACTTTTCAAAGGCTTTACCAAGGAAATATCTGTCACACACGAAAATACTATATTTCTGTCTCTGAAATCTCTTCTTCTTTGTACAGTCCTCATCTAGGTTTTTCTCAAATGGAGAAAGTATTTCACACTTAAATCTCTGTTGTAGCTTTAAATAGATGTGAAATAACAAGTACCTAAAGCATCAAGAGAGCTCCCTTAGATCATCAAAAGGAATTATTCCACAAAAAGGTCAGCATTAATCCAAGCTGAGATAAGGTCTTCAGCTATTCCGTCTTTACTTCTGTGTGAATTAGTCTTGGGAATTTTTTTTACTGCTGGTTTCATTGGGGTTTTTCTGCAGCTATTTTCAGCAGTTGGTTGTCAAAATTTTTCTGGAAAGCATTGCCGATATAAACAGTCTACTGATCTAATCTTGTAGTAGCCCCGTGTTTACTTAAACTTCTAGCGTGTCTTCACATTAAGGAATGTTTTTAGCCCTTGAAACCTACATATAAAGCCAAACTCTTGGTTTGTTGGAAATTTTTTTTTGGGAAAAAGGAGACGACTCAAAATGTCATATCTCAAAGAGTTGCCACACAAGTAAATAAAAAGCTTACCTCCTCTGGGAAATGCCATATAATGCATTTAAAAGATGAACAAAATCCCAGTGTTTATTCAGTCTAATGGATAAAAAGGACAAACTCACTGACTTATCACAATGGTCAATTGTACAAGAAGCTGAAACAGGCCATTTCTGACAGCCAGTGAAAAATAACATTTGTGCCCATAAAAAAAGAAAAAAATCATGTGGTATTTCATATGGAAAAGCCAGTAGAAGCCCCCGACCAAGTTTTTTTATCACTAAACTATCTTGATTTATACTTTGTTTGAAGTTCTTAAAATGAAACTTTCAGTCTCTCGCTCACTAAAAATAAACTTGCCGTAGCTGGTTAGGAGGCAGCTGACGCAGGCAAAGTTTGAGCATTCAGCCCTTATGAGAAGAACAATCGAGGGATTACTCTTTCTTTCTGTAGAAAGCAAACATGACTTCTATATATTTAAGATTCAAGTCTGCAAATTCTTAGTAATAAATAGTCCAGCTGAAACTGATTTGTGAAATGGATTTGCAGAACCTGCCCATTTTCTGAGAAAACTCAACATTATCAATGGAAAAATGCACACTCTTTACATGCATTTCAGTTCATGTATCTCTAGTTACCTATTAACAGTTGAAGCACTGACAGATGCTGTGCATCTCTTATAATAAAACATTCCTTATAAACATTTCTTTTTTAGATTAAAATTTTAAGTTGTGAGAAAGGACAATAAAACATGGCTTCATTGCATAGTTTACTTGGGTTATTATTTCACTGTCATTCATATACAGACACCTCCTGCCTGTGGGGAAGGTCAGTACTTGCCAGTTAAACCAAATGGTCTAACCCCTATCAACCAAAATAATGTTTTAACTAGTAATCTGTTAGCAGGATGGCTGTAGGCTGCATTATTTGACTGCTGCTAGTCAGCCAATGCCTTTCCACCTTTCTCACCTACCCTTGTCTCAAAGGATAGGTGTGATCCATCACGACTTACTGGGAAGCACAAACAAGGGCTGTCATATCCATGCATGAGGAATACAGCATGGGGTGTGAAGTCTGACTCCGGCCTGAACAGGAGATAATATTAAATATCTGCCCCCCCCCCCCCCCTTTTTTTTTTAAAGAAATTAGGCAAAACTCTGTCAGGAATGGTTTGCAGTAGCTGATCTCTCCAGGTTTCCACTTACCTTATTAAGATTCTAAGAATTTTCACACCAGAAAGTCCGTCACTGATGTAGGTAGGTACAGCATTGCTAATTCAAATCTGATTTATGTAGTTGGTACTGAACTCAAACTAGGCCAACACACACTCTCAGACCTGGATGTTAGTTCCTGAGCTACCCATGAAGACATACCCTAACCTCTGTGCAGAAAGGCATTCAGGATAATAAATTAATGACCTGCAGGACAGAAGACCCGGATTCATTCAGAGCAAAAGGGAAGGAAGAGGTTCAGAGGACTCTTCATAAAGGAAGAAAACAAGTACCTCCTTCCCACCTCATCCCTTATTTTTTATATCAGAATGATCACACCTGAATAACTACACAGACTTGACTCTGGAAAGTACAAGCAGTCTGTTCAACATCAAAACCAAGTCATCATTATGCCTCATAACTATAACTATCTTTCCCCTCCCAAAAATTAGCTCTTTTCTTATTTATTTTCCTATCATTTACATTTTCCTTTTTTTAAATTAGATCTTATCACAAACAAAAATATGCAAAACAAATTCTTAATCTTGCAGACACTGTTCACTAATTTCTTTGGATTTACTCTAGCTTCATAGTAGCATTATACAGAGGTCAATCCTGTGGGGTTGCCTGATTGCCAGCTCTAATATATAGTAGATATATTCTTTGCAGTCAGATACATATTTTGCAGCCACTACTGTGTGAAGGGAAACTTTCCTTTTTATCCTATTGATAAACAGGTTCGTTTATGATTTTCTATACTTCAACCAGTTATCTTAGGACAATATTTCTTGACCCAAAAGCTATAAGAGGTTGGAAGATAAAAGTGGAAAAGTTGCAATCCATTGGATCCCCCCATCTATATAGGACCTGAAATTCCTCTTTGTCCTCACCATTTCTGCACACAGCTTCATAATCTTTGAAAGAACCCCAAGGGGCTATTTTGCTCAGAATTTCACACAGCAGACTATGAGAAGGACAGAAGATAGAAACATCAGTATTAAAGACTGAATGTTTAAGGGATTCTGCTCAGCAACTGGGCTTATTCTAAGCCTTAGTATGGACATTGCTAGACCTACAAAAAAGAAAATCAACAGCTGCTGAAAGTTCTTTAAGTCTCAGAACTGAGATAAATGACATTTATGCTACGTTGCAAACTGCATCAGAAAAGGTGGAAGTTGTCTTGCTTTGAATGTATTCTAAATTAAAAAACATAAGGAAAATATTGTGCTTGCATTCTGTAGAACAAAGTACATGTTGTAGAGTATATTCCTCAGTAATTTAAATTTTAAAAGGTATGGCATTTCAGGCCTTAAAATAACAAAGCTATACTCTTGCAGAGGTTATACCACATGGGGGTGTTCATTTCCCTTTGTCTTAGTTGCATAAACTCAAAATCAACCCTATACAGTAAATGATGTCTGCCCTATTGTCTTATATAAACACTCTTTTGTTTTTCTTCAGTGAAAAGCTGTGTTTAAAGAAAGCTCTGTACGAATTCCAATAAAGAAACTAGTGTAAGAAAACTGGATTCATAAAAAGAATTAGAACAGCTCTACTGTTACACTGACTGGTGCTGGAAAGCCAGTAAAGTCAGATAATATTTTATTTGCAGCTGAAATTAACTGTTGTGAACTCTGACAAACCAACACTTCAAAGCATTCTGAACATACTGCCACTAACAGAAGGAAATTTATCGTGACAAAGAGCCTGACTCTGACCCTATTTACACCATTTTTACCCTGCTGACTTCAGCTGGATGGAAGATCAGAATTAAGTCATTCACAGCTATCTCTGGTCTCTGTGATTTACAGAAACATCACAAAAGAAGGTAATCATACTTGATACACCTATTCTACTCCCATCAAAAAGCAGCTCAGAAAAACCTCAGACAAAATTCTGCACAACATTTGGGCAACTTCATGGGTGGCCCACACAGGAATCAAGAGAACTGATGAAAAGTAACATGTCAGATTTGGTGATATTGCTGAATCGTTAGAAATTCCTACCTTCTGGGAATAGGATACAGCCCACATCATTACATTATTTTTATTGAACCTTAGAAATACATCAGTGCGACTAAATTAAAATATAAACCACAGTAAAAGTATTTTAAGACTTTAAGAAATGATACGTATTTTTACAACCTCAAGCCTATTATGGATTTCATGGAGACTAACATGTAGCAACTTGACATTATTACGATGATAATTTATTAATGATTTGTATACTTCAGTACCCCTCTGGTTCTCCTGAGACAACATCAAGACTTATCTGTGCTATGCATTTCACAGACACAACAAATGGACTTTTTTGTCCTCATAAATCAACAGAATAATGCAATTGCTGAATGTACATAAAAGCCAGAACACAAGAGGATTTTTATACAGCAGGGTATAAATTGTATTGTTAGTTATCCCTAAATGTTCCCTTTCTGGATCTTTACAGTTTTTTTTAATCTACCCTGTGCATAGATGGCCTCAGACATGGAAAACAGTTGAAAACTTGTTAAATTCCTCATTCGCATACAAGCAAGTTAGTAGTAAATATAACATAGCCACCAAGAAGAATTCAAAGGGCTTTGAATCTTTAGATCTGATGTGTAATTCAGCTGACACATGTCACATGAAACTTAACATAAAGTAATGCAAATTGGTTACAGAAATGCAGTTCAGAAGTAAAAAGTGAAAGGGGAAAAAACACAGAGAGGCTTAATAACACTGGACACCCAATAAAACAATCATAGAAATTGGCCACCTGCCAGTACAGTTCAAACATACATGTCCATGAAGCTGATAGAACAAAAATCCCACCAACGCCCCACAGGGGAGCAGTTTTAATCTAAGCCACAGCTATGATGTCATCAAAAGCTATTATTTCATTCCCATTCCCCCCACCCCAAAAAAAAAAAAACAAGCGCAGCCAAGACAAATTGCACAATGAGATTGCTTTCTCCACACTAATGTATGCCAGTTACGTGGTGGCTAGAATGCAAATTTAGGTGAAAATAGGATGCAGTTTTTTTAGGAATTTGTCAACATTGTGGATCTTTCAACAATATTGCCCATTATAGTTTTGGGATGTCCTGTCAATGCTAGAGGCACCGTCTTTATGGTGTTTTATCACATACCATCCCTGTACAGAGGATCACCACAAAGCCTGTGTACCACTTATGTATGTTGATGTATTTTCTGTAGCCAGTGTTACCTCTCCAGCCCACAAACTGGCTGGATTAGAGAAATATGTTAATTTTTGTCTCTGCAAACAGTAAATTTCTGGAGTTATTCATTCATTTAAAATACCTTTTTTATATGTCCCTTGAGATTTTTTTACTTTTTTTTTTCACTTCTGAGTCCCTTCAGATTCCACCAGATACCGTGTCTCTAATGGGATTTTATTAAATACTATTGTCTCTCTGCCATTTTTTAAACTTTTTTAGACAAAACACTTTTTCATTTCTTGTTGTCCCACTGTCTCTAAACATTCAGAAATACAGATTGCGATGCCAAAACCAGCAAGAAATCTTACATTTGTGCAGGGAGGACGAGATAAATGCTTAACCCTGCCCCTTTGCAATTAGAGATTTGCAATATGACTCTGCCTTGATAGTTCAAAAGTTCCTTTCATTGACCACTGTAATGTATTTCTGCAAATCTCTTGATGAATCCCAGGTTAGTTGAACTGTTCAATTATAGCTTTATCCTAATCCTACTAGCTAAGCATTAATGCTAGCAACCTCCCACATCCTAATCCTGTCCCACTTGACACTGACCCACACTCAGTCCCAAATGATGTGTGTGTTAGCATAAAGCCATGCAAACAACATATTAATCAGGAATGCAACAAGAAAGCGAAAGAACAGAACAGTGGTGAACGTTTCAGCAAAATACACTGCTCTCTCCAAACATAGGGTTGGCACACACAGGTTTAAATATATCTAAAAAATAACATAAATACATACAAAAATGTGTTGAGTTGTTACAAATCTTATAACTAAGCCATTAGAAGGTGTCTTGAGCATGATTTAAAACAAGAGGGAAATCCAGTCTGAGGTCAGATTGAAGCTATTAGAATTAGATACAGACTTAGAAAATAGAAAGACTTTTATGTGTGATAGGCTCCTATCCTCTGTAATTCACTACAGATTGAGAAAATTATTCCTTCAGATCTGCTGTTGACAGCTTAATATTCCCAATGATAATGTTGTCAGGTGATAACACCAAGCCAGCCTATACACTTTGATCTGAATGGAAAGTTTGCATTGACTGCAACATTTGTAAAGAGATTCTGCTTCGAAAAAAAAATCTCAGCTAAGCTGAAACATTACCTGAAGAGCATTTAATTGCAGTCAAGATAGAAGTGCATCAACTTTGTAAAGGTCCAAGTTGCCTTCCCTGAACAAATCCTGAACAGTGACCAAAATTCTCTCTTGAAAAATATTACTGAGGCAGCCAACGGCACGCAAGAACAATCCTAAAGAACCTCGTATCCAGTTTTCAAAGTGAGTGCTATTGTCAAATGTATTCTCTCAAGTTTCAGGAATATGAATATATGGCTTGTACAAACTCTTGGTTTAAATGTCTCTCCACATCTTTCCTTAGCTAACCACAAGACCTATGAAATTCCTCTAGGTTTCTACATCTATACAGCTAAATATGCTTTCAATTATTTTTCTGGCATGATTAAAGAAGAATTTTGATAGTATAAGGCCTTATGTCAGGATAGTAAAACTGTGTCTTTCAGAATGATATTGATACTGTTCTGTTACTGAGTGTCTGAAACAGTAATTGCAATAGTGAAAGGCTGGATTGTCCCTGTGGATACTTAACAAGAAGGGACGACCTGAGCAGCATTCCCCACCATACATAGAGGTTAAGGACAACTGTTCCCTGTCCATAGGCAAATGGTACAAAAGGAGACAGAGAAAAATAAAGTGATGCAGGGGCATGATTTTTCTCCTCAAATACATATCAACCTTTGGAGAAGGTAAGAGGCAGGTGTGGGGAAAACTGCAGCATGATTGGTAGGAAAGATACAATTTCTCCGTCTTCCAGGGAGCTCTAAATTTTAGTAGGAAAGGCCAAACAGGAATGGCCAAGTTTTGCACTGAGCTCAAGACCAGCCCATTTGCACATTCAGAAGTTCTCTTGCCATGAAGAAAAGCCTTAAAGGGTTTCAGTCCAGTGAAGCTCATTTATTATGGAACAGCAGCCAGAAGCGTTGGCTAACAGAAGAGTAAGAAACAAAGATGGAGTATTTCTTGCCTCCTCCTAGCAGTCAATGGTTGATGCGGTTTCTGTGCTGGACTCCACTACCAAACATTATGTTTAATAGACAACCAATGCATGTGTCTGGGGAGACATGGTGTTTTTAAAATCCCAGATGCTTTTGGCTTCACAATATCCTGTGTATGTATGAAGTGTATTGTCATGTTTGTTGTAAACTTGTTAGGCAGCAATTTACTTAAGTACCCCTAACTTCTCTTAGTGCAAGATACAGTGAATAATGCTTCCCTAGTCATCTCCTCTGCACCACATGCAGATCTATAAACAGACCTCCATCATATCCCAGTCTTACGCTTCACATGAATATATGCCATAATTCAACTGTCATATCTCCATTTTCCACATCATGTTTCTATTTCCAGGGTAAGGTGCATTCTGACAGCTTGCTTAGAAAATTATAACCTTGTCACTACAACACACCTAAATAACACATGCTGAAACTGGGGAATTTGAGGTGGTAAGCAATGAAGTACTAATGGTTAAAAAAACCACCAACATAAACTGGAAATCAGATTTGAAAAATAACACAACTGTTTTGGAGTTTACTATATATTAGAACTCAGGGATTAATTTGAAAATAATTTTCAGGTATTAAGTTTACTGAAATTGCTTTCCTACCTTGACTGAATTGCAGAATTATTATCACCTACCACATATAGCAGATAAGCTGTAGCATTTGTAACTTGAGTATTATTCATATCATAAGGGTTTCATTAAGAGCTTCCATATGATACTCCAATGTTTATATGTGCACACATGTGCCCCATTGGTCTGTGTGTGCATCATCAAATTACTTTCCTTTTAATTGCAAAATTAAAGTTGTCTTTGTTTTTAAAACAGGCATTCTGGAGCTATCACTGCTGTGGGGATAAAGAACAGCATAAGAATGAGAGTAACTAGATCTCCTGAAATTCAAAGTACTGCTGCCAGCGTCTCTTAGAGTGGTCAATTAATTGGAAAAAAATACGCAAGCAGTCCCTTTAAAAAAAAAATAAATTGAGTGCATCACCTAAGCATAATAAACCATTTAATAACATAAGAACTTGAACTTCTGCAAGGAGAAAGATGACTGCAGCCATTTCAGTTATCAGGATCTGCTTTTGGCAGTGTAACAGAAGTGACAAATCTTGGATCCATTTCTCATTAGGCGTGTATTTTTAGTTTTAACCCTAATATACAAAGTGGATATTTTGTATTGGAAATTTGGAGTTGGAAAAAAAAAACAACCCATATTGTCAAAGAAGTGAAGCTTCCTTCCTCCAAGTAGAAGGGGCAAAGTCTTGGCACAGCTGAAGTCATGGTGTAATTTCTGCAGAGAGTAGGGTGGCACCAGGACTTTCTCCTCATTGACCTCATGGGATTCACCTCTAGGGCAGTTTCAGAATTAAACTAGTCGAGTTTTATATGCTCTTCTTATGACTAGTGTTTTTAAGTTCATGACTCGGACCTACCTTCTTGGGCAGCAGGATTCTCTCTGAGAGCGCAGAATACCAACAACAAGAGCAGAAACAGTGCAAGCTGTCAACAAGTCTCCGTGGACACCATATTTGAAAGAGGCATTCAATCCCCCTCAGATTGCCACTGAAACTGCTGCTTATCTCTAGCTATTTTGCCTGGACTTATACTTGCTTTTATTTCTCTTGTCACCTACACAAGGGTTTTAAGTTTTGGAAACTACTATATTTTGTCCGATTTGACCTGACAATGGCCTAAAGGTGGTTGACTACATATTATTATCAGCCCATTGGGGAGTACTGTATAAAAGGCTACAAAGATAAAGCTATCAAGTCCACATGAACTTGGCTAAAACATGTTTCTTTCATGTAGAGATGATAAAAGGCCTGTGGAGTAAGGGTAGGTCATGCATCACCAAAAAGAACACATGAAAGTTGTCCCTTGCACAGTTCTCCCCTTTGGCAGTCCATTATTTATTGTAATGCACCTTATGCCACTACCTATGTCACTACCACTAGTCTGTTTGTGTTAATAAAAAACAGACTGACAAAATACTGTTCTCCTGTTCAGGAAGAAAACATCCACTGAGTTGTCCGAGGCGACTAAAACACCGTGTTTGGTTTAAATATTTACATATCCACATACTGTGCTGCTCCAGGTTTTCTAGAAACTTTTAAAAAGAGTTTTTCCACGTGGTCTTAAGTTTTCTGGTGTACAATGAACTTTTCCAAACTCATTAAAATCCCATCTAACACACCAAATAAGATGGTATCTATGCCTTCTGAGCACTAGGAAATGTCACTCTCTGTTACTGGGTGCTAGAAATGCAGTAAAAAAGAAATCAAACAATAAACCACTCTAGACGGTGAGGAGAAAAAGTTTTCTTGCCTTCCCCCACCCTCCTTTACAACCCTTGTCTTATCTTATGGATGCTATATTGCTAATAAAAAATACCACAGAGAGGGTATGTGTTTCCATTTGTGCAGGTATATAACATATGTATATATGTTAAATGAATGTTAAAAATGGTGGAAGATTTACTACTTTACATTATTCCAATCAGTATATTTAAATACCTGTATTTATTTAGCATTGTTTTTAATTTGTTTGTTGTTCTTACTTCTATAGTTCTATTACTCATATTAGCATTACTGGGTGAGCCAGTAAGTGGCTACTGCTGCTCAATATGCTTTAAAAATGCAATATCTGTAATCCCACACTTAAAAAATACATAAATACACACATGCTATGTATGTCTGCCCACATCTCATGCACATAATACTCATGGACTCTCAGAGGTTAAATATGAAAACATAACATATTTCTGAAGATCTTTCCAATTTCAAGCAAGCTGGACTACTTCCTAGTTCACCTGGGTAAGAATGAGAAACATGGGGAGGAAAATTATTATTCCCAAATATATTTTGCAATCTATTCCATAATGTAAATCTGGCAACTCCTCCTGTCACTCTTTCATTTTTTTCTTTAAACTTTCAAACCTATGATTTGCCTTCTTTTCCTCAAAACTTATCCACAGGGTTTTGGAAATATTTTTGTTCCTGGCAGGGCTGCCAATATCTGGTGGCAACTTCTGCATGGGCAGAAGTTCCCTGCAGAGAAATGGCAATGTTTCTCTTTTCCCAGAATATTTTGTACCCTTACTGTTCCGCTCAGTGTGCGGTTCCTGGCCAGAAGACCGTTTTGTCCTATGTGTCATACGCTTGAGCCCTCCCGTCTTCCTGCATATAATCATAAGATTATTGTTAACAATAATAATGTCAACATTCTGAATTTACAAAACAAAAGGCACAGAGATTAAATCCTTTAATTAATCCATTGAAGGGATAATCCAGACATTGCTACCAGAGATACGGATTTTTATTAGGGAAAAAATAAAACCCCAACTTTATTTTAATTAACTTGCAGAACATTGTAAATGACTAAAAACTGAGTGGCAACAAAAACCCACAGCGCTTCTCAGCAGACATAGCAGGGCATTCAGAGGCATCAGCTGCTCAGGGCAACCCCAAAGCCACTTTATCGGCTCAGGTTGTGCTGTTCCATCTGATGTAAGGAGATGGACCGTATCACCACAAAAAATAAATGGGGGCTGTCACAGCTAGGATAAGCACCCTCCCAAACGCAGGAGGAGAAGGCATGTTATCTGAGACGATTCAGCACTGGGGATATTTCACAGTACGATCCCATTTAGGTGCAACCTTGAACAAGCTCAGTGGCTCTCTATGGCTATGGACACATTAGCACAGTGCAGCACCAGCTAACGCTCCTCCTGCTCAGGTGATGCTACTCCGTGTTTACTTAGAAGGCACAAACCAGCTTTCTCTATAGCAGACAGAAGTCTTTCTCCATAGCAGACAGAAGTCTTTCTCCTGTCCTTTAATGAGGGCTGAACTGGGTCTTTTTTCACACAGCTTGACAACTTGCTATGAGTAAGAACATTACATCTTCTTTTAAGAGTATTTAGTCACTGTTGACTTTTCCAGTATTGGTGCCAGCATTTCTCATCTTGTTGGAAAAAAAAAAACCCACAGTGAAGACCCTGGCAGTGCTAGAATGGAGGTTTCATGGTTGTAGAAATCCTAAAACTATCATGTATTCTTCTAACACATGTGTTCAGGAGCATTAAAACACTGACTTCACCCACAAGTAGTTCAGCATTTTACAAAGTTTCGCTTCCCTGCCCTCAAGAGCTTCCTATCTTAAATGGCAAAAGCAAAAAAGAAGAACAGAGCAGAGCTGAAAAATATTTTAAAAAGGACTTTGATCCTTTATTTCATCATTTTTGTCAGTGATTGTAAACAACTTTTATTGTGACAGTAAATTAACTAGTATGTCTATGAAAGAGTACTGAAGAACTATTATATAATAATCTAATTTAGCACCTACATTGTTCTACTTTTCAGTACTTAAGTCTTTTTTCTGACCTTCAACAAATGTTGAAAATGCCTAGGAATTGCTTTATGGCCTCATACAGGAGCCACTCCAACTTTCACTAACTCCAGTGGGAGGTGGTTCAGACCCATAGTTTTATCCTGTGAAACAAGTGGAATCTCTTCCCAGAAAGATGGCAGTCTCCAGCCTTTGATTCAAGAAGACTAACTGCAGAATTAAATACTAATATAAGCATGTTTAATATCATACCTCAATAAGGCTTGGGAGCACTTCTCACCCTATACCTGTAGTGCATTACTACACTGAAAAAGCTTTTATTCTTATTCTGTCAATAAATGTTAACACTAGCCCTGATCCTCCTAATATTAAGAAAAACATCTTGCTAAATGAAATGTATGGAAGTACTTGAGACCTGGCATTTATTCATTAAAATAAGTACATTTAGGAGTGTCAGTATTAAAATAAGGAATGTGTTATTGGTCCTGATGTACCAGGAATAGCAGTTCTGCTTAGAGAGCAATGTCCATAAGTTTGAAAAGAAATGATCCAAAAGTTATGAAGACATTCCTAGGTCAGCAATAGAAAGTACAACACCTACAAACCTCAGTTCCTGAGAGGAGGCAGCAATTCAGACAGCTAAAATAGTACCGGGAAGAACTGAGAATGAATAAATATAAATACTGCAGTGGACTAGAGGCAGTGTTCTTGGGGTGTTTTTTGCTCTCCAACTCAGAACAGTAGGATTTGAAAGCATTTTTCCATTTTTAAAAAAATACACAAAATGACAACAGTGAGGCCCAGCTTTCAATTCTACGTATAAACATCAGTCCTCGGTTTTGAAACTTGTGGTCCTTAATACCTTATATTTTATTTTCAAACAGCATACCCCCTGCCAAGAAGTTACATTTTTTCCCCTCTTTAAATAAGCAGCATGATGAACAAATTTCATTTCTTTCTGTTCAGTTTTTTCCATCTTTAATACAGCCTCCAGCAGGCCAGATGGCACCAATGCAATTGCTAGTAAGTCAATACATCTGGCTGCATTCCTGAAATGACAAATCTGATGGATAGAGCCCCAGCTCCTATACAAAGCCTCTTTTCAGAACGCTCTCCCTGGTACTTGTCTGCTTTAAGCAAAACCTAATGTGTGAAAACAAAATAAAATTGAGCTCTTTCACCACCCCGCGCTAACGTTTCATTTGCAGTGTTTTTATTAACGCTGCTCTCTCTCTGCCCTGCTTCTGTACCTCAACCCCAATCTGCCGAGCACTCTCTTTTTGGCACAAGTTGGGCTCTGTTCGAAGATCTCCCTCCTCTGGAGCTGCTAACAGTTCAAAGCAGGTTACAATAAACACTTTGGCTTTTCTCATTAAGAGCAGCAAGATTTTTTAGGAAACTGTCCTCAAAGAGAGAACAATCTGAGAAAAGCAAATTAGGAGTGTGACCTCTCGCCATCATCAGAGCAGAAATCTGTCAGCAAGGCGCTGCACTAATACTGATGTTGCAATGCCATCCATATAAGGTGCAAGGGACTCTACAGCCTTGCACAGTATCCCTGGATTATTTACAAATACACAAATAAATATCTGGAGGTGGCTGGTCAGACCAACAGAAGGGTGTGTTGCAGAAAACTGCAGACCACAGCACATCAGGTGTTAACCATCTCTTAGACAACATTAGTCTTTGCCTTTTTATATATATATATATATATATATATATATATATAATTTGGGAAAAGAACTAGCACCAGATAAAATGCAAAAGCACAAAAAGGTGCCATTCCACCACACAAAAACTGCTCTATCCCCATAGCTATTTTGCAAAACAAAGCACCACGTGAGGTGTGGTGTTCCTAAGTTTTGTTGTGCCCTGTTTATTCATCACTGACAGACTCACAACAAAGAAGTTATTTCCGTGTTAACTGAAGTCACTGCCATGATAAATATCAAACAACTGACAGTTTTGAGTCACAAAACCCAAGTTACTAAAACAAGAAGTGGTTGCAACTCCGTTTCAGTTCATTAAACATTTAACATTAAAAATTAGTACTTTGCCTTCTGAGTAAACCTGCTGAAGGCATTAAGATAGCTCAGAGTAACAAAGGTATACAGAAATCAAAATATAAAATCAAGAAGCTAATATTTATAAACACTAATTGCAGTAATTAGCAACTAGTGAGAAATGTGCTACATTCAAGAGGGTTAAAGCTGAAGTTGTTCCATCCCAAATACAAGTCACGCTCACGAGTCTTAGCAACCCCATCACGAGCATTTCTGTCTGCAACCTGAGCTGAATACAGTCTTGGTCCAGAAAGTTAAGAGCGCAGACAAAAATTTCTGATTTATTTGGTACAGTCTTTGGGCATAGGAACAAAAATGACAACAGCAAAGCTTTTCCAACCTTTCTACTACGCACCCAGACTACGACTCCTTCAGAACTGGATTTTCTTCTTAAATGGGCAAAACAATTCAGGCTGAGCATTTCAAACACACCTAACGCAGCTCAGTGCTCATCTCTAGAGAAATAGCATTGGGTGTTCAGGGGCAGATCCTGCCCTATTCTTCTTCAAGGCTTGCAGGATTCATTCTGTTTTAACTACGTCCAACCTGGAGAAAGTTACTTGCACAGGGGCTTTTTGCATAGTTCAGTAATATCAGAGTTAAACTTCTGTTTAAGTTGATTACATTGTGTTAACTTTTTTTTTGTATGAATAATAAAAATTAAAATTATTAAAGCAACAGCTGGCACTCAGGGTCAAGGATGTACAATACAGAGACAGCATCCATCCATCCAGTTCTCTGTCCACAGGCTGGTATCATGTATCACGGCATCTTTGCTCTGTTTCTCATATGCGACTGGGGAAGAAGGGTGAGGATTTCCTTTTTTATTCCTTACCAGATAATGTGGGTGGTCCTAATAGTTAGATTCATATTTTTTTACGTTTTTCAGTGAGCAGTAAAAATAAAACCTTTGGCCTTATCAGTAACTTATGTGTAAACTATTTGAGAATTATTTTAAAAACAGTAGCGCAACTTCAAACAGCTCAAATATCAGCAACCAACAATAAAAAGAACCGTTTTCCTTTACTATATAAGCTGGAATATAAGTATCTATACACAAAGATACACAGGCAAACACCCAGCCAACGGGTTGTTAAATGATACCACTAAACTTTATGATACAAAACCAGAAGTCTTCACAGACATATTTCACAGCGTTGTTTCTGGTAGCGAAGATTTTTGGAGACTCATGTGTGCATCTTTTAAGGCTCCATCCCCTGCATCTGATCTGAAAATGTTCATGCTTGGGTAACACCTCTATATCCTTGCACTCAGCTTTTAGGTCTTAAGTAGGACTAGGTAAAAGCAAATATTAGGATCTTCTGCTGCTTCTGAGTTGTCTAATGTGGTGCAATCAATAACAAAGTTATGACTGCATCTCCTGATCAGATCTGATCTGATGTGTCCCATCATCTAAGGAATGAATGTATGCGTGCTTATACAATATGGTACTGAGCTATTATTATTTCAAATATCACCAAGCATCAGAGAGATATATAAGTTTATTCTCTAAATATTTTGGCCTAAAATTTAAAAATGAAAACACGGTTATCATTATGAGGAGAGTGTTTAGAAGAGGAGAATTTAGAACAGGAGAGCATCCCATGAAGTATAAGTGGCTCTAGGAACGGAATAATGAATCCAGAGAGTGAAAGGGCCTTATTCTCCACAGCTTTGCATCATATTTCTCTCACTGTCTTCCTGTTTGTCGTTCTCATTTCTTAATCATTAGTTCACCTTGCAATCTACTGTAGCCATTAATTATTTGACTTTAGATTCCTTTAATCTCCCCAGGTTGCTTCTCTAGTTGCCCTTTGAGAAGAAGATATTTTATGTGGATAAATATTTTTTATTTCTCCATTCATTCTTATCAAATGACACATTTTAAATTGCCTCATTCTTCCATGCAATTTTTGCCTACCGATGTAATTGCTTCATGGACTTAAATCATGTAATATTAGAACATTCTAAAATAGCACTAATGATCTGTAAAACTAAAAATAGAGAACACTTTTGAAAGAGCTTTCAGTTATGGAGAATCCAAATTATTCTAGTTTGGAAATATATTTAAGTAAATTATGGATACATCATATGGTCATTCTTAGTAATTTTTCACCGCCTTCATTTTGCACAGACTAGCCACATTCCATTTTGATCTTCTGAAATCAAAACTTCACTGGCCTTGTCACCCCACTTAACTTACTGAAAAAACACTGAGAAATTGCACTGGTTTTGAATATTCATCTGTTGAGTCATGTATTGAATCTTAAAGCATAATGACTGAGAGGGACTCTCAACAGATTAAGTCACCTTTCAGGATTTGGCACAGACCAGAGAGAAAATGATAGCACACTAGCTATATTTTGAAAGAGGTTGGAAAAAATATAAAATCAAAGCAACGACCTTAAATGTGTTAATAGTAAGATGAGCATGAAAATCCATGCTTTATAGGCACTTAAATCCCATTAAAGCTTTTTTTTTTAATCTGCCCTTAGATATTAAGATGGTAGGAACTCTGGAAAACAGAAGGTATCTAGCCCCAGGGGTTCTAATTACAAGAAAATTAGCATAGCTGAAAATTACATATCCAGGTAAGCAGCTATCGTATGTTAAAGTTTGAGCATTATTCAAAATAATAAACAATATATTGAAAAACATTGTCTTCCGATTAAATAACTAGATAGAGACTCAGGAGATCATTACTGCTCTTTCCAGATTTGATAGAGGCACCTCGTATCACTGGGCTTGCTTAACTTTCCTGTACGTTACTGAGAGCGGCACAGCCCCAGTCCCAACCAGAACCTCTAGCCATTACTATAACATTACTGTTAATAGAAGAGAAATCAGTCCCAGCTATATTAGCAATGTAAATGTATCTGAACTTTGGCTAGTTGTATTAAGATCTGATGCCAGTGTGGAGAAAACCAATAATCCCACTGTAATCTCTTCCTAAGAAATTTAATTAAGTAGTTTGATGTGGGCATTGTTACTTTATGATTAGCATATCACAGGGATTCAACATCATTAGCAGTTAAGGACTGTTTATCTTGTCCTACAAGATCATCTACCAGCTCCGAGAGCTTCACTTCTCTCATTTTCCTGTCTGAGTTAAGTTAGGCAGGTATGAGAGAGGCTGTGTGATTTGGAAGATTGCTCCCTTAGAAAAATTTTGTAGCTGTGCTCAATAAGCAGATGCACAGACATAACTGATACAGTTTTTATCTAAAGTCTGTCCCAAAAGGTTTTATTCAATAGAAGAAACGTTGCTGGAATCACAGTTTGGGTCTTCACCTGCTTGGGTTGATTTTCTTAAGGCACTGGGTCCTAGATACTTTTATCCCTGGATTTCAGCAAATAGCACATGGCAGATAACCAGTTTTGATTCACGCAGGCTGACATTTTGAGAGCTTCTGAGTTCTTTGCACAGCAAAACGTAGCGAGTATGAGAGTGCTATCTCTTGCTCTCACTGCACCTCCTCGGATGCAGAATAAATGTCCTGGATTCAGACGTCCTCCTTCATGAAAAGTGCTTCTTGGCACCTGATACCCTGGTGTATCTGTGTAATAGATACCGTGTTATCAGTACTGCTCAGTATAAAGAAGTCCATTGTTTGTGGCCTCAAAGAAGTTAATATATATAAAATCATTCACTAAAGAAGGTGGTTCTGAGAAAAAAATGTAGCATATATGAACATAATAACCAGGTATGTGTCCCACTATTTTGGGTTTCATTTCAAGAGAAAACAGAAAACCGGAGATCATATCTAGACAAGAGCAACCTGTGGCCATTATAAATAAAGGTGCTTTTCAAGGTCCATTAAGCACTAATCATACCTTAGATTAAGGGGAGAAGGGGGAACCAGAGGTCTAAGATTGTTTAAAGGGCATATTTCATACTATTAAGAAATTTAAGACAGACACAGGTCAGGCTGAGTTCTGTTTAATTTAAAAGATACTCATCTCAAGCGTCTCAGGATACTGGATGTCTTTCTTATAACAGCGCACAGAGGAAAGAATGAAGAGAAAGAATTTCAGGAGAAGAAAGAGGAACACAGTCCTGATGAAGGCCCAGTTCCCCCATTTCCTCCCAAAAACACAGTTTAAGAATCAATTCTAGTATTATTCTCACAAATTTGCAAGTTGCTCATCTAAAACACATATGTAAGATGTATTTATCCTCCCCTAATTTGTCAGTTGACTTGCATCAGGGTGCGCTATACAGCGCCCTTCTGGGCAAGTTCTGCTGGTCTGCAGGAGTATTTTTCTTATACTGCTTCAGCATTTGCATAACTCATCCAGGCAGTGACAGTCTGCACAGGTAACTGCACCCCTGCATGCATACATTACTGTGATCCGCTCCCCAAGGCATGCGCTGATATCAGATAAATCACCGCTTTGTCAAATGGAAGCGTTGCATCCTACAGAAAAATCACAAAATAGTCTCTCCAACTACAGTAAACAGTCTGCAGTAATAACAATTTGAAATATTTTACAGTGATGAAGTCCTTTGATCAAATTTTTTTGATCGAGGTAAGCATTAACCATTTTAGCCTTAGCCTAATGGAAAGGATGTAATGATTTAGTGTAAAAGGCTGGCAGTCTTTCTGGGAGCAACAGGTAGGTTATCCAAGAGCTATCAGTCACCCAAGCCAACTGGTACCCTTCTCCCTTCCAATCTCAACACAAAGCAGTCACTCAGTCAGTCACCCAATTTGGATAATGGCCCACGCCACCTCTCCTGGCAAAGCATTCAAGGGTCTGATCCAAACCCCAGTCAAACCCACAGGTATCTCCCCAGCTCCAACCCTGCCTGACCAGGCTCGGCTGCTGCATCCCTTACCAAACCCCCCAGTTCTCTGCAAAGACCTAACCGACAAGCACCGGTGCTGAGACAATTCCAGATCTCTGCTCCGTTGGCTGTGTGAAATCATCTCAAAACAAGGTCAGAGAGGAAAACATCACCTTTGAAATGCAAGGAGGTTTCTGTAGCACATTATCGTGTAATGTAAACAACAATGACACTAGAGACAGCAAAAGTTTGCAGCTGTATTATAAACTTTCTTCCATCCCCCCCTGCCTAGGAATAAGTCATCCAAACAAGCCCTGGCAGCTTTGACTGCTCAAGAAACTTTATGGCTGAGAGCTGCACAGATGATTTACTGCTAGGTCCCCTTTTTCCCCTCAAGCTTGCACTAAACTAGAAATTCACAATTGTTTAATGGAGGACAGCATACTTGCCTTTTCTTTTTTTTTTTTCTCCTTCTCATGAGAAAACTTGTTTTATAGTTCTTGTGAAAGAATTTGTGATGTCTGATTACAACATGGAGCTATAAATCCAAGTCTTAAAAAAAACCAGCGTCTCTCTCTTCTCTTTTTTTTTGTGTTCAGCAATAACACACTTGTTTTAATGAGCCAACCGTCTAGGTATGAGAACACATGACTGCTGAGAGAGAGAAGATAAGACAAAACACCCTGCTGCATCCCTGACATTGTTGTGATGGATGCTGTTTTAACAAAGCACGTAGCTGATACTCAAAGCTGCTTATAAGCTTTAGTTTCTGCTTGTGAAACAGCCTGAAAAATGAAGCCAAAACTAGGCCCTGATGCACTAAGGTACTTGAGAAGATGTGTTATTTCAAGTGCATTGCCTTCATTGGTCAGAAATTTAATTATGGAAATATTACAAGACTCTCTCATTTAATAATTTGCTCTATGAAAATAGTACAGCAAAAATAATGGTTTATGTACTGACTTAAGTAGAAGACAACACCAAAGGAAATGCAACCACCACTTTTAGAGGAACAGGTGTAAAGATAAATAAAATCTATGTGAGCAAATGGATCTAACGAACCTGGTCTCATAAGCCAAAATCTTTTACACCTAATGATAGACTTAGAACCACTGCAATGTTCCTGAAGTCAATCTGCACAGTCCTTCATCTGAACAAGTCATCCCACAACCTCCATCTCCCATGGTCTGGTCCTCAGGCTCCTTGCCGATACAAACACCGGATTCCCTGAGCAGGGCACCACTAGTGACTGCACCGGTGCAGTGGGCTCCCCGCGGCCACAGTTGCCACGGGAGAGAGATGCACTCAGGACATCCCACTCATTCCTCCTCAGCCTTAGATTTGCCAAGCAGGTTGGGAGAACCTTAACGCTCTCTCCCCCAGAGCTTGGGCTTCTGCTGCAGCAGGTCCCAAAGCTTTTGCCCCAGAAGAGTGCTCTGAGTGCCTGCTGCTCAGCACAGACCAGATTCCTTTCCCTTCTCCAGCTGCAAGCATGTTAGGCTGTTTATTAAAGCTGCATTTTGCAGTGGCTGCAAATACAGGGCTGGTTTGACTGTCATTGACATCTCAAGGCAATCCAGTAACTGAACAATATTTGCTTAAGATATGTGTTTGCTGTCAGTTGGATTGTTCTGAAGCATCAGTTTTTATGACATTCTACTTCCCCAGTTGATGAGATATGGTCAGAATCAAAATGTTACAAAAGGTATTTAACTACTGATCAAACACAAGTCTACAAGCAAACACCAGCAGGTACAGACCCTTCTGTCATATGGGCAAACTTTTGTAGTGAGCATATTTTCACAGAGACCAGCAAAAGCCAATAAGTGACTAAGGGAATGGGGCCAATATTTAAACACAATCCAGTATGCCCATCGTTTCTGTTTTGCTTTCCTAGACCAATATGCTTTTCTTCTAGTAATCAAAATAAGACTGAACAAGAATGGACTTGGAAGAAAAAAATCCTTCCTACATTAAGTTATACAAAAGAAACCCTGAAAAGTGAATATAAGTGCTGTAGCTAATGATGATGGAATGACAAAAGGCAGGAGGCAACCTCTACCAACTATATCACTTAAAAAATCAATCAAGGAAAATTTTCAAACCCAGAAAAACAACACCACCACTTTCAAACCCTGTTTTTGAAGATTTTCTAGACACTTAGTCCATCCAACTGCCTGGAAGCCCTGCACTGGAACAGAGGTTGCCCTAATTGAGGGCCTATGTGATATTGCACACACTGGTGCACCCTGCAGCCTTCCTCTTCCTCTCTACAACACTGCCATTTCTGTTGAATGCTGATTTGTGAGAGTTATAAATATTATTTTACAGCAAATTATTCTTCTGAAGGTGTATGACCAAAGGATATAGATCAGAAAAACTATGATGCAAAGACTTGTCACACCACATATTTTTTTCTAATAGTAGAATACTTTCTCTTTCTTCATTTTTTCCAAAGAGATGCAGCAGGAATGTCAGAGGGAGATTTCATTAAATGGAAGTTCCATGTCTTGGAAAATATTTTTCTGTACTGGGAAAGAAAGAAAATAAAGTACTGCTGTACCCACAGCAGACAGGACTACAAAAAGATGTTGGTCAATACCTACAGATCTGCTTTGGTGTTCCCCCCCCCCCCCTTCATTTTTCACTGAATATAATGCTTCCATTTCAGTTCAATCAGCTTGGCTTCTGAAAACTGAAAAGTTTCAGGTTTTTCTCCTCTCTTTTCTGTTATTACTTCCCCTCTCCAGAAAAGATGAAGTAGTATGAGATACGAGAAATACAAGTAAGTCCATCTTTTTCATTTCTGTAAGATTTTTTAGTTTAAAAAAATTACAAGTATTAAGATGGTGTAAAAGCAGGATTGAGGAGACCTGCTTTTAACGCTTAATCTGTAATTTAGAACATTTTTAAAAAGTCAAGTACTTAACGTGGATACCTTTGAGGAAGATATAATCTCTCAAACAGCATTCACAGAACAATCAAAAAAGTATTCAAAATTATTGTTTTATTCAATGAAGTTTTCATTCAGCTCTAAATAGCACAGAAGTCTTGGGGGAACAACTTGTTTATTTTTCTATTCATTGTGACAAATGCGTGACTACATCATGGTTTTCACTGTTGATACTAATGATTTATGTTTCAGATTCATATACTACTGCTTTAGCAACAATCGGGCTGACCTTTTCAGTTAAGAAGTATCAATGAAATAGCAATGCTTATTTATTTAATAGAATAAAAGCCTTGTCTCAGACTTTCTTTGCTCAAGATAGAGATGTCAGCAAGGGTTCACAAACTGCATTTAAACTAAAAACTGAGATTTTAAAATTTAAATCTGAACCAAGGCTTGAGTTTTATTCAGAGAAAGAAAAACAACTCCTTCAATTGTTTGTAAGACACTTCTGTTAAATCAGAGCTCTTCCAAGATCAGCTTTAAATTGAGTTTTCAGCAGACTCTGAATAGGACTAAAATAGTATTTATCTGTGACTCTGAACCAAAATCACAAAGGACCTTTCAATTCCAGTGTTCAAGATCAAATCCTTGTGAAATTTAAAGGAATTCTAAAATGGAGGTCTCATATCTGGTGTCTGTATACAATTTGGTCTTAGTTTTTTTTAAAAAAGCATCAGCAAGGGGATACAACACATATGTATGATTTTATTTTTAATTCAATCATTTTTTTTGTTTTCTTTGCTACCTTGGAACCATATTCAGAATGCAGCAGAAAATGAAAAGTCATATGACAAAAACAAGTAGAGGCTGAGATTGCTTGTATCGATAATCTCACAGGGCTTTGAAGAGCAGTGAGATGTTCAGAACAGAGATTGAGCATCTTGAAAAAAGAGCAACTCTAGTAAGTAATATGGCAGTAGGCTGCTATCCTCTCACAGATGAGCCATTAGAGGGGGCATGCACATATATGGGTGAGTTTGGATCCACATCCAGGTCAGGCTTTTGGCTGTCGTACCACTGCCCATACACAGGAGTGGCTAATAATACACACAATGATGCTGTATCTCACACCTGCAAGATCAGAATTGTTAAATATAATTTTGCTCTTACATCCCCCCCTCCACCCCATAAAGATATACACATACATGCACACACATATATATACACACTAGATCTGGACTACCTAGGTAGCCTCCCAAGCCAGCCATGTATAAAGTTAATCTTTCTGTATTAACAGATTTAGCATCAGCTAAAATAAAATCTAGGACTTTTGAGAAAGATATTATTAAAAAAAAGAAAAATTCTGCAAAGAAATCAGAATTCATTATCCAAGGAGCCAGGAATAATATCACTTTTGGAAATGTTATAAAGAAAGAAGAAACATTGCAGGCTGGGAAAAAACAGCATGCCTGTTAGGAAGGGAAACCATTAATGTAAACAAGATTCTCTCATTACAAAAGTATTTGAACAATGGTTAGCTTCAGTTTAGCTGCTGAACTTTTAAAAGACTGGGTGTACTCATAACACAAGGTGTACCAGCCTTAAAAAGCCATCCATCAAGCAAGGCAAGCTCAATGTTTTTGTATGTGGTAGTTGAGCTTTTTGACTTCAGCTGCACAGTTTCGAATCAGAAGTGTCATAACTCTGGTTTTAGCCTAGATCTGCAACCTTTGAAGTTGAGTATAATTTCCTGCATCCCACACTACCATCCCCCGCACCTTTCATAATATACACTTCACTTCTACTTGCAACTGCCTAAATACGCTGCAGCACACATTTCTGGCTCCCAAGGAAAACATGAGGGAGTGGGTGTGCTTCCTTAAGCTTGTATTGTGCTTAAAGATAAGCCAAACAGAAAACAAAGAGCACATTATAAGCAACTGGAATAGCAGCTTCTGAGGTTTCCAACACTTAAATAAGTTTAAAGCAAAGTGGATATTAATGACAAACAGCCACTTTCTTTATTAACAACTGTACCATTGCTTTTTACTGGATGAATAGGGAGAGGACAGACCTTAGTGATAATGATACATTTGGCCAAGGCTATGCTTGTGATGTTAAGCAGTGAGATGTTAGTCAGTAATACTGTAGTGCATGTCTGCTGTAGGAAATACACCCTAGGATACAGATATAGAGGTAAATTTACCTAGGTAAATGGGATACCAGGTTTGTGACTTTTCAATGCATATCAAAGCTCCACAAAGCCTTCCAAGAAGCTGGTCCATTGGAATGGAACATTACGTAGGTGAGATATGTTAGGCAGGACATGCTCTAAAACATGCCATGTCATGCATTTACCTGTGTTGCATAAGTCTTCCATTATAAAGAGGTCTAACAAGCTTTTATCAAAAAAACCCTCTCCCACCTCTGATGTCTACAAAAGCTTCTGACACTTAGCAAGCAGAGCATCTTTGAGTTAGAAAAAGACATTTTCTTTGTCTTGTCAAATTCTTTTCAGTTCATGTTGATATGAAATTGTTGAAAATCCCCATTTCCTCTCTCCAGCCTGCCAAAATAGCAATTACATGGAAAAGGTGGCTGATTAAAGTCTCAAGGCAACACAAAGTTTGACATGATTTCAGCTTTAAGTGGTAGACTCTGCAAGTTAAACCATTTGTTTTGAATTCCGTTATCTGGAACATACTACCTAAGAATAGCTTGTAACACACAGGGTAGATTAAGAGCAATGGTTTAGAAAAGAACTGTGCACCTATGAAGACTACATTCAGATCTGTTTGGTTTGGGTTTTTTTTTTTTTAAAAAAGGAAGAAGAAAATATCATAAAGAAATTCTCAAAACCTTGCTTTACTGTGAGGATGTGTAGAATAACCTGCCATCAGCTGAATACCTGCTTGTTGAGAGAGCATAGAAATTAAGGGTGGTATGGCTCTATGGTGCTACTTGGCAAGGAGTAAGCATACTAGCCCTAAGAGAAAAGGTAGGTTTTTACTGCATTATTTTTTTCCCCCCAATATAAATTTTGGATAATGCTAGAGTTGCCACTCTGAACTATCTACTGACTTGTCAAGGTGAAAATACCAGAACTGACCTCTGGAGAGATTCTGTCAAAGCTATCCCGAAGTCAGTGTTAACACTGCAAATGATGTAGCATTTGTCTAGTGACAGAAAGAAAATCAAGCAAGGATAGATGTAGGGATTTCTAGAATTACTACAAAACCACTTCCCCTGAAGCACTCATCTAGCGAGTAACACCTCCAGAGTTTTAGGGTCTCTGGATCCACCCTTGAGTTCCACGTCTTCTGGGAGCTCAGAACTCATTTATAAGTTTAAATCCACACACCTCCATCAGGAGCAATAAGACCATGAACATCTCTTTACATGAACCAGGTATAAGAAATTATGCAAAGGTCATGAAAGTCATTCATTGGCCTCTGCTTTAAAAAAAAAAATCATATATATTAGCAGGCACAAGACATGAAAACCCCACAGTCATATGCTCCAGAGCAACTGTGCTGCCCTGGGTTCAAATACAATGTGGGAAAAGATAAGGAGCAAAGCTAGCCCACAAACTGACTCTTATATTTATGTTATATGCTATCTTAATCCAAACCAGCATAGAAACATAAATTTTCTGGTTTGGGTCGGTTGGGGTTTTTTTGGGTGGGTTTTTTTTTTTTTAAATAACAGTTCACAAACACAAACCACAAAGAAGGACAAAGCAGGGAAGAATACAAAAGCAGTCGAATAATTTGGTTACATACCTTATGAGTGCTCAAAGTACATTCTATATCTTGTAATTCAGGTAATTAAGCATCAGATAATCCACATATCTGATATTCTGCTTTGGCCATATTACAGGGATAATATTGTCACAAGAATGATTGAGAACAACTGGCACAGTGTAATACACAGCTCTTTGCAGGCTGCCAATACCCAAAAGTGGGGAAAAGACCTAAAAATGCACATTTAAAATTAATGGCACAGGAAATCTAAAGTGGCATGAATTTAACTGTGTCAGAAGAAACAACATTTCTTATAACCTATGTCTCAAAGATTTCTAGACTGAGACAAAAACTGACTTTGAGAAGCAAGTTATCACAGAGAATACAGGAAGGAAAGTACTAGGATTAGAAGCAAACCACATTTTTCTAACTCTACAAAAACTGGTTGGTGTCCAAACATTTATCACAAGCAATCTAAGAGGAACCTTTCGTGCCACCAGACATCAATTCTACTACAAAGTCAAAATCACTGACATTATAAAGGATGTGGTAACTATAATTTTTAGCAGGAAATCCTAAAGAAAATACACCTTTATAGAACTCAGCCTTTAGATTTGGTTGGGTTTTGAGCTTCTTATGACATAGCTAACTTGGTTCCTTCACATCTGGAAATCTTTCTAATTTCATTCTTTTAGATGACCTCCCAAACTCCTAATTTTAAGAAGTGCTTGGTATTTTTTCTTAAAGCATCAATGTTTAGAGTGATCATATAAGAACTTCAGGCTTCCTTAGAAGAACAGGTTACTGCTCATTGTTACAAAAAGCCTTGTAAACATAAACTCTAAAAGGTGCAAACCCCAGAATTTTAGTAAAAAAGATCTCAGATTTTAGCTGGTCTAGCACCCAGCCATATACTAGAGATAGGGAGGAAAGACAGGATGTTTTATATATTCAGGTTAAACAAAATTGTTATCTGCTCTGAGAATAAAAATTAAGTCAATATTAACTTCAACACTGCACCCTTTAGATCCTCACGATACCATAATGTAGTGCCCTTGCAAAATAAATAGTGTCCTTCCAATAAGTACTCCTACCAAAAATACATATGAAAAAGAATTGAAATTATTATAAGGTAATTAAATATTTAAATCTAGTATTCTGGGATTGTTTTGGTATTGGACTTGTATCAGTAAGAATTGCTCAGAGTTACTGAAAAGTATGGATTAAAGATGGGATGTGGAAGAAAATTCTGGTTTGCAAACGAAAGCCACACTGGGATTCACCACACCTTGAAACTAGCTAAAAAAAAGTGACTAAAACTCACCTTGAAAAACAATGGAGATCTGTTTGTCATGGAAAAAAGCTGAAAAATGTTGGTCAGCTTGCTAAATGCAACTCATTCAACTCTTACTCTGCTTCCCTTTATATTTTCCATGCACCACAAGCGTCAGTCTAGACCCCAGAAACACTGTTCTGAGCCTTCCCAATTCCCCCTGGAAGGATAGTTAGAGCCCCATCTACTCCAGGAGATACATGGACAAGTTCCAGTCAGCTCCCCTAACAAGCCTGGTCAGATTTGGCAGAGATTTTTAAAGGCATGGCATATGTGCATATCTCCCGTGAGAAAAGATTCTTTGTTCAAAGCTTGCTACCTTTTCTTCCTCTCTTCAATTATCTTCACATAGCTTTAACTTATAGTGTATGTGCTCTTTGCATATTTCCTCTGCTTAAAAAAAAAAAAACCAAACCACCAACAAAACCAAACCCCTCAAAACCCCACACCCAACAAAACCACCGCTTTTATGGCCATAAGCCAGGTCTTAAACTAGTAATGAGACTTGTATTAAAAGCAGCAGTCTGGTACCTAGATTTGCAGTTTCTAGGGTCACAAACTACATTTGATTTGCAATATTGCCTTATTTCATAGGACAAAGATTGAATACCCCTTCAGTGTCTAGATACAGGGGCTTCATATTTTGGTATGTATTTACTTCATATCCCAGTGTAGCACAGAAACAGTCAAAAGTAGATACAAGGATTGAACTCACAGTATGGAAGGGGAAGTTTGAAGCAAGATCAACTCAGGAGAGAGTTTCAGGAAGCATAAAGGAATGATCAAAGTATGTAACTTCCTCAAGACTTGGTTTGTTAATGTTATCACGGCTTGGTGAACATGAGGTATTAAAAACAAACAGATCCTTTAGGCATGTGAACCTATTCCAGGCAATACGATCCAGCCTCCGCACACGGCAGGCTTCACAGCTCCACACTGCTGCTTCTCCCACGTGAACAACTCCAGTCTGTCTTTATAACCCGCTCCTTAATTGTCATTCCAAATGTTTTAAGGCTTTATGGGCGTAGGATGGCATCTCTTATTGTAACTTCCTCCACAGCAAGGATCAGGATTTTGGACATGAAAAACAGCAAGTTTTAGACTTTAAGCAACAACATCTTTTGGGAAAAGCCACTGAGAATGGGGTGGAGGTAGACAGCAGCAGTGATTTCTGTACATAAACCTGTAAACATGAGCAGCTGTTTACAGGTTCCCTCGCATGCATGCCTGCAGAAGTCCCCATCCCCATGCTCAGTTTTTCAAGGAGTGATTACAAGCAAAGGAAAGACAATTGCAAATCCCCTTTGTGGAAAAGTTTTAAGAATTTAGGCAAATATTTATCATAAACAAGCCAGAGAATTTAATTTGCCTCATCCATTGGGAAGGGGAAGGAGAAAGATCCAGACCCTTGTGAGGTCTCAACTGTTCCCGATTTAAAAAAAAAAAAAAAAAAAAAACAACACCCAAAAACCTGAAAGACATGGGTTTCAAAAATAGCTTGCATATTTTTATATTTGCCTATAGTAAGTACAGACCACAGGAGCAAGTTGAAACCCTGCTTTTTCTTTGTACAATTATCCAAGTGAGGCAAAAATTCTCTCTCCAAGGTGAATAAACTTAAGCCATAAGTAAAGTCCTGCTTAAATATTGACACAGCACAGTATATTCTCTACTACCCACTGTTTTGTTAGCAATTAAAGTATTAGATAACAAGGCACATGAACACAGCTGGATGAAGAAACCTCAAATTTCTGAACAGTGTCCCAGTTTCAAGAGTCGGCATGGAGTCAAAATGACCTTTATCTTGCCAGTGTTAACAAATTTAGATTAAGTACACAGATACCAAATTCCTTGCATGATTTATTGACTATGTAATGCTAATTTTTGTACCCATACAATTTGTACAGTCTCATTTTACTAGGTACTGTATGAAGGAACACGTCAAACATATGAAAATATTGAAGATGAATTGGGTTGTTGGATTTTTTTCTTGGGATTTTTTTTTGTTGTTGTTGTTTTTTGGGGTTTTTTGTGTGGTTTTTGTTTTGTTTTTTTTCGCCTCCCCAAAAATAACCCGTGAATGCCCTGGTAATTGGAAAAGCACACACTTCTCCTTGAGGATCAGCTCGGCAGAGGACTCAACCAGATCTTGCAGAGGAGACAGATTTGAGTTCTGGAGCAAGTGCACTGTTGTGAACGGGACAGAATGGGAGCCCACACAGGAACAAGGACCTGCCTGCAGGCTGAGGCCTTGGTCCATGGGCGTTTTTTAGGAAAGAGAAAGAGGTGACAGATGAGAGCAGTAAGTTTCATTCTGTAAGTCAGAAAGGAATGAGAAGGGTGACATTGAAAACATAGATCTGGCCTGCTTTATTTAAAGCAGTCCTAGGCACAAAGGAATAGACATTGATATGTAGGTAAAAGTGAAACTCAGAATATTACTCTAACATTCCTATGTTTAAACCTCTTGTTAGAAGTCCTGCCATACCATCAAATCTCAAAACATATGTATCTACTTCCAGATGACCACTAGTAGTACTTCAATTATATGTGTGTTTGTATATTTACATCTTTATATTCAATATTCTGAAATAATTCCATTTTCCTTTGTAGGTTTAGTCTGGCACTCAGGATGTGACAACATCAGTCTTCCTCCAAAAACAAAGCCATTTTAAGATGTTTCTACTTTCACACCCTCCACACATGCCTGTCATCTCTACCTCACTGTTTATTGCCCTTTACTTGCACCGGTGAAGCGACTTGTGATGCTCTGCTAGAACTATATTAGTGAAGTGATAAAAGTTATAAAACTGGAAGCAAAAATGTAGATGCAACCTTTGTACAGATGTATCCTTGTAGAATAGGATTCTCAAAGAGCCCTAGCAAGGAATTAGGTGATTGCCCATCACTCAACGTAGAGGGAACTGTTTGTCAGCTGATCTGATGCCTCACTACAACATTAAAAAAACACCTTTTATTTCAGAATAATTCATCTGAGCCTCTCAGCCTTAAAGTATTTGAGAATCAACATTAGTATGTAACAACCCACTGAAGCTCTATTTCATGGGATATTACTCTTAAAGAGCAGAAGCAACAAAGCTGTTGTTAAGAGTAACGTATTTAACCATACTCACAATGATAAGGAAAGGCAGTCATAAATAATGCTTATGTCCTGGTAAAATTAAGATTCTTAACTAAGGTCCTTTCAGTAGTATTGCTAGCTTTTTTTGCATGCTGGAACATGCTACAACTCTGACTCATTTCTAGGAGAACTAATTATTTTTAAAAATAACTGAACACAGGTTTGTATAAAAGAAATCATTGAAGTATACAATTCCCTAAATACAGCTGTGAGGTCAGGAGGTCAGACACATGCTCCCTCTCACTTCCCCAGCTATATATTGAAATATCATTAGCAAATTACACACTGAAAGGAACACATATGATGGCTTTATAATTGTCAGTTGAGCATTTCACCAGAATTGTTGGCTTTAATAGGTTTGCTCAAATCTAAGGATACAATGAGAAGCTCAGACTTGCTTAACATGTTTCTGGGGCATGCATACCTCTAATCTATGGGATGGGGTTTAGGCAATGAGATGACTTATCGCATGGGCTTTGCTGCCTGCAGCAGAAATGCCCAGTCCTCCAGGGAACGTAAATTTGCCATTCCCGTTTTCCTATCCATTTGTCACAGCAAAGAATGAATGTTTACTTCTCCCAGTGCAGTTCAAAGTCACCTGGTCTGACTGGGGTGTATTGGGGTAGCTACAATAAATTTGGAAGCATTCATTTAATTTTCCAAACATTTAAAAGTATATTGTTTGTGAGAAAGATCCACCACAAAGCAGGCAGTTACAGTTTACTGTTCTATTTAATGGCAAGTTTTCCTTAAACTAGCCTGTGTTTCATAAAGCAGCAGAACACACAAGAAAAAAAAAATCAATAACCAGGTGTAACATAGCTCAGGATCAAAACCAGGTTTGTTCAGGACATCATTAAATTTGGATTTCTAATGAGGAATGTACCTTGCAGCCAGGGAGGGCTGAGAGAGCATTTGAAAGGGGTACTAAAAAGGCAAGGAACATTACAGAACCAGAGACACACTTTGCTTCTGCTTCCCCAGGAGTCCTGAGGATCAGGTGAGGCTTGTTCACCCTTAATCTTCCATCAGTATGGCAGCAATGCTTATTTCATTTAACTACGATCATCAGAGAGCTCCGCGGGTAGGCACAGAAGATCTTTCAAGGCCCTGTGTGAGCTCATTTTTGGCAAGGTGCCCCATCCTGGAACACAGGACTGAACACTGCTTTGACCTCCCGTGAGCTCCTCACAAGGTAACGGGACTGAAAACAACTTTTCTTCCCTCATCACCGACGGAGGGGAACCTGTGAAGCAGCAGAGTGTTTCCATCACGGGCCACGTGCCGTGGCTGGCTGTTTCCAACCGTGGAGGCTCTGATCTGGCATGGACAAGTTTTCTTTGCAATGAAAGCTTTCTCTCCGTGCTCAGGAGGCAGCGGGATATGGCTGCCAAGGAGGGCTGACTCCTGCTCCAGCTCGGCCAGCTCACCGGCGGCCGCCGGCCCTGGCGTAGGGGCAGTCTCCTTAGGCACTTCATAAAAACACGGCCAACAAAGTTGTTTGCAGATATGTGCTATACCAGCACGTCTCCAACCCTTCCTATCCCTGTGCCTCCTCCCTAGCCAGCACTGCACAGTATAGGAGCTATAATGATCACCCAAAAGAACATTAGAGAAAAAAATTCAGCTACTTTCAGACCCAGTGTAAAATACTCTGCTCATACAAAATGCTGCATGACCGTGGCTGTATAAAGCTGAGCTCAGCCTTTGTACTCTGTCCCAGCAGGGTCAGCTCTGAGCCAGTACTGCAGAAAGCCATGGCAATGCAGCAGCAGAGCCAGTTCATCACAATGGCACAGCAAACACTGAATTTCCCTCCAGATGCTGTGTAAATGGGAATCTTCAATACAGAGGGTTTGACTCTGCTCTCACTCTTCACAGTCTAAATCAACAGTAATTTCACTGGAATATAATGAACCATTAAAGTCAGGATCAAGCTGACAGGATATACGTAACAGAAGTAAAACACAACTCTTGACATTAAATATTGGCTACCATTTATAATTGCTTGACAGTTCATCTTTGGATGGCTTGTTGATCTCTAGGCACCCTAACCTGTGAAAACAAATATTTGTATGTATTCCTAGAAAGCAGGTCACAGGATTACTCATAAGCTTATAACAAAATGCAGCCAAAAATTAAAAAAAAGAGTGATAAAATCTGACTTCGCAAAGAAACAGGTCCAAACAATGCCTGATTAGCAGTAAATTCTGAATAGCTTGAATGATGCATGTCTGGTGACACCAACATTTACAGATTTAGAAATAGATCAGATGAACTGTTTTTCAAAGTAATTTGCTGCCTGTGCATCATGGTTTCACAGAACAGCTTGGTGACTAAACTGTTGCTGTTGCAGATGTACACCAACAGCCACAGAAGCCACAGTCGCCAGCCATCAGTGACCATCACAATTTAACATTCAATTTTTCTTCAGCAGATGTTAAAGGAATAAACTGATAGGAGCTTAGAGACACAATAGTATTGCTACATAAGAAAAGACCACCTATATTTACACAGCTTTCTAAAGAAAAAATACACATTTAGATAGCTTGTTTAACTTTTCATTGAAGAGAAAGTCTTTGGAGAAGAGGCTTTTTTCACTTCACCAACAGAAATACATAAAGTTATCAGACATCACAATTTTTTCTGTTTTTTACCACTCATATCCCAGAGTGCATATTTTCCAACCTTGGGTCTCAGTGACACCTCACACTTCACAGAAATACTTTCCTCCAACACTTTCCAAAAAGGCCCCACGATGCCCAGCTATTGAGTACCCAGAACAAACCCTCAGCCGAGCACTTTAGTACTGACAAAGCGGTGTGGGATGGAGGCATTGCGGCGCTGGGCCAGCAGCCCCCTGGAAAGGGTGCCCTACACAAACAGAGCCAAGATCTGGAGAGCCAAGAGAGCCTTCCCGAAGACACAGAGACAGGCAGCACGCTCACGCGAGGCTCTGGGACCAGCGGGGGTGCTCACCTTGGGAGAAGGTTAGACGTGGCCATGGCATGGGACTGAGCCCTCCCAGGGCAGGTGTGAGCTGGGAAGAGGGGCCCACAGCCCCACAGGTCTCTCCTCCAGGTAACATCTCCAGCCTGGGACTCTGCTTGCATCCCTGTTGCTCAGCAGCCAGCATGTGCTAGGAAAGGGCAGTAGCCACCCTACTTTTCCAGCCCACAGTCCAAAGCTGTCCCACTGTTAAAGGGAAGAAAACAAACAAACAGACTGATCAGCTCAAGGAGTACAGCACAAGGGTCACAGAGCAGAGGTTGGAGGGACCTCCAGGAAATGGGGGTCCTTGCTGCTAGCAGATAACCAACACCTGCAGGCCACAGCAGGTCATACCTCTTGCTCAGCTGGCCTTTACTTCATTTTCCCCACAACAACATAGCTTCATCAGGTAGGTGGAGAGACTCCATACACACACTGCCACGTCCTCCTCAGGGCGGGGGACACAGGCAGGCACCCACCCCAACCCACAGACAGGTCAGCCCAGCTCCCCTGCATGCCCCAGCCCCCAGCAAGGCAGTCCCACCAGAGACCCACTCCTGAGCAAGGAGGCACCAGCTGCAGCACTTGTGCAAGTACCTCATCACACAACTCCATGCACCTGCGCAGGGTTACAGCCCAACCCCCCGGGAAGGTGCAGGCAATCACACAACTGCAATTCTGCTGGAGAACCTCAGCCTCAAAGTCCTGCTTTGGGCATCTCACAGCTAAATTTGGGGTGTGAAATATCAAATAATTGGGGTTACCATAATGTGAGATGCAGCGTGAGATCTACTGACTGTTAGTTATCCTAGAATTACAGTAATTACTATGACAGTTATAATGATACATTGCAACAAAATTTAAAAGAGCTTTTATTTATTCTTTGTTTTATAATTTATGAGAAAGCAGCAAAGTGCTTCTTCTGAATAATAAATGAAGTAAAAGAGTAGATTTCTCTGCTGCTTTCTGTCATTTGAAATTTGTCTTTCAGAACAATAGTAAAGTATCAGCAAAACAACCCAGAAAAATGAAAGGCTCCCCAACACCCACATATCCCTGATTTCACAATAGATAATGCTAAAAATACTATTAACAAGCATTCATTCTCAAAGCCACATCATTCTCCTTTCAGCAAATATTTTCATTTTTACATTGTTTTGGAGCAGCATGCTGGTCAGGTGTTTCTTATTTGACTAATAGTAATTAAGGTAACAACAGCTTTAGCATGGAAAAGACATGCGCAAATGGGAGAAAAAATCTAATAACGAGGTGAAATAAAGGGGTGTGGTGAGGAGTTCACAAAATTGCTTGTAAGAGTGGTTTAAAGCTCATATGGGGAATATTATCATATGCTACATCATGGTAGCTACGACCCCTGAATATACAGATTGCTTCTGAGAGCATTGGATCAGGCTGGTACTGGGGCCTGATGTCACCACCTGGAAGTCATCAGTGGATTGGCAGTCGGTTTCTTTTCTTCTTTTTTTCCCCTTATTTAGCCAGTTTCAGGAAGGGCATCCATGTAATTTGCTCGCAGGATCATCAATGCAAAATAGACTTTACACATAGTCCAGCATCAGTAGTTGTTGAACTGTTCCTCGAGCCCTGTACTTTTAAAAGCTAGTTTAAAAATGAATCAAAAACCAATAATCTCACCTCCCCTGAACCATTGCACAACGTACAGCTTCCTGCTAGGCTGTGTTCCAATAGCAAAAGGTTAGAGTGGGTTTTTAAATCCATTATTCTCAAGGTTATGTTAAAAATTGTGAGGAAAAGGTTTACTTATTACTTGATATCTTCACAGCACATGAAAATCCCAAACACTAAATATATTATTTGTATTAGAAGACAGCTGGGTTTTTTCCAAAAAAAAATTATTTTGTAATCAAACAGCCACAACCAGATACCATGACAATAACTTAATGACATAGGAGCATGCAGTTGGCACAAAATAAAGTACAGCTCACAAATTCAGGCTGCGTAAATTGAAGCAACTTCCCCAGTTATTCATTTATATTCTTTTATTCATTTATACTTGCTGATGCTCTCATTTACTTTGGTAATTCAGAAACTTAATTTAAGATCTAATATGATCTCAGGAAAGAATCCATAACACTCAAACACCTGCAGTGATAGTCAACTGATCAATACAATGATGGCGTTCACATGAATTTCAGCAGAGTACAACTGAGGGCTTGTGCTTAGCTCTGGGATATGTGTGATAAAATATTTTTTTAAAAAATCACTCTCTTCTGAAAGGTAAACCTAATCTAGCAATTCAGGATTCTGGCCACTCCAGAAGGATAAAGGAAGAAAGATTTACCAGACAGCAATTGGGAATCTCAGCTTTCAGCCTTCTGACAGTTGGCTATTCTTGAAACTCATGTTTATCTGTTGGTTTATATGCTTATTTAGGAGTCGAATGAACTCCTTGATTGCCCAAATGAATGTTCAAGGGAATAAAGTACCTGACAGATTTAGTTTCCCTGAATGCAGAGACTCCACTAACAGATTCAACCTGTTTCAAATTTCCCATTACTAAAATTGCACCAGGATTTCTTTTCTGATATTTCTTTATTTCCCTTCTTTCATCGATTGTTCATAGAGCTGCTAAACACTCTGTGCTAATCCCATTTTACCTGACACTGACCCACCCCCGCCTCCCCAGCTGTGTTTTCCAGCCACTGCTACCACTTTGTTCTGCCCCACTCTGTTAGACCAATACTACATTTACTCGCGTATGTAAGACAACCTGGGGAACAAACCCTCACACAGCTTGAACACAAGCACGCAAAGGCCATCTACAACAACAGAAACTTTCTTTTAGAGGCAGCAAAACTGCTGTAGGGTCCCAGGCCCCCTTTTCCACTCGCATGCCTTCACCTGACATCTCCCTCTCCTTTGGTACCACCTACTGATTTAAGAATTGTTGTGACTACTCTCGGGGTGAGATGTAACCTTCAGCAAAGGACAGGAACAAATATATTTTCCTATACTTTTCTTTCCCCACAAAATTAATCTTCTGCTATGCTTACACGAGGCAAAATTATCAACATTAATCCCTTCCTTGTTATCACTTCAGCGGCTGTTGCAATCAGCCAGAAGTGCTGTACTCACTTTTTTCTCCCTTTTTTTTTGGAGAGTTGGGCAAGTATCTGTGATACAAACATGGCAAATACAAAACTTAACTTCTGCTGAAGCGAATGATTTTAAAGGTTGTTTTTACATGTGGTCAGGGATGGTAAGACTGCAGTGCTCTTAGTGCATGAGCTCCAAAGGGGGAACAAGGCCAAAGTGAATTCGGTTCAAAATCCAAGTAAATATTCACAGACTACTTTGGCAAATATTCACCAGATCTAGTCTGCATCACATTTTTTAATCCGTGACCATTTCACATTGCCAAACTGATGAGACACTCCTTCTGTCTGCAGTTGTCCAGAAAGGCATCTTCATAATACAACATTTGGAAGGTGATTAAACAAATAAAAAAACCTTTAGAATTAGTTGTCAACTGCTAGAAGTTATTTGTGTATATTTGTTACGGACCTTCTCCTCCTCAGGACAGCTTTGGCTTGAGCACTGTTTGCATCAACATGGAGGTGGGCCCAGAAAGGTAATCCAGAACAGCAGTGCACCCTACCCATGCTGAACATGCTCCTGTACCCAAGGAGATACATGCTCCATGGCCCTGTGCCTGGGTCTTGCTTGACATGGGGCAGTCAAGGCACCTAAAAACCCTTTCCCGCAGGCCACCTCCACCTCATTTATGCAGAAGCCCTGATTCTGGTGTATGAGCACATGATTTATGCTCAGCTTGATTTCAGTGGTAATAAAGGATGTGCACGAAGCAAGTATTCCAGCAGTTTGTTGAATTAATGCCAGGGTTTTACAGCAGTGCTGTGAGAGGGAACCTCTCCATGCAGGCATTTCAGAAAGAGCCCGTTTAATTGAACAAGGCAGATATCTCTCCAGTCACATCTCCCAAGTTTTATTCCCACAAAATCTCTTAGGAAAAAGTGAAGACTGCAGTTCTGACTGCACTAAAGAGTTTCAGCCTTATCCACAAGCATACAGTGTCCGTGCACTTAATCAAACACTTGATGGAGGAATTAAAAAGCTAGCAAAAATTCATTTTGTCTTAAATACCTGAAGAACAAAACAAGTTGCTTACAGCCACTGAAATAATACTGCTGAGAAAGAATAAGCAAAATATGTATATGGAGCATAATTCATCCTCTGATAAATGATTTACAGTATTGTCAAGGTAGAGTGAGTTAGAGTAACAGGAGATAATCATTCCCCTTCTGCATCGAAACATGCTTGCTCCCTCTCTCCTCATTCTCATAGCTGTGATTACCTTAGGAAAATTAAATTGTTCAGTAGGAGTTAAAACAAGGACAACTCCTTCAGGCTGGAAGTCTGGTTTATATCCTTAACCATTTAGTTTTGCAACTACACTCAGCTGTTAATGCCTCCTGATCTCAGTTTGCATACTGGGTTATCAAAAAAACCCCAAAAAATAAAAAACCCAAACAAACATAAGAAACAAACCAAAACCAAAAACCCACAGTGTTGTTTAGATTGCAGTCATGGCTAAACCACTTTGGATGCCTTTTCAAACTTCCAAAAGTCCTCACCCGAGTTACTGTACTGCTGCTGACAGAGGATGGGATGCCTCATATAGGCGAGTGCACTGGCTCCTTTTAGACTTTCGAGGTTGCTGACATTCATGTTGCATTATGTGCCAAGTTTGTATTATTATACCTGTAATTCTAAAAAATGGTTTAGGCATCCAGATATCCTGCTGGTCATATGTGTAATTTGAAAGTAAACATCCAATGAGAAAAATCTATCTAAAGGCTGCTCTAATAAGTTTGCATTAATTTAGGGGGGTTTTGAATTTATATCTTACAGCCCCAATGTCATAATTACATTTTTTATACATTAATTTTCCTCTTTACCTAAAACAAAATGTTCTACACTGATCAAATTGAAGAGCCAGTCTTTTCAGATACAAACAAGAAGCTGCTATGCTATGTGTGAAGATTACCTCTACCCCAAGAAGGCAACTTCTTCAAGCAGTTAATTCCACCCTTATCAATTAGCTCTTGTGGTGGAAGGAATTTTCTCTAGTAGAAATTGGACAGAGAATTGGTCTGAAAACTTACAACATTTTGCCAACTGAACTCATAGTAGGGATGCTACCGTGCATATCCAAGGTCTCAAACTATTTGAATCTTAACAACTTCTCTGACCGAGTATAAATAAAACACAACAAAAATGGTCTAGCAAGTTCATGAATGCTTGTATTAGTTTAATTAGATCTGTTTTAGGACAAGTTAGGAGCCAGACTCAATACAGATGAAAGAGTAAACCCCCACCCAATGAACAAGTCATCCAAAATCTTTCTTTACAGCATATTTTTCAGTAAGTCTCATTAGAGAAGCTGAGAAGAAATTAATTTCTCTAGGAAAGCAAGTCATTATTCAGATACAGCAGTAATGGTAATGATGTTTTGGCCACGCATCGAGCTCATCAGAACCCTTCGTAAAACAGAAAAAGACAGAGCAGTTTTTGTGCTCTCTAGCTATCTGCAAAGCTAAGTGACAGATGTAACAGCAGCATATGATATTGGTCAAAGAAGGCTAAACTCAAGTGGGTCCTTTTCATTGCCTGCCAAAATAGAGCAGCCTTGAAACGTTCCTGTAGGAAGAGAAAGATTTAGAAGTGTCTCTCTGAATCCTGCTGTTCCAGCTGCTTCTCAGGCTTATGACTTCAAACTACAATCCAGCTGCTGGTATTTTCATTCCAATTAAGTTTTGAGTGGTTTTTAAACAAAATATTTTCATAGAGCAACTATTAAGAGATTTCATCATTATCTGATTTCAAACAACAAATTCTTACTGAATTGCAGAGACCGAGTCTGAGAGATGAAGAAACGTGTGTTTGGAGATTATAAAAATGCTAAAAGGATTTAACTTGGCAAGCAGAAGCCTGAGAGCTCAATTTGACTCAAGGGATGCCAAAGTATTGAGGGCTGTGGTAAACAGTAACCCAGACCTCCTCTGTAAGCTGTCCATTAATAAGGGACCTGAGGGACACATTATAAAATTAACAATTGGAAAATTTAAAGCAAATCCAAAATCCAGCAGAGTGTGTGCAGTGTCCAGGCTATATGGTCATTGCAGTAACTGTCTTTAGAAGATCATACTGCAGAGGCACTGGAGGTGGTGATTTGTTTTAAAATAAAATTGAGATTCATTTTTTAGGAGGTAAAGCGGCAGCCAGTAAGGCCGGGATGAGAGCTGCTCGCTCCGGCTGCCAGCAGTGTTGATGTGGGTCAGGCACACGTGACTTGGGGAGCTTTAACAAGGATGGTGGTCCCTTTTGGGGGAAAAAGCAAACATGGGAGAACACATTTTTACCCCCATCAGCTGCTTCTTCCCCTGATACTGCTGCTGTAGGCAGAGAAGCTGCGGGTGGTTGGTGCTGCACCAGGGAGCAAAGAGGTTGATGGAGAGAAGGTGAACCTTACAAGCAACGTTCCTCTCAAAGACTTGGTTTTGGAGTTGTAGTGCCTTTCTCCAAAGCCTCCCAGCAGCTCTTCTGGAGCCAGCAAACAGCAGCAAACTGCTCTGGGAACTGAGCACTGGTAGCAGCAAGCCGTTGGGCTTGGAGGTCTAAGAATCTGACCCAGAATTGCAACCAGTAAACCTCCCATCACACTAAGTTTAGGATATGTCACATGCAAATGCTTACCATATCTCACCAGCTACCACAAGATTCCAGACCGCCTGCCAGCTCTGGAGCCATTTTCTGCACAGCTGGGGCATCGTGTTTCTGTGGGGTGGCTGCATGTTTAAAAGCGGTCAACATCCTTTCATGTGGAGCTTCTCTGTAACTAATTATTATCATGAAATGGCCAAGTACATGAGGGATAAACACACAGTGATAATTTCTTACAGACTCATGGTCCCAGCATTTGAAACGCTTACAGCTATCTAGATGTCCATGGCCATTCCACCTTCAGAAGCTTACTGGTGCACGATGCTCATTTTCAAAATGGTGTGCTAAAAGACAAGCATCGCACCTTTCAAATATTGTTTGCCTTTCAAAGAACAGCATAAAGTGGGGATCTAGAGATGGAGGCAATTTCCTCACCGCGTTATTCTGGCACCATAAGAAACTTAGTCATGTGGCTACTGGCAAAAGGCCTACTTTTAATGGCATCAGATGTACATAGATTTTGCTGAGAGAGATCCTTGTTACTTTTTTATGGTGAGTCTTGGGTACCGGCTCCATAGCAGATTCAAAACAGAAGTAGTTTAGATAAAGATGGGATTGTAATGAAAAATAAATATACAAGAATGACTACTGGCCTTTCTTGACTATCAAACACAGGATTAGGTGCCAGAAACACCCAAAAATTTATTAAGTGACCTAACACATAGATCAAATGAAAAGACAAATGCTTTTTTTTTTTTTTAACTTTGTTTATTGCTGTGAAAGTTGAGTCCAATCTTCTTTCAATGTCAGAAAACTGTTGGATTTTTTCCATTGGGTTAAAAAGCTCTTGGGACATCCCTCTCCCAGTGTGTGGGGGAATATATTTTTTACCTCCTATATAAGAATCAGCTCAATAACATGGACTGCATAAGGAGCACAGGCACTAATATCTGAGTATCTTGCCCTTTTCATACTGTATGAGGAGCACATACTAATTTACACATGCTTCTAGTTGCAACAGATATTCCGACAATATCGACACTGCATTTGTTAATGTGTGTCACCTCAAGGAATACTATGCATTTCTCCTCAAAGGATATACAATGCATGGAAGAATAAAACCTCAAAATGTTTTTGACTCGCTACATGGATATTGCAGCTGCTTTGAGGAAAAAGAATTGCATTCAATAGCAAATAAATAAATAAATAAAATTAAACTACTTCTGCTTGATGGTAGTTTTCTGGAAGTCAGTTGCTGGGGTATGAGTGTACATAGAAACACCGTGGAAATCAAGAACTCCAAGGTTATTTAAGAAAGTGTTTACAAATTCAGCATGTAACTTGACCATGTTTGTATCGTATCTTTGCTATTAATTAATGACGTGGGAATGTTCCCCCCGAAAAGGCACATACCGTTCATGACTGCTGTGCCACTCAGAGTGAAAGCAGACATTGCGCCTGCAGAAACCATAATAATTTAGTGATTTTCCACTTCGTCATCTGATGCTCCTTTTACCCCGACTCCTACCCTGGGACTGAAAGTAAACCCCTAGACTCTTGTCTTCCCCTTGGCTCATTATTTCTTAAAAAATACATTTAGGACTTTGGATGTGTATTTTGAAAGACTGAAAATAACCTGGAAAAACTACCATCTTTTCTTTGTTTTCCTCCATGCTTCTCAAAGCCCCAACTCTAATGACGTTTGCAAAGGATTTCATGAGCAGTATCTGGAAACTTCAGCTGAACTGATTGATTGTGTTTAATTGCATTTTGGTTTCATCAACGCAGTACCATAAATCTACCGCTTGTCAAACAGAGGGAGTTGATTAATGCAGCAATGGCTGTCTGTAGTCGAGTTACAAAGAAATCTCAACAAAATATGAAAGTCTTTGGGGGTGTATGGTTTTTAACTACTGATGTGGCGACGTGGCGTGTGCTCTGGGCTGTGGGTGTGAGGGCAGGAGGTGGAGTAGGCTCCAGCAAGAAAGACAATGAATGTGGCACTACGAAAAGCAAGGGACCGCTGCCTCTCCCCTTCTCATCTGTCTGCAACGAGTGAAACAAAGCCTAAAGAAAACCACAGCAGATTTTTCCTCCTTGTTTATTGCAACACCAAGAATAAAGGGAGCTCAGCACACATATTATGTAACAGTGAAGCCAACTTAGATACGTGGAAAAATAGAGATTATAAGATCCAAGTCTGGATCCAAGTGACATCCTTCATATTTAAGGCAGTCAGTATTGAAAGAAAGACCAGGCACGAAATTCTGGGGTGATTTTAAGACTTGCTGGAACCACCCTGAACGTAACTGGTTTTTTCCCAATTATTAAGCCAGATGAGGATCCACAGAGTATTTGTGAACAATGAAGCAAAAAGTCAAATGAGGAACAAGCAAAGCACTGCCAAATACTAAGGGGGGGAAAAAAAAGCAAGCACTCTTAATGCACAATAAAAACATTTCTCCTTCAGAATTTTTTCTGGTTAGTAACATTTTTATTGAATCTTCCAGAACCCTGTCATGATTACATCTATTACGTGACCACTGAACATTTAAATGGCATTAGCCTCACGATTTAACATCCTGTAGGGCTGGACCTACAACGATTCTTGTACAGATCTAGTCTATAGAGATAATTAGAGATAAATATTCTATTTTTACTGAAAAATACCAAAAAAGGGCTACTGAACATTAAAAAACAAACCAATGGATCATACTTCATTGACCAGCTGATAAATAAATATTACATCTCCTCTGACATGAATGAAGTGTTGGATTACATCAGCTGAAGAAGTCCACCATTTGTTGTAACAGCTGTCAGGGAACAAGTCTTGGAAATTTTAAATGAGAGGGAAAATATGAATTTGGAAAAATACATAGGCAAATTTTTATTACTTACAATTGCCTAGCAGAAACTCTTGGTTTGTTTTTTTTTTTTCCCCCAAATCTGTGACCTGAAAAATGCAAATACTTTTTTTTAAAAAAAATCTTATTTAAAAGTAAATGAAATGTAGTCAAGAAAACTGGTAAGAAGAGGGAGTATTCATGAAACAAAATGTTTCAGATAAGTTGGATGCGCCAGGCAAGTTGCATGCTGGCAGTTTCATTTCAAACCCATTGGCAGCTCCACAGGAGATGAGCACACAGGCATTTGGGTTGGCGGTTTCCTGGAGCTGATGAGGAGAAAATGAGCAGTTTCATAAGAAAACACTTTGAATTAAAAGCCAGTGCCAACTGCGCAATGTTTCTTCTCTCACCTCTTTTCTCGCAGCGTATTGCTCGCTTGGGGCAGACCATCGCTCTCCCTTCAGCTGAAGGCCTCTGCACCTTTTGCACCACCGGTACAAAGGTTGCACTGAAAAGGTCCCTCACCTCCGAACTAATTTTGCACCAGCAGAAACTGCATGCTGTGGACTCAGTCCTATCCTCTCCAAAAACAGCTGCTTGAGCAAAGAACAAAGGCATCCTTCTGCCACAGCGCTTACCTGCTCTCCTCAGGAAACCTCATCGCAGGCCAGCTGCAGGTACACGTGGTCAGAGTTTCCTCAGGAGCGCTGGCACTACCCTTTCGTGGTGGCGAACTGTTGGCAGTGCTCTTGGCACTTAGCTCTTAACATGTACGCTTGAAATTCAGGCATGATGTAAGAAGATGCAACTCTCTTTTCTCCAGTGGTGTCACCACTCACTCTTTCCAGACCTGGATGTAGCCTGCTCTTCTGAATAACCAACCCACCACTCCCATGGCAGATCCCTCACTTACTGAATTCAGCAATACAGCAGTATTCGGCTTTCAGTTTGTGCGTCTCTGTGGCAACAAACTGTTGGGAAAGAAAGTACTATATGCTGCTGAATAGCCCTAAAAAAATTATGGTTGTGCCAGGGAAACATGTCTAGACAAAATATTGCACCTTGGCTACCTTCTCTGAGATGTCTTTAAAACGGTCCTGGGCAGTATTGATCTTTTTTCCATAAATTGTAGTTCACTTTGGTTCCAGTATAATGGGCCATAGATTTCTCCAGGCAGCACTGACAGCGGGGGTCTCGTTTGCTGTCCTATTTCTCCACTCTCTCCTTGTTGCCTCAGACAATTCAAAGGCACGACGCCACAGCAGAAGAGATGAGTTGCTCCTCTGCCATAAGGAAATATTAGTCCTCCCGGGAAATCCTTTGAGGCTTTGGAAAAGCTTGCCCAGTAATTCACTATTTCAGGGGAGGCAGCCGGGTCCCAGCGCACAGTGCTGGTCGGTGGAAACCCCCACAAACCCTCCTGAGAGGTGCTGGCTCCTGGCATCACTCACAGCGGTCTGGTTGTAGGGGACAATAACTGGTGCATCAGGAAAAAGCCTGTCAAAATATCGATAGGAGCTTTGAGCAATATAAACATCATTGATACTTAGAAGCGTTTTCCTCAAGAAATTCTGGTACTTGGAAAAAAATCCTGCTCATCAGCCTGAACTAGAAATAAAACATTTTAAAAGTGCAATTATTTGTAGTACTCGGGTGTCACTTTGAGTTAGTCTAACCATTCCGTTTTGATAAAATCAAAAAACTCCCATTATTACTTCGACTTTATATATTATTGTCTACTACTAAATAATTGCAACATAAAATTACTTCATTTCCTTCTGACAAGATGACTCTGATAGGGTTATGTCATTCTGATAAGGTCAAAATACTTTATTTTCTGCAAGACACTCGAGCTTTAGAAAGCGTTTGACCAAACAGTGTTTTCCACTGTATAGGAATTAAATCAGAAAAATTTTGGCCAGCTGTGATAATCAAAAGCAAGCCAGGACCTGACTTTTAAAATCCAAATGCTTTAATAGAGGGGGATCGCTCTCTTGTTAAATGCATCACTAAATTGAATTTACTGAACAATACATCCCACTGACAACCTCCACGTGAGCCACTGCAGCTTTCCAGAACTCCTCTGCAGACCTGAGTTACCTTTGGCCAGTAACACAGGTTTGCAAAATCACAGAAAAGTCTCAGCTGGAAGGGACCCCGGAGATCATCTCGGCCAACCTTGTGTTGAAAGCAGGGCCTTAGATTAGGTTATCCACGGCCGTGTCAAGCCAAGCCTTGAATATCTACGGCCAGGCAGATTCCACTGCTTCTCTAGGCAGCTTATACTGGTGTTCAAGTGGTCTCACAGTGAAGAAATTGTTTCTATAATCCAGACAGAAATACCCTGAAGCAACTGGTGCTTCTTGCCCCTGGCTCTGTCTCCATGCATCCTTGTGAAGGGAATGGCTGCCTCCATCTTCTCTCTCCTAAAGGAGTTTTACGGAAAATCTGGTTAAAAGGAGTTTTGCATAGGAGATAAAAAAAGAAGACTTGCTTCACAGTCTATTGCCTGTAAGCTGTTTCTAACGTTCAGGACTCACAGCGATGAAAGCATTGAAGTGCACAGACATATTTACAGGTGCGAAAGGATTGACGGTCTTTCCAAGCACAAATTGTTGGAGGTAATTCATGCTTCCTCACAACAAATTTATTACATTTACCATGGAAAAATCAATGAAATATTTTTATAATATTTAGATCAAATTATACAGATACAGAACTTCCTGATTACAGAATGGACAGATGACCTTTCAAAAATGGGTGTTGGGTGGCTTTTTTCCCCTTCTATGGTGGTTTTTTTTTTCTTCCTTCTATCAATAGCAACTTTTTTGCCTCAGTTTTTCCCTCATGTATGATAAGCTACCTAAAAACACCGAAATGAAACTAAAACATACAAAGGTTTCTGGAAGGTTTGCTAAAGGACTTGTCTTCTAAGAGTTCTTTACCTTTCCTTAACATTAACAATCACATACTGGTTCCAGCAGGCACTCTCTGCACGTACTTGAAGTTTCCTGGACTGTGGAAAGTCTCCAAAACGTGCCATTCAGTATCTGCATGACACGAGCTTTCCCATCACAGCCTTGGAGGACAGGAGGAAATGTTACCACCAGCTCGCTCGACTGCTGGATTTTGCTCACTCTTGTGCCACGGGAGATCACGTTTCCTCCAACTGGGGGAAGGTGAACGGCACCCATCAGTACGCTGCTCCTACCACCAATTACTTCTACGACCCAAAAGGCGTGTCTTTCCACCCAGCCTGGATGGGTCTTGCTCCACGTTTCAGGCACTGGATCTGGAGCTTTTACGGAAAATGCCTTTATTATTAAAAAGTATTTTACTCTAACAGCAGTTTATATACCCTGATCAAGACAACTCTTAACCTTTTCTTGGATTAATTACACTGAGATCACTGAATCTTTCACTAAAAAGAACCATCTCCAGACTTCAGGTTTATTTTAGTGCTTTTCTTAATATCCTTTCAATGGATAGACATGAAAATTACTAGATTTTCTACACAGATTTGCTCATGTTACTTCCAGAGATAAACCCATAAATTTACTTGTCTTTTGACAAATTTGAAACTCAGAACACAGTTCAACTCTTGCTTTTGTAAAAGCATGAGATAATGAATGATATCAAACCAACAGAAAAAGTGACAGAATAGAATCTATTTATCTGATTTATATAGCCCATGCTAAGTGTTATATTAGAGTAAAAAAAGTGAAACAAAATCAAAACAGGCAACGTGTGACCTTCTTTATGGGCTTGAGCCATCACTTTGGTTTCTATATCCATATTTTCTCATATATTACAGAGTCAATTTGAATCAATACTTAAACAAGAGAAAAGAAACAATTAGATGCTGCAGGAAACTGATTATACACAGAACTTAATCCTCATTATCCACATCAATATAAATTCATTTCCTGACATAATGCTACTCCTCATTATTGCTCCTGTTATTAACGGCAACTTTATTTTTAGATGAGCTAGCAATCCAAATTCCTAAGCCCTTCTTCTAATGAAAAAGCCAAAGGTAGGCAGGGCAATAAAGAATATGTCCCCTTCAGACAAATTTCAATGCTGGGTTTTATTTTCTGCTGCCTAATTTCCTCTTGCAACTCCACACAGAGAGAATGTTCTGCTTCTCCCCGAGAAACTGAGTGCTTCTGTGCCCTGCTCTAGAGCCAGCATTTTCATAGAAGGAAATTAGTCAGCAGGCAATGGAGGAGAAAGTCTTCAGATAGCAGGAAAGAACACAAGCTTAATCCAGGGATTAAACTATAAAATTAGGAAAATGGCAGGATATACTTCAGCCAATGTTTGTGAAATTGTGGTTTATCTCCAAGGTGCAAACCTAAATCTTCGAGAGCTAAACCAAAAATGAACAAAGGAAAAATAAATAAACTATTCAGAACAAAATCAGGGTAACCAAGTTAAGTTTACATTATTTAATAGCTCCTTTCCACCATGTTTCTGAGTGTTTACATACTTTTACTTTAAAAAGTTATCAAAGTTGTAAAGATGCTTTTAAATTAATTTCAATACAAGCAGAGCAAGATTCAAGATCTTCCAATACCATTTAAGAGAATCTTAAAACCAGACATGTGTCATTAAGAATACTGTGGTTTCTGCAGACAGTAGCTACCATTGCTGCTAATAGTAATAGATGTCATGGGGAAAGGGAATTGTTATTTTTTAGTAAAGCCAGCGGGAATTTTTTCAATCAGATAATTCTTAGTTGGAAAACAGCAGTTTTTACAGGCACTTTTTTAGAAAGTTTCTTGGGATTGGTATGGGATTTCTGGTCAAAGCAGAAAGAAACAAAAAGAAACCAAAGAATAGTTTGGTGTCTGGAGCACTTTTACAGCATGTGGTGAAGACCAGATTCAATAACCCTTTTCTGGCTAACCTGCAACAGTAATGTGACCATAAAGTCCCCATTTCTGTCTAAAGCACTAGTTTGGTGTGTCTCCCTTCTGTTTTCAAGTAAAAAAAACCCCTTTAATACTGTTTCCATAATGACTGTGTCTTTCCATCTGTAACGTTTTTTTTAAATCTTCTACACAAATGATCCTCCAACCTCTCTAGTATGAATGAGAAACCTAATTAAGGAATAATTAACACCTGACTAAACAGAGAAAATATTTTATGTCTACACTATGAACACTTCCAACCATTTTGCAGAAAATAGCATCCCACCCAACAAACACCAAAGACTGTATGTATGTTTTCTCAAATAACCCATGTTATTCAGGAGTAGACATAAGACAGAGGCAAAAGTATTAGTTCTGAAAGAATTGCTTTGTAATAGAGGATCTACAATAAGGTCAAAAGGAAGCATTTCTGGATGTGTTCCATCACTTGATGTTCAGGAAACCATTTTGTATGACACAAAGGATTAGGAAAAATAAGCTGCATGACATTTATTTTGTAATTTTAACATTAATATCTGTAGAAACATTTTATTGTCAGTACAAAAGTTAACAGATTTTAATACTTTTTACCCAATTTAAAAAAACAAAACAAAACAAAACAAACAAACAACACCACCACATAAAACAGTGTAATTTGCATTCATATTGCATGGCCATATCAGTGTGAGCGTTCTGAAAGTAAAAACACAAGACTTCCGTAAAAAGATACAAAAAACAGTGATATTTTAGCAGAGGCCAGTGCTATACCTACTGTTATGGAATGGATCAGAAGGAAGTACTGGAGTCAGCATGAATTAATCCCTTAAAAAGATGCTGATATTCCTATGGCAAATTGTCATTATAAACAACTTCTCTCTTTTTAACTTAAGTTACAATAGAGGGATAGTCTGAAAGGCAAAAAGATCCAGGCCAGAAGATCTGGAATCTATTATCCAACTCAGGGAAGAGAACTGTAGATAATTTGATGCATGTGCAACTCCGGGTAGAAGCTCAGCTCCTTTTAGAGCAGTACGTTCCGCTATGGTTACAGATGAATTCTTGTCTTTCCTTACTTTAGGAACCCTCGTTAATATTTTCTTCTTCTTTGTGTGTGTGTGTAACAATTCTGCTTTTTGGCCACGGGAAACATTGCTAAAGAGTTAAATTGTTAAAGTGACAGGTATTGAGAATAAAAGACTTTCTTGTTAAAGGATTTGGTTTTGATAAGAATAATCATCTGACACTGCAGTTTTTAAACACAAATAAATCAAAAGTTTAATTCCCCAAAATTAGTTATATACTGTAAATATTTCTTTTTTTTTAAAGATCTGAAAACTAGTAAAGTCTGAGCAATATATCTACTAGTTCTCTGTGCTGCCTGCATAGAAATGCCATTTAAATTACAAAAACACAACCCTATAAACGATTAACTGTTTTGTACATTACCAATTAGTTAATAAATTAATGATATACCATTTTCCCTGAAAGCAAAGTATTTTCCACCTTTGGATGGTGAAAATTAAGAAATTCTGTGTAAGAACAGCATTTAGCAAATAGCTGTTAAAAAAGAGACTAATTTGCTAGGTGGATTGGGACATCCATTTTTAAATCAATACAAAAAATAATTCATTGTAAATATATATAATATATATTTATACATATTTTGAATATATTTACATACATCCAGCACCTATATACTGCATTTGTGCTCTGTAAGTGTGTGCCAACATATATTTTCTCCAAATATTACAAAATAAACAAGAAAGGCAGACCCAGAGTTTGCCTCAAGTCCCACTGGTCCATTGTACAAACAAAGTTTGTTGCAGCTTACAGGAAGCCAGGAAACTGATAGTGATGGGTATCTAGACACAGCTCATAAACATTCTTCTTTGTTGGGAATATTTAAAAGTCGCAAATTATGAGATTCTTTATGTAGGTTCTGACTGCTTTCCTCCAAGTTGTTGGGGTTTTTTTTCCTTTTTTTTTTTTTTCCTTCCATAGTTCATATGTACAAGCAGAAACATTACGGTCCTGGAGAAAAGATTCCGTTTTGTATATGGTAGGTAGCTTGATGTTCTTTTTCTTTATTCTTCTGTATTTCTTTTTCATGTTTTAACACTTCCATTCATGTGTTGGTACTTGGGAAGACAAGGTTCATAAGGCATTGGATCGGGAGAAAAAACAGAGTCATCACCTGAAGAACACGAACTCCTCGTGTCAGGGTAACTAGGTGAATACTGTTCGAGAGGTCCACTGAGGTCCAGATACTCCTATGACAAAAGAAACAAATTGCATTTTTAGACAGTAAGTAAAACTGAGACCAACATATTACCACTGCCTCAATTTGGCTTGATTATATATAGTGGGTAAAAGAACAGTTTAAAAATGACACTAATTTCTCTAACGCAATTGTGTTCAAAACTGCCTGTTGCTTAAATATCTCATAAAACAAGGAGCTTGAATAGAGAAAGAAAATCCAAACCAATAACACGGTACTTTTCTGAAGTCCAACATCACCAGCATTAGCCGCGTCAGTGGAAATAAACATGCCAGCCACATCAAAAGAGGACTTTTCACTCGCAATGATAAAAATGAAATTTCATCCTAAATAGAACCATTTTTCTTTAGCACATGGTAATGATTTGCAGAGGGAAAGATACTTCCAACTTTATATTCCTTTGGTCAGTTTGAATATCTGTTTTATATTCTGTGATATTAAATTTGTGTTTAAACAGGCAGTGGCATATGTGCAAAAAAGAACCGAAAGAAAAACAAAATTAATTTCACTAGATTTGGGATCTTTACACTACATATTCACGTGTGTGTGCAAGTGTGTGTGTGTGTGTGTGTCCCAGAGTAGCCATGACCAAAGCAGTCATTAAAAAAGGAAATAATATCTGCTGAATCCAAGTTTTGGGTTAAGGCTCTTTTGCTAGAAACAACAGTTTTGGCAGGAGAATAAAGTTATTTTTCCCCTTGAAATATTCCTTCTCTTTCAACTTCTAAAGGCAGCTGCATTCATTTAAACACAATCTCTTCATTTGCTAAACCACAAGTTATGATCGTACTGACGAGACGAGTCTTCCACCTCAGTCAGTATTTCAATGCTGCTGTGCTTAGGTTTTGGAGTAATTTTGTTCAGTTAACATGGTTTTTTTTCAGTCAGAAATTCAATCATTACCATATTATAGTTAAGAAATGGTCATCATTTTAAAAGACAGGGGGAATGTAAGGTTTAAAATGCCAACAAATACAGTAGGCAGCAAGAGAAGGCAGTATGGATCTGTGATTACTGCCTATCTCGCTGCCTGGGCTTTTAAAAGATCCACAAGGATGATGCTGACCCTTATTTATACATTAGCAAACCAGTCCTATGTGACCAGAAACAACCAACCACTTTCTAGATAGACAGAAGAAGAAAGTATTCCAGTATTTGAAGAAACAGGGCTTTCTCATGGGATGTCAGGCATAGTCATCATATCAAAAGGCTTGATACAATTCAGTTATGAATTCAGTACTGAAGGTGGGATCCTCATCCCCTCTCCAGCCTCCTTATCCAACATCAAGGGCCAGAGTCACATAAAGGGGCATAAGAAGTTTCCAGTATCAGGATGGTTCCCAGTGTTGATAGAACAACACAGCCATGAGGCTGACTCTTGGTGACTTCTGCTTATGCGGATTGGGGAAGCATTGCACGCTACTCTGGGAAACAGTGGGAATAGGGTCTTTTGGGTGGGGAAAAAAAAAAAACCACAAAACCAACAATTCCCCCCCCCCCCAAAAAAAAAAAAAACAAAAAAAAAAAAAAAAAAAAAAAAAAAAAACCAAAAAAAACCAAAAAAAAACAAAAAAAAAAAACCACCCAAAAAAAAGACCAACAAAAAAACCCAACAGGTGATGATTCAGCATGGAGAGGAGCAAAACATTGCCATTTAAGCAGAAATAATTACTTGCACAAATGCAGAAGATTATAGTATTGGCTGCCCTAACGATTTTTTTTTTTTTTGAGTTGTTGGGCAAACCTCAACAGTGTCATTTTGGGGGGAAAGGGAAAATGCCACCGTGGACTGGATAAGCAGAAGTATTGTCAGACTGATGCCTGAAGGACCTGCACTTCAGGAAAACTGTGCAGATTACACAAAATCAGAGCACAAGCACAAGCTATGGAGGAAAATGGGACACACTGGGGTTCTCAGGAGACACTGAGAAAGAACATGATGCGTTTTCAAGAATATAAAGTGTGCTGCAAAGACAAGTGAAATAATTTGCTTTCTTTGTCCAGGATAAATCAGACAAAAGCAATATCTTATGTTGAAAGATTAGAGATTAGGAAAAACTTTCAAGAACTAACACTAATGAAACAAAGCAATAGGCTGTCAAGGGGTGATGGGGAAATACAGCAGTGGAGATCTTTAAGGACAAGTTACATAAACATCTGTCAGGAATGACAAACGTACAGTGGATCCTGCCGTAGGCCGATCAGAAGGACTGGATGTGTTCCTGAACCTTTTTCCAGCCGTTTTCCCTATGATTCCAGTCTAAAGTAATTTACATAACCCTAAAGGCCTTTTCAGGTTACCTTTGAGATCATTCCAGGTCCATGAGCAGTACAGAATTGGGAAGGCAAGATGGTTAAACACACACAAAAAAGAAAGCAATATCCTCTCCCAGGCGCAGAATTGCAGCCCAGAACCTCCCTCTTGAATTTGCAAATGCATATCCAGTCCAAGCCACCCAGCACTCCGCAGTGGCAGCCAGCCCACCTCCAACCAGTCTTGTGAAATCATATATAAATTAGGCAGGAAAAGATGCAGTCAGTACTGGATGAGGGGAAAATGGTAACAGTTCGCAGAGCCGTGTTACCGACTCCGTAGGGAGCGCATATCCCTGCCTCATCTCTGAGCCATCTCTGAAGGTGCTGCTTCTTAGAGTAAACCTTACAAAACAGAATCCAGATAAGTTTACAGCTGCTACTGAAGCCAAAGTCTTTTTCAACCGGATCTACTGGGCAAATGACGATCATAAAAAAATGGCACTTCTTTACTCAGGCTCTCCTGTAATCTTTATTGCATACAGCCTTTCCTAATGCTGCTTGATAATCCCCTTGTTATTTCTCTGACAATTCTAAAAAATTAGAAAGTCATGTTGAGGACCAATATAAAGCGATCCAAATCCTTTTTTTTCTACCTTTCACCATTTCCCCTTTATAGAGAAGTGCTATAATCATAGCAAATCTGAAAAATTTATTTTGAAGTGATCAAATCAAGTTGTTGCAACTTTCTTCTGTAAGGGTTTTGTTCTTTTTTTTCCCTCCCATTATACATATCATTTCTCAGAAATGATACAAATTTGTAAAATATTTCTGGGGCACCAAGCATTTTCTCTCAAAAGAAGTTTCCACCAAAAGAATCAGCATTTCCATCACTTGTGATCTTCCTCAAAGGTGCACGTGATTTAGTGATAAGAGAACCGATTCCTGCGTGAATACCCTAATCAGTGTGTTCCTTCCTAAAACTAATAATATCTCAGACCTCTGAAAGAATGCTCTTCAAATAAAACCTTTTTTGCATTCATACATCCCAACCTGAAGCAGTGTTAGGCAGGACCTTTGGATAATTGGATGGCTGTTCGCACGTTCCCCGTGGGTCCTCGTTCCCTCCACAGAGAGCTCTTTCAGTGAACCTAATTCACTCTCAGACATATAATCTGAAATCTACCATTGACGAGTTCTCCTCTTCTGACCTAGATAACAGGCCTGGGAATCAAACTGAGTCGATAAATGAAAGACACCGTGAACTCTACATCTCTCCTTCACGTGAAACTCATGTTGAAACATAAACATTGCCTCTCAACCTGCCACATGCAATCCCTCGATACTGCTATGCTAAAAACATCAAAAGATGCAATGAGAAATAAACAAAAACACTTTAAAGATGTGTTTCTGTTTAGTTACATAAATCTAAGCATAATGGCAAGAAACCAAGGATTTCATAGGATACATAGTTTAGCTGCATGTAACCTCAGAGGACAACGACAAACAGAACAAGAAGAGAACTTGAGCAGGATTTCATAATTGAATAAATTCCATCTGTCTCCTGAACCATTTGTCCTGATCAGCAGCTTATGGAGGGAAACAATTTACCTACCTCATTAGTTGTGAGAGTGAGAATCCGATCCAAGTCTTCTACCAACTGTTTAAAAGTTGGTCTCTGTGAAGGCACAGCATGCCAGCAATCTCTCATCATCATATAGCTGTAAGAATTACACATTTTCTTGGCTTAATTAAAATCACGCGTCCTTCTCGTAAACCTTTTCCTACACCGTGAATGTTCCTCATCACAAGTAAACCAGCGAGCACCCACAGCCCTACAGCTGGGACCACTGGCTTTCCCAAAATTGCACAATACTCTCAATTCCCTCAAAGGTGCATTTCTACTCCTGTATCTCTCTTGCCCAGTGTCTAAATTACCTTTTTGTTGACCTGATTCTGTAGCCTTCTGTCCCAGGAATTTCAGTGGTATGAAATTACACATGCTTAAATATTTTCGCATGTTAGGGACTGCGGTCTTTGTGAAGTGATGAAATCAAAATCAGAAAAAAATTAAAAATGGTTAAGGGCTACACTGAAATATCAAAAAAGAAAAACACTCCCCTCATCACCAGGAGATAATGCTGTGTTAATGCAGAAATTCCCAGATGTATTTTGTTGTGTACAAAACCAGCCTGGTGTACCTTACATATGATTAGCGGTATGTGTGCCATTAACATGCAAATTCCTAAATGAGATTAAAATAAAACAAATATGGATGTAAAAACACTGATGAAGACTGGCTTGTAGTTGATCTCTTCTTTTTTCAATGGGATCACAGCAGAGTGTGTAAAGAAGTATCCACTGTCAAACATTTCCTGAAGACCTTTTCATACCTTTTCTTTACCTATCTACACTCACACATATATTTACAATTTTAGAGTCAAGCAATTCTGAAAACGTTTGATCCTGCCAGGAGTAGCATTAACCATGTGAATTCAGTACAGTTTATGCCCTTCCATCCTCGTACAGCAAATAAGGGTCCTTACAGTTCATTGGTGCAGTTGGCAGGTTTATCCATTCGGTGCCCTTCTTTAAGCAGCTTAAAAAGTTCCTCCACTGGGATTCCTGGGTAGGGCGATCCTCCTAACGTGAAGATCTCCCACATTAACACACCAAATGACCAACTACAAATCAAAGAGAAACCAGCATTAGAAGATCTGCCATTACTGCTGAAAACAGAGATGTGTCCGCGGCAGATTCAATGACTGCCAGTCCCTCTCAGGAGACGCTTAAATCGGCATCTGCCCAACTCTGACCACCCTGAGCGGGACGTCAGTCTGTGAAGTGCATCAGGTGCATGAGCAGCAGCAACAGGGACTGACCTGAGCATGTTCTCAAACACACTCTTCACCTTTGTGTGGTGTGCTCCGAGCACCTGAGCTTCCAAGGCTACTGCAAAGAACTGTGTCTTCACAGCTTAATTATTTACAGAACACTCACAGCTGAGTTGGTTTGCAATAATGTGGTGGGATATTGTGGAAAAACAGGCTGTTCAAAACAAAAATATTTTGCATCATTTTGCCTTTTTTTTTAATTAATTTTTGTTAGGAAATGAAGTAGGATCATTTTAAGCCAGTTTTCCTGCCTGCTTGCCACCTCCTCCAGAGCCTGCCTCATCACGCCTTGCTGGCGACCTACGGCTCTTTGGCAGGCGGCTTTGCCAGGTGAGCAACAGCACGCAGCTTGCACTGGCTCCCGAGCTTCTCTGAAGCTCTCCTAGCTTTGCAGCAGTGTATTTTAGTAAACTGTTTGCACAAACTTACAATAATATTATCTTTAGCCGTCTTCAAAGCCACCATGGGGCCAAGAGCCTCCGAGTTCCAGCACTGACATACTCGTGCTCACTGGCTGCTGAGGAGCTCAGAGCGACTTTCAGTCCTGAACCAGTGAAGTAGCTTACTTCACATTCACTTAAATATTTTGCCAAGATGTTATTTTAAAACAAAAGTTTGACCCACCCTTAACCTGTATATATTTTCCTTTCGTAAGTAATGTAAAGATTGCAGGAAAAGCCTCAGTAAATGCTCGTCTCAAGGAGAGAGCAGCTCGGGAAGTGCACCCAGATTAAAGAAAGAGGAGATGCCTCTTATTTTCTCCACCCTGCCCTTTTTCTTTTTAACGCTGCACTGACATGCATAACCTTTTACACCTGTGCTGGGAAGCATCCAGCCCTTTACAGTTAATAGCTTCTCTTTGAGAAATAAAAAACATAAGATCTTCATCTGCATTGCATAAAAAATACACGTCTACTTCAAGCACAATGCAGATGAGTACTGTAGACAGGCCTAGGAAACTGTAATAGGAAGCAGAATAAATCCTGAGCGGTTGCATCAGCCAGCAACTCCGTGCACACATTAAAAGATTTTGAAGTGTCAGAGTCCAATGATTTCCTACTCCATGTGAAGTACTGCTGGGAAGCAACAACACTTGAAAAATCAGAGAAAATTTTTCCAGTATATCCAGCCTAAGTTTTATTATACCTAATCTTAGCACAAATTTTTATAAGAAGTTTTCAGGAACTTTCTTTTCTTTCTTTCTTTTCTCTCTCTCTCATTTTTTTTTTTTTTTTTTTTCCAAATCTGAAGGAAGTCCAGAGTATGTCAAAAGCCAAGCAAATTAGATAGACTCTTTGTAGCTGCACATCCGTAAATAAGTTCAAGGGGGGAAACTTCCGCACTGACAGAAGGAGGTTAGCATTTTCCACCTTTCATGTGCTTTGAAGCTGGGCAGATTAGTAACAGAGCACTGGTTAGCAGTCTACCATAAAATCCTCACTTTCTAAGGGTAAGTCCTGCTCTGTCTATTAATATGTGAAACAGAATGAAAACGCTTAAAGGTAAAGGACAACAGGAAAATACATTTAAAACATCCCACACTTTAACAAATACAAACCAAAACAACCCTCCTTCCCACCCCCCCAAAACTCCATTCAAATAAGGCCACTTACACATCACTTTGATGCGTGTAAACTCTGTCAAACAGAGCTTCTGGAGCCATCCACTTTACTGGAAGCCGTCCCTGTAAGTTTGGAGGGGAAGGGAAGAAAAATTAAAATCGCAGCAATTTACAGGATAATTTCAACAAAATTTTTTTTATAAAGGTTAATCAATTCTCAGAGAACAGTCTGCTAATGCAAACCAGCACGTAATTCACCTTTAAAATTTTCAGGGGAAAAAAAACCAGTAAATGGGCTAAAGTAGGGAGACCATTAAGAAAAATGGATATAAACATTGAAGATAAAATTAGAAGCATTGAGGGCTCCCAAAAAGTTCCCAGACTGCTTGCTAGGAGAACAATGGGATAAGCAGATCAAAATTAAAAAGATCATTCCACTTTTAAAGACAAAAAACCCAATCAATAATCTCTGAAAAATAGGCCTGCCTACAAAAATAAGTTGATCGCTAAACCCAAGAATTTTGTTTTCCTGGTCCAGCTTTTGCAGCGACCCAAAGCTCACAGTCACAACTGCCTGTTGCTTTGCAAGCAGTCTGCCCTGCTCAGAGCCCAGGAACCGCACTAAATTTGATACAAAGAAGGTGCAATTCCCTCCAGTACTGATGTATCCATACCTGGTTGCTCTGTCTTTTGGAAGTAGGCAGATATTACCATTAAAATGCCATTAATCACTTAGTGCTTTATTTTCATAGATAAGCCACTTAACATGACTGTTAGTAATAATTCATATTTTACACAAAATATTCAAGTCTGTAGAACGGAACGAGTTCTGCAAAGTTCCCATCAAAACCAAGTGTATGTAGTTCATCAGGATCTTAAGAGATCCCCTGAGAAGGAGATGTAAGCTGCTCAAACCAGGCATCAATAACTATATCTGAAACATTTTATCTTGATTTGATACAGGTCAAACAGCAAAATGGTGACAGAGTGGGGAGTAAAAATCAAATTTTTCAACCTCTCGCCCCACTTTGATACTACTGCCATAGCTTGTACATAAGAAGCTAAGTACAGGCAAAAGGCATAAGGCTGTATGTGGCATTACCACACAAACAGGTTTTTTATTATGGTTATTGCTAGCACTGGTTATACAGTGTTTTCCAAGATCCTAGGCTTGGTACAAAATGAGCTGGAATCAACAGGAATATTTCCACTTATTTCAAGTGATTGGAGTCAGGGACACACAAAAAAAACAATTCTTGTATTTTAGAATTTCTAATAAATCATAAAATACACAGCCTCCTTGGTTATCTTTTTAACTCATTGTCACTATAAGAGGGGACAGAAATGCTTATGTTCTTGATCCCTGTTTTCTGTCTGTGAAGAAAAGTGAGGCTGCTGTACAAGAAGCCCATTAAGTTTATAAGCATAGTTTTGAAGTGAATCATTGAAAGAAACACTTGTTTCCAGAGATAAAAAAACCATCCACTTACATTAGTAGTCTTTTTATAATAATCTATATTGTTGATGTCTCTGGCTAAACCAAAGTCTGCTATTTTCATGACATTATTTTCAGTTACCAAAACATTTCTTGCAGCCAAGTCTCGATGGATACACTAGAAAGAAAAGAAAAGGCCCGCTGAATTAACTGCTGTAGAAGTGAAATTACCTCTGCCCCATGGCTAAGTCTCCTTTACAGATTTTAACCTAAATCACAAGGTGGGAAAGCCACACATTTACTACAAGCCTGTGAAATATGATTGTCTTAATTACTGCAATCCATCCCCTCAGCTGGTGTTTCCAAGTTGAACAATGAACCCTAAGAAGCCTCTTAGAAAAGCCTGGTTTATTTAAGACATATTTTGCTAAGGCTGAAAGCTTGGGTGGTGACCCAAACCGTGCCACGCTGTTTGTGATTCACTCTCGGTTACACGTGCCCAGGTACAGGTATTGCAGCACTTTCATTACAAATACTGTTAATGAGCATTTTATTAAGTTGCTTCTCTTAAATTATATCATCTCACCAGAGCTAAAACCTGACAGTCTGGATCACTGCAACAACTTTTACTATAAAAGATCTTAATAATAGATACAACCACAGTATATAATTTTAAACTAGGTGTCTAGGGTGTGTGTATTTACTTCAACCATGAAACTATAACAATTTAAAAAAAAAAAAAACAAAAAACAAAAAACCAAAAACCAAACCTAAAATAACACAATCTGTTTGCTTTTTAACCAGCTTTGATACTAAAACTAAAAATGTTACCTCCTCAGAGATTTTTCCTTTGTGTCAGCATTATCCTGAAAACTTGCAAGTGATTCTTGACGCTGAAAGGACATTGTGACTGCTCTGGATATTATTCCTGTGTTTAAGCAGCCTTATTAGGGTTGATGGCAGCAGAGGCATGGTAAGAAACATTGTATTTGGAATCCCCCCAGGACATTCTACTTCTTTTCAAGTTAATATCTTTTTTTTTTCTCCTCCTCAATTTTGGATTACTCTTTATGTTGTCCTCTTTATTTCAGCATGTGCATAGACATGCTGGACTGAACCACTACAAAAAAACTGTACAACAGCCAATTTCTTTCTTGCATTATAACTTGCCCCAGCAATTTTCTGAGATCTCTTATCCTGCATGGGTAAAATGAGCCTACAAAGCTTCTGCTCCTCACTGGGTTAGTCATGGGGAACCGCCAGGAAAAACCTGCTCCAGCAATGCCTTCATATGTGCAGGACCAGACAACAGTACATGCTTTCAGCATCAAGTCAGTCTTCTAATTCAGCATCAGCAATGCTACAGTAGCAGAAACAACATAGGCCAGCCTTCCTACTTCCCTGTCCCTGTTCTAAAACCCTTCAAGAACATCTTCCGAGACACTACGAACTCAATTCAGTTGCCCAAATAGAAGTACACGTTGTCATCTGAGATGCCCTGTGATATCCAGGGTATCTTGATGAGACTACCAGGGACAACACAGGATCTAGGCCCGTGCCTTTCCAGAGCGGCAGGCTGGGGGTACCACAGAGCATCTCAAATGGCATGTAACACCTCTGAGCGAATCCACCAAATGATTCAAACCCTGTTATCTTCTGTCAGTATATTTCTGCTTTCTCATACCCTACAGTTTTAAAACTGAGACTCTTCCTGTCTTCAAAATGGTGCCATTATTGATTTTCCTATCTGACAGGTTTCACAGCTGACCCTTTGGCCCTAATGATTTGCTGTCTCTTTGCAATGATCTGGGCCAGTCTCTGTATCTGGAGCTCCCCTGTCATTCTTGGCAATACTAGAACGATGGAGAGGACATGTCAATGGAACTTTAAAAAGCATCCATCCAATTTAGGAACAACATCCCATTTCCAATGTACAACTGCTTGTAAGGCAAAGATTTTTTTTAAGGCAAGAAGTAGGCGCCCAAAAATCTTCTTTACATATTTCTCCCCCCCACCCCCTTTTTTTGTCTCAGTGAGCCATTTATTGCATTGAAATAACAAGAACACTGGCTTTCTCACAGTTCCTGAATGATGGAAATACCGTGAGAAGACCAGCTCTCTTATTATTGCAGCTCAGCAAATGGATCCCTAAGGGGAAAAGAACTAGTGAAATACAAACAGAAATGGTGGGATATCTGAAGAAGCGGAATGAGCAGTTTTACTATGTGCTGCCTTTGTTTTCCTTCTGCCCTCTGCCTTGTGCAATGCCTCACATTCTGTCAAGTTCAGCGCAGCGCTCATCAAGTGTTTTTGCAAAGGAACTGGATCAAGGACGAAATGGTTCTGCCGCGTGCATCTGTGAGTGCCACTTCTTGGCAGTGTCCTACAAAAGCACTTCAGAGCTTCTCAGGTAGATGCTTGTTCTCAAGATTTGCCAATCAAAAGATTTATTTTTTCCTTTCACAACAGTTCTATTTTTCTTGGGACATGGCTCGTTGCCAGGCAAATGTTTCATTAGTCTTAGAAAGAGATATCCTAAGGTGCTTTACCTATACAATACTCACACTTACTTCATTAGAAGATTTTGTCTCGGTGTCATGCATGTCTCCCTGCCTACCCTACTGCACTGAGAATTACTATTTCAAAAGAAAAGGATAAAAGCAAAATTAGACCTTGATTCCCCCCCTCTAACCTCTGCAAGTGCAGAAAAGCAATAAAAAAAGTCATGACTCTACACAACAGGAATGGAAGTTTACACTCAGCTCTGGTCTTTGGTGAAAAACAGGTCCATACTTGGGAGTGGACACGACTGGAAATTGGTACAAATCCCACTAACCACTCCACACCTTGCAGGAAGTGCTTATCGTCAATATCTGGTGCTCTGGTTTAGCCATCGGGTCCAACCACCACCCAGGGTATTCATGATTGCTTGTCCACCAAGCCACAATATGTTTACAGAATTAGTTATACAGGGCTATTTAAGGTTTCCTAACTATAATTTCATCAAATTACTGGTTAAAAAAACCAAACCCAAATAAAAAAAAAAAAAAAAAAAAAACAAAAAATAAAAACAAAAAAAAAAACCCAAACAAACAAAAAAAAAAAACAGTTGAAGAAAAGTTGAGGAAATAAGCATCTAGTGACATGACAGGATAAATAAATCCTTTCAACGAGCTTGCTCTCCCGACAACCACCAGTTCTAAGTAAAGTGCCTAATTTAAGTGACTAAATCACTCCATTTATTTTTGCCTCTTCTGTTCACAATTTTTGCTCTGGCATCTTTTGGTCTTCTCAGCTCTGCCTGTTATCATTTTGCAAATCCTTCCACTAACAGAATTAATTTATTTTACATCACTGTGTGAGCTGATTTGGTCAATTTGACTGGAGACAGAAGGCAAATGGAGGCTGTTGCCTCATGGGTGGAGTAATGTGACTTGTATAATCAAGTGACCACCTGTGCTTATGAATTCAAAGTGCAGATATGTACACAACATTTACTTTAAACAATCCATTCTGGGCCTCATTTTAGCAATGCCATTAAACAGAGATTAAAAAATTTAAGCGTATGAATTTTCCCACTGATTTTCAAGAGTATAGATTATGCAACTTGTTTGAGAAAAGTCCTTCGCCCAGCAAATTCCTGAACACAAACGAGATGAGAACAAAACTGAACACGAAGAAGTGCCAAACCAATACGCATCATGCACTTTGTGCAATATTTGCTCAGTTCTACCTACTTTTTGTGAAGCCAGGTACTCCATGCCTCTTGCCAACTGGTATGTGCATGACACTAAGTCCTTGAATGTCATCTGCTCTTCTGGTACCCTGTTAATATCAAACGAATACTCCATCCCCGGGGGGCGGCGTGCTCGCAGGTACTCACGCAGGTTTCCTTTGGAAGCATATTCTACTATAACGTACAGTGGACCTTAGGATAAAGAGAACCGTGTGAAAACTGGAGTAAGGTCAAAGGGTAAAATGTTTTTATGTTAAGAAGCTTTTAGCATTCTATAATAAATGAACTGAATTAATAAATGTTTAACTGTGAAATCAGTAAGCACAACTTGAAAGAAAAAGGAGGTCTGGACTTGGCAAAGTGACTGGCCCAAAGCTCCACAGCAGGATAGTGGCAGAGCTACAATTAGTGGCTGAAGGTACCTAAACCCTGTCCCAGTGCCTATTCCTTCCAGACCATGCCATGTACTGAAAAGCAAGTATTTTCAATCAAAAAATGGTATGAGATCTCAAATAAGGGGAAAGTGCTTCTTAAGATTTTTTAATTTCCAGAGTTTTATGCCATTCTGCATCGCTTTACATGACATAATTAGCTTTTAATAAAAACACTGTGGTCTTTAGAGAGTAAAAGTGCTCATTTCAAATTCATGGGATACAAGTTCCACTCAAGCTGGACTGACAATTCAGAACAACAGGCGTGGGTAAAGCCCCTGTAAAATGTCATTTTTTTCCCCTACAGCAAGGGATTAGAGAGTTTTCATATGATATAGTACCCTTTCTCATATTAAAGCTGCAAGTATAATGAGAGACAGAAGTTAAAATATTGCTGCTAAGCTAGGGAAATATCTAAAAATCCCATCACGGCATGACTGCTTCCTTAAAAACTCTTGAAAAATTATGATTAATGAGACTTTTGCAGACCTGCTGGAAAGTCCTGGTTTACTTTCTTTTCTCTACTTACCATCCTGGGTACAGGCTCCAAGGAGATTGATGATATTTTTATGCTTCCCAATCATCTTCATCATCTCCATCTCTGACACCAGGTCAGACAGATCTTTTTCTGTAGCATCATCTGTACAAGATACAGGTTCAGTTCATATTTTCTAGCATGCCAGCCTGAACTTCACTAAGGCTCACCAGTCGGTGTAAAACATGTGTGCTTCAAAACGCAGAAGATGGGATTTGTTTTCCAGTATACACTATACATTATAAAAATTCATATGTCATGTCCTAACAAAAAACAGTCTCAATCTCTTCGATAGACTGACCATCTCTTCAGTGTTATGAGGCAACACAGTAATATCAGACATAAAAATGCTGTCCTTAGCTATCAAACCTCCAATAACTATGCCTTTCCTGCAAACCAACCTTACAGTTACATTCAAAATAAACAGGCACCGACCACCTGGACTGAATGGGCTAGGAGCGACACATGGACAGCCTCTGATATGAACTAAACTAAAAGCAGAGAGACCCACACAATGCTAATACATCTCCTGGCCCCTAAATACTCACTGCTCAAGATAAACAGGCTGTCAAGGGTGCAGATTTACACCCCAAACTGCTGAATGCTGAGGTCAGCTATGTGCTCTTTGACCCCCACCCCCGATGACAGAGTTCAGATGCCACAAAAGAAACTTTCTGTGGATGAGAACCGCCGTATCACCCATTCTGATCCCTAATCACCCAATTTTCTTACCTTTCAACATCTTCACCGCCACAGTCACCGCTTCTTTTGGCCTGTCTTTGTCAATCCCCACCGCTTCGGCCATGACAACTTGCCCAAAGCAACCTTCTCCCAGGGGTTTACCCAGCGTCAGCCTGGAGGTGTAAACAATAGATTAACACACAGCATCTGGTGAAGGGATGCAGCCAGTGAAATTCCAGGACTAAATATAAAAAGCTTTCAACAACTTGCTGTAGCATGAAGCATTTATCACATGGAACTAATGAGACTCTTGGTGCGCATCGGTTTTCACGCGCACTGCAGTATGTTTTCTTAGGGACAACATAGCAAGCATCTCGTACGGGCAGATCAGTTCCTAAACCCAGCTTTTAAGCTCTCCCTCTCCTCGTAATAAGAGGCTGTGCTCGATGGCTACCAGGGAGACACAGTGTGGAAGGGCAGAGCTTTCAAAAAGCAGACTGCGGCTGAAATTCAGGAGCAGCAGCAACATGCAAGCTTCTCCTGTCATTGTAACACAACCGGTCATTGTCTTTTTCACATTGACTGCAAGGAGATGAAAGAAAAATTTCTTTGCATGTGTTGCCATGTGGTCACTTTCAGGCAGCTGATGATTTGTGTGGTAAAGCGTGGTATTAAGAGCAGGGGGATGTTTCAAGTACTATTAACTCCTGTGATATAATGGCATGGTGCAAACAGAAAGGAAAATCAAACATGCTCTCAGGCAGCTTAATTTTAGCTCAAAATTCATATTCTTGCTTTCTGTTTGGGGACGCAGGCCGTGAACATTTGCCTAATGATCTCTTGCGCCAAAGGGATTAGACAGGACAGAGACTGCAAGGCAGTAGACACCATGTTTGGATGCAGCTGCGGATAATTATCACACCCATTTCTCTTTCTTGCGGCTGATGAGGTGGCCAGACAGCCGCCTTCTTGTGGGACAGAGGAGGGAGGATGAAGGCAAGAGAAGGCTCGGGAGGGGTTACTGCTGCGAGAGCCCGGGTGAAGGCACCCGTGATGCTCACATGCCTTGAACGGCTGCCAGGAGCTGCCTTGGCTGCCGCTGCCTCCAGCTCCGCTCTTCTGCTGCAAGTCCGGGTGCGGCTCACGCAGAGGCGACGCTCTCCCTGCCTGGCCGCACGAGCGGCAGCACAAAGCCAGCACCTCCGTCGGACAAAGCACTTGGCAGATCTGAATGTCCCCTACAAGCCGTCTTCTCCACAGCCTCTCCACCCACAGCAAGATCGCTCTTCTGACATCCTCGCACATTCCCCCAGCGCTTTGATCCTTTAAGGGGCGAGACGGGATGCTTTATTTACCCACAGCTGGGTCTAGCACGGAGGCTGTTTCTTGGCTGCGGGCTCTTTGCTGCCACAAGTGTCATGTATGAGGGTAACAGAAGATGCCTCCTGTCTGCAGCACCCAGGCTCTGCTCAGAGAGCGGGAAGCAGAGACTGGGGGAAACTGAAACTCAATTACAATAACCATATCAACATAAGAAACCTTTTAAAAAGAGCAGAGACTAACTGAGCTACACAAAACGCAATTTGTGGAACATATACCTGGTTGCAAAACCTGCTCAGCTCTAACATACAGACACAGAGATGTCGATCTCAACTTTAGAAGGATAAAAAGATAAAATAAAAAAGGAACTTCAAAACCTCTGGGAAAAATCTTTTTGGTTCCAGTGTAAATGCTTAAGCGCCACATTGAGGTTCCGTAACTCACAGAAACTATCTTACTCCAGAAGTGGTGCTGTGGCAGAAATCAGGGAGGGTGCTTGGCAGGTTTGATGCTTCTAATGTTATCCAGTGTAGGGGCCAGATTCAGATAAGCATTTTCATAACAGGGTTCTTAAAGTCTTGGCTTTCCATGGTCAAAAGCAGGATTCACAGATGTAGGGACTCATTCTTAAAAGCGAGGACTTCTGTTTTCCCCCATGAAATACAGGGAGAGGTTGTCACACCGTCAACAGAAGAGCGTTAGACCAGGGCTAAGTGGTTTGAAAACCCCGCTTATCTGCTCAGGCACAAGACAGAAGTGAGAGGTGGTTTCTCCCGAGGGCAGCCCGCAGACTCCTTGTCAAATGTGGTCTTTGCCTCGGTGAGAATTCCTCAAGCTGTTTGGGATTGGTTTCTAAAGCAAACATGAGTTTAAAAAGGTGCAAAGACTGAAGGGCAGCGTATGCTATGCTGAGGTCATCCTGCATTTTCTCCAGAACTAAAATTGAATTTAGGATCTTGGCAGAGAACAAACATTTGCATTGGAAACTGGTTAATTTATGTGCTATTGCCCTGCTAGGACTAAAGTAACAAACCCCTCATTGTATGCCGCCTGCCCCCCAACCTAATAAACTGCCTCTAAATAGCCTCCTTTCATTGCAAATCTGCTCCACCTACATTTGTGCTGAATGCTGTTTTTAAATGTTTAGCACTCTAAAATTTTCCGCATTTAGTGTAACCCCCCAGGGTATGGGCTGACATATACAGGCCCCCACTGTTGACTAGAATACTGCAGGTGGCAATTACAGCATTTTGCACTAGTTTTCAGCTACATCATTAAAATAATTTCCAGAACAGTTGTCAGGACGTTCAAAATTACAGCTCTTCTATCCAAAAGTTACAACGCTGAACTTTGAAAGAGAACTGATCATAATAAAAGGTGTTATTTTCTCAAAGCCACCTACAGACTTCTTAAAGTTGTACTAACTTTAATATATAATCATCGTTCTACCTGTGTTAACATTATCTCTCTTTTACATGCTTTTTTTGTATTAAGAAATATGGTTACAGCTTTAATTAGATTATTCAGCAGCTCATTTTACATGTTAGTGAACAGACTTTGAAGAAAATATTACGTGGCCGTATGAATTTGCATGTATCGAGATTCAGTATGCTCTGTTTGAAACCTAATACTTAAGCCACAGAAATTGTGTATATATGTACACAATATGCAAAATGTCCCTCTAAATCGAAAACAATCATCTCCATTAATGCAGACTACTACAAAACCAACAGAATCCTACCCAGGACGTCCTGACAGAAAGAAAAGATTGTCTAATACCATATTCTTGACTTTCTCTATCACCTAACCTGATATTTTATTACCTATTTTATAAATATTAAACAATTAAGTTTAATATTTCAACCAAGAAACATAATTTAATGTACAGAGGTATTACTTGGGGAACTCTCAACTGCCCTTCAACAATGCTTGTATGTGGACATCTCTCCTAATCTAAATCATATATGTTTTGAAATAACATTTCAGATTCACTCCTTTTGTAACAGAGGAGTTACACTTCAGCAGGGTATCTGAAAACCTACCAGAAGTCTGAAAATAAGATCAGAGCGACAGGCAGAGAAAATTCAGCTTCTACTTAAAAAAAGACTGATTCCAGATAATTGAATTGGATCTTGATCTTCAGAGGAGGTTCAGGTAACTGAGATTTTCTTTTAACTAAAGAAACCCAGGGAGACATTGGGAAAGATGTTTCCTCTCATACTATGTCAGGTTTTTCAGACGTGTAGGTAGTGTTAAGAGAAACACGCTACATACTTATCTCTTGGAAACTCCCATTTTGGGTCTTCTGGCAATTCATATTCCGAGACTCCTGCCAGCATGGGGGCATCCGCAGTAGAGGAGAGGCGAGTAGTTATCCTCACCAGAGGTGTGTTGGAATTCATGGAGGAGCTCGAGTCGGCCGACACCTGTTGTTGCAATACAAGATGCAAAAAGGAAAAAAAAAAAAAAAAAAAGGCAGAGATGTAATCTCAACCCAATATCTGAAAAACAGCAGTACCTGATAACCAAGCCAGCTCAGAGCAGTGGTATTAGGAAAAAGTGGCTGAACCTACAGTCTTGTCTCTAGTGCACTATTCTCACCCATTCACCCTCCCTTGTAAAGCACAATACTGACTCTAACTTCTGCCAAGGCTGTAAGTCTGTCCCACAGGTTGAAAACCCTCGAAGTTTTTAATACCTTCACTCAGAAGATAAAACAAACAAACTTTTCTTTCTTTTTGTTTATCAAATTAATATTTTTTTAATCAACTGAGAGTATTTACATTGCCACCCTCAAATACCTAAGTGGGCAGCTTATACCATGAGCAGAGATTACCAATAAGCTCTCCCTTCCACTCACTTCCAGTTGTCTGTGTCACCATTTCTTTTCCCAAATTGGCACACAATTTACTATTTTTTGATATTACTATTAGATTTAAATTTTGGTTTTTTTCTAATTGAAAAATGGGTTTTTTGCAAAGGCTCCCATATTTGTCATCACTGCCAACGATCAAGGTTACATACATGTTACTGTACAGGAAATGTTGGATTTCCTCACACCAGGTCCTGCACTTGGGTCACGACAACCCCATGCAACGCTACAGGCTTGGGGAAGAGTGGCTGGAAAGCTGCCTGGCGGAAGAGGACCTGGGGGTATTGGTCAGCAACTGGCTGAACACGAGCCAGCAGTGTGCCCAGGTGGCCAAGAAGGCCAACAGCATCCTGGCTTGTATCAGCAATAGTGTGGCCAGCAGGAGCAGGGCAGGGATGGTGCCCCTGTACTGGGCACTGGTGAGGCCACACCTCGAATGCTGTGTTCAGTTTTGGGCCCCTCGGGACAAGAAGGACATGGAGGTGCTGGACCATGTCCAGAGAAGGGCAAGAGAGCTGGGGAAGGGTCTGGAGAACAAGTGTGATGGGGAGCGGCTGAGGGAGCTGGGGGGGTTTAGTCTGGAGAAGAGGAGGCTGAGGGGAGACCTTATCGCTCTCTGCAACCACCTGAAAGGAGGTTGTGGTGAGGTGGGGGTTGGTGTCCTCTCCCAAATAGCAAACAATAGGACAAGAGGAAACAGCCTTAAGTTGCAGCAGGGGAGGTTTAGATTGGATGTTAGGAAAAATTTCTTCACCGAAAGGGTTGTCAAGCATTGGAACAGGCTGCCCAGAGAGGTGATGGAGTCGCCATCCCTGAAGGTGTTTAAAAGATACGCAGATATTGTGCTTAGGGACATGGTTTAGTGGTGAACTGGCAGTGTTAGGTTTACAGTTGGATTCGATGGTCTTAAAGGTCTTTCCCAACCTATACAATTCCATGATTCTATATTTTCTAAGCATTCAATATTGAAAGCATGAAAAAGCTATCACAATAATTGGGGGACACTTAAGTTTTCAGTTAACTGCATTCTTAATTAAAGAATCTGCAGGCAATGTAGAGAAGAGCTCATAAAAAAATTTAATGTCCAATGTTCTGAAATGTAATTCACTTTGGAGTATGACTTCTCATCGGCCTCAACAACATTTTCCTTAAAGAATCAAAGGTACTTAATGATAAATGCTTTGAAAAAGGAGGCAGCTATTCCATCGATGTAACAAAACTTGTTTTGCTGTGAATGGTGTATCTTCTACAAGGCTCCTTCCTCAAACTTGCAAGCAGCAGCCTGCTGTCTGCTGACCTCAGAGTTTCAAGTGAATACAAACACAAAACAAAAATGCTTGTATTGCCAGTCTTCTCATCCTTTAAGTATGAATCCTCCTCCTCTCTTCAGGCCACGACTGTCTTGGCAAGCCCAAATCTGGTGGCTAAGGTGGGATGAAGGTTGTTTCACAATGCCATTACTGGTACTCGTCCTCATATCAGGCAACCGGAGGTGCTTCTCAGACAGCATTATTGGGACCTTGCCCGAGCTGGAAGCCTAGAGCATCAGAATAACTACCACTCTCGACCTTCGTCCTCATCACCTGGAGTCAACTTTGACACCAGGTTTGCTTATGTAAAATGTCTCTAGGCTACAATTTTGTTTCACAAGTCTTATAACTACATTTAAAAAAAGCAATTATAAGCAAACAGATCCTAATAGCATTAAAGTGCAAATCAGTGACACACAGTGATGTGAACACAAAATCCTCTTGTCTCTATGACACCTGATAATTCCAACTTAATGCTCCCTTTTATTAAGTCCAATTAACAAGTACCATGTCTCAGCCCACGGATTTACTTGAGCTCCTCCGAATGGGGCTGAAAGCCTTTTGCAAGTCATGGTCTTACACAATGTATTTTGACAAGACAAGGCTATGGCTCTCAAACAAATTTCTCACCACAACTCTGACCACCTGTTTTGTTTGAGAGGTCTTTCTGCAGGCAGACATCCTCAAACCCATCTCCCAAATCGGTTTGGTTTCTTGACACATTTTTCTAAGACCAGAGATCAAGACTGGAAAGAGGTTTCATAAGGAAGAAAGTGTTAAGGATTGTTGTCAAAAAATTAACCTTGATAACCAGTTTTGCAGCTGACAATCCTTTCCTGATATCGGAAGCTCCACCTTCTGCATGCAAGATGTGGCGTCTATGGAACAAGAGAGTATAACTGCACAAATAAGGCTACCACTCAAAAAAGGAAGGTGGACCGCTTTCCCCTTCATTCATTCCACCATCATTAATGTTAATATTTACTTTCAGCAAATATAAGTACCTGGCACATTCCTCTAGGATAATAAATACGGTGACCACTTGGGATACAAACAGAAAACTACTATTAAGGGACACTCCATAGCTCTAGATACATCAGTGAGTGAGTACTAAAGAGAGTCCTTCAAGAGAGATGCTGCCATGCCCAGTCTACAGAAGGGAACACACCTGCTGGAGCTGCATGGCAAGCCAGCATGGGAACCAGGGCTAGAATTAGACTTTTGCTTATTTTTTGCTAATTTTCATTATTTCATTATGGTTTTAAAAATGATGCTTCATGAAATGAACCAGCTCAGCGCTAAGAAATGTGCAAATCTCCATGAACAATGTGGCAACTCCTCTGTCCCCCACGACTTCTCCTGAATTTCACTTTTCTGTTATTTCTGATTGCCTTTTTTTCATCTCTCACCACAAACCTACTAATACTCAATGACCACTTCTTCCATATTTCCAAAATCCACCCACTATTCTCCAGCCATTCTACCAAGATCTTATTCAAATCTTGATTCTTATTTATTTATTTAAGATTGCCTTTACTTCTCGCCTTTCTTTGCCATTATAGCCATTGTTTTCATGGGACATAAGGAAGGCATGGAAGTGAAGCTGCAAAATTTAGATGATACCCCTTATGTATCAGAAATGGCCCAAAATGTTCTGGAGTCTTCTTTTTTTTCCATGAATACAGTATGTGTATTAGACACTGTTCAGATCTCTGACAGAGTTTCATCTTTTCACTAGCTCTTACACTCACAATTCAGAAGTCTTAGCATGGTTAAAACCTATAAATGTAAACTTGCAATGAACTGAAATACTCTGGTGATGCATTTCAAACAGAAGTTAAATAGTAATAATGTGCAGACAAAACAGATGAAAGACTCTACCAATTTCCCTTTTAACACAATTGCACGTTTACTTCACACAATAACTGGGTGATGGCCCAGAGATGCTGTAGGTAACCAAAGTGCATTAACGTGGATAGGAATGATGAGAAATCCAGAGGAACTACTCAGTGTCTGGGAGAAGAAAAATGGACTGCACTTCCAGGGAATATTCTTCTGATTGATTAACTGGAGCAGTACAGTTACAGGAGCTCAAGGGCTATAAAAATCCGCTCCAGAAAAGATGAAGCCAACCCAGGCTGGCCTGTGGTTGGAGGAGATTTTCTGTTTCAAAATGGCCTTTCATGTTTTCTGCAACAGTAAAGAATTAACCTTTGAACTCATCCCTTAAGCATCTTTTTTCACTGCCTTAGAGTGCACTATAAAACAATGAGGGAAACCCTACCTACTCCAAGGTCAGCAGACATGGTCAACTTTAATCTACATGTATAGATTTAAGTAACAGCATATAGAAAGCCTTTTTCCAGCTTGCTACTTTCCCCTTTTCACCTGCAGCACCACTCTCCAACCCCTTACCATGCAGGTTCCAGAACCAGTGACTGTCCTGCCATGAACCCCACATTTCAGCTGTGGAGTTGCTTTCAAGTATGTGGATGCTCTTTTTGCTTTCAGTTATGCAAAGATTCAAGGTACACAGGACACAGGCATAACAGAGGCCATATGAGTTTCTGCAGCAAGCTTGTAATTGTACAAGGCCAATATACAGACTCCAGGGCCAGTTTGGGTGTACCAGGTGTCAAGAAGCAGCAGCTGGACATCTAGTCAAAATGCATGAACTTCTTGGGCAATCACTCAGCTCACCAACATGGGCTTCTTAGAGATAAAGGAATAAAGCAGAGCCAGGGCAGTGAAGCAAGGAAGGGCACCTGATGTAGGTGAATTAGACATCTTCAAGGTCTACTCACTGTGTTGGTGATGGCTGTTTTCAGTGATGACACTACGCTAAGGAGGTATTTTGAGTGCTTAATTAACGCGAGGAAGGCAGAAGTCAGCTTGACTTGAGCAGAACACTGAAAAGACTATTGTGGTATATATTAACCTCAACAGGAAGGTAGACCTCCACCATAAAATATTCTTTGTATGCTTCCTTTTTGCTTTTAGGAGGCCAGAACCGAGAAAAGTACTGGCCTCAGACAGATCTTTAGCTCCAAATCTGCACTTCAGAAGGAGAAAAGTCCACTGTGTCCAAACCTCATGCACCAATGCATTATTATATCCCCGTTTTAACAACATATTTGTCCTTTGGCCAACACACTGTATTTAATCAGCTCTGAGATAATGCTTTACAAGCATTTTTAAGCAGCGGAGCATTTAAAACAAACAAAACTTTGCTGGAATCTTTTAATGCCGTGTGGCAAAATCAGCTGCAGAGCAGTGTGTAATTGTCTGTAATGGATTATGAAGGGTGTTTTCCTCCACTGATGATTTATACCATATCCCGAAGCCTAGATCTGTCAGTTCTGGCACTCATGCTGTGAGATTTTAGCAGCCATGCAGCGATTTCCTATAATTGTCAGTCTTTTTGAAGACTCTGCTATAAAGTTAATTTGAAGTCATATGCATATATGTGTATAAATACAATTAGTAAGTAATGCTATTAGCTGTTGATAGAAAGGGTCCGTCTGAGTGACTGGATCTAGGACAATACAAGGTCAAGTGTACTATATGAAACTGAGGATTCCTAATATTACATACTGACAATTTAAAATACATGCACCTCCCCCTCATGAAAAACACTCCTTTTGAAATGCTTACACAACAACAAAATAGCAAACAAGTACTACAAGGCAAGTCAATGGTTTCCGTATAGAGCAATCCAAGGATAAAGCAAGAAACCGAAATAGATATTAAGGCAAATTCCTTGCAACATATCGTACTGATAGTTGTGTATTAATCTTTGTATTTCAGAGCCCGTTCTTTAAAATGAACGATATTTTTATGGCTCAATACTACATGAAATACTATGTTACTTTACTTGTTCCAGGTTACTTTTCTTTTTTTCAGGTTCCAGCTGCCATCATCATTTTGAATTACCTATTTTGCTTGGTGAGCTTAAGTCTTACTTTAAACCAACCAGTCTTCGCTCATCACAAATGTGCTCACTGTACCTTTACAAAGGATTAGAATCAACAACCACAGTAGATATAAATTAACAGGAATGTATTTAAAATACTAAGCACAAGAAATCATTCCTCCCCTATTTAAGACACAAATATACGCCCAAGTTGAGCGGATCCAAATTTGACAGATTAACTGCGACAGCACTAATGAAATGCTCTAGTGATGACAAACACTTGTACTTGATTTTGACTGGGCAAGTCACAAGAGAAGGGACCTTCTATAACCACTAGAGCAGCACTGTCTTTTTGTCTCTTTTAATTACAACGTATTTGTTAAGCAAAAAAAAAAGAAAACAATATTTCTGCAAAATAGGTGTATATCCTATTGAAGGCTACTCTTTACCTTTTGGTTCAGTGAACCTGTCACCTAAAGCCTATACTGCAAATTGGCTTGTGATGTTCAATTTACAAATACTTCTTCCCGTTCCCTTGCAAGCTGGTACTTCTACGCAGAACATGGCTAATACCAACAGAGCGCTGCAGCTCTCTGCTTTTATATAAAGAAGAGGAACTGCTTGCTGATTTCCCTGCAAGCAGTTTCTATTTTGAAAACCAAGTACCAGATCCTAGGGAGGCCAAGGATTGTAGGGGGAGGGAACTGATAATTCCTGACTTCATCATGACCCTTCCTATGAATGTGAAAAGAACCGCATTTTGGCAGGAAAAAAATGCCTGCATGTGGGGAATGATAAAATCCTGTAGTAGCTCAGACTAAATAGTGTACGAGAATCCAGGCCTGCAAACCAAACCATATGTTACTCAGCAAGACTCTTATCCCACTTAGACAAGATGGCATCACAGTCATGCAAATGCCTCTTTCGTGAGCCAGGATTATTTTCATATCCAGATCCTTAGGGAGCTTGACCCAGCAGCAGAGAGCTTTGAAAACAGTATCAAGAATTCCCCAATCTATGGCCTCATTTCTCTGGAATTCCAACAAATCCCATCACCCAGCCCCAGATCTCTGCCCAGCGCTCACAGTCTACCTGCCACGAGCATCTCCCCTGCTCACTCTCACCCATTCTCTCAACAACTCGGCCACTTTCTCTATTCCTCCCACACGCAGCACAGCACAAAGGCAAGGGAGAACCTTCTGTGATCAATAGATAAAAAAAGGTTTAGTGACAAAACCCCACCAGGCTTTAAATACAACGATCTGAAACACAAATAAACTGAAACAAAAAAGTAAGTCTGGTGGTACAACAAAACAGAGTTGAATAATCCAGAAACACATACTCATTGAATAAAACACCTCCTGGATTATTTTTTAATTCTTCATTTGTGACAACAATTCTGAAAACCAAAACCAGCTTTAAAAGATGCAGAAATGAAACAACTGCTGTGGCCTTAGAGACCAAGGAGATGCTAACTGAAAAATAAGGAATCTTCACTGTTGAGGAGCAAGTCTTCAGGGACTGCTTGTCTCATCCTGCCTCTGCAAGCTAATCCAAACAACTAGTGAAACGACCAGCGAAATCATCAAAACAGAAATACAGGTTTCTTTTAACACTTACAGTAGTTATATTTTTCTCTATGAAGATACGAAAGCAGAGAGCCCTTCAATGAGAAACTCCTGTTAATAAAAAAGTACTCAGGAGAATTGAGAGTAGTGGAATTTTTGCTTATGGGTTGAAATAGGATTTGCACTTTCAAACATATACTGTTTTTCAAAAAATTATTCCCACTTTTAAAAGCAAAACTCTGTTTTTGCTAAGAAAATACAGAAAACCAAAATAAACCGATAAAACCCTATCTGACAAGCATGTTTTAAGACAGATTTTTTTTCCTCTGTGAAAACAATAGCTTTGGAGAAGGTCCATATTGCATCATTTAATGATAAATAACTAATCTGAGGGCAGTGGTTGGCACTGCTGTCACACGCAGTGAAATAACACTCTCCCCCCGAGGAACCATTTCCAACTGACACAGCTGAGCTCACACCAAACCCTACGTATTTTTTATGCCATCACCTTATCTCTGAGTCATTATGATGCTTTTATATTCAGGCAGAAATCTAATAAATGTGTTTTATGTAAGCAGCTGATATGTATCTCTCTTGTTAAGTATACAACATTTGAAAAGCCACCTTTGTCCAAAAAGCTACACAGATTTTTAGCCATAGAGATGTGTGACTTGAGCTGAGGGCTTCTCATCACTCTTTCCGATACTCTCAGAGTCAAGTCCCTCTTCTTCCCAGCTATTTCCAAGCAAATGAGTAAAACCATAAAATAACAAAAAACCAAAAAGTGGCAAAGGTGGTCAGAAAAATAAGAATTAACATTTTTGCTCATAAAACAAACCAAATATATTTTAGATCGGACAAGGTTCACATCCCCCACCTCAAGTTTTTGTAAAATACTGCACTTTAGAGGAAGATTACTAAAGCATTACTACTCTGCAGCGTTTTTAACCAAAGAGATTCAGAAACAGTGAAACAAGGGTTCAGAAAAAAGTAATACTGTTCAAAATCCCAAGACCGAGCTCCACCCTAACTCTGTGTGATCATGCACCTAAATTTCAAACACTTACCCAGACTGAAGAACTATTTTTAAGGTACATCCGTTACTCTGACAGTGATAATATTCTGGACAGGCTGTAAAAACAATCTGCAGAAATTCTGCACAACCTATTCATGGTGCAGACGGACCCGAACTAAACCCTCAGATCCAAACCCCCTGACCAGAACCTGGATCCAACCCCCATGGATGGTCCCTATTTTGAATTATGAGGGGAACCACAGCCTCAGATGCTAATACCCCTCCACCTCTCAGGGCTGAAACCTGGGGACGGATTTGGTGGGTTCAGAGGTCTATCCTGAAGACCTACTGCAAGAAAATCAAAACATATTAAACTCCAGCTTCAAAAGAAACAAGTCTTTCAGGAGAGGGCAGTATGTGGGAATGGAGGCTGTTTTGGTAACTGATAGTGTCTGACAAAGCCAAAGTCCTGTTACTCGTTTAACTGGTTTGGTGCGCCTGGTATTGCCCTCTCCAGAAACACTCGTTACCAGCCACAAGCAATTGTTAAATGTATTTCGTGTGATGCTGTTGTGTGCATTTTAAATCTGACATTTGCTTTTGTTCCTCACTCAAAAGCATCAGCATCTTAATCAAACTGTCCGAGATCTGATATAGCATCTCCCCTATTTTTACTTTATTACAGTCTTTCTTCTATTTTGGGGTGGTTTCTGGATGATTGGCTATGAAATTCCCTCCCGTCAGTCTTCAAAATTCTTCCTGAAAAATACCTCTTTGCATCTGGTACCTAGTTACTACAATAATAGTCACCTTAGAAACATTATAAATACACAATTAAATAGGATTCTGTTCCAAAGCCCATTAAGTCAGTAAAACCTTTTCCATCGACTTCCATGAGCTGTGGGATCAGGCCCCAAAATACTTTAAATACATTTTTTTCCATCAATAGACTACTAATACAGAACATATTCCATTTTCTACATTTCTCCTCTAACATCCCTGCCCTGATTTCCTTGCCTTGAGACATGCATCGCTGTGTTAAGATGTACTTTCTTCCCGTGCCAGTCTCCTAGGTGCCAGATTAAATCCCACCCCTACTGGAATTTGGTGTAATGCTTATTTATTCCCCCTTCCAAAACTTTCATCAGAAGGACGTGCTGGCTTAGTTGTTTGGTAAAAGCTTTTTAAACTCTTTATCTACTTTCTGTTACCTGTCTGCGCAGAGGGATTCGCTTTGTCAGCTTATGGACAGCGGGCTGGCTGCTGAAATCAGGCTTCTTGGTGGTGTTCTTCATGCGACACAGGATGACTGTCAGCACCATGCAGGCAATTAAGAAGACCCCTATGCAGTAAATTGCTATTTCCAGGTAGTCTGGAGATGTCGGATATTCTTTTTCTTTTTCAGGAGCTGGATTAGAAGTTTTTAGGAGGGAACAATCATGCCACAGAGTTAGCACATGGTACAAGCATAGTTCAGTACAGTGCTTGGAACAACTTGAAATGGTAAAATACCAGCAATTCTCGCAGTGACTGTGTGGCATATAGAATACTGTGAATGTTTAGGCCATCTTGCAACCTGAGAGTAATTCCTCTTTCTAGATCACTGCTTTGACTTCTCAGTTTGCCACTGGGTGTGAGCTTGGGCACGTATGCATACGTATATAGACGTATACACGTCTGCCTAGATAGGTAGATACATATACATTGAAACATTGGATAATTGAGCACAATTTTAGGGGAAAAGAAAAAACTAAAGTGTTCAAACTAGGCTCAGGTTCATTTTGTTGCTCAAGTCAAACTTCAAAAGCACTGTAATTCTTTTTAACCACATAAAGACACATCTAAAGATAAAATATTCCATCAGCTAGCCTAAAAGAAAAGTGTCTAAATTCACAAATAGACATTTGGGCTTGAGACTGCATTGCCTGTTTATCCAAAATTTTCACTGGGATCTCAAAATACAGAGGGAAGGCGGGATGAATCAGTCCCTCATGATGTTTCTAAACTCAGGTTAGGGATTTCAAGAGTGTTTCGAGGACCTGGCTGCCCAGCTGCTTAACTTGCTGCAGTTCATGCCGGGTGCCGAACTCTCCTGAGGTCCTTTGAAGAGCCCAGTGTCAGATTAAAAAGTGTAACAGAAGCGAAAGCTGAATTGCTAGCAATACGTTAATTAATGAGTCCTCTTCTGTGAGGACTGCATATTTCAAGTAACCTCATCAGTGGTTACCAGACTATAAGATTAGATTTCAGTGGGAGTGGTTCTACTCTGATTGAAACCGTTCTGAAATTATCTTCAAGACAGTTATATGTGCAAACACTGTCCCTAATCCCTTATCTGGGATTCATCCCCCGGATAAACAGCATTCCACAGCAATCAGCGGTCACTCCGCAAGCAATGCATGTTCAAGCTGAAATTTTCTTGTGCCTCATATTCTAGGCTTATAAAAATATTTCAGAAAAACCGAAGAAAATCAGTTGAAAAAGTGCTGTTCAAGCACTTGCAAAATGCAAACACTGCTAGCAGAAGCAAGCTCTACACAAGTATTGCTTTGCCTGCTTGGTGACAGACCACGCAGGCTCGGTGTTCACGTAAGAGTGAGATGTAATAAAGTTGCCATGTTCAATATAGTTTAATAAAGAGTAAGAAATTATCTGCAGAAAGTGGGAACATTTCACTCCCGTAATATGAACCTCAGCAATATGCACATGCAGGTTTTGTACCTTTTACTTAGGATTAACAATTAATAAATGGTAAGCACAAGATGACCCAGCAAACCTCAGGTGGTTCATGTTTTTTCAAAGGAACTCCTAAGGCAGCTGCCAACAGTTATAAATGAGAAAATTTGACTAGCGTCAAAACCAACTACGGTTACATCTTCTCACAGCTGATAACAATTTTCAGGCAATAAAGCACATTGATGTTTGTTTCTTTTAAGGACAGAAACATCATCAACACCAGAACACCAAGACATGCTTTGCAGTAAAAGCAAATGACTACTTGTTTTCTTAGAGCATGCAATGTTTAAAGATGCACGGAGCTGATTCCCAAGATATGGAAGGCACTGCTTCTGTACATGATCCATTCGCATTAAAATTAGAATTTCCATAAGAGATTTGGATGATAGGTAGAAGTGAATTTAAGCACATGGAATAGCTTAGGTATTTTAATGAACCAGTACATGACTGTGGCCAAATTAGTTCCAAAGCTTCATAAGAAACTTTGAATTTCCTCCTCTTGAAAAAGTTTACAATGATTTCTGTGCTGGTTTTCAGTTATCTCACTGAACTGCTAAGGAAATCAGTTCCTTAGCATTTCTGATGAACATTTAACAGATGTAAAAATATTGCAATTAAGTGCAATAGCCATTCCCCACCCCCCCTTTTTTTTGTTGTTGTTGTTAGGTTTTTGGAGTTGCAAATATGTGACAAAGCAATTCACTGGCTTGAGACAACCATGTTTAAAAAAAAAAGAAAAAAATCATTGTAAGAGTCCTTTTCTGAGACAGAAGCCGTGCTAATTCTGGAGCAATCAACAAGGCGAAAAAAAAAAGAGGAAAAACCACGGAAAGAGAGCAGTGTATACCTGGCAGAACTGTCAACCATGCAGTGTGAAAGGATATCCCAATAGAATTACCCGCCAAGCATGTATACTCCCCAGCATCCTCAAAAGTTACATTCCGTATATAGAGAACCTCAATTTCTTTGTCCGTGGTGTTAACACCGGCAGCCTAAAAAAAAACAAAAGAGGGAAGCAAGAGAAAAAGCTAGACATTGAGAGAATTCTTGTGGATAGGGAGATGGAGCCACAGGGCTTTGCACTTTGTAAAGGCAGAGGTGTAGAGATGCAAAGCTCCTTCCCCATCCACAATCCCTCATCCGAAAGGCGTTTACCAACAGGTCCCAGCTCACCTCAGAAAGTAATCAACACCCTTCACCAGACCTAAACTCACCACCTAAACATGCATGCAATCAAATGACATGGAAAAATTAACCCACAAAGCTTTTTTTTTTTCCTTCTTCTTTTTTAATAAAAGAAAGTTGAAAGAAAAACAAAGAGAAAAAGTAGGACAGAATGCCGGTTCCTTCACATGTAGTTACCTGTTTCAGAGGAAAGGATTTACTATAAAAATATACTCTGAAAGGATTTAAAAAGAAAAAAAAAAGGCAAATTCTGCTCCAAAAGACACAGCTTAGTAGCTGTCTTAAGCAGCGTATGGTCCTTGCATCGCCCACTGCACTACACTTAAATATTGTACGTTGTGCAGTGTTGCCAAATCTTGTTTTAATCTGAAGTCTGGTAATATCTGGTGGTTTGCTTAGAAGCACAGTGGAAGGTATCTCAGCTCTTGTTCAAAAAGATCAGTTGTGGCTCTCAGAGATGCGGAGACAAACTGGACCCCAAAGGTTCAAGAACCAGAAGATGGAAATAAAATATATTTTTCTAAATCTTAGAGACTGAAAAAAAAAAAATTCTGGAAGGTATTTTTTTCTTCCTTGTCTCCTTCCAGACTTGCTAAATCTCCGGCTTGACAAGCTATTATGCACCAAACCAATCAATGCATCAGTCATTATCCAAACTCCTACAACCAGAGCAAATCTTAGACCTGGAACTTTCCAGCTGTCCCAAGCAGGACATCAGTGTCAAGGTCTCCGTGATGGAGATTTAGAGAAATTGTTTGCTGCTTTTTGTCTCTGTTCCATTCAAAAATATTACTTTGAAATTCGTGATGAGGGAATAATCACATTTTTACCAGACCATTTTAAAGTAAATTTAGTTGTGAGTTGTAGTCGCATTGTTGCCAGTGTTTATTGCTCTTGATGGGTTATTACCCAGTTAATAACAGGTGAATAACAACAGGAAAACCCTCCCACCCTGCACAGTCGCAGGTGACGTGGGAAGTTATAAGTGACTAAACTGACCCAACTTGTGATTCAGTGGGTACTTATGTGAGCATTTCATATATATACACACACATATGTATATATATAAATATAAACTAATTAAGTCGTAATTACATTATTCAACAAGTACCTTCTATGTGAACTGCAAAGTATGCAGAATTAACAACCAAATTGGACGTAAACACACAGACACAAGACACCAAACACGAGAGAATAAAGATCAGCATCAGAAACCAGTGCTTACGGTACACACAGAATATTGTGGGAATTTTTCCATGGCTGCTGGTGTAATACCAGTTGCATCACCAAAGGAGGATTACACATATACCACAAGGCCAAAGAGTTATCCTACAAGCTGCCTGCAGTCTCCCAAAGCACCATTTTTTCCAGCTTCTACATCCAGCTTGCTTTAAAAAACATTGTTACCTTGTATACTTGGCAGAACAGAGAGCCAGGCAGACTGGTTGGCCTCCCCTATATAATTGGAGACCTTACAAATATATTCTCCAGCGTCCGCCTCTGTCACATTGTACAGTGTCAGCACTTCAGCATTGGAACTATTTATCCCCGAATGCTAGAATAGACCAATAACACAGGAGAACAATGTCACTGCTGCCCAAAACGGACACCAATCCGTCTATGGTCCCACCACCAACATGTCATAAGAATATGCCTTCCACTTCATACAGGTATCAGCGTCAAAACATTGAGGATTTGGGGTTTGTTTGGGTTTTTGTTGTTGGGTTTTGGTTGTTTGGGGTTTTTTTGTTTGTTTGTTTTAAATCCAAAGCATCAAAGTTAGAAAACAGCGGCGTGGGGGGGAAAAAAGCACCTGGGCTGGTACACCGGCTGCGTGGAATAAGGTGGTATAGAGCTGGCTGTCCTGCCTGCCAACGTGCTGAGTTTTGGCAATGCCACTCAGCTCAGAAAACTTTGGAGTTTCCTTGGTCAGGCTTGCTCAAAACGCCTGCTGGCAGGAACGACACCTCCAATACGCCGGCGAAAAAAGGACATCTCTGCAGGCTCAGCATCCAGAAAACCCAATTCTGCCAACAAGATTTTGGCAGCAGGTGTCACATTACTTCAAAATAAAGAGGCTGACGAAACGTGAAAGAAATGGAGTAGATTGTCCCGGGTATGTTTTGGATGCGTTCTACCCATACATAAATGTGAATGGTATTCTTTAAGAGGGTTTTCATTTTTTTCTGAGTAAGTCATGCCTGAAACCTTCAGAGATAAAGGACTTCACAGAAGTAAAAAAGAGCAAAACAGTGTCTATAAGCTGCACAATTAGCATTCAGACAATCAAATGTTTATCTAACTCATTCTTTCATTTGTAACATAAACACTTCCATTTTCAAAAGAAGTTCAGATCTCAAAATTCTTGGATTTACATCAAATAAATTCAATGCTTTAAAGAAGTCGTCACCATTGCCGGCATCTGTAAAACCTCACCTTTAAAACCTGAAGATACGGCAGTCCATCTGGTCCGTATTTACTGCCATTCTTCTCTACATGTTTTATCCACTGAATATGAGGTTGAGCATCACTGTAGACTTTGCAGACAAACTCAACGTCACCTCCAACGACTGCAGAGGCATTTGCTGGCAGGCCGGCTTGGAGGATGGGCCTGTGCGGTGATCGCTCTGTGCGGTTGGGGAGGGGGAGTGAGAAGGAGCAAGGGAGAGAGAGAGAGAAATAAAGATGCATAAATAAGCAGAGCTGCCAAGAAAACTGTAAGTGAACTCGAGCCAAAAAGCCCTGTAAGCCTGCTGGCTGACTCCTCCGAAATAACACTGCAGCCAAAACGTATAACAAAAACTACAGTTCAAAGGAGATGACTTGAGCACTACACTTGTAATATAAAGAATAGCTATTTGGGGGGAGGGGAGAAACCTTGCTTAAAAACTTTAAGCGTTTTTCATAGCTCAACTCAGGAAGAATTAAGTAAAATATCTTTTTTGGGGTTTTGTTTTGTTTTGTTTTTTTTTTACCTCTTGTAATAAGTACCTCTGAGTTTTGAAATGTTCTAATTGGACTTAAACCTCCACAACATAGGAAGAAAGATTATTGATTAATTTTTAAAAACTGATTAATGTATTAAAATAAACCAGAGGGAATTTCTCAGAACTAGCAGCAAAAGCCTCAGCACTGAAACTCCTCACGCAGGATGCGCATACCAGACAGCTCGACTTTTCAAAACACACTGACCAGTACTACCATGGTAGCTGCTCTCTACTTTACCCAGCCACATCAGCAGAAATACCAGTTCTTTGTTATTCTGAGCAGGACACAGGGAAATACAGAGTTCTCTGGAAAACTGCAGTGTATTTAATGTGACCCAAAAGAGCTTCTCATCTATGGACTTGCTTAAGCATTTATCAAATATTCCTGGTCAAGCTTACATCGCTGGATACACCGAGTGTACCCTGTATCATCTGGGTATCTAGAGAGCCACTACAGCCAGCGTTCCCGGCCCAATTCTGTGGATGCGATATACATAGCCTTTGGGCAAAGCATCAATGGGAGCCTTGCCTTCAGCTATGACACCAAGGCAGCTTTCCACCACCCTCGCTAGGCCTGATCTAAAAGCTGCTAAAATCTTCTGGGTGGTGGGCAGGGCACGAGCCCAGCTCCCCAGCCTCCAGGGCCACCAACAGCCTTTTTTTTTCTGGAAAAGGCAAGTGGACAAACCGTAAAAACTTTTCATTCAAACGTCGCATAAGAGAAAGCCCTCAAAATGACAATCCTGGTTACCAAATTTCTTCATTATCCAGTTAGCAGGATGGACAATACCACCCTCCCCAGAAAACCTTCAGAGAGCTGCCGCTTCATCAGCCTAGCTGGGAACTCACCACTTTCTTCATGCAAACTTAATTCTGTCCACTTCTAAGAATGTAAAGTTAATACTGACCTATATATACTTTCAACACGTGAATTAAAAGTGAAAAGCCCATTGCCCAGCCCCAGCCCGAGCTGTCCATTCCCCCCTGCTCCAGGAATTCTTTCGAAGATAAGAAAAAACAGCAGACCTAAATATTTGTTTTTAGAAGCTGTACACTGTCAAAGCTTTGACATTACGAGCCAAATCAACTGAATTTCAAGTCAAGCGTTCCTTCTTAAACATACTAGTTTCCAATAAACTGTTTCACAAGCAAACATTGCGAGTGTAATAGCAAATAATGATGCCCATGGAACAATGGGATCTTTTATACAGTCCAATATATTTGGCATGCGGCAAACATCTACTGGGAATTTATCCACCGAGGCTACGCTGGCAGCATACCGCAAAGCAGCAGTCTTATCTTAACTTGTGGCAAAAGTGCATTTGTGTTGCACTTATTAAATTATTCCATGACTATGTGTGTCATTTTCAAAAATCTAGGAACAGTTTAATATTTTTTAATTTGTAAATTACAATAGAACATATGAATTACTGTTTTACAGTTCTGGAGAGAACTTTCAGTTTTTCACCTTATACTGCATAAGCTCTAATTCCGTGTCCTTCGCTCCTTCATTTGGGTACAGAAACAGCAAGCAAAAATCTCTTTTTAATAGAAACCTTACACCATCTTCCAAAACTTATTACAGCTGCCTTCAGTATAAAATGAAACCTTAGAGAATGTTATTTAAAATGTTTTTTAGAAGTCAGTAGGCCTCATGTTTCATTTCTCCACATCAGGGTTTGATTTCCTTTGTGACCTTATTCTATGCCCTTAAACAAACCAGAGAATGAGGCCTGAAACATCTTGGAAAAGTTCCTACTATGCCAGCATCAACACACAAAATGTGTTTAGTTTATTCCGATAGCCATCAATGATTTAATCTTTTATTGATGACTGTCAAACGTTTCCTCTACCAGAAAAGAGGGGGCAAAGTAAAGAAGTAAAAACAAAGTTCTTACATTCTTCGTCCCAAATTCCTTTAAAAAAAAAAATAAAGTGCATACATATGTATAGGTAAGACACTTGTGAAATTTCTTCTCTAAGGGTAAATGTGTTAAAACCAAACTTTAGCTGCCCTCCGACATATGGAGCACTGATTAGTGTTCGTCAACTCCCCCACTTCAGCAGAAGGGAGTATTCCTATGCCCACGCAGGCAAACAGCACAGAAGAACATAACCATCATGATGCAAATTCAGGGTTTCGTGACAATCCTGGAGCCCAAGGACCACAAGAAATACACTCAGTACTGGGGAAAATAACTAAATATGAAGAAATTCCACTAATTACAAATGAACACGTATAACTGTACAGTATCATTTCTTGGAAACAGTCATTTCAGGATGCTATCCCGTCTTTCCTATTTCTCTGCAAATCACACAGACCCAAGGACTCTGCTTAACCGTAAGTACTGTCAAAACCATATTCATAAATCTCACATCACTATTTCGCATTTAAAATACAAGCCTTACATTTGTAAGCAGATATCATCACTCAAACAACTGGCTACACTAATATTAGATGGAAACGCTGTTCTTTTTTACTGAAGACTAGCAAAAGAGTCAAAGTTGCCTTTAAAAAAAAAAACCTTAAAGGCTGGTGAAACTAATTTTATCATTAGCCTTACATAACCTAATAATTATAATCAGGATCATCACTAAACCATAATGACCATATGCATCTCTAGTTATTTAACTCAGACAAACAGTATTTTCATACAAAAGAAGGTGGCAACCAATCTCATAGCTCTGTAGCCCTGCTGATTTCAATATTCCCCTTGCACATTAATATTGAATTGAATCAGAACCTCAAGAAATAAATCTTTATTTGACCACTGAAATTTTAGTGTTTCACCCTCACTGCTAACACGTTTCAAAAACAAGTCAACAGCATACGCCATAATACAGAAAATCACCCCATGGATTAGCTGTCTTCAAGCATACTAAACACTACATCATAAGGACCATAAAAAGTAGTAGATACTGACTTTATTACCATAAATATCAGTTATGTAGTGAACTACACACAGATCTACAAGGTTTTTCATAGATATGCCCTGATTTCTTAAACAGACCTTCCTGGTTCAACTGAAATGTCACAGGTGTTTAAAAGCTAATGTAATGGATGTTTAAAAATCGATAAAATTGAAAAATATTTTCTGTATATTGATCTGAAAGTAACTGAGCCAAACTGATAATTATGTATAAGTCTCCATATGTTACATTTCATTCTTACAGTAGTTCTTCCCAGAGTCTAACTTTAAAACACACACTTAACGCTGGATCCCACCTTAAGGGACAGACACCAGCTTGCTTTCTCCAACCTGCAGTTTATATACAAAACCATCATCATCCCCATTTGAGAAGTCAATTATCTACAAAAGGCAGAGCAAAACTGATTGCTCACATGAGGAATATCACATTCAAGGCTACAAACATCTAAATTTTACACCACCATAAAAGTGCCCAGGGCTTGAGCATTTCTGCTCAGAATTGTTTGAGCAATTCAGCTTGCTTATCTATAGACAAACAGACTTGCTATCTGAAAAGACAACTGACAAAGAGACCTGCCCAGTGACTTAGAAGAAACTGTCATTTAGCCTGTTAATGTTAAAACTTCAGAATACCTTCCTCTGAGAGAGAAAACTGCAAAGAATCCAGGAAAGCTGAAAAATTCCAAGTTTCCAAAAAACTGTCACAATGGAAGGAGCTGCCCAGGAAGCTTCCAGCCCTGCAGGACACCTGGAGCCCATCCTGCCACAGATGATGGAGGGAGAAGTGACTGGAAGAACTATCCTGGAAATGACTACTGGAGCCTGCATGCTTCACAAGGAGTCCTGAGAACTGTCTCTCTAAGAAGTTTATGTCCCCAGACAGGTGGTTCCTACAGGAAGGGCCTCATTTCTCTCCCGTCCTTGGCTTTATCTCCTCCAATTTTTTTTGCTGACCAGCTGCAGCCAACACAGAGGGAGATCAGAGAGGAGAGAGACAGGAAAGTCATGATGCAAACACATGAGGAGAAGATGCTGGGGTACAGAGGTGGGTGATAGGGGCCAAAACCCAAGTTTCACAGCCAACAGAGACCAGAAGATGCGATCCCACCACTCCAGTCCTAGTGCGGCGGGTTCAGGGATGGAAAAACTGCGGGAAGAGAGGCCGCTCGCCGAGCATGCCGGCGGAGGGAAGATGTAGGGCAGGATCTGCTGCTGCCAGAGGCCGAAGCAGAGCGTATTGTGACTGAAAGAGCGGCTCTGCTGCTACTGGAGTGCCTTGGCAGGGAGAGGAGACAATAACCCCGGAAGGGGTGAGCTCTGGGGCCCATCCCGAGGCCAAGTCTCCTTAGCAACCTGGCTGTGCCACGGGCTGAGAAGAGCTCTGGCAATTGTCTATCCAAGCCTCCTTGTCACCCTAGCACAGACAGTTCAGGACCTTTCATGGGAGCTAAAAGCCAGAACCAAAGCCCATTGAAGTCAGGGGAAAAACTCACATGGAATTCAATGGGCTTTGGATAAGGCATTTGATTCATTTCAAAAAAATTGAAAACTACTCTTATTTTCTCCTTTTGAATGTGCTTGCTTCCTCTTCTTGCAAATGTGTGATTCAAGTGCAGCCTAGGAAAATAAAAGCTGAATAGCAAATGCAAGACCAAACATGAGTTCTGGGGACAACAGAGAGATCCTCAATTGGGGTGGGGGGTGGGGGTGGGGGTGGCAAGATAAAAAGCTATCTAATTCTTTTCCACAATTTTGAATTAGACAAGACACATTTATCGGAGTCTTTAATACCAGTTTTGAAATGTTACTGACTCCTAAGGAGTCATCTTGACGGCTACCACTGTGAAGCTACACAGGGCTCCCTGCAATGATGCCTCTCAGTGCGTCAGTAACCGTTCTGGATCGATAGCCCCTGGTAGAGGTTCTGTGTATTCAGTCATCACTGAATAAAAAAAATGAAGCAGTTCCAGCTGTTTCTGCTTAACTGAAAACACAGACCTGTTATGCCTTCTTCACTTGCCCTGGTCAGCACAGCAGTTCAGCTCTAGTTGCTTATTTTGCCTGACTCTGAGCTCAAGAAGTCTTCGGCAGCAGTCTGGACCCTGTTCAGTGAAAACAGAGCCCATTCCCAACCACCTTCCTTCTGATCGTGCAACATCTGTTGCTTTGGAAAAATGTTAATTATCCTGTAAATTATGGGTCTCAAAAACACCCTACAGCATTTTAGGCCAGACTATAATCATAGCCTCTTGCCTTGGCTTAGCATCTCAAACTTGCAAGATTGACTCTTCAGCCTTAAAATCACAGCCTTTTCATCATACACTTGGACTGAAATATTTCTCCCCTGTTTCTTCTTCACCCAGTACGCAGCACTCTCCCACCATTTCCACTGAGCCACGTACCTAACACAGGAGGTCCCTGAAGGCCACTGAGCTCAGGGAGCAGCACTGCTGATGGAAGAACATGTTGCTACATGGCTCTGTCCCCACATTAACTGCATGTGTCCTCCCCTATCCATCAACACATCACATCTGGGGATTTCCTTGGCACGTACTTCACAGACAGATGCACATCTGCCCAACACATCCCTCGTACCACCAAATGACACACGGACAAGCCTCGTGGAGTGGCAAAACCAGTGGCACCACCCATCCCTGGGACACCCAGGGCCCCCTCCTCATGCCCTCTTCCAAACTATACCCACAGGATTACCAAAACTGCTCCAACAGAAAACGCAGTTATATGGTAACTTCTCAGGTGACTTAACCACTGCCTGGAGTTGACAGGAAGGTGAAACCTCTCAGATATAGCTCCAGCTTTCCACAGGGCCCAGGGCACCTCATGCCACCTCAAAGCTGAAATATCATTTCTTCTCAGAAGCAGCACTAATGGCCATTTCACCCACAGTTTGAGGAAACAACTACCTCTACCTGTGCAAGCCATTCTGTCTCTATGCTCAATTTTTGGCATCCCTGTTGAGACTGTACACATACATACTATTATTGCTGGCTCTGATGATGTTTTTTGGTGGTGTGGATACCTACCACCGGGTGAAGGAATTTACTAAAGCCACGGGGCCAACCACAGGATATCAGTCTCTGATCACTACCTATTTGGGCTAAATATCAACCATTAAAAGAAAGATTAAATCCTTATCAATCTCTCACCCTTCAGTGAGTGGAGACCTTTCAAGTTTCTACCCTGCTCTAGCTGACAGCAAAGGAAGCAGTTTGGAAGGAGAGGCACAAGGATCACTGTCCTTCATGAAAGATCCCACCTATACGAGCTGAAAATCTGGCCTTGGTTCACAAGGACTCAGAGGCTGAGTTAATTATTGCTCACTGAATTAGAGAGCTCTTTTGAGGAGGGTTCCAGGAGCAGCGAAGGCATGAGGAATTGCAACTCAGATTTCTCTATAAAACCAGCATTATCCAAGTTCATGCAAAGGACTCAATCTGAAACTACACTTGCTCTCCATACCCCTAGGTGGAGTGGTGTAGGAGGGGTCTAAGCAAACAGATGTCAGAGTCCCCACAGGAATTTCCTCCTTCAAGGTAGCTTTCCACACATGGGCCAAGCCAAACCTTTGCTTCCTTTCTCCAGCAATAAGCTATTGCTTATGGGGGCCTGTGCTCTACAAAATGCTGGAAGGAAAACACTTTTAACTGCACTATTTGCTCCATGGCGTGGAGGAGTAAGGGTGACTGCTGGCAGCTCTTTCAAAAGATCAGAAACAACTGAGCAGGTGTAGGTAAAACGCCTCTACTAATGTCGTACATTATATATATGGGAGCCAGGAGCTGAGCAGCTTCCACCAGCTGCACATCAGTTTGGTTTCCTTTCTGCATAATATGAAGCACTACAGGTTGTTTATAGCCAATTCAGAAGTGCTGCTGACTGTCATGTTCCATATATATGTACATACATACACACCCCTCAAATCATCACTTCCTAGGTAATTTATACATGCCACGGTAGCATTCATTGCAAGTTAGGGACAATGCTCTCTTCCCAAACTCTGCAAAATCAGAAGATGTTTTAAGGCTACAAGGAATAACAGATCACTGCCATTAAACACTAAGAGATAAAGACCATCCCTGGAAAGAATGCTTGGTAAAGAACAGGAGCCTTTCGGGCAGAATAGCTTATGGATCACACCAGCATTACCAGTGCTAATGAAATCGTGCCTTACAAATTTTGGCATCTTTTATCAGTAGGCGTTAGCCAACAAATGCTCATGCTATTCAATGTTCCTGTACAGCAGGAGTGTCCATGTATAGCATTTCCTGTCGGCCCAGCGCTAGTCCAAGAAGTCGCCTCGGTGGCCAAGAGCTCAAAGGGGTACCGCTGCAGTTGGAGCTCCTTGCCCTCACAAGTCAGCCCAGCAAGGCCCGGAGCAGCACAGGGATCTGCTCATGCAGATGGGAGTGAGGGGCTAACCTCCATAATCACTTTCTAAACTCCCTCTGTCCTCAAATTCAGAAACTTTTTAAAGTTTTTCATATAAACTTGAGGCATTTCTTTCTGCTGGTGTGTCACACACTTCATCATTGCTAACCACTAGGGCCAAATGTCCATCTCTGCTTTGGTTTGTGGACCAATATCAACAATCAGCATAAAGTCAGACAGCAGGGAACCAGAGTCCATATACTCCCGCTGTCACTGAATATTTTAGCATAAAATTAAACATTTTAACACTATTAAAGAATTTTAGTTCTAAAGATTAAAATTTTGTCACAGATACCAGAAGCAGACAGCCTCCTACCCATAGCAAAGCCTTTGCCACCCCATCCAACTTCCTTCTGCCACCTAAGCCCTCCTACTTACCAAGGTCACGCAAGTAAAAGGCAGTACCTTTTTTAAATCTCTACAGAAACTAATCAGGTGTATTCAAACTCTTTGTCCTTGGCTTCACCACCTTCACCTCTGATTTGAAGTAATGGCACAGTTTCTCCAGCAGGCAAAGCTCCTACTGATGTTATCCCATCTGTCTCTTTGGATAGCTCTACAGCATAGCTTCAGCTTGCTGTCCTATGCCTTTTAGCTAAAATTCATCTTCGCATAACACCTTTACAGCGTAAGTTCATCTGCACACCCCTTTATCATATGGCAGCAAGCCAGGGAAAAGAAAGCAGGCAAGACTGACTTATTTGGCTTGATACAAAGCCCGTTGATGTCAGTGAAAACAGTACGGGAGGGGAAAAAAAAAGCCACAATCGGAACTAGTTAAAAGCTATCCTTTCAAATCACACATATATTAGAGAGTTAAGAGAGACAGGAACATCCAGCAAGCCCAGGGCTAAGGCAGGCAACATGAACGCTCTTGTTTTAAAACCCTGTTGACAATTTCACATTTTAAGACCAGTCTGTCTTTAAAGCAAAGCCCTGTTGTCAGTCTGACACAGCGTGGGTTTCATCAGCCCCATGGAACAGAAAAAGTCATAGCAGCAAGAGTTGTACAACACTAACCTTGGAGTTTGCTTGCAGTATTCCTCACACAGTGCATGCATAAGCAAAAGCTTCATACATGTCTGAACAAGGAGGGGAGAGGCCTTATTTTGGTTTGAAAAAAAACACGGAAAACAGAACAATGAGGAGCTCAAATTTTCATTGAAATTCTTTTCAGTGTGCCCTAAAACAAAGAGGCTGCAAGAGCATATGAAAAACTTGTGACTTCTCACAGACAAGTGGTAAATTTTTATTGTTCTGGCTGTTTCCAGAGACTGCAATAATTTTTACGCACAGAGATACCATCCTTTGTACTGTGCACAGCTCCCAGCACTCAGCTGCTTTATAATAACCAGAGACAATGCTGGGGTCCAGCGTCATTGGACTGGGCTCTCCAGCAGGCTCTGCCAAAGGTTTACCGTACGCCTGGCAAAAAGTATCTCTCCCACAGGGATGATGCCCTCTCCCAGCTGCAGTGGGTTTAACTCACCAGTGCATCCAGCAATGCCATAAAGCACAGAGTGGGAGTTATTATTGCTGCTGTTATTGTGACCTGACTGCATATTTTTCATCCTCCAAATTTCCTTTCCTGAAAACAGCTCTGCCTTTAAAGTAAAACGGAAAAAGATTACGTAGATCTTTAAAAGCCCTCTTATATTTCTACACTTCTCCCCCTTTTCTTACACAGCACACTTGCTCTATTGAAGAACGCAGGTGTGAAATTACCGGCAGGACCGTGGTATTCTGCCGCCCCTGGCTAGACACGGCTGATCGGCCATGCCTGTGCACAGGCTTTCAGGACAGGAGAGAAACTCCAGCTCTCAGAGTTTCAGTGCTCTGTGCTGGACCATCCTGGCTCAGCCTCAAGACATGTGTACCTCAGACCTCACTCAGCCTTCAGTCTTGCCTCCCCTCGTGATGAAGTTTGCCATCATGTGGTCCCATCTCAGGAGGGGAGATGTCACTCTGTCAGGATCACTCTCATTTCTGCAACAGAGTCCATAACCTGTTCTAAACATTGGACCAGATGCTGAAGAATGCTCTTGGGAAGACGCTGATTATCCATGTTTGTCATTATATTTCAAGTAATTCAGGTAAATCCAGGTAAAGTTTGCATGACAGAAGATGCAAGAGCTTTCATAGCAAGCACTTAGGCTGGCCACACTCGGATGCAAACTTTGTGCTCCAAAACAAGAAAGATTTTCTCCGTTATTTTCTACAGTTCTTGACCCCTCTTCTGCGTCCCCATTTTCCTGCCTTTCAGCACACACTCTGAACAGCCAGCTTCCTATGAAGGCAGATGCATGCAAAATCAGCACAGCTACTTCCTTGCATCTGAACATTTCTCAGTTGTTTATAGCGAACGAGAGAGATGCCCTTACAAACCCCTCTGCACCCCACTCCTCGCTGCGCCTACTCATCGGCAGATTTACACGCTGTCCCCCGAGCCCAGGGAGGACCATCACCAGCCTCTGGCCGAGCAGCAGGTGACAGTACTGCTTTCTGAGAAAATTTCCCTGCGGAGTGGAAGGGGGGAAAGCCATTTGTCGGGATATTCATTCAAATGTAGACATAGGAGGTTTTCACCAACATTCTAGACAGCGCGTTAGCACAGGTATCAAAGGAAATGTACATTTAAAACCAACTGCTGAAATGAAATAATGTTGCTCAGTAACATATATAATCCAATCTAATAGCAGAAATGATGATGCAGAAATACAAGCACTAACCAACGCATGCATATTCACTTGTAAAGGCAGAATACAACTTAAAAGCAACTATTTTGATCACCTAATTTGTGATGGTGATTAAAAATCACTAAAAATATGTATAATTTTAGACTTTCACAAGCATATTGTAAAAATGGTAAAGAATAACTTTATTCCAACTAATACACTGTCATGTTGAGTTCTTCACTCAGCTCAAGTTCTGACAGTAAGTGTTTTTCTTTCATGAACAGTTAAAAATTTCAACATATTCCTGCAACCTTTTAAACAGCAACCTGAAAGTGATCTTAATACTTTACAGAGCAGTTCAATATTCAAAAGTGCTTAACAAACTATGATTTTTAATGTGGCTTTTAAAGTATAATTAAATTATATTTCACTGTATTTTTATGTTTAAATGGAACAACTGCCGTTGAAGCTGCACCATGGGAACAGTAGTAATCCAAAGACTTAAAATCCTGAAAAGCTGTAGAAGACAGCTGCCTTTGGATTTCAAGTCACACAGTGGTTTGTTTGCAGAGCAGTGAGAGGAGAGGACACCAACACGAAGGTTTTAAGTGCCACCTTTTCTCTAATAGCCACAGGATTTCACATTTTACTGATTTGTCCACACTTTGGTACTGCCAGATCTCTCACCCCCTTACCTATCTCACCCCGGTACCCATCCCTCAAGGTTTTCTCTCTCCTGCATTATAAAACCCTGGAAAGACCCCCACACCCTTTCACTCTTGTATCTTCCCAGTGCCATCAACCCCAGCCTCAGCTAAATACAATCACGCACAACCCCCAATGCCTACCACTCCAGCCTACCACTGAGTGCCATCTCCATCCACTTCCACCTCTGCTACATCTCTTTTAATCCTATTTTAATCCCCAAAACCACCAATGTGGTGGTCTCATTTAGCATTCACCTCACCCGCCACAGGCAGCTATCCCATTGCAGTCACGGGGTTGTCCCATCTCTGCATTTCCTCCCACACTTGGAGACAACATGGAGAAATACAGGTGCAAACTCCTCATTAATAAGGCAATCATGATTAATAACCTTGTGTTTGCTTTTAATACGGCCCTTCATTCAGTCTGTATCACAGTTCATTTATGATTTTTCTATATTTGTGATAATTCAAGCTTCCCCCCCGCTTTTTTTTTTTTTTTTTTTTAAGAGGATGCAACTTTACCAATTTACTGCCAAATACACTGCCAATTTTTTCAGTAACAAAACTGTTGAGAAAAGACTGGACCAGGTCAAAAGGCCCCTCTGATTAGGCACAGACATGGCTTTCAACACGTGCCAATTGCACATTTAACAAGCTAACAGTCTTGTTAGCATCTTCAGAGAACTCCTACAAATTCCTACTTGCGTTTCCACAAGTAGGATACTGCACAAATTAGAAGGCATGATTAAAAATGATAATAACAGAGCTGAAACAATATCCTGTTCATCATTCATCAAAAGAAAGAGAAATACCTGCCTTGAGGCTGTAATAAGACAGAAAGTGGGACAGGGAGACCAGTCCTCCCCCAGCAGACTCTGCAGGAAGCATTCCAAACATGAGAAATTCACTGTTCACCCAGCAGATGAAGTAATGACACTAGTATTTGTCCATAAAATGTAATTTAGCCAGACTACTCCAATGAAATCAGAAGGTTTAATGCTATAAAACTAGGGTGTTGGAATATTTTTACCTTATTAAGAAAGAGGGAGGGGAAAAACCCCATAAGCTTTCATTTTCCCTGAGCTGAACTATCACACTGTGGTCTTTGTTTTCAGGAGTGAACCGTACAGCCTCCAGCACTAAACAATTTGTGTAATTTCTTCTCAGATGCACACACCTTGCCAAAAGCCTAGTGGCAGGTATAAAGTCCACACTCGGGCTTATCAGTACATTAAACAAAATCTTCTTCCCTCTCAGCCTAACCAAATACCTGAGGGCAAGCATCAGTGTGGATTCCTGCATGCTTTCAGCCCCTGTCTCATCATGTCCCATGCCGCAAGCACTTGGGTGAAGACGTCAAGCCAAAGCTTGTCCATGTAAAGAGCCAGTCAACAACTACAAGTACATCTGCCAGAAATGCAAGTTTAGGCTTGGTTGTAATACCTACATTTAACTCCTGCCAGACATTAGTGATGCAACATCCAAGGCATGTATTTAGTTGGTATCAATTCCTTTTTCATATGTAATATGAATCCTAAAAATAATTATTTGGAAATTGAGGAACGTATTACAGTTTAGTCAAACCAATTCTGAACTTTGTTTCAACAAAGCAAGCTTCAGCAAAAAGCAAATACCAATGAATATTTTTTAATGAATTTGGGAATGACAAAATGGAAACATGTCTTTTAAAAAAAAAATATATGTGTCCGTGCCATGTTCGCAGCTAGAGACTCTGAGAGCACATGAAAATCCAAAAATAAAACTGAGCAGAAACAAAAGGAAAGTTTTTTCTTCTGCCTTAACTAAGGGAAATATAAACAGTGAAGTATCAATAGCAAAAAGTAGATTTTTTTTTAACATGCAGTAAAAAATAAGAATAAAATTTACCCTAAACCCCTCTAAACCTCCAAGAGTTCAGAATAAAAGTGGGGTTTTGCACACCCATCAGTAAAACCACTCATACATGAGATTTTGGGGGCATAAGCTTTAGGCTGAGAGTCATTTAAAGCACTTCCCGGATAAGAAGTCATTCTTACACTGTCTTCATAGGAAAATATGAATTACTGCTAAGGGACAACTGCATGGTACTCCCCTACCTCTGGAGTTCACTCCTCAGTAACAAGAGCCAAAGGCATGGCTATTAGGTAAATTAGAAACTGGTCAAAGTACAGTTAAACTGGCTGCAAAAGGACTTATTTTTTAAAAAAAATATTTGTGACAAGTTATGTTCATTTTTATAGTAAACAGCAGGGTCTTCTTACACATTCTTAGAAGATGTGTCGTGCTATAGCAGCTGCTTATAAAACCCAGTAAATGAGGTAATGTGCCAAACTTCATCTGAAACCAAACCATCTTTTGTTTCCCTGGATGATGACATTAAATAGGACAGAAATGGCTACCTGCACTAGAAGTGTTCAAAGACTAACCTCTTTTTTTGCCATTAAAATATAAATTCAATTAGTTATTTGCATGCTGAAACAGAACTGCTGCTGCTGAAATTGTACTCTAGCGATAATTGCAATCCAAGAGTGATCTAATTATATACAAGTCTCAGTGGCTGCATTCCCACGTTGCTTCCTACAACCCGGCTTCACTACAATGCAACTCGTAAGTGAAAACCACATCGTTTGCAATCATCCTCCCTTAAGACTGCATGACTTTATATATGTTTAATGAGAATGGAGTTATTCTATTAGTAAGCTTACTACAAAAATGTGAGTTTCTACCTACCGTTAAATACAAAAGACTAGAAAGGCACTTCAGCTGCATGTAAAAAACCAGCTGATGGGCAACACTGTACAAGAGAAAGAACATTCTTTTAATTAAGGTACTGGATTAGGATTCAAGTACCAGCTTTACTTTTTGGCTCCGCCACCAGCTTCCTGTGTGACCCAGGGCAAGAAATTTCATCGCTCCACAGCTCCGTTTTTCATCTATAAAATGGACAGTGACATTTCCTTCTGCCGGCCTCTCCGCATTTCGGTTGCAAGCAATTACTGTGCGCTGGCACATTGCCTTGGACAATAAGTATCCAATATTAATTGAAGCCTCTGCGTAGTACTCCAATGAAAAGCTAAAACTGACTCGTCTCCCTTTCACAGGATCCTAACGGAGTTTTGTATTGCCACCATTTGCTGCTACTGCAATCTAACACATCTGTATCCCTGAGCAAAGCCCGGTAAACAGCCCGCTTAAGACCCTGCTTTGAAATGGAGGAGGAGGAGAGCAGAAAAGACAGTTGACTGGGGTATCCCAAACATTTAAAGAACAACTTTGTCCAACACAGAATATCCTGGCCAACTTGACTGGACAATTCCCCACTAATGCTGTCAACGTGCACAAGTATCCTGTGTAATATAGAGAGGCTGCCAACGACTTGCTCCTTTTTTCTTCAGTATTTTCTACTCCCATTGTAAAAAATTCAGTGCAACGGTTTTGCCAGGTTTGTAAATTTGAATGAGACCATCTGAGCCGAATTGACTATTTTAAGAGGGTTCTTGCAAGTAATTACAGGGTAAAAATGAGAATACTTCACACCTACATTCTGACTGAAAACTACTCAGCCCTGCTGGCTCCAGGCTTTTAATTGTCAAAAGAGTTCAAGGTTTGGAAAGTTATTGGCATCAAGTAATACTGGATATTCCTAACTAGCATTGTGTCATTATTTGGCACGATTTTTGCTGGGATACCTCCCAAATCTGTGACATAATCAGAGGGTTCTCTACATTACACTATATAGTCAGATGCTCATGTTAGTGTAATACGTTACCATGTTTAATACCATTTGCTATTACTTACACTTAATCAACTCTGGAACCAGTTAAACCGTATAGGAAAAGCAATTTCAGAGGCTTTCAACTGACAGTTTTCCACACACGGCTTGACCTAAAATTACGACCTGAAGTTTGTAAGATGCAGTCTACATACGCAATTGCCTCTAAACAAACATCCATAACTCTCCACAACCCTGTGGGAACTGAAAATTCATATGAGAACACAAAAAAAAAGGCACAAAATTAACTTCTGTAGAACTCTCTCAGCTAGAAAAACTGTCAGAGTTTCCCCTTCTGACCAGTCTTAATTTATTGCTTCAGCAATTTTATGCCCAGCCTCCACAATTATTACAAGCTTTCAGCAACACAGAAATGGCTGAGCTCTCTAACATCAATCCCCCTTTTTGGTTAAAGTCCCAATGCAGTATCTCCTGAAAGACTCACAGTAAATTCAACCCAGGTACCTTAGGGTGCACATTCCCAAACATATGTTTTCAAAGTGAACTAACAATTACACCCTTTAACTCATCAAATTCGACGCAAATAAGGAAGTAAATGATTTACACAGAACTCCAAAATGCAGGTTGTAACTTGCAGAAATCACTTTTGGACTTCTGGTTTCCTATCTCACAGGGCCTGAGCAGCACAAAATGCTGAATATTCACTCAGGAAAAAATCAGGGCACCTTTGGGTGCCATCAGCTGGCTACCCAGCACCCCAAATCACTTGTCACTTTTGACAAACCTCATTATTTACTTTTCTGCCTCTCTATAAGAAAGAAATAGACATTTAAATAACATAATCCTTATTACCATTCCATTCATTCATGCAGGTCACTATAATTTACTGCCAGGAAAAATAAACTTCTGCATAATACTCCTCAATGTAAGACACTCAAAAGGCTCAAAGGGGAGAGGAGGTGAGAGGGCTTCTGACAAACATTTGCTCAAGTGACCACATCATCCGTGAACACCTTTGCTAGAAAAAAATGGGTGAAGAAATTTACAGTCAACATGAAACATGCCAGACTGGGACTGGGGCGGGGGGGGGGGGGAGGAGTAACGAGGAAAAGGAGCAGGGGACAGAGAAGGAAAGGGGAATTTTTAACCAGTTTTTTTCTAGCAAGGAAAACTTCCAATATTGCAAAACTGTCTTTTCCTCCCATGTAGCCTACTAAAAAACAGTTCTAAGCAAAAGCAAAGTCGAGTCAATCTAGGCTCCCTAAAGGATTAAGAGAAAAACCCCAAAACCCAAAAAGCCTCCAAAAATCCCACAACGCATCATCTCCTTACATTCTTCCTGGGCCAGGCCCTGTAAATCGAGCCTTGTCCCCGGCAAGCCCATGCAAGCAGCTCGCGCCCTCCAGCAAGGTGGTCAGCAGAGGACAGAGGCACACAAAACACAATTTACTATCATCTCTGGCAGCTGTTGCTGCTGCACCCTCCATAAACTTTGTTTAAACAAGTGTTCAAACAAAAATGGCTTTGCCAGTCACTTGGTTCACCTCAACAATACCCATAGCTCGCTCTACCAAGGATGACAAAATATTGCCAAGGCTATAAAAATCCTCACTGCTTTCAGTGTTGACTACCTAAAACCAAGTACAGGTGAGTTGTGTGGTTCACAGACAAGCTTTGAAGACTTAAAACGTATGGGGCTGGTGAAAGGGCTTCAGTCTGACAGCATCCCCATCACAAAATTATCTTTTTCCTCCTCTGCTCCACGAAGGCTAGCTCTCACTGGCATTTTCATGGGAAATGTTTTCACTTCTTGCTGCTGAGAAGCTAACACTTGTTTTCTTTTGGATTTGGGGTTTCTGCAGATTTTGTCCCACATAAAATAAGACACTACTTTTAAAGAGCATGCAAAACAATGCGAGACACATTTTTATTCATGTAAAAACCAATCAAGAAATAGGGAAATGAAAATTTTGTCACTGTTTTGGTCATATAAACCCAAACTTACAGTAAGATTCTCCACAGAAGATAAGTTGGGGTGTCAGTCACCAGACAAAAATAGCTTACAATAATCAAATTCATTTTTGCTTTCAATACGGATTGATCAAAAGTTTTATTCACAGAGCTTGTGACGCTCAGATCATCCCACAAGCCTGGAGACAGCAAAGCCCATTCAAGACATCAGAAACTGCAGATCAGACCCCCAAAGGTCCTACCAGCAGGTCCTATTATAACAGCCAAACTGATTACTTTTGGACAGCAATGCCTTCAAAGTCAATAGAACTGCTCACAGCCATCCAGGCTAATCAGCAAGAGCAGGGGTGAATGGAATTGGTTCCTGAGATTTCAAGCCCTAATTTAGCCAGGCACTTAAATAAATATGTGTAAGCCCTATTAAAGTCAACAGGATTTTGGTATTATCATGTTAATATTACTAAGAATGTGCTTAATAGTCCTGCTGAACCACACGTTTGCTACTGCTAAGAATTCAGACAGCTTTTTAGAATTTGTCCTCAAGTAAAACCATTTCTTCACAATTTCTGTTGCCTATGTTTCAGGGACTCCTCATAGGCCACGCAACAGGCTATGGTCAGATCTCTGTTATACTGCTGTGAATGCAAAGTACCTTTCCTGAAGCTCCAGATCTGCACTAGCTTTACCAAGGTCAATACCTAGCTTTTCATTAAAAGAAAAAAAAATTCAGCTATAACAACAGCAATCTAAAGGATCACTTGACAGTTTTCATAACTGCAATTATTAAAATTTGTGTTAGTAAAATTGTAGAAGTAATGATTAAATTGTAATACTAACTATTAAAACTGCATCAGTATTTATCATTTGTTCATCATGGTAAGCTTGTAGGTGTATCACAGCAACCTGAACTTACTTACACACATGGATATTACATCTTTGCCAAGGCATGGGTAGATTAGTCCTACAGACATGAGACAGATGAATATATAAAGTTATGTAGCAATTGGTTATGTAGTGAAATCTTATCTTTAGGCTACTGTGAAATCATCTTCAAAATCAATGCAAAATGTATCAGCTTAGTGCTAAATCTTTTAATAGAGAAATTCATGAATTAAAAATATCGTCTTACATGTGACAGTTTCACTTACCAACAACATCAAGATGGTACGTGTGATTGATGGATCCATACTGGTTTTCCACTATGCACGTATAATTTCCTTTGTCAGACGGGACCACGCTCTCCATGATGAGACTCCAGTGCTGGTTGCGGACCTGGAGGGTTGTAACCAGAGAGGTTGGGAACTTCACTAGCACAGTTTCACCCTCTTCCCCTCCAAAAGAACTGCTTTCTGAATAGTTAACCTTTTGTAATCCATGTTTAAAAGCCTCTTCTGTGCTCATTTGATGGTTCTGGACACTGAAATACTTTATTTATTCCTGATCAGGTACAGCAGAACTGCAGCAGTGAAAGCTTTCACGCATTCTGCTATAAACTTACCTCATCCCTGATCTGAGCACTGCAGACATCAGTGCACACTCAGTCCTACCAGGCTTAGGAGGATGGCACCAATTAGCAGCAGTTGTCTTACCAGGCTTTACCTCTCAATCCACTCTAAAGCAAATTCACACCCTCAGGACATTTCCATCTGTCTCCAAACAATCATCTGATAATATTAACTACCCAGCAGCAATATGGGATGGATATGATCCCCTAACATCTAAGTCTCCGTCTTTCTCTAATAGCTCAATTACACAGCCCGCATTTTGGAGAAACAAAGTACCAAAGGGCAAGTTTGGGATCCCTCCCACAGACACAGAGTGCCACATCTCTTGCTGCTCTGCAGTACCACAAGAAAGAAAGAAAGATGCTGCCCTATGAAAAATGCCTGAAGAAAATCTTCACAGAAACAGAGCATACGGATATACATTTATTTGATACAATCCTTCTCGGACATAATATATTAAAGGTGCTGATTCTGTTCCCATTTGAACTCAAAAGGAGAGTTGGCATTAGTCTCGCAGAAAATCGGATCCAGCCCAATACTGGAAGGATATAGAGTCATCCGGTACACATATATATTTCCTGCATCATAAGTTGGCTCCCAAAATGACCTTTTGCTGGCTATCCACTAATCCCTTGTTTTAGCAATACATTTTTCACAAAGCGCTCAAAGATCTTTATGTAGCTGTAATGTACAACCTTTAAACTGTGAAGTACGTATTTTAGCAAATGGAATAAAAATACAATCTGGTACAGTCATTTTAATCAGCCAAATGGAAAGCAGTAATTCAGTGCAGTACACCAGAAAAATTTATGGACCATTCAGTGACACTTCCAGTAACTATACATTCTTAAAAAATCATTACAACTATAGGTCTGAAATCCTGCTTCGTGCCTGACTATTGTGTAGGTCCTTATCCAGCAGGAAAAGTCTACACAGCGCTGCATCCCCGGTGCCAAGAGCTTAGCTCTCACACTTGCTGGAGGTAAAAATGCCCTCAGTGCAAAGCTTGGAAGAAGAGAGCCTTCTCTGTAAGGGGCTCCTGGCTTTCTGAGTCCCCCCAGCTAGTAATTAGCTCATTAGCTAGTTATTACTACTACTGTCCAGTTAGAGACTAATATTATTAGCTAACAACTGGCCATGTGGGCGTTGAAAAACAAAGAAAATGTAGACGAGACTCCAGCAGCAGGTGAAGGGCATGGATGCTAACCAAATGTCGCAGAAACGTGTGACAACATGACCCCAAAATCTCCAGCCCAAACTTACGGCTCCTCTCCCCAGCCCCCTTCTTGATGGTATACATCAAAACTAAATATTAATTTTTTTTCACACTATGAAGAGCTAAGAAATAAGTTAATAAAACTAGAAAGAGTTTATCAGGGTTATTTTATTGTCTTGTTATTCTGCTAAGCAACCTTGAAAGGCAAAGTTTGGGTCAGGAAGAATTACTGTCATAAAACACTGGTAAATAACAAATACAACAGCTACATATTTTGAATATTTTACTTCTTTATGAGCTATTTTGGGGAGGACTTGGTCAAAGTGACCTGAACTTTTTGCCATTACAAGTTCCATCACACTTCTTTAGAATCAGAGCAAGTGTTTTTAACCTATTTGACTGCAAAACAGGAAGAGCAGATCATGGTTCCGCGGAAGTTAAAGCAAAATAGAAATCGGTAACAAGCTGTAAGTAATTAATCTGATAGGAAAACACAAGAGATTGTTTAGCATTCCATAAGAAAACATAACTAACTTACAGCCACAAGTGGATATAGTGGATGGCAACATTAAAAAGTATTTGTGCAATTTCCCTTCTTGTAATTCCAATGAGAAGAGATAATATCTTTATAATAAAACAACAGCTTAAGCCTCTTCAGTTTAAGCTAAACAACTGCTGGAGAGGCCCAAAGCATTTATGACACATCGTCACACAACTGGATTTATGTCACAAATCTGGATTCAACTAGATTCAGCTTGTTGGCTTATTGCTTTCTGGTTACAAGTGCAGCATTGCAAAGCCCAGAAAAACTCCCCTTTGCTGAGGATGACGGCATCTTCTCCCGCTGAAGACTCCCAAATTGAACCTTTCGTTCTCAGACATGTGACAGTCCTGCCACATCCCTGCAACCACGCAGCTTGGAACACCCTGATCATACAGGCTTTGTTAACGTGGTCTTTTTAAGTAACATGCCGTTGCTCCCTAGTCCCAATAAAGCCTGTCTTTGGGCAGACAAAACTGGTGCCGTTACTGACAACCAGCAGCAAAATCATACCAGTTTATGTAAAAGCCAGTTTCAAAAGAGGTTCAAAGCAGAGCTTGCACAGTACACAGGGCTTACTTACACCAGCCTTCTGTGTACAGATGAACTACAACGGTCATATTCATTTTGGGGAAAAAAAACTCAAACCAAACAAAAAAAAAAAAACCACCCTTATGACTGAAGTTGCAAATAGACGGTCTCTTTGGTAGTGCAGGTTAAAGTCACTAGCTTCCTCCTGGTTGCCCACCAGGGCCCTTCTAACTGAAGACACCAGGGCTACAGCTTTCCAAATATTCCCTAATAAATTTCTCTGGTGATACCACCTGGGTCCATTTAAGCTGTTTAAATAGATGACTTGAGCTCATCTGGCAGACAGAACATATTAGGGAGCTCACGTGAACTAATCCACTAGGTAAAAACACAAGGGCAGCAATAAGCTGCTGAAAGCAGGAGCATCCTCACCAGGCATATGGGGTCCAGCAAAGGACAAGTGTCCACAGCCAGAGATTTATCAGTTGTAGGAAACTCCTCCAGCTCTCCAACCTGACTAGCTCCTCGCCAACTATTATCCTGTTATTTCTACTATTTTGTTCCCTGCAGCCCTACTTCATATTGAGTTCTTTCAAACTCCTGGAGAATACCCACACAGTTCCACCCACTCCATCACCTGGTCTTCAGGGTACCCCTTCCCATTTGTCCTTGATATAGGGAAATTCAGGGAACAACCGCATTCCAAGCATCCCAAATCACAGCTTGACTCTTCAGATACTTTGTCCCCACTGTTTAATAACTGCTTTTGCCATATTTATTTTTTTTATTGCTTTGCAATATCTATTTTCATGTTTTATCTGTGCCTTACACCCAAAAATGGTACTTTATTTGCAAAAGGATTGAGATAATATTTATTATCTCAACATGTTTCTTTCCTGACTAGTTATGGACACTTCTAGCAAATTACTGAGGTGCTTTTTTTGGCCATCTTCTCCATCAAGTTTTTAACCAATTCTTCCAGACTCTCCAAACAATTCAATTCTTAAACTAAATTATCAACATCAAATGCATACAACTGTACCCATAACATATAGCTTGGAAGTGGGAAACCTAAACTGGAATCAAATGCCAAGAAATATCAGTCAGAAATCTAGGAAAGGGCAAGTAGTGTTTCATAGAAATGTTTTGCTTTTGCAGTACCATACAAAAAATTGTGGACAGTCCTGTTTAATTTTAAAATACATGTCTTCAGTGAACAGATGCATCATGAAAAGTTATCACTTAGCAAAAAAAAAAAAAAAAGGTAAAAATGGGTCAATTTTAAATGAATTTCAAAAGAAAGGAGGATTAGAAACCAAAATATGATTCCCCACAAAATCAGCACAGTTCAGACGTATACTGGTACTGCTTAGGTCAAAAGAACAAGTGCAGAACACCCATACAAAAGCCATAGGCTTTTACGATTCCTATAGAGTCAGAACTCTTTCTTTACTCTATTTACCTGGCTGAATTTAAATGTGTGTAAGATGACTGTAGTGACGAAGCTTATCACAATGCATATGTGAAAACACACACCTGTTAATACTTAAACAGTTACAACTGATAGAGGTACATTTGCTTTCCGGGTGGTGTACAGAAAAGCAAAGGCTCCTGTGGCCTCTCATAGAGGATTTGTATCATTCATTCAAAGACATTATAAAATGCCTTTAAACTCACAAGCAAGAGCTATCATCACTTTAAAGACAGATTAAAAAAAGACTAAAATGGGTTTAGACATTCAATAACTGATCCCTTTCTCCTTGCTGTAGGAACTTTGGGTATACCTGTAAAATCATAAAAGGTTTGATTTTGAAATTCACCACCCAGAATTAGTCACGGTGGAGGAATTTCGCTCTGGAAGCTATCTTGGCCAGCACATACACCCTTCTGCTAGCCTGCCTGAGTGCAAATTGACTCAAGACATTCCCCAGTCAGCAGGACAAAGTGCTACAGGCCACTATCTGATTGTGATAAAGAAAAGAGATTTCTTAGCTCAAGGCAGCAGGAGAGAGGTGGCTGGTGGATTACTGGAAAGCTTCACACTTTCCTTCCCTTTACTTTGTTCTTAAAGTCTTCAAGGGATGATTGTCTCTTCCGAAAAGGACAGATGGTGTTACATCAACTGGTGATGGCAGACACGGCCAAGTTTGGATTCAGCTATTCTAGTTGCTCAAAATATTACAAATATGAAGATCTCCAGCAGAAATGCTTTACATATAGCAACACCCAGATTCAAGACAAACTAGCATACGAGAATGATCATGAGTTGCTGTGATACCTGGCTGAACACAGACCAGCATAGAAAGACTCAGTCCTTTCCAAGGATTCCTTCACTATGAATTTGTCGGCATAGAGGTGACAAAAAATACAATTTTCTCTATTTCAGAATAATTTTGAACTAAGCCTGCAGTGACCTCATCCTGCCCTCCTAATAAGAAGGGGGCACAGCCTCCAGAAGCTCTGGTGGCCTCATTCTTTAACACCTATTCACTGACAACAAGCTTCCATCTTAAAGAGATGGTTATTCAAAACACCAATGGAATCTGGAATATACATAGATTTGAGAAGCAGAATGACAATGATAAGTAAACGCTACCAGATCATTTAATATTTGATGTATTTCTGAGCAACAAGAAAGCCCAAAATCCACAGCTGTGTCCCTTCTTTTTCCTTTAGACTAAAGAGATGTAAGAAGTTATGATTTAGAATTATAGGTATATACTTCACTTATCCAGCTGGCTTTAGAAACAGGCATCTGTGGTTTCTTCCCAGAGTATATACATACCTAGGAAATTGCATACGTTTAATACACGAGCAAAAATTTAATTTGTGCCACTTAAGGGGCACAAGTGTAAATGAGCTCACCCAGATCCCTAACACAGGCTAGCAGTGGCAGCATGGAGCTCCACATGGGCTGATTTACCCGGCCAAAGATCACCCTCCCAAACCAGAGATCAGGTATCTCCATCCTGCCTTGCAGGACACACATTTTCCTTCACAGTTTTCAAGAGTGATATCTGCATTTCCCCTTCATGAGATGTAAAGTGTTCAAATAATGTCTCAATTAGTACCGAAACAGTTACTATTATTTTCCAAGACAGGATTAGCTTTGGGGTTGTTTTTTTTTTTTTTTAAATTGGCTTTTTTTTTGTTTCTAAATAAACACCGAGAAAGGTGAAAATCACGGAATTGTAGCCAATTCATTAACACTCCATAGCGTTATGAAAGGCAGAAGGTGTTGCCAGGTGTACACTCATAAGTAACGGTAATTTATGGTGTAAGCAAACATAGATGGAAAAGTCTACTTAGATAATTAGTGTTCATGCAGGGAGACTTCTGGGCTTCACTCTCTGTTAACACAAATGTTGGAAAAATTGACACTTTCTACAGTAAATCGAGCTAAAGAGGAAAGGAGGCTATGGCTTGTCCTCCTCTGCACTGGAAAACATAAATTTTTTTTGCACCAAGCAGGATCTGAATCAACAGCAAACAAAGCAATATACACCCTGGCTCTGTCGGGGCATCACAAAACATGGCACCCTGCAGATACTGCAATCGCTGGGGTAAGGCAGTGGCGTGGTATCGGGAGGCAGCACCCAGGACTCACTCCTGAGCTTACTGCATCGTCTGGAAAAGTCAGTTAACTTCTTAACTACCATTACAAATTGCTCTGAGCTCCTCAGCAGAAGTTCTAGGCTGGGGCTTACAACCGTGACACAAGGTGACTAACTCGGAAACTTCTCATCTTTGGAGAGAAGTCGCTGAGGTGTCAGGTAGGTGAGGAAGCCCCTGACAGACGGTCTGCAGAAGAGGTTACGGTAACTCAGAAATGTGGGGCAGGATGGCAAGAGTAGTGCTTGAACAGCAATTTGCTGCCAATGTCACACGCTCCCATCCCCTGTAAGGAGCAGGATAAGATGACCAAATCCTGACTTCTGACCTGACCTAGGCAGATACCGGGAGGTTAAAGGTCCGTGCACTAACCCACTGAGCTAGCTGGCCTCCCTAAAACTCTCTCTTAATCAGTAACCACCAATTTAGAGTGAAACATCTAATCTGAAGCTGTTTAAAATTCAGACGAACCCTTGTAAGTAATTGCTGTTACTTTCCCTCAAATTCTGCTTCCCATTTCAGTTTCACAGACCATAAACTCTATAGAAAATAATAACTTTTGACTTCCAACCCTTCCTTTATTAAACTGCCTACAATCAGCAGAGTGGATGGTCATGTTTTTAACAATACAGCTGAAAATGAATAGAGCAAACTAGTCTTACTCTGCTTTGCAAAGTCAGTCTTTAGTTCTCCAAATAAGTCTAAATAATCCTTAGCTGCACTGCTATGCTACAAGCTTGAATTTGAGGGCAAAAAAAAATAGAAAATATAGAATTAGTGCTCAGTTACTGCCAAAGTAACCAGCCACCCTTCCTCATAAGAAAACAATTACTTTTTTTTTTTTTTTTTTGCTTCTACATTTGATCTAAGGCCATTAAAAGATTTTCTGTTGACTCCAGCAAGTTTGTGGTTTGTTGTTTGTTTGGGTTTTTCTTTTTTTTAACAGCCTTGGTCAACAACAGAAATTGCAAAATCACATCATGAGAACGTACCTTATATCCGCCAATACGATGTTCTTGTTTAAACTCTTTCCCATTTTTCAGCCATCGCATGGTCGGTGTTGGGTTTCCCATCGCCGGACAACGAAACTTGACAGTGTTCGCTGCTGGCACCGCGTGTAGCCTTTTCTCCATTTTGTCCGTATGTGTCCAATAGGGTGCCCCTATTTCAAAGAGATACATCCAGCAATGTCAGTACTTGGAAACTGAGCTCCCTTCCCAGCCCCTTCCACAGGCAAAGTGCTGCACGTATTCGTTTTAGCAGAGACAGCGTGGTTTAGAAAGCATACACGACTGGAAATCATATGCCACAAATGTTGACCAGAGTTTTGCAAATGGCTCAGCCTGCAGCCTTGAGTATATAATTTATGACAAAATTCCAATAATGAACCACAGATATACTTTGTTTTGTGTATGTCAAGCAAGACAGAGGGACAAAGTTTTCAGCGGACTCAAATGATCACACGCTTTCGACCTAAAGTTGAGTTACTGCAAGCGCTCAGCAAACTTTGAATTCTCGGACCCTGGCTCCGAAGCCAGACAGACAAAGTCAGGAGACCTCTTGGAAGCCTCAGCCTTAACCTTTCCCCATCTGTTATAGAAGGGGGATAAAATACCTACCTGCCTGGCAGCACGCTAAAACTTACAGTGTACCATGGCAACGTGAGCTGTGCTGTTACTGTCATAGAAACCACAAAATATATTTGCAGATGTAGGACCAGCAAAACTCAGCAAGAGCATTGATCATTTTTCAGGGATTTCCCAGTCTTATGAGCCTGTCAAAGCCCAAATGTTCACTGACGTCCAACACCGCAGCACAAACGAAGAGTGTCTCTCTGAGCCCGTATTTAACGGAGTGATCACTTTTACCAGCATCCTGGCAAGGCTCTCCTGGCGCTTACTCACTCCTTCCCGTGCCCTGGCCCAGCCTGTGCCCACACGAGGAACGAAGAGCACATGGAAAACCCCTCTCTTATCCAGGTTCTCAATCATTTGTCATGTACCAGTACGGCAAACACAGCAGAACAAAACATACAACTACCCATCTGTTTTCACCCCCCAAGAAGTAAATTTGCATGGATAGATCCACACACAAGGTTATCCCATGCTCTGGATCTACGCACCACTTTGGCTATGTTGCACCGCACCTTCATGGCATCGCTTCAGCTGTCTCACCCTAACAGTTTTTAAAAAGTTAAAGATTCAAGATCTGTTTAATAGTAGGAAACATTAATTTCTTTTACAATGGAGTTTTCCTGAAGCAAATCAGATTAGTGTGGAATTTTTAGGACTAGAGGGGTCCAGAAAAATAACTCTATTTCTCTCAGCCCTGTTTCATTTCCTTCATTAGCAGCCTAACATTCCACTATAAATAAACTCTTCCGTTCCTCAAATATTTATAGCAGTTCTTACAATCAGTGCAAACTCAGAAATCCTGCCACCCCCCTCTCTAAATAAAAATACAGCTGGATAGAAAATACAGGAACAAATCCTTTAACAACGTCTCTCTCAGTATAAAGAAAACATTCCAAAAGCAAGTCTTATAATGATGCTAAGAACGATAAGTGATTATTTTTTTTGCCTGAAGTGGCAATTAGCGTTAAAATTAATGAAGTAGAAAAGCAAAGCAAATTTGTGCATGTAATCAAAATAGAAAATCAGGTAACTATTGAAAATTTAACTGCAACACTACGAAATTGTTACATGGACTAAAGTGAATTAGGGATGCAAGGAAAATCACTGTTAACGTTATTTGCTAAAACCGGGATCACATTAAAATAACAGAAGAGTTTAAACAAAGCCAACCAAAGGAATTAACTACTACAGGCAAAGACCAAATTACAGTACAAGTATACCAGGCAAAGGCAGAATTACTGCTTGGTACTGATATATTAAAAGGGTATTTTCTCTGGATCGCTAAACATCTTCCACAAGGCAATGTAAGGTGACCAATATTGGGCCCTACCCACAACTCCCACAAAGTCAAAGTCAACTGCGGCAGGTCAAAGCCAACCAACCATCCGAACCAGTTATACTGGCATCTCAAACAGAGCAGAGGGCCTAGATTTGACCCCAAACTGGCAACACCACCACCGCAACTTTGCGGCCAGCATGGTCACTTCTCATCACGTCCATCACATGCACCTTCTCACACCTATAGAGCATAAAAAGCTCAGAAGCATTCACTGGCAACCACAACCTCTGAAACGCAGGCTCCACAGCTCACCCATGCAAGCACAGGCTGGATGGACCAAGCTCCGGAAAAGCTCCCCTCAGGGTGCAGCCCGGACCAGGGCATCTGACTTGGTCAGGATCCATCCACCAACAGTTCTCCAAACAAGGCTGCTTCGTGCAGCCAGGTTTCTACTCAGCTACCAGCCTGTACTGCGTTACAGGGCAGCTCATCCTCTTGTTTTCTTGCATAACCCTTCTTTCCATCAACCTTCATCCTTTAAAAAACTCTGCCCCTGGAAGAGACATGCTCCAGTAAGACTCCTATACAACAAATACACAGGAAGGAAAAACTTTGCTCTGTGGAAGAGGCCGGGAGGATGCAGGCAGGAATGAAGAGAAGCAGCTCAGTTCTGTGCTAGAGAGAGGGGGAAAGGAAGCACTCTGGGCTGGGAGGCAGGACTCTGCTTGGAAAGCTTCCCCTCGCACAGCCCTCACATCAGCATAACCTGCAATGCTCCTGAATTACAGGGGAGCTTGGAGAAAAACATGCGGACATCACATGTTGAAAACGCCGTCTAAAAACGCTTCAAGACATCCTACCATTTTTCACCAGGGAGTAGCAACGTATACTGGCAGCTCCTCAGTATGTTTAAGGGAAAAGAGAAAAAGGCAGCAACATCCACAAACGGTAACACTCGCCCTCATTTTGTGCTTTCACACAGCAACTGATCCGATTAACACACAGCATTTCTCTAATAGATGAAATTATCATAACCCAAAAGCACCTTTCACTGCTTCTATTTGTGTTGAGAGGAAAACCACCCAGATTCACTAAAACCAATAATGAACCTAGTTAACGAGCATATAACACCAAGTGTCAAGTCCCTCTTACAGACAGTGGCCATCACCTCCCATCGTTGCTAACAGGGCAGGTGGAAGTAGGTAGCACCGCTGTTAAAAGTTCAGAGTAACAACAGGGCAGACTCCAGCACATAGCGGTAACGAGCAGCAGGGGAACGGGTGGGAATTCCTGATTGCTTTTAGAGCTCTCATTAGTGAAGAAAATATCCTGCTGACCCACACTGCACTCCACTGCAAATACATTATATCTAATCAGGCAAATCTCCTGCATCTGAAATTGAAATTAGGCAGCCCAGGGGACCACTTCACTTCAGGACTCCTCGACTTTTATTTGGACTTATCTAACACAAAGAAATACAAAAGTAGTCAACTCCAAGCCTGCCTGACAAGCACCTCGAGCAGGCAATAGTGTGCCTGAAATGACCACATCAACACCCCCCCCAAGGTTTTCAGTACTATTGCATTTGACCTTTAATTAAAAAACACTTCTAGGCAACATCCAATTTTTGCTGCTCCCTTGAGTGGGTCTCCACTCTACAGGATTTGATGAATTTCAACCTTGTTTCATCCTTTCTGAAATTCTTCAAGGCATGAAAAGAACAGCATGTGGATTACATTTAGATACTTTTTGTTCTTGGTGCCAATTTACCATTGCTTGGCCCAGAAGAAATTGTTTAAAGGGTGATAAGGAAAAAAGCCATAAAGCTTCCAGTCGCCTGACTAGAATTCAAGGCAGAACAACAGCATCTTCAGGGCTACCCAGGGGTCTCCAGAATAAATTACTGTTGGTGGACCTCAGTGTAACCAAGCCAGGATTATAGAAATGCCTTAAGTTAGGGCTGCCTCTCAAAACCATGATGAAGATAAGGCAACAAGTACCAACAACGTATATTCCACTGCTGCCAGTAGGAACTGACGATGATCAGCCCATAGCTTTGTAAAAGAAAGTCCCAGGTCAAAGTCCTGGGGAAAAAGCCTTGGAGGTGGCCCTCCAGAACCAAGCCGAAGCACCTCTTCAGGGCAACAAAGGGAAAAACTGAGTTGCCAACAAAGCCATTTTGTGGACAGAGAGGACTATTTTGCAGTGGAACCAATCCTGCACCTTCCACGAGCACTAATCCCCTCAACAAAAGCTGGAAGTAATAAAAAGCTATTCAGGATGCAGTCTGGAACAAATCTACCACAGTGTTTTTGCAGACAGTTAAAATATCTGTCAAGCTAGAAGGACACCAAACGCAGAGTGAAATCTGCTATGCATGCCTTTTACTTAAAAATACACACAGGGCAAATGGTCAAACGCACATGTGTACATGCGAGCGCCCTCCTCTCCCAAGAGCGAGTTGCTGCTCACAGCTACCAAGCCACTTAAAACCTCCGTTGACTTCAAGAGCAGTTGTATTTTCTGGGCAGCCTTGAAAATTAGGCTAAATTTGCACAACAGCCTCTCTGCCTGCACTGGAAAACCTTGGCCTCTGAAAATATATTTGTAACAGAGGCAAAGAAAATAAAAAAGCTTAGAAGAATACTTACAATCATAAATAAAACAGCTCTAAAAGGTTTGCTTTAAATATGCAGGAATGAGAATGCCAAGGTTCAGTTTCCTGTGGAAGGCACTACAGCCATTTCCTGCCTCATCACATCATAATTAACATGCCAGGACAGCTGGACTTTATCAGAATTGTTTCATCAAAAAGCAACAACCTTTAAAGACTATGGCCTTTTGTTTCCATGAGTAAAGGCATAACCAGGCCAATTTCCATTGCTTATCCTTAATGATCACAGCTGTAATTTGTATGTAAATTATCAGTTAAATTGTTTTAGATCTGCAAAGCTCAAACCATGATTCAGGAAACACTTAAATGCTTCTTTCTCTTAAAGAGCAGCAACCAGGGACTCCTGTGAGGTCCTGGACTTCCCTAGGCTCTGCCTAACCAGGCAGGAGAAGGTGGTAAAGGACATTTGACCATTACACACCACTGCCTGCCACATGGCACGCTCAGGGGGAACTTAAGACTACTCCTCAACTCCTCATTCACTTCTCAATCTGTCTTGCAACACTTTCTTAAATTAGATGTGGCCTTTTGGACATTACATAAAATCTAGAAGGGGAATGGCAAATGATACTGGTGGGAAATCTTAGAAGGCACTGGATACGCAAGCTTCAGTGGTTTGCAAAAGCACCACACCAAGTCCCACCCCTAACTTTCATCCAGCTCTGATCTTGCCAAATCACAACCCTCTTTCAGCAACGTTGCGTTAATCCCACTGAGTTACTATGATGCAACTTTTTCATTGAAAACAGACTACTTGCACGGATGCGGTGCCATGATCATTCCTCTGGTTCCAGCTCTTCCCGTCGAGCACTCAGACATCAGGAGGAAGGCTGCGCCGCTTCCTGCGCCCGTTTGCAGCTTGCAAGAAGCCCCAGCAGTTTGTGGGCACCTCGTAAAAAGCAACCTCATGAGGACTTGTTTGCACAACGCTCTGCTCAGGAGCAATCTGTCTTCTTGCAGTTTCCTCCCTTCTACACTGCCAGAGTTTGTGCTCTCCCCACCATCCGAGATGTTTAAACATTCACGCTCTAGAGGTATCTTTCATTTTGAGCAGGGAAAGTGTGACTGACCCCTGCTAAAGTACACACCCCATCCCTGGCAGACGGAAATTGTCAATGGCCTTTCACCAGCTCCTGAATCAAGATTGATTAACAGTAGCTTAAAATGATAGCTCATATTACAAGAACATCACTAGCGTTACGGAAGACACCACTGCGTAGCTCTCCCCGTCGCGTGAAAGGTCAGGAATCATTACCACGATGTTACAGAGAACAGTTGCCATGAGATCAGGTCCTTTTCTTTTTTCTCACCATATGTGCTTCCAAAATCCATTTATGCTCACAGTGAATCTCCAAAGCCATCAGCATGGATTAGAAATGCAATCATCTTTGCTAACACACCAAAAATATTGCAAGCCCTTTTCTGACCAACACCAATAAAGCTCTAAAGTGATAACAGACATAGGGATGTTTCCTAAAAGGATTTTCTACCCACGAGTCCTCTTCAGGGGAACGCTAACGTTGCCTGGGTTTGTGGGTTTTGCCTAAACAACTTCTTTTAAAAGCAGTGTCCCTTTTCCAAACTCGCCAATTATCTTTGCTACCACATTCCTTTGTCAAAGCAGCCTCCAGCTGCTTAATCTCAGCCACTTCAGGCTGCACCTGTGAATCAGACCCGGTTAATCACACTAACAGATGGCAGGGGCCAAACAGGCAGCTAAGAACTTCTATCATTTTAAATAGCATCTAATGTTTCACAGCTTCAGACCAGGGGCAGTCGTATACAAGAGTAACTAACCAGGGGTACTGAAAATAGGCTCATACTTCATCATCTGAACAAGTGTTTCAAGCGTACAGTTTGGCTGCCAATTACTACTAATCAGGCTGAGGAGCAAATATACTACCTGGCTACTGCGTTCGGTAACTAGCTGACATCTCCCATGAAGGATTTCTGTGTTCTGTGTGTTATTGACTTTACGAAGCGCGAGTGATACCAAACTACCAGTCACCACGGGGATTTTGCAACAGTGCATAGGGGCATAAGGAACCAATATGAATTTTACATATTCTTTTTCTTAGTGACTGCTCTATTTAGAGCCTATTAATAGCTTTCCAAATTCTCTAAAGGGACTGAAGTTTAACATTCAGATAGGTTTAAGACTCTTTTAGCCCATTTTCATGATGCGTAAGTAACAGAAAACGGGGGTTTAGTGCTGGATTGCTTTCTTTGCGACAAACCTTGAGGTCCTTTGCAGACAAAAGAACCTCATTGTCTCCAAATTCATTCTCCCTGGGGAGATTTCTGCTGAGATTAAGGATTGAAGGATTTGCCTCTTACAACTTAATTTTATTTTTGAAGTTTCCATACCACCTTTTAACACAGTGAGCTGGATCTTTGTTTCTTCTGTCAGATTTCAGCTCAGGTTCAGGGAAAGTTCGTTCATCTGTGAGAGTCTAAACCAGACAAAGACTGAACTTCAATTCAGGAAGAAAGGAAACTGCAGAAAAGCTAGCAAGAAGGGAGAAAGAAAGTACAGACCAGTAAAGCGTGTTTAGAAGAATATTAGTTTATTTTTCTTTTTCTTTTCCAAGTTACGAACTATGTGAAACAGAAAACAGAAAAGGACAAAGATACCACTATTTGACAGCCCATGCAATTAACAATCAAGAAGCTCTGAAGGCAAGAGTGCAAAAGACGGGACATTATTTTCCAGGTGGATCTTGCTAGTGACTTCTGGCAGTTCACTGTTACTTACTCATCTGGTTGCTGTCATTCACAAAGTCCTCGGACCCATCATTGTCATCTTCATCATCCCCAGAGGAAAGAGCATCTGCACATTAAAAATAACCAAGTCTTTAAACCAGCCTATTTTTATAGACAAATAAACCAATATGCTACATCTCTGATTATCTATCAAGGAGAACAGATGTTATGTCAGCTGTGCAGAAGCTATAGAAAAAGAAAATCCAGCCACAAAAATGTGTGTTATTCTTATAAAATTCTAACAAAACGAACTAATAATCCTGAAATGCTACAAAGTTTCCAAAGGGAGCTTGCTAACTCCAAAAATCTCTTTCCACTTACAATTTTTTTTTTTCTTAAAGTCATTCAGTTGAACAGAACTGAGTGTCTCCAGAACAATTTATCTTTAAACTTAAAGAATGTAGGACACCTCTTTTCCTCTTGTGATGCAGGGGAAAAAAAACTTGTATCCATTTTACTGGCTTTATCATCATCACAGCAACTCTGTATAATTTAATCCTGTCATAGTGGCGTAAAATAGAGGGCTATTCAGCAGCTCTTAATCACTAGAGACCCCATGAAGTAAAAGGAACATATGCAAACTGAGTCCGTTTCAGGGTCAGAACAAGGGGGAAAATACCTAAAATAACTACAGAATTCAGCTCAACTCGCTGTGCCCGAGTGGACTGTTTCACATTATATCATAACGTGTCTTTATATCACATTTTACAGCTTCTACATGCAAAAACCTCTGTTTAACTCACTCACCTGTAACATTTATAATGAAGTACAGAGTATCACTGTCTAGGGTCCTAACAGCAGTGCAAGCATAGAGGCCCGAATCTCTGGGTGTAGCATCCTTAATTTGTAAGTACTCCCCAATAATCACTGTCCTATTGTCGGGCCCCAAAGGGACCCCATCCTTAGTCCAACTGATCATGACGGCGTCTTTCAATTGACAGCGCAACTCAAGCGGTTCTCCTGGAAGTGCTGAATATACATCTGGCTGAGAGATTTGGTATTTGGTTGGCGGCTCTGCGAAGGTGGAAGGAAAGGAGGAAAAAGAAGAAAGAGAAGGGAAAGGAGAGAATTTCCAACAAAAGTCAGTGAAGGCCCTTTTCATCCACAGAAATCAAGTTATGTTAAATAAAAAAGTTTCATCCAGATTAGCCCAGCAATCTGTCTTGTAAAACTGAAGCACGTGCAGATAGGGGATAGGCTTCATGTTCAAGAAGTTAACCACAAACAAAGCTTGTTCCCTTTTGATCAGTGTCTCGGCATGTGCCTTGTCCCGAGTGCCACGCAAAGGCACAACCCTTCTCACTGGTCACAGCGAGCTGACGCTGGGGAGATGAGTGCTGCTGAACTCAGGGGCTTCAAAGAATTTATTTGGACGAGGCAGGAGGAGTTCAAAAAGCAAATTCAGTTTTATATCTTAGCATTTGGGTCTATGATTCAAATGAAATTTTTTTTTTTAAACCTGAAAAAAGCCAAGTTGGAAGAAAAGGATGGCCAAAAAACCCCTCACTATCTAAGCTAATAAACAGGGGTTCCTACACACAGCATATATGATGTCCTTTATTATTCTCTCTGCACCCTTCCCAAAGTCTTTACATTTGCCTTCTACACTGCCAACTCTGCTCCCAGTGACAGTAACTTTTTCCTTTTTTTTTTTTTTTTTTTTTTTTTGCTTCATTTCTTATCCCATAGCCTCTCCTGAGCAGAATACAGCAGAAACCTGGGAACACAAGAGAAGCTTTCAAAGTCACAGTGTACACAGAAGTTCAAATCAAAATGGCTCACCCATCAGTTCCCTTCTGTAACCAAATAATGAGAAGAACGTCAAACCACAGTCTTTTTCCAAAAAAAAACGACCTTGGAAAACTACTTCTGCCTATAGTTACCAGAGCTTCATCACCCCCTTCCAAGGAAGGGACCCGCAGCCCCGGGGAACCTGGGACCATCTATCTCCACAGGGGCAGTGGGACGGCTCGGCACGGGGCAGAGGGACCCCCCACGCCACACCTCCGACACATTCACGCTGTGCCCAGTATAAGGACTGCTTTTGTAACTGCTTTCTCCCTACGACCACAATATCCCTCTCCCACGAGCCTCCTGGCCTTGCCAAGGCCAGCATGAAAAGTAAATAAGGGAAAGCAGCATGAAAGCATCTTCTGTTTGCTCACGAGGAGGGTCACATCGCACAGACAGCTGCTCCCCGGCACACATCCTTCCCCGCACAGGCACCAACTGTGCACCACTGTGTGCATATATAAATAAAACACACACCTCTTTTTGTTTGTTTGGGAGTCTGCAGGGATATTAAAATAGATGACTCCTTGGTGTCCACCCTTGCTTCTAAGAATACTGAAACCCTGAAACCCGTGTTCCTTGTCCTTGGGGCACGGCGGTGTCATTTCTTGTATCACACCTTCAACAAAGAAGTCCGAAACAAGTGTCATGTCTGAGCTAGCCTGTGGAGTTTGGAAATGCTGAAGCTCTGCCAATAGTTTAGTTTTAGGTAGTCCTGCGAGGAGAAGGGAGTTGGACTCAATGGTCCTTATGGGTCCCTTCCAACTTGAGATATTCTATGAGTACCAGAAGTGGCCACCACAGTGGGACACTCATGCATTTAGATATTGGGTTATACTGATGCACTCGAAAATAGCGTACCCAATTTCTCCTCCCACTCATCCTGGAATCATGTAATTTCAGGGAGTTCAGTGGGAGTTTGCCCAAAGCAAAGGGAGAACAGATCCAGTGATGTGCCCTTGCAAAGCAAGCAAAGCCTCTCCTGGCTTTTTCCCTAGGGCAAACATGTTTTTTTCAAACACCACATTTGACACATGCATCACACCAAGACAGTGGCCAGAAGTAGTACGTAAAACCATCTAAACAAGATCAATTATAGAGACTGTAAAGAATTCTTGGATTTAGATTGTATAACAAGGTCTCTAAGCTTTCTAGCATGCAAAGTACCATCTCAAAGTCTAGGACAAGCTACAATACAGCTTTATACGCCTTATAAACTAATTCAGACTTGCTGATACAGTCAAGAAACCACAGATCTGCAATGCAGGTGTTTCACCAAGCACCACACTATGCAGTTGGAAATCTAATTTCCAGAAGGAGCACGTGCTCCCTTCTACCTGTATTTCATATCAGTAATGGGTATATTTGAGTATACTTGAGGGTTTAATTCAGATTCCACTGTCAAATTTAAAAAAAAAAAAAAAAGGTAGCTGAAGCCAGCTAGCTAATTTACTTTGAAGTTTTTAAGACTTCTTTGTAACGCTCTGCCTGCAAAGAAAATTTCTTTTACATAGTTTACGCGGTGCCAGCAATGTACAAGAGTCTTCAAAAATGTCTTTGTTTAAACTTTTAAAAAGCCACCATGGGTGAAGATAACTCAAGTCTCCTTTAAGTGCATTAGTAGCTTTCACTGAAGAGCCCCAGGAAACTCGCAGGATGGTCACGCAGGTTGCAGCGTCCTCCTGGGCAGATCGGTTGTTCACATACAATTACAAGGAAAATAATTTTCTACCTCCCATCCTTGATTTCATCTCTTTTTACACCTATTATCCCCAAATTTACACTAGGTCTTTCAACACAAATCCAAATCCAAACTCAAGAACAGTAATTTATTCCAAAATTACAAAAGAAATTCCTTTTATAAGGAAAATTACTAGTATACTGAAGAAAAACAAGTTTCAAATCAGTATTAGCATTTGGTAAATATTATCCTCCTCCATTTCTTTCTCTTTAGAGTAACAGAGAAGATACAGCACAAAGTGTTGTCATGAAATAATGAAGTCATGTTTGGAAATAGTAAGTTATTTCAGGTAAGCCTTTGTGTTGCCAAACTAGAATGTAGCAGCACTTAAGACTGTCACTTTTTATAATGTTTGCCTATAAACTTTTTCCAGTGTGGGTTTGAAATGGTGCCCAAAAGCAAACAGAGAACAGGTGGGATTCTGAGGCATGAGTCTGCCCAACAGCTTCACTGCAAAAATCAACCAGTTTAAACTGTTAAAAAATTCCCAGCAGCATATAAACAACCTACACTGCGGAGTTAATTCTCTCTCCAGGACACTGCACAAGGATTTTTACACCGCTCTGAAATTTAGGGAGAAATTTTGAACTGATGTGCATGCTGTACCGTCAAATCAATGGTTCCCCCGAGGCTGACATCAGGATTATTTCCCCATTTCTATGTCTTTTGAGCGTACCAGAGAAATATGGCTGCAAGTTTGCTCAGTCTTCACTTGTACCCATCGTCTGGTGTTTCCAGCAGCATCCTCCTGAATTTTCCCTTAGTGAAAATAGCTAGACGGGAGGAGGAGGAGATAGCCCTGCAGAGCCTGCATCACCAAGCAAGGCCTGATGATCTGGTACCACCTTCGTGCTCCTCCAGCCCTCCCTGAAGCTCTGCCTTGAAACTGTATCCTTCAGCCATCACCATAATCCCCTAAATCAGCCCTTTGCTGGGCGAGCTCTGCACGGTGGAGGGAAGGTGGCACAGGATGCCTTTCTAAACCAATTCTCCAGCAAATCCTATAATTGTGGCATTAGTTCCTACTCCAAAGGTGCACTAACTGATGTGAATAACACCTGTCTATCACCCCTTAAAAAACAAACAAGCAACAAAGGCATGTGTAAAATTTCTGGTGGTGTTCTTAAACACTGGAGGACAAGGGAGGGAACATTGTTTCTGCTATTGTCTGCTCTCAGCTACATCCTTATTTGTAATAGTAGTGCACACAATGTATTCTAACCTTATAGGTGGAGCTATTGAACAATACCGCCATGGAAAACCAAGCTGCTGTTAAATAAACAGACGTGAACTTTTTCTTTGCCTGCTCATACAGTCTCACAGCATGGTTTATGCCATCAAATGGAGTAAATAACGTTTGTATAAAAATCATGACCACCACAGAAGACTAAAGGCATTCTGAATGTGCTATTTCAGATTACTTTGAGATACGCAATTACATTCCAAAATGTGCTTCTGTTCAAGATTCAGTCACTGAAACGAGAGATTTTTATACTTCTTAGGTTTTAAATTATTATTATTTGCCTCCATTTATTAAAATGTTATCAAAGAGCTGCTTATCTTAAGGCTCAAGGCATTCAGTTACTTAGTTACAGAGCCAAATAATTAAACAATCAGCTAATAGCTAACCCCAGCAAAGATTCTCACACAACTCTTTGTAACACAAAAGCCTCAGACCCCATCAAGCCACTTTCCCTTCAAAAGGCTTTAGTAAATAACTAAACACTCACCACAGCGTGCCCAGAAGGGTCAGCGGACCTGACCTGCCAAGAATCCAAGAGGTTCATTGCAAAATTGAATGTCCCCACAGGGAACGCCAGGCTGCCAACCACCGCCACTCCTCCTGCTTCTCCTGCCCTTTCTCCTGGTTTTCCTCTCATTGAGGAAGATCCAGCAAGACCATGCTGGATGAGCAACGTGGAATGGGGATGTCGAGCTACGCCTGTGGCAGGATAGCCATGGGCCCCATGACTTTGAGTCAAATCCAAGCCTTTACACTCTCTCCAGCAGGCAGCCTCTGCCAGATCGGGAAGCACAGATACCATCAGTCAGGTTTGCAATCTTCCCTCCCACCTCCCAGTTACAAGCTGATGGGCTTCTCCCTCAATTTAAGTTGCCAGGCTAATATTAAGAGTAGCTCCATGTCCTCTTCTGATGATGGATGATAAACTCAGCCTACGAAAGAAACGGCCACCGGCTTAAAAATGCAAAGAGTCAGCTCTGGCCATGGTGACTATCTCCTGTCAGCTAACAGCAAACCAAAGCCACAAAGGCTAAGCATGTCTCCTTATACAAAGGGTGACAAAATAGTGTTTGCAGTTCATCCATCTGCTTCTCCAAAGTCACTGGATTCCTGCTGTTTTATTTGTACTGTGTTTCTGTCAGCTAGCTGCCAGCTATGCCCAGCTCCACCTTTGCCAGGCATAATCAGGAAGTCTCTCTCTTCTGATAAAATACTTTCCAAGTTACTAAAAGTTCCTTCTATGATTTTAAAAAACAAAAAAAAAAAAATTAAAAACAAATCCTTAGTCAGTGTGAACAACACCCCGAAGAGCAGGAATCACCTCCCCCCACCCCAAAGTACAAAAATATTAATTGTTCAAATCTGATGAAAAATATCTAGGTCTTGTAGAAAAACTTCATCAAACAGCACTGAAGAGCAGGAGATATATGTGACAGTTATAAACATTAAAAAAATGTGGCAGATTCTAAGTCTTCACTTGTTCCTTTAAAACAAGCTCCCCAGCTGCTCTATGTGAAAGCACAGCGACTTCCACAAAACACCGAGTGCCAGACTCGCCAGACTCTCCAAAATAAATAGAGATATTTTTTCCTGGCATCTTCTTTAACCCTATTATGCTTATTCTATACGGACCTAGTCATCTGATGGGTACAGGAGATGAAACCAGACAAAAAAAAAAGTATCTGAGGAACAGGAAAAATCTTTTTGCCCTGGAAGTGAACATTTGCAAAATGAAGTAAGTGTTGCTACATAATACGTGCCCGGTACTCTAGCAAGTGTAGAGCTTCCAGCCACGCTGACCTGCTACAGTGTGGACCTCCAGCATCATGTCAACTCCTATTGAGTGTTACATATACTAAGATCATAAAAAAAAGTGAATCTCCTCCAATTGAAATACTTGCCAATATCATCATGGGTAAGGGAAAATATTACACTGCACTAACTTGTTTTCCTAAGCTTTGAAGACTTAGAAAAATAAATATTTCTGGTGAGCAGCAAAGAGTTTCACCGCTTGCATGACTCCCTGGCCAAGAGAAAAGTTCTGCATGTGCACCTAAAATTTATCCCCACATGATTCCATCTATCTGCCTTGTGTAATGCTCTTTGGCAGATGAGCAATCACAGAACTGCAACTCCTCGAGGTAACGATCCCCAAGCAGCATTTAGCCCTGCCTACAGACACAAGGGCCTCATCCCACCCAGCAGAACAGAGCAGTGGGGGCAAAATTCATGAGGTCCCTTGATATGTTCGTGTGTTGGCTGACAAGGGGTGAGGTGCACGAACTATTTCAGCATGTTTTTGATGGCTGCAAAGCAGTTGGGTTGATGTGTCTCACCCCGCGGTTAAAGAAGACTCCTCAAAAGGAAAATAAAATTGTACTTGTCTAGGCTTCATGAAGAGATTAAAAATTCCTACAACTTGTAGCCTGCTTGCTCCTACCTGTCTTTATAGTTGTGATCGCTGAATTATGGCTGCACAACCACGCAACGTGCATCAAAAATGCCAAGTATCACATGCTCATGGGCTTGGCTGTGTGCTTTATGCTTTTGGAAGCCAAGCCAGGGAAGACTCAGAGCATGCCAAGTTCAAAGTAAACAGTGGAGAGACCAGCGAGGCCACCTCCTGCTGCTGGGAACTGCCCTGCAATTTCTTCCTGTTTGTCCCCATTCTTCATGGTCTGCTCCTTACAGGAGGAAGACTTCTTTATACAACGTTCATCATAGGATTTATCACCAGATACGGGGATAGAGCAAGAGACAGCAAAGCACCAGTAAGTCTTCTGCACAAAGACCTGGTAACCAGGGAGGGAGAAAACACCCCCAACCTTGAGCAGCCACACCAAAATCCCTAAAACTATTGAGGTGCCTTTTATAATTTCATCAGTACGATGAGAAACTACAGGCCATCTTCAGGATTTGAACCTTTGGTTCCAAGCACCAAATTTTGACCATTTCTGTTCAAGCCATAAGCTCCATCAGCTGCCTAAAGTAATAGAGGGGTAGTCTCTGTGCTAAGTGTACTGGGGAGTACAATATAAACCTAACACACATGTAATGCAATCTCAAAAACAATTAACTACTCTTCAAACTCATTACAGAAGAGTCTTCTCATGTAATCTGTTATACAATACAAAGGGGAAATGTATCACCTTTTGCCAGAACCTCAAATGAAAAGTTGAAAAAAAAAAAATTAACCTTCTCTCTCTAAAAAGCAGAATCCAAGACTAGGATCATTTTCTCATTGTTTCTACTTTCAGCAGCAGCAGAACATCAAATCTCCCTGACTGTATTTTGCACATAACCAAGCGGCAGAGCAATTTAATCATCTCCAATTTCCCAACTTAGCATTCAAATCTGCTTGGGAAAGGCTCCATATAAGATATACAGCCTTGGAAAAAAAGGTATGAGCACATATATTTAGTTGTAAAGAATCTGTCTGGGTTTTAATATTTTCTTGCATCTATTCCAATCTGTAGCTTTTTTCACATTCTTTATTTGCATTTCAAGAGCAACATAAAAACATAACAGAACATAGCATAAATCCAAACAAAAACACAACCTTTTTCTTCCAGGTTTGCCGAAGGCCACGCTCAGGACTACTACTACTCAACATGCAAGAGAAATAAATTACAACTGTGAGGTTAAAAATTGCACAATTTCACGTTCGAGTGTTAGTTCTGGATGCAGAGAACATCTATTCAGATTCCTATAAGCAAGTCAGCAGTTGTTTCTTTTGTACACAGTCCCATTTTTACTTGACTATACAAATCCTCTTGATTTTAGCAGCTCGTCTAGAAGTCTCATCTTACCTGTTCCCCTGAAATTCACCTTCCCTCACTTCCTAAAGTGGGATTTGAAAAAAGTCACTGGAAACAATATCCCCAAAACATCCCCTCAACACTTATGAAAGTCCTATCCACAACGCATATAAACCATAGGATATTCTCCAAATACTTCAAAGCATACCAGGGTCCCTTTTAACAGAGAGCAATATTTAGACTAAAGACATCAGAGCTAATTTAATTCCAGCTCCACACAGAGAACAGTCACCAGTGGTACCTGGGGACAAGGAAGACGCAGCAGAACAAGCCCTGAAGTAAAAGCTAGGCTGGCTATCTGCACTTCCAGGTAGCCCACAACCATTTACATGACAAGGGTTATTCTTAACTTGCAGACACCTCCATCACTCCTTACTGTAGCAGTGGCTCCTGGGCACTTTGCCATACTAATGGAAGATGGTTCAAATGCTTCTGAATTGTTAGGAGAAGGGCTATTACTGAGTAGTAGTGCACTGCGGATTTATTAGAGAGCCTCCATGTTAATCTTGCATGCCTGAAATACCTGTGCTACCCTGTCGAGCAAGCAGTATCAGATAAATCTGGGTACTTCAACACTAATATACAGGATTATTTTTCATGATTAAACTATGTTTAATAGAACCAAGCTCAAGAACTGCTCAAAATTTAAACTGGCATTTTAAAATTATTTTTAAGAACTGCTGGGTGGCATTCAGAATTATAAATCATATTACTTTCCTTGAAACACATTAAACATTGCAACACGGAGACACTTGAGCAGAGCACTTCGCAAACTTGAAAAGCAAGTCTCTCAAAAGCACTCTTTCCCTTGATGCCCAGCAGCCAGTCCTGCCAGCAGCTCACCTGTACCCCTGCACACCCACGTAGGCTATGCCAAAGAAAGAGTATCATGAACCTCCTGTAGTTTTTCTACACCACAACTTTTTGTTATGTTTAAAAACTAAGTTGCAGCATGGTGCTCCGATCAAGTTCTGTTCCATCCAACCACAATTTAACTTCCTACAGACTTGCCCTGGTCAGTGCAGACTGCTAAGCCATGCCCAGCCACAGCATCCAACTCCAAACCCCACTCAGAAACAGCCACAAGCCCCCTGGGAGAAAGCCTGAGGTGGTAAATACCATGTCACAACACTCCTTTCAAAACAGAAACTCATGAAAAGCTAGGAGAAAAAAAAAAAAAAAAAAAACAAAAATTAAAACACAGCCAAAATATGATTTTCTCTTCCCCAACCAGCTTCTCATCCTCCTTTTTCTCCCTTCCAGTCCCCCAGCACATTGCCCTTCCCAGTAAACCCTCACAAATGCAAGCCATTTCCTTGGTACAAAGGAATTTTCCCCTCCTCTCAGTTCTTGTGGCTTTGCTACCACAAGGCACTTTGCGGGGCTGCTCGACGTCGGTTGATGTCCCAAACTGATGAGCCAGTTCTTTTGCAGGGGAGGAAAAGCAATAATTACACGCAACTTGCACGTGAGGAGGGGAACGTAAGTAGGTCAGATCTCACGACTCCTCAGCGTCACTGAGGTTCACCAAATGCTTTCACTCACAGCCATTTTTAAAATACAATTAAAATAATAATAGCAAGGCAAGTGAAGGAAGCAGCATGGTAGAATTCAGCTAGCACTTAGTTTGCCTTTCTGTCCCTCTCTTTGATATGGATAATGTCATTTGGATGGTGACAGGCAGCAAAAGGGCCTGAACCAGCAGAAAGGGAAGCCCATGAGACACGTCTCTATACCAGGTGCTGACTATTCTGATACTCAGAAGTAGGCCCAGGAAAAGCAAGCCCCTAAAAAAAGAGGTTTTTTACAAAACACAAAAAAAAAAAAAAAAAAACAACCACCAGCCGTGGTAATTAAGAGATGGGAAAGGATAACCGGGAGATGTAAGTAATTGGTATAGGAATTATAAGCTGTTTTTAAAAGTTAAAGAAAAAATCCACATAAATGTTTACCCCTCTTACAGAATATCTCATTTTGCCACTGTCCTCGTTCAGAGGCGCAGTCCCCAAGCAGCAAATGCTGACGCAGTTTCGCTGACGCTCTCAACTCCAATTGAAACCCGAAGGGCCAAACTTCCAGAACAGCTCGGTGCTCCCAGCGCACGTTTCGTAATTACAACAGGAGCTGTTGGCTGCTGCGCTCTTGCAAATCTGGTCTTTATTTAAGATTTGCCTGTATTCAAAGTTGCTCCAACTTCTCTCTCAATCAGTTTAAAAGCCAGTTTAGTCCCCAGTACTACAAGACTGCATCTTTGATTTTGGGGCCACACTGTGCCAAATCCCCCCAAGAAAATGCTACAGACACACAGTGCGACGTGCTGAACCTGAATTCAAAGGTCTGAATTTCAAATCAGTTCCCAAATCGCTGTAAGGATAATTTTACCCCAGCAGGCTCCATGCCAAATCAAGTATTGTCCGGTTTCCCACAGCCTCCACAAACACAAATCGGTGCGTCCTGGACAACTCTGCGGAAGATGCTCCCACCACACCAGCTGAGTTGGAGCAGCACAGCGTGTCCAGCCTGCGACCAAGGGACCAAACCCTCAGTCACACTGGTGCAAAACTCCAGACTCTTCATCACTGCAGACTTGTTTTGGGTTCCTGGTGTCTTTTCAGCATGAATGTTGCACTTGTTTAACTACACTGAAATAAATTTTCTCTTCTAGTCAAACCAGGTGCACTACTACAAATAGACAAGACGTAACTTGCCTAAGTGGGTGATGGTTCTTTAAAAACACGGATTTATATTGCTAAGGAGCGCTGCTTCGAAGAAAATCTCCGCTTTCACTCTAAAGCTTCAACCTTGAGGCCTCACAATTGTTCAACACTTAAAAACCTGACCCTTCTAGTAAGGAATTTTTCTCTGTTAGTGATAGAAAAAGGGACAGTTAAGTATTTTTCTTGCACTCCCATCTGTTCCTAAACTAAATATTCATTTCAAGAAAATACTAATCTTTGAACTTAGTTGTGTAAAGGCAAGTGATCATCTCTACTGAAGCTGGGAAGCTGGATATAGAAATATGCTCATTAAGAGCTATGCTATGGTTATTATTAAAACACTACAGTAGTACATCGTCTCCTGCGTACACAACCTTGCATAACTGGAGTTTTCAGCATTTTCATCGTAAATTCTGTTTTCAAAGGTTTCTAACTTGCTTGTAAAAAAAGTTACTATAGCCTGAAATTTGTTGCTAGTTGTCTGCCAAGGAAGAACTATTTTAAGATTAGAAAACTATGCATCCATTGGAGTTGGTGGCTGGTTTGGGGTTTTATCTATGCAAGTGGTTTTAAAAAACAATGAAAATAAAAATAAACACGCCCCCCAACGCAGCATCTTTGAAAGCCTTCTGGCTCAAAATAAAAAAAGTAATTAAGGAATCAGATTCCTAAAAGTTAATTTCTTTATTTTTTCTTCAAAAAGATGCAATTGTAAAATATGGCAGATAAACCTGAAATGTGCAATTTGTGCTACTTTGCAAAATAGTTGCCACGCTGACACATTACCCAACTCCCAGTGACTCATCAACACCGACTGTAAATAACAACCCTACCCATGCCCAATTAGTCTGCAGCTCAAGACCATGCCTCTGCAAAAGGACTGCTGATTTTAAACGCAGAATGGACACATTAAGACTGATTTAATCTGGCTGCTTGTACAATTCCCCAGAATCTTAGCTAGCAATTCCTGCACTGGGCCAAATAACTTACTGAACCGGATCTCACCCAAAGCTGTGGGGATGTCACATTCCTCCGTAATGGGCTGTGATAATTGCCCTTCCTTACAAAAAAAACCAAAAACCCTCCGATTTAACTAATCAGTTTGAATTGTTAATCATAACTTGCAGATATCAAAGCTGCCGCTCTTGTGAAAAAAAGGTAACAAGGGAACCCAGGGTGAAATTTTTGCTTTATTTTTCCTACCAAACTGGAAGCAGCATCCCGGTGCTTCTCCATCGCCTCCGCCCCGGGGAGATGACCGCTGTGCGGGGTCCTGCCAGCCCTGCAACCTCGCAGCAGGGTGGCACCGGCACGGAGAGCACCCATGGGGGCACCCCAGGGCGGGAGCACGCTGCTCCCCACAAGACAGGGGACATCCCACCAGCGCAGCATCCCTCCTCCACATGCCGCAGCCTTGCCCACACCCTGGGAGGCTGAGAAGCACCTCACAAGACCCCACATCCCGATGCAGGCAGGTCACGATCCAGGCTAACGATCCAGGTCACAGCGGCTAACGAAGGATCTCCAAGTGGACTGTGCTAACCACTGTGACCACAGGTGACATTAACCTTTAAGCACTGCCAACATTTTTACAAAAAATTAAGGTATATTGCTCATATTATGCAACATTTTTACAAAAAGGAAGGTATTGCTCTGGGTACTGCACTGAACGTGTTTATATTTGTATGCTGTTTAGTGCCAGCAAGTTAAAACCCAAATGACCACTCGTTACTCACTTCAGAGCCCACCAAAAGCACATATCACCCATGGAAGAAGGCCTCTCTCCTTCACTGCTGCTCCTAGGAACCTCCCAAACGCACATTTAAGGCCATTTTGAACTACTGTGTTTTTCACAGGACACAGAATTAGGCTGTCCCTTGCGGAAAGGTTAAATTAGTCCTTTGAAATTTGACCTAAATTAGAAGAACTGAAACACATTGTTACCGGCCCAGGCGAGGGCTCTGAGTGGGTGCTCCAAGGACAGCGTCAAGGCACTGGATGTGGGGAAGAGACTAAATTAGCTACCCAGCAGAACGATAACACACAGCTTGGGCAAGGGAAGGTCAAGGGAGAGCTTGCTATTTATCAAATATATGTCTAAACTAATTATTCAGTTCACAAAGTAACCCTTCAACCTATGTGTGCGGTCAGAGCCCTTTTGAAATGTTGGCTATCATCAAAGGCCTTCACAGCCTGGGTACACAGAAAGAGAATGGCTCCTTTGTACACACCGGGGTAGACTTATTTCTAAATGTTTCAAAGCAAAGTCTTTATACTCCCTAAGATAAAAAATATGTATGTAAACACTTGATGCAAGACATAATTCGAGAGTTGACAGTCCTCAGACTAAACTCCTACAGGTCCAGTTTCTGCTCACTCTGCTTAACAGCCCCAGATTTTACCATCACGGCTTAAGGAAGAAAGCACCACAACCAAGAACAACCATACTCAGGATCCAGCCCTCAGTGAGCACCCACGATATCAATATTGACTTTATAATCTACAATGGCTCAAGATAACATCTTCAGCGTAGATACTTTCATACGTACCAGAGGAATATCTAATGGTCACAGATGAGATTGAGCTCAACGAGTCCAGTGTTTTACAAAGGCCCCTGCGAGAAGCATGCTATCAAAGAGATCGGGTTGACTGCGGCTAAGCAAGAGTAAAGTACCTTGATGCATGACAACGTCTTGCATGTATCCTGCACACATCCATGCAGTTGATTACCCTATTGATAAATACCACTTATATTAAAATACATACTTAACCAGATACTCTGAAGAAAACAGTTGCAAATGTCCCTAAAGTTATGTTTAGCTAAGAGACAAGAGCATATTCTCTGTTACAATCAAAGGAACAAAAAGCCACAACCTCAATTCCTGTTAATGTTGCATACAGCTTTTTGAATATTCTGAGTCACTAAGACAATAAATAGTAACAATAAAAGCACGTCACATCACAAAAAGACAAAATTTAGGGCAGGTCCATGAAGGAAGACTAAGGAACAGATCAGCACATGTCACCACAGGTCATGGCCCTGTCGACCTTCTCAGCTGGTACGAAATGTCATAGCTCTAATGACTGCACAGTCAGCAGCCCTACCGAAAATTTACATTATTAGAGCATCTGACCCCCCAGATTAGCTGTGGCCAAAATGTCTGGCATTTACTAAATTAAAAAAGAAGTCTGTTTTGTCTTTGAAGAGATGTTTTTGAAGGTTTGTTTTGTTTTGTTTTCGGCTTGGAGAGCTTGTGGGTGGCACTGATGGAACCCAGAGAAGGTGACTGTGTAAAAACTTGTTTTGTTTTTTTAAAGGGTTTTAACAAAGTACATAAAGGAGGTTTTAGTTCCCAAATCTCAGATATAAGTCCCACACAATTCCCTGTATTCTGAAGCATAAAAGCTCTTATTATACCATTAACTTAGAAGCGGTTTTGGGTTTTTTTTTTTCTCATTTCTGGTAACGATTCAGGTTCTCACATCTAAAATTGCTTCATGTCAGTAACATTCCTGCGCCCAGGGAAGAAGTTCTAAATCCTTTTTAACAATTTACTCTTTGATAAAACCCAGATTCCACCCCCTGGATATGCACTGTGGAAGAAACATATTTTTAAACTGTGCTTTTTAAAATAATAAAAGCTATTCTTTCCCTGAAAAGCTGAAAAATTATCAGGCATCACTCAAAAAAATACTACTCTTCTCCCTGTAAAATATGCCACCAATCACACAATCACATTCTTTCTGATTTAACCCTAAAACTAGGGGACCTCACTACAAACAGCTAATCTGAAATCAGAATTATTCATGATTTTGTCATTCCTCTGAAAAGCCAAAAAGGCACCAGATGTGCAATTAACAAATCATACAGTAAGTGGTCATGAGAGCTGGGCTGTTTTTTAATTCGAGTTACCTTCAAAAGGAAAAAAAAAAAAAATCTTCGCTATCAACAATCTCTGTGGCTGACAGATGACAATATTGCTATATTTTGTTAATTTTTTTTCAGGAATACTCGGTAGGAAGGAGGGCTTATCGTCTCTAAATAGTTCATCCCCTGCCATCAATAAAAATGTACTTGGAATGGATTCTAGAATTGTGTTAGCTGGTGACATCTATTTTTAGAGGCAGTGGATAGAAAAAAAAATAAGTTTTGCATGAAAATGTGTTAAATAAAAACAAAGCTGTATCCGTGGACACAAGTAGTAGAACATGTAAAGGCCAAATTCTCTCCAGCAAGCTTGCCAGATCAGAAATGCTCTATGGACCATTATATTGGTTTGACAGTTGAGTTATTAGAAATGTAATGACTCCTCCAAAGGACAGACAAAACCTTATGAAGGAGGAAGCCTCGCTTTCCCCCAAGGTGCTCAGAGAGCAGGAAAGATCATACACAATACAGTAAAATAATTCTTAAATACCATCAGCTCACAACAATAAAAAAACAGCCCCTCCTTAGCTCTTTAGAGAGGAAAACCATCTTGCAAAGCTTGAGGAATGGATATACCTAGAAGAACATACCAACAGGTGCAGGCTCAAAATAGGAGATTTTATCAAAATACCTCTTCCAATGTAAAGGTCTCGATTAGCCTTTGCTTTCACAGTAATGAAGTGCAGTCCTTCCTATTCAGATCTCAACACTTAGACTTCCAGAACTTGCGATCCAGACACTGTACCGATTGCTCTTGGATATTAACAGCAATTGGGAAATTTATTCTAAGTATGAACACCAATAAAGCTGCAACACTATTTTTGCAGAGTGCCTGGCAAAATTAAACATTCAGGCCACATGACCGAAGACTACTGGGATTTGTTTTTCTCTGAACTTCTCAGGTTAAGACAATCAAAGACATGCAGCTATACAGCCATTTCGTTCCCTGAGACAGCAACACGTAACACGTATGTAAGTGTAACAGACTGGTTTCCTTAAAGACCCGTTCCTGAAAACTTTCAGCTGATTATACACTTTGATTATACAATGTGATGACAGTCCCAAGTGAAATAACTGACACCACTTGCTTGCCTAACATTAAATAAACGCATGATTGCATGAACACAGCCCCATGAGTAAGCAGGAAAAGTCAAAAAACGTAACTCTTGAGGGCTAATCTGTTACTTGCCTCAGATTTACCAAAGCACATAAAGATGTTGACTTCTATTTCAGACGTTCAGGCATTTAAAATTAACTTACTTTGTCGGAATTAAGGACTCTAGAGTGATTTACCTTCAGGTTCCAGCGTGGTGTCTTCAACAACTAAATTAAACGAAGGTCGAGCCAGGGAAAGTCCAGCCATGGTGACCACCACCAGGCAGATAAGGCAACCCGAATCCCAGCTGACCATCTTTTTAGAGTAAATTCCTGGTCCATTTCCATATCTCCATGTGGACTTTAATCCCATCTGAACACCTCTAGAGAAGCATGGAGAGAAAGCAGTGCCTTCGGCCAGGGTAGTACCTCCTCCCTTGGAACAACGGCTGCTGCTGCGGGGAGGAGAAAGATTTAACACTGTCAGCGAAAACATCTTAAAACACGAACCAGAAAACTTCAGAAAGCCCCAAACAGAGCTGAGGTGAGAGGGAGGGGAGGAGGAGGATGGGAAAAATAGTTTTCCAGCTTCAAGAAAATGTGAAAAGTGAGTGACTTTTCATTTTCTGTTAGCAGTTTCCATCACCACCTGAGGCGTAACCAAGTCCTCCTTGTTTTCACAAAATCACTTCTCAGCACATATTTAGAGAGCTATTTTACTGACAGAAAAATACACAGTTTTTAAAAAACGAGAGGCACACACATGTGCAGGCACATAACCTGTAATGCTACAAAATTACCACAATTATACACATTATATTCTTGTTATTGTTTGAAGGTTTATGTAACTTTGCCTTGCTTTTCATTCCTTCACCTAGGCAGTTTTGCAGCTAGCTGAATTTGCAAGAATTCAGTAATTTTCCACAAGAAAAACAGTTGAAAAATACTCTTTTGACTTGGATAATCTGTAAAACTTTTTTTCACCTCAGGACTTCCAGCTCCCCTATGGATGTACCTTCTTCTGACTCAGTTCAGTGTCCTTCTAAAGCCTTGAGAGTCCTGTACAGGTGCAAGGCTCCAGTCTTTGCAGGGATACTGGTTAGCTACATTGCATTACAGGCAATTAAAATCTGTATAAAGTGTGGTGCGGGGACTGCAGTTTCACAGGAGATCTCTCCAGCATCGTTTTCCATTCATATACGCTAAATGGCATGCACACACGTCTCTCTTCTCTCTCTCAATGATGCTTATTGACATACATTTTTCAGATGGGGGAAAAAAAAGCCTATTTTATTCACAGTAAAACTGATTTAAATGGACGGAGTTAACTGGTAATCCAGGCATGGTTTGACGGAAGAGAAGCGAAGCGGTACCAAAGTAAGTTGAAACTCCCTTCAGGGGACCCTGTTGCCACCACACTAGGATGCCAGGTGAGGGTCAGAAGAGCATCCTCACAGGCCGATTTAACAGCTCAACCAGAAAATTAGACCTGATTTTCCGCTTCAAAAATTAAAGATGGTAAACCTCAGTAAATGGATAAAACAAGTAACTGCAGCAATTGTTCTAATCTGGCTGATGACTCATCTTAGATGTGATGAAAATGAACTGAAGCTTAGAAAGCACTCGTCTTGAAGGGAAAAATAACATTATAAACTCTTTTTCCCTCCTGCCCTCACCCTTTAAAAACAAACAAACAAACCAAAACAAAAAAAAAGGGGGGGGGGGGAATGTAGCCATAAAGGCAAACCTCTCAAAACTCCCCATTAATTAGATGTGGTCCCTCGGCATACAGTACACAGAAACACGGATAAATATTCTCCCTTTATAAAGCCAACCACTAAAACGTTTACTCAGATTTTATTAGCCTTTTGCCACCTGCATGTACAGGTTCACAGTGCTAAGGACAGAAATGTTGGTGAGGCATCTTTTATCTTGGGTACTATATACAGTAACTTCTGGAGTCAGTAAAAACAGATTTTAGATGACGTAAAGAAGGCACTTGGGGAAAATAATTAATATATGGTATTTCAGGCAAATCCCTTTTTTCACCTCAGCTGATATCAGCTCAAAGCTCTGTCCCTCCTTTAGAGATTTAAGCATAGCGCGAGCATCCCAGACCACAAGCTAGCAACTACTCTTAAATCTCCAGTGAAACCACCACCAGACCACTGCAAAAACATTTGCAAAGAGCTTGCTGAGCACTTCCCTAAACAAGCACAGAGCAGGTGTAGAACTGAGGAGAGCTCTGTCTCCGGGACCAGTTTGCTTTTGGTGAAAGACTGGAGCAAGCCCTCCTGGACTCCACCACCCAGGTCAACCGCCCGACTCGCTGCCTGACAGCCACAGCTCTGTAGCTCAGTTTATCCAGCTGTAAAGCAGGCAGAAATGCTAATTAACAGACTGGATGTAATGCTAATTTAACTTCCATAAATCATCCTGTAAAGCCCGACTAAAGGCTATGTGTATAAATGTAAAATCTAATCATAATTTTGCAAAAAGAAAACATACCAGAATGCTAGCATATATTCCAGACTCTTGTTTAACAGCATTAATTCCACTTACATTTCAGCTGTCTAAGTTTTTTAGGCTACGTTAAACGCCACTGAAAGCACGTTTGTGGTTCCTACCCTCATCCTAAGTCCTGAAGTGCAGCACGCAGCTACCTGACCTCGCGTCTTCTCACCTGAAGATTTTTGCCAGCTTCTGCACCTGAGCATCTGCCAGCGGAAAGAAGGGACTCTCCATCCACAGGGCAGCAGAAAATTCAAAACCGTGGCTTGCAAAGGTGTAGCAAAGCAAAAAAAAAATCAGAGCTCTGGACCCATCCACGGAGCCAAACCACTTTTTACCACCACAACAGCGACCGGGGTTCAAGGATTGCCCTCTCCCAAAAGAAGCGGAATCCAACGAAGATGAAACGAAACCAAATTCTTTTCATAGTTAAATCGCCACAGTTGCTGGGGGACGAGTCTCTGGAAAGACCTCCTGCGCTGGATAATTATGTACCTCTATCTCAATGTTTGGAACACAGCCCCAGCATGCTTTTTGGCCTCCACAATTCTGGCTTCCTGACTACAATACCATAATCCCTCCTGGAGTCTCAGACTCAGTGAAAGCCACACGTAGTGTTTATTTTTCCCCTTGAAAGGGAACTCTGTCTCTCTTCTCAGCCTACACTTTGGGGAGGAGTTGTCAGCCTCCAATGATTGATGGTTCTCCTTGCCACTCGCTCATCAAGTCAATTTTCACCTCGTCACATACCTGCCCAAATTTCTTTGCCAAACTGACAAGCATGGGAAAGCAGACTGGTTTGGGAGCACAACCAAATTCCTCCAAGCTGTACTTCAGTTTAAACACACTCACACACACAAACAAGTAGGACTTGTTCAGCAGTGGCATTAATTAAATTCAATGCTCAGTGTTCTTTTTAATCTACTTCCATTGTTGTTTATAAGATGTTTATCACTCCCCAGGGAGAGTACAATTTGTAGAGTATGTTAACCAAATCAATACATTGCTCATTGTGTTACTCTTCAGCATCTTTCTCTACTAGGCGGGGAACGGCAAAATCTGAATGAAATATGGATCTTTCCCCCACAAAGAAATCTCAAGCGCCCTAAAAGCCCAGTAGCCTCATCAGAAAAATCCAGGTACGTAAAGCTTTAAAGCTAACAGCTTTACGTGCACATACACAAGTATATAGGCATACTGATAAACGCATATATGCATACGCTATAGATATACACACACACATATCTATCTAACGAGACCCTTCCTCATAGCTCAAGCTCCAAGCAACTCTGAGCATCGTAGCTATTAAACATTAATTCTGGAGGACTACTGGGAACCGGCTGGCAGCTTCACTACTTTTTCATTGTTTGAACTTCTTTCATTTGCTTTCCAGGACTATCCTGTTTTTCTCAAGTCTTTTGCCACTAAGAGATCAGGAGGGGGAGAAAAAAAAAGAAGAAAAAAAAAAAAATCTGCATTTTAATTGACATTCCAGAGAGAGAGAGAGAGAGAGAAGTCCAGAGGCTGCTGATTGCTGTCTATTCAGCCCAAACAGGCTTTTCAGATGAAAATGAGTAAAGGCTAGTGGAAGATTTACAGGGATTTGGTACAAAGAGGACAATGAAGTTTTAAATGTTGATAGCGTTTCACACCAAACGCATAATGGGTCCCTGTTTGAACGGGCCGTTTTGCATTTAAATACATATTTCAGCGCGGGCTTCTCTTCCCCCTCACCTGGGGCGGGAGCGGTGGCGCGCCGCCGGCCCCGGGCTCCGAACCGCGGCTGCTCCCGCCGCGCCCGCGCCCGCCCCGCTCCCCGCCGCCACCGGGGACCCCCGCCCCCCCCGCCCCGCGCCGGGCAGAGGGGGACCGGCGCTGCGGCTCGGGCTTCCCGCCCCGCACCGCGGAGACGACCGAGCGGCAGGACGAGCGACGCGCGTCCCCGCGTCCCGCCCGAGCCCCCGCACCGCCACAGCCCGCCCCCGCTGCCGGCGGGCGCCGGGTGCGAGGCCCCGCGCCGGCAGCCGCAGCGGGGACCGCCGGCCCTCCGCCGCCTCGCAACCCCTTCGCTTCTTAGGGGCTGCGCACCTTCCCTCCGCCCCGCTCCCCCGGCCGGCGCGGCGCCGTTACCTGCAGCGGGACGGCTCGGCGGGAAGGGTCCGCTCCCCCGCAACAGGCGGGCTGAGGCGCGGAGCCCAGCGGCGGCTCCCCGCGACGGGGAGGAACTCCTCGGCGGCCGCGCTCACTCCGCAGGCGGCCCCGCCGGGCCCGGCTGGCAAACCCGCAGCGGCGCAGCGGGGCGCATCCCCCGCGGGAGGCGGCTGGGGGAAGCGGGAGGGAGGCGAGGCGAGGCGCAAGCCGGCCCGGCGTCCCGTGCCGCGCCGCGCCGCGCCGCGCCGCGCCGTCCCCTCGCTCGGCTGCGGCGGCTACCGCCTCAGAGGGGCGAGCCCGCCGTGCCCGGCGCCAGCAGCCTCCTCCCCCGCGCGGGCATCGCCGAGCAGAGCGCCGCGGGTCCCGCTCCGCTCCATCCAGCCGCCCTCCCCGAGCCGCCGCAGCTTTGTCAAGCCGACAGCCCCCCTCCGCTGGGTGGGTGGGTTTTTCGTCGGTGGGGCTTTCCCCCCCCCCCCCAGCCCCCCCCCCTCCTCCTCTCTCCCCTCAGCGCACTCCCCCGGCTCCCTTCCTCCCTCCCCTGGTCACTCCCCCCGCTGCAACCCGAGCCGTTTCCTGGACGGCGCTGCTCGGCTCTGCCAATGGCGGCGGCCGCGGCCCGCAGCCCCTTCCCCCGCCGCGGCGCGGCGCGGGGAGCCCGCGGCCCCGCTCCCGCGGGAGGGCTGCCCTCAGCCGGGGGTCGGGGCTGCCTCCCCGGCGGGACGTGGCCGCTAAGAAGCAGCGTTAAAGAGAGGGCGAGAGGGGAGCGGGAGCCCCCCCCCCGCCGCGGTCACAGGGCGGCACGGAGAGGAATCCCGCACAGCTCCGCGCGGGATGCTCCGCTGAAAGTTTTCCAACAGTTCGGAGAGGAAAGACGGGGAGCGCGGCGTGTCCCGGCGGGGCGGGGCGGTTTGGTCCGCGCCTGGCCTGGGCCGCCGTAAGCCCGGCTTGGTGCCTCCCTGGGCCGCGGGCGGCTCCCCGCGCGCGGCGGGGCAAGTCCTCCTCACGCAAAAACGGTACCGCACAAAAATGGCACCAGCTCAACAACTTCCCCCGAAAACCTCTCCAGAAGTGTTTTTGGCTCCGAAGCCGCGGCTGGCCTGTGGCCTGGTGCAGCTAGAGAGGATGGCTGGACAACAGCCACTCAAAAAATCACCCTCCGATTAGGAGCCTGGCGGTGCGAAGCCTGGCTTCAGCTGCCTTGTGAATTTGCCTGACGGCGCGCCTTTAATAACGGCGCGTGCGGTGCCAAAACAGGGAGAGTTGTCAAATAGTTACGCGTACATCGTTCGCCTGGACACACAGGCTTAAAAACTCAATAGTATCGGTATTCAAAATTCAGTATAACCTAACCTGACACTTGCTTAATAAAACATTTGCCTTAAACACCGTTAACTGAAAGGTTGCTAATACAGAGTCCGTGTAATGCTTGCGTTGTAGAATCGGCTCGACAACAAAATCAATAAGCGGTGGTTGCCTCAAATTAAATCGGTGTTTCAAGGACTGTGACGGCACAGCATAGTGTAACTCTATTTACGTACCTCCAGACACCAAGCATCTGAAAACGAGTTTTCTGTAGAATACGTACTTACCTCCCAGAAAGTACTTTCCCACCATCGCCAGCAGTAATGCCGGCTTTATGAGGGACGGCAGGCAAATTTGTAATTGATTAGAAACACGGGTTTAATTTTTTTGTTGTTCCTAAAGCAACAGACATCTGCATGTTCTAATTGAGAAGCTGAGATGTCACAGTCAAGACCCAATTTTTCCAGCTCCGGGCATCTCCGTCGCCCATTGAAAACATTGTTAACGCATTCTCACATAAATTATTGTCCGAGACAGGAAGCTGCAATACCTTTCCCCATTCATCGATATCTTTGCATACTCTGAAAGAAAAGGAAGCATTCCACTAAAAATGACAAATCAGAACACCTATTTCCAACGTCTGGAAGCACTTGTCAGAATTTATTCTTTTTCGGGATGAAAAGATAGCAGTCTATCAATAGCAGCCTTTTCTCTTAAATGAGCCACATTCTCCTAAAGTGGCCCACAACAGCCCAACTCCTCAATCTGAGAAAAGCAGAAGCATGTTTGGAATTAAAAGGGGGGGGGGGGGGATCAATTCTGTCATCATATTTAGGCTTCAAGAGATCTCAGTGGGCCCAGGGCGCCTTTCATAGCAGTTAGGCTGCTGAATGAGAGCATAATCTCTTTACAGTTTTTTCCTCCTCCTCTCAAAGTGGCTGGGATCTTTTCTGTGAGCCCTCCTGCACGTGAATGGTGTGGCTAATAAGCCTATTAATGAGGTTCCACAGCAGAGTGTGAATAGGTAAATAAGCCCCAATCTGTTGAGGTTCAGGAGCAAGGGCAGTAAAGCCATCATGAACCAAAGGTGACAGTTTGAACTGAAATAGGAACAACAGCTCCAGGTTTCAAGCGAAAGAATAGACAGACAAGGCACACATTCAGGCTCCTTCTACCCCCTACCGAGTCCTATTTTCTTTCCCATTCTTCCTCCTTTATAAAATGTCTTGAGTAGTCACCCATTTTTTCAAAAGCTCTTGAGACGTCCTTTTTCATCCTGGCAATGATACATCAATAGGGAGGAAGGAAAATGAGGACACCAATGCTCCTTTGCACCGCAAGTTTCAAAAGCAGGAACAGTGCTGTCCCCCCTCGCATGTGGAAGCGGGGGAGGAGAAAGAAAGTTAAATTGAATCTTTCAGCCCTGCCAGCTCTTTGTCACCGCTGTCAGCTGGACCCTGGTTCCCCCCTCCGCACCCAGGCAGGGATACAGTTAATGTTCAACGGGGTCACGGTACAAGCGAGGGGCTCCAGCTGCAGGGGAGGCACAGCTGGGCTCAGCCAAATCTCCACTGCGGAGCAGGCGGAGGTGAGGAGATGAATTCATTTCCACCTGGCATCTCTTTTCCCTACCTGGCAGGGTAAGGTGAAGATGTGCCTGACTTCAGGCTGCTCCTGGGCTGGATCCGCAAGAGCCCAACTCAAGGGCTTTTAGGGATGAAGGTAGAAGGTTAAGCAGAAGACAAAGAGCTTGTGTCTACAGGGAGATGAGGTGAGAGAGGCAACCAATGCCTTCGAGTAATGTGGGAAAAGTCACCTTAAAAAATAACATAACACTGAGCTTCTGAGCACTCCTCAGTTCTAATCCTCACAGAGCCTCTGACATTTCTTTTAAGTGCTGGAGATATTAGTGTAGTCACGGCTCCGCAGAAACTGGCTCCTCCATGGGAGCCCAGCGAGGAGCAAGCCCCAGCTCCTGCCACATTGCAGACAGATGGCAAGGGATGCCACAGGTACCCGAGGGAAGCAAATTCAACAGTACTGGTCTATTCTCCAGGGGCTGGACCTGCTACCATGTCACATTTCTGTCTAACTGATGAAAATAGGAATGTAATACAGAAAATTAAATGAATAAAACAAAAGAAAAAGAAACCCCACACATTAAAGTTTTAGAGAACTATGGGGAGAGATCCTCTAGATCCTAATTCAGCCATGCACATCGCTGAGGGTTTAGCTTCTCCATGGAAGATGACGGGAAGCAACATTTTTTCCCTGTTATTCAAGCTGTCCTGTCCAAAATTTTTGCTTGACCATGATGGATACAATTAAATACTTGTCCAAGACTTTTTTTTTTTTTTTTTGTTGTTGAAGTTCTTCTAAAGCGAAGTGCCTAAACCCAAACTCTGGCAGCTAAAATGTTTACCTGGTTTCCAAAGTATTTATGGCTCCCTTTCCTGGCAGCTTTGAACTTTTTTTTAGGGTGCCAAAGAAGCAAATCATAGGAACCCACTTCTGAAAATCTTTTTCTTTTCAAAGATAGGCAGAATTGCTCCATATATTTGTCAGTGTCTTAGGGGAAACATGAACCCTTTCTAACATAACAAATGCCACTGAGAGACTTCCATCACTAGTCCTCGCCATGTATTTCTTCAAGATGCCGCTAAACTGAAATATTTAGATAAGAATTTCTTTATTTTAATGCCAGTAGATCCATTAATTATCCATAAAAGTGTGAAGCAGATGGGCTACCAAGTTCTTTTGCAGCAAAATGCATATGGGGGGGGGGGGGGGGGCTGCAGTTCCTAGCCCATAAAAGGGTAGTTTTACTGGGTGTTTATCAACAAAAAAAAAACCCTTCATTTTGATTAAGCTATGGAATGTGGCAAATTAATTACTTTTGCCTATCGATTTGTGCTCTCTCTCTTCATTATGCACAGCAGAATCTTCTAAGAGGTACTGCTTCAGGCAGTAGGGCCAAGCAGTTGGAAAAAAGATACTATTTTCACTACTATCATGTCAATGTCCTGTAATGGCATTTTGAGTATCAACCCTCCCTCCAGACTGTTACGCCTTGTAGCCATGTAACCTTTCTGGTACTCCTCTCATTTTGCACATCTTAAGGAAAAGATTCAAAAAATATTTGTTGCTATTATTACACTGTTGCAAGATATATTTAAACAGGAAATGTGATGTGTTATGAGCAGGGTATTACACTGGGATACTGGACATTTGATGCTTTCTGCCGTTCTACATCGGCTTTCCTACACAGTCCTGGGAAAGGCACTTAATTTTTCTGTGTCCAAGCTCTCCAGCTATGAAATTAGAATAATAGATGCTTCCTGTCTCCCACCCTTTATCCAGTTCATCTATTTAGATGGTAAGCTCCTCATCTTAGAACAATAGGACACTGATCTCAGCTGGAACCTCCAGGCACTTCCATAATGCAAATATTGAATACTAAATAATCAAAATAAAAGAAAATCCTCAATTTATTATGTATTTTCTCATAAAGAATTTGTCACATGCTGTCCTGGTAGAGCACCTCTGGCTCTTGGGGAATAAGTATCTTTTCTAAAAGAGTGGAAAGCAGCATCCATTGGAGAGTATCTTTTAGCAGTGAGCTCCCCTAAAGCAGGCCTCAGAGAAACCATGTGAATAAACCCCTTTTCAGCACTGAGCAGGGCACAGCAAGACAGAGCGAGACTTATAAAAATGAGAAGACAAAGGCTGCAAAGACAATTTGTCTTTCTGTTACAGATCTTGGATATATTTGGCTTGTTGGCCCGTGCATTTCTTATTTCTGTTTCCAGTTGATCAATACACGCTGGTTTGTTTTACTGAAGCCCTGTTGTCTAACTAGACCAACTGGTGGTTGTGGCAGCTTCCCATGCAACGTTACATCAGATCAGATTCTTCTCTGGTGACACCACAGGGTTCAGCAAGCGTGCTCTGACTTTCAGGCACAACCTCAAGAGCAGAAGGTGTGAAGTCGGGCTTACACCAGAGTTCATGTTACAGTTTAAACCCTGGAAGGGGCAGAAGACTCTATGGCAGGGATCCACAGTGTAGGTTCTGGGCAGGGTCCTGTGACCCAGCCGTCCCACAGCACCAAATCCCTGCAGACCCCTTCTGCTTCCCACATCCTTCGCTGCAGTGCCAAGCTCCGCGTTGCCAGTTCGCTCTTTCAGAGGCCCAGCTGCAGACACAAACAGGCGCAGTCACTCTGTGGCAGTTCAAACAAAAAATAAAATAAACGTCATTTTTTACTTTCCACAACCCTGGGTAATGAAGCACTAAATGCCTACGACTGTTTCCCTGCCTCATTCTTCTCATCCCTCAAACATCTTTAAGACAGCATTCCCCAAGCTCATAATCTTTCTTCTCTCCCTGTCCTTGCACACAATTTTACTTCTCTATCTCCTACCATAGTTTTCACAGGAATTTACTTCTTCCTGTGTCTCTCTCTCAGTGAAAGCCATGTCTTTTATCAGCTCCAGTCCCCACCGTAAGACAACCTCCCCCTCCACTTTGCCAGGCGATTAAGGTACCCACAATTTCACTTGAGAGACTGGATTGCCTTGGAAAGAAGCCAGTGACCTGCCCAAGAAAGCCTCCACATAAACAGAGGTGCATCAAGGTTTAACAGCCCTTGTTTGTTAACTCTGTAACCGCATTCACAAGCTGCAGTCCAAAAATGGGATAAAAAGGTAATGGTCAGGCAGGTAAAGCCCAAACACAAATAGGGATTTGCTATTTGATACAGGGATGTGGAGTTCCTTAAACAAAGGTCATAGAATCAGAGAATCTTTGGAAAAGAACTTTAAGATCATTGAATCCAACTGTAAACCTGACACTGCCAAGTCCACCACTAAACCGTGTCCCTAAGTGCCACATCTACAAGTCTTTTAAATACCTCCAGGGATGGTGACTCCACCACTTCCCTGTTCCCCTGTTCCCCTCAACCACTTCAAGCCTGTTCCAGTGCTTGATAAGTCTTAGGTTTTATCATAGAAAGGTTCCCCAAATCACCACACAGACCCAAACCATCCTCTTTCCCTGCTCACACAGACCCAGAAACACACTTTTCTCTTTCATCCTTTTGTGTTTTAAAGGGAGGGTTACGGGGAAGCTCAGTTTGCATGAAATCTAGACTTGTGTTATGGAATATTCATACACATAGCAATGAATATTCATATATGTATGAATATACAGCAACATTTCAGGGCTGCTTTTGATTTAGATGGCCAAGTTGAGGTCCTAAATATCCTTTCCATCTCTTAAAGGATAGCAAAGGTTGTATGAGAAAAACCCAATAACAATCATGCACCTCTTCCAGAGTCAACTGAGCAGGGAAACAGATACTGCTGGAGACTCCTAGGGCTGCTGAATGCCATGGGTCAGGAAATGTTTTACATTGTGGATACCAGTAAGGAGGCCAGAAGCTTGATTACAGGGGAGACTTAGTTAAATATTCACTGGGATTCATTATGTGAAAACCACTAGAAAGGAACATGTTTTTACAGGAAGGGTAGGACTGTTTTATTCTTGCTTCTGTTGTAAAATGCTACTGATGGCTGTGTACACCAGCTACCGTCCTCTAGTGGGAGGAATACAGCAGGTCTGTGCGGATGTGCAGAAATGCTTTTGCTGGTTTTTAATACTAGCAAGAGGTAGTGCTTCTTTAATTTGCCAAGGAGAGCCTTGTAGAGCCAACAGGGCTTGATTATCTGACCACCTTGCATTTGATGAACAGGTAACATGAGAGTTTCGGGCAAGAGAAATGTTATAAACGAGGTTTATAAAGTCTTAGAGCTGTTGCTCATTCAGTCTGAAATAATTGTGAGTGCCAAGACTGAGAGCAAGCTGCACAAAAGCTTCGAGACTGAGAAAACCACACAGCGCTCTCAGTTGTGCCCTGCCGTGGAAGGGTGGTGGCTGTGTCCCAGATCACACATCCCAGCCAGCATTGATTTGACCAGATGCCGGTGAAGCCGGCACGCTGCTTATCCCACCTTGCAGCACACGCTTTTCCCTCGGCTGTGAAGTGTTGAGTGAGCACCGAGCGCTCAGGGACCTTGCTCAGCGCTGCCTTCCAGCTGGCTGTGCACAACAAGAAGTAGTGCTTCCTGGCCCCGGCCCTCGGCTGTTTAGGAAGATCAGGTCCTAAGCGCATAAACACAGGCAAAAAAAAAAAAAAAAAAAGGCAAAACATCCCAGCAGATCCCCCACGATGCTTCCTGCAAGGAAGTTGTGTGTGTGGGAGGACAGGGGTGGCCTGCCGAGCTGTCCCCTGTCCCACACAGCGCCCCTCGCCCTGGGCACAGATGGGCAGCCCCGGCTCCTGGCTGGGGGCCCGCAGGACCCTGTCCTACGGGCGTCCCCCATGGGGGGCTTGCAAGAGAGGGCCTTTTACAAGCCGTCTCCTCTCCCTACCTCCCCGGGCTGGATATGTCCCAAAATATTGCACGTCCTTTGAAAAGGGCCATAATGATGATCAGTGACAGATGATAAATGTCCCAAAAGAAGCTTTGGAAACAAGGCTCCGATTTTTACTGGCATATTCAGCCTCATTACATGCAAATAAGAGCAATTCAGCAATGAATCTGAAAGCAACGAGTTTCATTTTTACCACAGAGGGTGAGAAAAGTGTAGTAAGGAGTCAGGAACTGGAAAAACATTGAACCCTCAGTTACAGAAAGCGTTAGCACTAGTAAGAGCTTTTTGCAGCATGCAAAGGGTGAAATACCATGTTGGCCAGCAAGGTAGCTCTATGGTAAAAACATACAAGGCAATTTCTCTCCTGTAAATTTTATTCCCTGAAGCCTTACATTCAGCAATCTACTTTCTGAGGGGAAAAAAAAAAAAAGGAATCGGCAGTCCCACCCTGCTCGGCGTGTAGCAACAGGCTCCCAGTTAAATTCTGGAAAACAGAGAAGCTGAAACATTTTAAACAGAAACTACTGTGATCTCCAGCGTACAACCAAGAGGGAGCGGGAGGGGAAAGCAAGCAGTGAAAAATTGAGCTAAAAGCAAAGGAGCTGCATTTGTAATTGTGCTCAACAGGAAAAAACATCATTTACAGATAAGAAATAACACACTGTTTAACCCTGTCTCCACAAACAAACAGGCAGTGGTCACTACAAGCGATCCGGTCTCCTCCCACGCCACAGTGGGGCCTGGGCTTCAGCATGTCCCCTGGTTTGGGGAGAGGCAGAAGAAGGGACGAAAGGGAAAAGAAGCTGAAAAAGGGAAGGAAGGCACTCACACGGTGCTCCCACAAAAGCTGTCATGAAGCCAGGACACGATGTGGAAATACAAGGTTTCTCTGCACATACCCTGCTGGCCTGCTTAAGATACGCGGGTTTCTGGTGGTTTGGGTGGAAGGAGCAGAACAGGAGCATTTCCCAAAGGCATGTGAAAAATAATGGGGTTAACCCCACCTTCCTCAGGAAATGACTTGCAAAAGATCCTGGAGGAAAATCATGCTGTGATTCCGTCTGCTTAGAGATATCCAGTTGCTTTGTCCTCCAGGAAAATCTGCCTGGTCCTTGGATGTGTCACATCCAGGGTTTAGTACTGAGGCTTCCTTTTCTTGGATGCTGAGAAGATCACCAAACAGGCGCAGGAGAAAATTCCTCCTCATGCCTTGCGTCCAAAAATCTGACAAATCTGTCACCCATTTGGAGCTTTTCTCTTAATAGGGAGAATGGTGGGAGAAGGAAATTAACTTCACCAGAGGAAAAAAAGTCTTTCAAAATCCGTGTGTCCGTGTTAGAATCACAGAATGCTTTGGGTTGGAAGGGACCTTTAAAGGTCATCTAGTCCAACCCCCCTGCCATGAGCAGGGACATCCCCAACTACATCATGTTGCTCAGAGCCCCGTCCAACCTGACCTTGGATGTTTCCAGGGATGGGGCATCGACCACCTCTCTGGGCAACCTGAGCCAGTGTTTCACCACCCTCATCATAAAAAATTTCTTCCTCATGTCTAGTCTGAATTTACCTTCTTTTGGTTTAAAACCATTAGCCCTTGTTCTATCTCTACAGGCCCTATTAAAAAGTCTGTCCCCCTTTCTCTTATAAGGTCCCTTTAAGGCCGCAATAAGGTCTCCCCGCAGCCTTCTCTTCTCCAGCCTGAACAACCCCAACTCTCTCAGCCTGTCCTCATAGGAGAGAGGTTCCATCCCTCTGATCATTTTGGTGGCCCCCTCTGGACCTGCTCCAATAAGTCGATGTCTTTCCTGTGCTGAGGACCCCAGAGCTGGACACAGCACTGCAGGGGGGTCTCACCAGAGCAGAGCAGAGGGGCAGAATCACCTCCCTCGACCTGCTGCCCACGCTGCTGGGGATGCAGCCCAGGAGACGGTTGGCCTTCGGGGCTGCAAACACACGTTCTCGGCTCATGTCCGGCTTTTCAGCCTGCTGCACAGAGCTCCAGCTCCAGGAGCTGGTAAGACCAACAGTATGATACTTGCTGGAGAAGGGGCAGCAGCCTCCTGGCGATGCAGACCTCCACTCCCGGGGAGGCTGCACTACCTCTCCCTGCCAGATCGGGTGGTCTGCTGGGGTGGGAGTTGAATGCATTAACAGAGCAGTGAGGAGAAGCAGTTTGCAGCTGTTTGCATGATACATATCTTGTGAATAAATAAACCTCATCTCCAGTGCTGCCGCTCTCTAAACATCTAGAGAGATGTGCATTCACTCAAAACATTCAGAAAATAAACAGAAAGAGTGCTGCTCAACTGAACCCTCCTCTAGCCAAAACCCAGCACTGTAAAAGCGTCACCTTTCAGTAGAGTCAAAAGTCTCATCAGCCCCCAAAATTTCTCATCTCCAGGAATGCTCTGTCTCCATTTTCTGATGCAGAGACACCTGAGGGGCCACACGTTAGGGGTTCCAAAACCTGATGTACATTTTTCCCACATATACTGGGAGGCAGAAGGAGGTAAAGAATAGTTAAACCAAGCACTATTGAAAATTAGCTCAAAATGCCGCAAGCTGCAATTCAGATGGATTACAAGATAACCTCAGTAGTTTCAAGAATGTAACAAGAACAGCCTTAAATCAACATAAGTACTTGCTCAGCCATTTTCATCTCAGGATTAATGTCAGACTTTTTTTTCTTCTGTCCTGTGGCAGTAAACCCATTTTCCAGTGTTTTTAGCTAATGCCTTAACTTGTGATTACCAGGAAAGGGGGTGAGAATGGTGACGGATGTGGGACCCTGGGTGTAGGGGCAGGGGGAGCGGGGTCTGGACACCCTCTGGAGAGCGGGAGCAGAGCTGGGCAGGGAAAGGTTGATGCTGGTGGGTGCACCCGAGGGGTTGCGGTGCTCTGAAATGCCAGGATTTGCCGGAGTTTGGTGGGGAGCCAGCCAGATGCCTCCTGCCACCTCCCCTTTGTTTCTGCCTGCTCAGTTGTACCAGAAGGCATCTATGACCATTTTCAGTGCTTTCTTGAAGCACTTGGCTCTCAGGCCAAGTGACAGCCTCAGGATGCAGCCCTTTATTCTGGGGTGAATTCTGGAGATTTCTTGATACTCAGAAAAAAAATCCCCAGAGAGGCAGCTGTGGCCTCTGGGATAAATTTCTGCTTTACGGTCACCTGCAAGCTGGCCAGGAGACACACCCTTGCTTGCTGGAGTACAGATAAGCTTCCAAGGACTTCAAAGGGATTGCTGAACCAAACTGCAATGAATTTCTGCAGAAATGTAGTGCACAGCATGTGTCTGAGGGGATGGAGAAGAGCTGGAGTGGTTCAGATTAGATAGCACTATTTGGCTTTTGAGGGGCTCAAGGAAGTGAAGAACACGTAATTGTCTTTTAAAGTGTAATATTTGACTTCAATTCATCCACACTGCAGAGGGGCTTGCAGATAAGCAAGGGAAATTATTTCTGCATGAGGGCTGGGTATCGCTTTCATACAACTAACCTCCCTGAGATCAGTTTTCCATTCAGCATATCATCATGCAGGGGGGGAGGCTCAGTTATACACACTTGGTTATGTCTGCTCCTATCAATTTATTATCGAGTGGACCCCATTGCTAGGGAGCACCCCAGGGCCACGACTCCCTTTACTTTTACAGGATCACAGTTAACAACCACAGCACCAATGCACAGGCAGGTTGTCTGTGATGAGCTTTTAGCGACAGGGGAACCCACGTCCCGAGAGGGTCACACCTGATAACCCAGTTGATGACCATCCTTCCCATGTCAGCACTCCTCACTTAGTTAAAACATGGATATTTTACTACCAGCTGGACTAAAACCTGAAATGGGAAATTCTTTCATCAGAAGAGCAGCAAAAGGAAGAAATGTTTGTATGCTAATGACACTTTCAGTTAATGCATACAGAAAAAAAGCTTCAGTCAATCTGGAATACTTCCTACAACCAGACAAAAATGTCTGGACATGACTTGAGGTCTAGTGGCAGCTCCATTGCTATCTGTCCTGGAGACACTATAATCTCATTTGAGATGAGACAGTCTCTTACACAATGTTTGCATATATCGAGCATGCCAGGCCCTCTACATCTTACAATAACATAAAAATAAATAAAAGGTATAAGCAACTAGTTGGCAATACCATCTACTTTGTTTGTGATGAGGGTTTCTGGCCATTGCATGTGTGCCTCGTCTACTGGAAGTTTACTGATGCTCTTTATTCATTGTTTGGTTCCAGCTCTGCTCTGTGAAAGAATATAAATACACAGGCGTGTACGTATTTGTCAGGAGCTTATGGTATGCTCTCTTTCTTGTTAACAAGATGTTTTTTCTTTCTGATTGAAGTCAATAAATTCTGTCTAGATTTAAACATAAGAGTTTCTTCTTCTGATGTAAGGTACACTCAAATAGCCAGCCTTTACCCAGTTTCTCCTTAGGTGAATATTCCCCTTTTGATATCAAGATTTGTTTTCCTTGAAGAAGTGTGCCAGACCATGCCAACAACATGAAAAATCACTGTGAATTTGTCAGCAGAAGCATTTGCTCTAGAGTAAGTACAAGCTTGAAGAGCAGAGCCAGAGTCAGGGCTAGGACACTGAAGATTAACTGTTTGTTCCATTAAATAATTTACTGGCCAAGCAGCATGAAGCATTTTAAAATGCAGTGTGTCTCTCAGGCCAATAAAGAAACATCTGCCCAGCAAAAATTACCTACACGTAGTTCTCAATTGCATGCTTTGAAATTCCTCATATAAATCTCACCGCCTTGCCTGTCGAGAGGGTATACTTCCCAACTTAGTACATAGTCTCCTGGCAAGCTATAACCTTAAAATGCCACCCTGCACGTCTCTGCTGATGAAAGCCATGAAGACAGAAGAACCTAAGAACTTCCCCAGCTGCCAGACCTGAGTACCAACCGGGGATCACAACCCAGCAGAGATTTTCAGGTCTGCGCCTCATTGCCAGCAAAGGAAACTTCCATAAGGAAAGTTCTTTTCTGTGTTTATTTTCTGTAAATAATAAACATATGCAATTTTCCCCAAGACACTCTTCAGTCACTAAATATATTTTTTCCCCCGAAGTGTGCCATTTTTGAAATGAAAGCATGAATTTTTCTGTTAGTTTCAATAGCTGCTGGGCAATAAGCTTGAAAAAGTATTACAAATTTGTGAAGCTGCATTATACGCAATGAAGAACTATTTAGCGCTGGCGAAATGATGAGTCCTGGCTTTAGCTTGATAACCAACCAAAGCATCATTTTCCAGTATTTTATCCATTGGGCATTACCTGCTTTTTCACAAGACCTTCACATGAAGTAAATCGGTAATTCAGTTCTCCTCTAGCCCTGCTCTGTTCACAGTAAAATAACAAGTTAAAAAACTAGCAGCATTTATTAGAATTATTTCCTAAAGCACAGGAGAGGGAGTCTGATGTAGTTGTGGGGACACGGTCTGCGGGCTAATCAAACCAGCTGACTGAATAAATTTAAATGTAAAATCATGGGACATACTGGAATCACTACATTGATTTCCCCCAAAAGCACTTTATTGTTTACCTGCTAATTACAGAGTATTAAGAGAAGACTCATTATTCACATACAAGACAATTAAGTTTGGCACTCCCTGTATACACTCATTCACCACTATCATTAGCGACAGAGAAAAGTCAAGTAGACCTCGTATATAGGCCTTTCTTTTCCTTTTTCTTCAGGGCTTTTGTATAGAAACAGCTGAAATAAGCACAAGGATCTATCTAGATCATCATTACCAGATTAATCTAGAATATCTATACAATGCTGAAAGAGTATGTAGGGTACTCTTGGGTTACGAGGAATGCTTCTATGGGATTGTATCAAACAAAGATCCTCTTCTCACTCGTCTTTTTCTTCCTTCTCATCAAAAACCTGCTACTAACTGTTCAGTGCAGCCGTGATAACAGCCTTGTTAGCTCCTGCCAGCCAAGGTATTTCCAGTGGTGTCGTAAAAATTTCCATGCCCATATTCGTCCCAGCTCGTCTGCAGGAGATCACGGATTCAGGGGCCATTCAGGCAGGTAGCGGTGGTTTGGATGTCACTGCATTGCAGCTACAGGTCCTCTACAAAGGACCAGGAGGAGAAGGAGCAGTCCTGCTCTGGCCAGGGAGTTCTGCGCCCTGCCAGACACAGGGGCTTTTGTAAAACTCCCCTCTATGCAGCAGTATACTAAGGGAAGAGTAGAAAAATATACTTAATAGCTCAAAGTGACTACCACCACTTTATTTTGCATTCCTTAAATATTTAATCACATGGATTGTTTTTGCAGGAAAATGAGTAGAAAGAGGGCTGCTGTACTGTGCAGTTCATTACTTGGCCCGGGGTATTTCCTGGTGAATTATCCCTTATTGCTGATATTCTACCAGGCAGGCAGTAACCCATTCCCCAGGACAAGAAGAGAGATGAGGAAGCTCTACAAAGGTGATCCAGTTCCTTCTAGGTCAAGCACATTCAATGTCAGTGAGAAATTATTGGAGGAAGAGACAAAAAAAAAAAAGTAAAAATACATCGCAGAAGAAACAATTCAGAAATGTCATTTGTTTTCACTTTTTCCCCCATTTCTTCATGCAGGGGAGGTTGAGTTAAGATTCAAAACATGAGGGTAAGCAAAGCTTTAATATACCATTCAAAACATTTTATTTCATCCAAGTGGAGACTTGCAGGGTCTGGTCTGAACTCTTACATCGCCTGGGTCATATACTTGCTCCCAGTACCTCCAGCATTAAGACCATAACTTCTGGTCGAACCAGATTGTTTAGAAAAAAATAACCCCATCTTAATTTAAGTTTTCAAAGAGGGAATTCATCATGTCCCTAGGCAAATTGTTTCAGATATTAAATTCTCCAGCGGCCAAGAATGCACACCTTATTACTGGTCTAAATTCTTCAGCTTCAGCTTTCAGCCACAGAACCTCATTATAACTTTGCTTCATTAAAGAGCCCTTTCCCCACACAAGTACCCTTGCACTAATAGTTTGTCCACACAGAGAAGCGTGGGGTGATGCACTTACTGTTGGAGAGAGTTCGCACAGAATAGCCAGTAAACTCAGTGTAAATTTAATATACAGGAATTTCCTGAGTAACCTAAATTAAGGTTGGTTATCCAATCTTTTATTTAGAACAATTTAACATTTAGAAGAAAATAAAGCATGGTCAGTGTGGCAGGAGCACGCTTCTAGCACGCACCAGCTGTGGCGTATGACCGACAGCAGGGACAGCACATCCCAGGTTTGCTGGTGGCTCCAGGTGGGAAAGAGCCCTCGGAGCCACCCGTCACTCCTGCTCCCCCATTTCCCTCCCTGGTCCCCACATTCCAGCCACGGGCACCGTCCCAGGGCCAGACGCAGCTCTGGGCAGCCCCTGGCCCCAAGCACCCACGCCACACAGGGCAGCGCTCGTGGGGAGCTTGTTCCCACCACCAAGTGCTCCTTGTACAGTCCTTGTTCTTAGAGGTTACCCTGGTACACTGTGAGCCTGTCCTTCTCCCTCTGCAAAGCCTGTGGTTACACTCCTATAGCACTACTGTAACAATTTTCTTTTTCAATTAAATACCCCAGCGGGCTAGAGGAGAGAGGTGATTTGCAGCAAAAGGGTTATGGAAGCAGACACAAAGTAGTGCCAACAGCAACTCCTCTTGGGGTGAAGTTGTGTCTCAGCATTTCCTGGCCCCCAGTGATGTGCTCAGAGCATCGCAACTCATGCAGGAGGGCATGGGCACCTCTCTGAGAGCACCCCGTCCCATCTCCCATGTTACTACAGACCATGCTGCATCAAACTTCATTAAACTGCAATATTCACACAAAACTGAAGCACCACAGAGCGGCATACACAGGCCTGGAGCTGCTGTTGTCACCACAAGCCCAAAGTGCAAAAAGTCGTAACCGTGCATAGTTACAAATCAGCAGGAAAATGTACCGCAAGTAGGCTGTTTCTGTGACTGTCTACGCTTCACAGGGCAGTGAATGTTTATTGTGTTTGGCACAGAAAATTTGAAAATAAACAATACAGTACCTGATGGTTATTTTCCATTCAATGTTTGAAGGCTAAAGCAAGGAAAGGCGAAGGGGGAAGCGAAGTACCATTCCAATAGGTGTGTCTCGGTGTCTCTGGCGTGTTGCAGCTTGACGGTTCTCCCTTTTGTGTGGGCAGCATTCATGCAAAGAGGCTGACTTGCAACTCCAAGCGATAGCATACCACAACGTTAACTCACTGTCTGCCTTATGACACACTGCACCGGCTAAAATAATGACCAGCACAACCATAGTACTGCACTCTCACTCCTTCTTTGTGTTGTGACGCTCAAATATCCTGCAATGACCTTTGATTCATTGACTTTTGAGAGCCGTTCACTTTGCTGAGCGAAGGAGGACAGAGGTGAAAAAGTAAACACGCAGCTTTGGGCACGGCAAGGTCTCTGGTTTTCTGCACGGGAACAGGTGATGAGTTTGGAGGCGATGATCTCTGTTATGGTTGATGGTGGTTGCATTTGCAGCTGCTGGGGTATGCAGAGCACAGCGTGACTGGCATCCTCAGAGGGAAGCTCTGCTCCAAAGCAGGGGAAGCTCCTCTGTGCAGATGCCACATTTTCAAGGAAAAAACTGCATTGGTAACAAGCAGCTGTTTGATGACAAACTGAAGCTATACCTTTATAGACAGCACACCTGTGTTTTAATCAAGGCAATGAGTTGCTGGAGAGATCTTCGTGGTAAATATTCCATTACCTACGATTCTTATAAAACCAACATTTTTGTGGAAGAGGCGATTTATTTTCACATTCAACTCTTCATTACTAAGGCTGATAACAAACAAATGTGTTTTGACTCTGAGACAGCTCCAGCTTCAAGAGTTCTGCATTTTCTGATCATCTTTATTCTAAAAAGATGTACTTCTTGGCCTTGCACTACAGAATGAGACTGTCTCTTGCATGTCCAAGGGTGGAAGAGGCTTACAGCATATTTTAGCCACCTCGGGAGACTGCAAAACACGGTAGCATTGCAGAGCTTAGTTTACCTAAGTCAACTCCCCATTCAATTCCTCCTTCACCTATTTCCAGACTGCCTTCAACTTTTTTTAGGCACAGCCTCTGAAGTCAACACTTGGTTATTTTTTCTCGTCTCTATACTAAGAGAGTACTCACTATGGAAATTATTTGAGGGCTTCTTTACATTCTTACAGTATTTTGGGTAGCAAAATAATTGAAACACAAATCAACCCCTTGGCCACTTTAAATCTGGTGCCCTGCCATTACTACCTTTCAGTGGCTGCTCAGGAACTAGGAGGGTAGGAGGGCATGAGGCACTGGGGATGGAGGAGCATGCCAGAGCGGAGCCTCTCCTGCCCTGGTGAACAGCCAGCAGCCTCATCCCAGGCCATGGGGGGCTTCCCCCAGCCTCTGGGCAGAAGAGCGGGTAAGGCCCAGCATTTCTGGCAACTCTTTCACCAGAAAGGCAGAGGGAAATTCTTGGGGCAGCTGGAGTTATAACCTGAAACTGAAAGGGGGGCCATCAGCACAGAGGGAGTCAAACAGGGGAGCTCCCAGAAGCTTGGTCGTGGTGCTGAATATGTTAGATATTATCACTAATATTCTTGGCACAGGAAATAAGATTATGTTGAAGAATTTTGCTGAGAGCATAAGACTGGGAAGGACTGTCAAACAGAGGAAGATGGGAATATCCATTCTGGGAGAATGGGATCAGAACAGACCAGAATAAAAAAGTAAACTGAATTTATCAGCATGATGAATAGAGTTGTGCTGCTCAGGATTAACAATGACAATTTGTGCCAAGCTTATCAGCTGGCAATGACAAGAAAATGTAGAAGACGTGGAAGTTAGCTGCAAGCTAGAAAGTTTCTAGCTATTGGGAGAGATTTTGAATTATCTTTCCAGATGAGGGCAATTTCCTACCTAACCTTAGTCGGGAGCTAGATAGATACGCAGAGGATTACACAAGGTGGTTGCCTGTGAGAGCTGATGACGGGGTTCAGTACCTCTGGCAGAGGCAGGAACTTCGAATTGCAGCTGCTCGCATCTGTTCCACAAATCAGTGGGTGCTTTTGGTAATTAAACCCTTTTCATGATGACTATCTCCACTACCATTTTCTTTAGGGTCACCACTATAGTCAAGCTGAACATCATAGCTCCATATATACATTTCTTTGCAAAATATTTATTCGGAAATGTTCGAAGCGGACCTTGCTGCAGACTGCAGCATCTTCTTTCCTGACAGCAGAGATCTTCCTCACCCTCACCACCTGACTGAACATACTTTTCTCTACAAACAAATAATTTGTGGCGACGCTAGCCTTTGTGTATATGAAACACTATTACACTAAACACATCACATACTTCAGAGGGAAAAGCCAAGGTACGTAAGGTCACTGTCTTCTGAAGTTTCTGCAGTATAGCAAGATGAAAGTAAAAGCCACCCATAACAAGATGGTGTGATACTGAGCAAACCAAAGGAGGAACACTAAGAGTAAAGCTGGGGTGCGAGCAAAGACAGGAATATGCTTTAGTACACATTCACTTCTAAGCCAGTTGTTACACTCAGTATATGAAGGCTCTATTTCTCCTCTAAGTAGTAAGACGTTTCCAGCAAAACCTGGGTTAGAAATAGAGATATTTGCAATGCTTTTATTACCATTATAGTTCATCCAAGATGATGTGTCTGGTTTGAAAGTCGCAAAAAACATATTCTTGTTAAAAATGCTGCCAAAAAGCTAAATGAAAACAGCCCGCTGCTGAATCCTGTGTTTGCAGCATTACCAGTGGGTTTTTTCAAGGGTGTTTATATAGACTGAGTTTCATTTAACAAGGCAAAAGCCGGAGCTCTCACATACTCCATTATTTCTCTGCAGGTCCTTCTCACCAGGGTTAAGTCTTTACACTACTTCCAAGCAAAGCAGCCAAGAAAAAGAAGAAACAAATGCTACTACTACTGAGCACAGAGGCCTCCTTTGCAAGAAATGTGATTTATGGAATGAAGTTCCTGGCATGTCTGCCGCGGGCTGTCACAGCGTGTGCCTAAAATCCAAGGCTGAAATATGATCCCCGTTCCTTCCAAGACGCGTTGTGGCTTCTAGCAAGTTCTTCTGAAAAGCGCAAGCAACCCTTTTCTTGGGAGCTGTGCTCTTCCTGCGTGTTGCTGTGTCTTAATCGATCTTTGCCTATCTGAGTGCTGTTTGGGGGTGAGAACCTAATTTCCTCCACAGTTGGTGTTAGTGAGCCCTGCTTTGTTGAAAGTTCTGGAAACTGGAAACTTTTTCATATAGTTTGGAGAATTGATGCACTTGGAGAGACATGGAGCAAAGCTCATCCCTGTACCCAGGATGAGGCTCTGTGTTCGTACTGTCTTTAGCTCCTGCTGCCCACTCCAGTACATTGGACACCTGCTTGCCGGGAACTGAACCAGGATTGAGATCTTTTTCCATAATTTCACAAAATGGCAAGCGGGCAATAGCAGCTTGAGGGCTTCCTGGCCTTTGCTGGCCCTGACTGTTGATGTAGAAGAAATTTTCACCCCCTTTCTGCAGTCCTTTAGACGTTTTTTTTCCTCTACATGAAGCAAATGCTTCTTCAGCATTAAGCTTTTCCTCAGCTGCATTTCAAACCCAGAAAATATTTATCTCTAATGAAAATTCCTCCTCATTTTGCTGCTGTCTTTAAAACCAGTGAGATGGCAGCAGTTGTACACCACCATGGTCTACCTCACCTTGCAGCAGCAGAGGCACTGTCATTGTAGGACCCCTTTTTGCCAGCCTCCCCCAGAATGCAGATTGACCCAGCCCTTGCCTACAGGTCTCATCACATCATGCACTCTCTGGCTGATGCCATGGGAGGCAACCCCAAGGACCTCCGGGTGGGGAACTGCCGGAGAGCAGAGGTCACAAGCTCCTGATGGACTTCATTAGTGAGGACGGCAAACGCATGAATAACCTCTCTCTTATGATTTTGGATAAAATCCAGTATATCAGTTATACGAAGGTGAAATGTTGCTAACATATATTGTCTGTGTGATGAACAGGTATTTTCTAAGAGTAGTAGCTAACAAACTGACAAAATTTTCCACAAAACAAAAAGACAGACATAACCGAGTCAAACAAAGTCAGCCTGACCGTTGACTTTGTTTGCTTCAGCGGGTTTTGGCACTGACCCCACTTGAGCCACAAAGTTTTGAAATTCATGCGTTTCTTCATTCTCATCTTTCAGTTTTACAGTAGACTTTTTTTCCCACAAATGTCTCCAAGGCCATGTGGGATGTGGTCCAGCTCCCATTAAGGTCAATGGGAGTGTTGCCACTGGCTTCCCTGTGGGTCTCAGCCCTCTCCCATTGTATTACATTTCCAACTGCAATTGGAGACAGCTTATTTCAATTTTTTCCTCTCCTAGTGCCCACAATGGGCAAAGTATTTTCCAAACAGAAAAGAAGGGCCCACTGAATGTCCCTAAATTCTCTAGAGATACTGGAAAAATCCTTATAATGAAATAAATTTGACATGCAAGATCACAACTGTTCTCTAACAATTTTTTTTAAAAGGCTTCTCTCCCATGTAGCTTTGCTTTACTGTAAAATAGCAGGGATTAAATCCTGAATCTGCTGAAGTTTATGGGAGTTTTTCCAATTAGCTTCATTGGGGCCATATTGTTTTCCTTCGTCTCCGTCTTTAATACTACCAGATCACTATTGAAAACATCCCAACAGGAACCAATGATGGCACAAGGGTCAGTTTGTCACTGCCAGTCACACACTTGTTTGACAGATTATCTTAATCAAAATGCACCAAAAAATCCATAAAAGGAATGGAAATGCATGCAAACTGTATTAGTTTATCTTCAGAAAAACAGAAGCCTTATGCAAAACTTAATTGCACTCAAGGAGCGGTGAACACAGACTCACAGCTGACGGTGGAAATGGCAGGGCAGTAGCTCCCTGCTCTTACACAGAGACTAAAAACATCACACCATCGTAAACTATTAGTAAGTCCACAGTGAGGATTTAACAAATGCAACAGTGCTGAGAAACACTTGGAAATGGGAACACTAAACATAATTCTGTTTACAGAAGACTTCATCCCCATGTTAATGTCTGTTTCGGATGACCTGATTAATCTTCAGAAAAAAAATTAGTAAAGTTTCCCCCAGACAGCAAACCAATAAATACTAAAATGTTACTTACAACATCTGATGTGAAGTGTTAAGGAAAACTACTACTAGCAGGTACTACTCTATAAAAACTTTGAGGCAGACACTTTAAAGACACCACAGACATCCCAAAGTGGGGATTTCATGAAGGAAACATGAATTTACAGTGATTAAAAAACCTCATCTTTATGTGCAAAGAGCTCAGTCTCTTCTCCGTAATGAATTGATTAGAGAGCATATTTTTGGGACTCAATCTAGTTAGCTAGGAAAATTCAAGTGATAGCTGCCAGCCACCAGAAAAATAACTGAGAGTGACTAAGGTTCCCAGTTTGCTGCATGTGCTACAGTGATCTGTGACATCTTGTTCTCATTCGTTAAGTTAAACCAACCCAGTTACATTTTGTAATCACAATCCAGACTTGAATGCAAAAGTTACTTCATAGATGCTCCCAGCTACCCAACTTCTTCCATAACTTGGGGAAAAGGTATGGATTTGTTGTTATTGTGCATATGCTACAATACCACAGATTAATTACATCAACCAGCAGTGCCATTTTACACACAGAATACACACGGAATTGTATAGGTTGGAAAAGACCTTTAAAATCATCGAGTCCAAACATAAACCTAACACTGCCAGTAAACCATGTCCCCAAGCACCACATCCATACATCTTTTAAATACCTCCAGGGATGGTGACTCCACCACTTCCCTGGGCAGCCTGTTCCAATGCCTGACACACTTTCAGTGAAGTAATATTTCCCAACATCCAATCTAAACCTCCCCTGGCGCAGCTTGAGGCCATTTCCTCTCATTCTATCACTCTTAGGAGAAGAGACCAACCCCCACCTCACCACAACCTCCTTTCAGGTAGTTGCAGAGAGCGATAAGGTCTCCCCTCAGCCTCCTCTTCTCCAGACTAAACCCCTCCAGCTCCCTCAGCCGTTCCCCATCACACTTGTTCTCCAGACCCTTCCCCAGCTCCATTGCCCTTCTCTGGACACGCTCCAGCACCTCAATGTCCTTCTTGTCCCGAGGGGCCCAAAACTGAACACAGCATTCGAGGTGCGGCCTCACCAGTGCCGAGCACAGGGGCACCATCCCTGCCCTGCTCCTGCCGGCCACACCATTGCTGATACAAGCCAGGATGCTGCTGGCCTTCTTGGCCACCTGGGCACACTGCTGGCTCATGTTCAGCCAGTTGCTGACCAATACCCCCAGGTCCTTTTCCGCCAGGCAGCTTTCCAGCCACTCTTCCCCAAGCCTGTAGCGCTGCATGGGGTTGTTGTGACCCAAGTGCAGGATGGGGCACCAGGCCTTGTTGAACGCCACACAGTTGGCCTCGGCCCATCGATCCAGCCACCAGTATACCTCCCCTTGTCTGGAGTTTTTATTGATTATCCTTATTATTTGGCATTTTGGGACTTAGCCTTCAGCAGCCTGGCAGGGCTCTGCCTCCTCCCCAGAGGTTGCCTGTGCATGGAAGATCCTGCATTGCACCAGTGCTCTTGCTGACACATTTGCGTTATAGAGCCAGGCCAAAATGGTTCACTTAAGATCAGAGGAGGGAAGCAATTAGAAAATCCCAAAGCAGGTAAGACCCTGTGGTGGAAAGGTAGATCCCTAACTAGGACGCTCTCCAAAACTGAATGCTGGGAGGACATGTTTCTGCTGTGCCAGGCTTGCACATGTGATAGCGCAGTTGGCATGGAAATGTTACTTTTTTCTTCATTTAGAAATGGATCTCAAATATATGTAGGCTTCTTGCTTTTGGTCCATTGTTATCTTCTCTGCACTGATCTCATTAACATCTGCTATGGTTGTTGAGCTGCTCCATGAGCCTCAATGGCATTAATACTGCCGCCTTTGCTTGCAAAGGTTGAAACCATAAAACCAGGTGGTGGTTGCTGGTAGCTCCCCAGCTCCCAGACCAGCCTCTCAAAGTCATGAACTCTGCATTAGTGTCAAGCTTATGTATACGCTCACGCTGTATTTACCAAGGTAAAGCAAGCTGCACGCATTCTTTATTTACCAAAAAAATATTCATGTTTGGGTGGCATGAACCCAAAGAAGGAACTCTGAAACTGCTTCCTGCTGCTGCTGGAAAGGGGCAGAGCCAGGATGCCTCCTGCAACATCAGTCTTGGCTGAGCTTGTAGCTGTGGGTTTGAGTTAGAGCATCCCTCCAGACTTCCCAACAGAGGTTGTCAGAGGGAGCCTTGACAGGGCTCCAGCAGTAAAGCTGTGCATTACAAGCCACTTCTGTGCATCGATTTCTGGTCTTAGTCATCTGCCATTAATATCAGCCTTTAGGCTGCTTAACTAACTGCTGTAGCAAAAAAAGGTTTGTGCATACCTAAAGATACATAATTCCGTTAATTAAAAGATATATGCGAGCAATGCCTGGAGCTTGTATGGCAATATCTAAAGTGATATCTGATTATGATATTGATCCATAGCATCTTCTGTCCTAGCCATGACTCAAAAAGGCATATTAAGTTCTTGTCAGAGAGTTTAGGTTCTGCTAATCACCTAGCAGAGCATTTGCAGGGTGTATTAGACTTAAGGCCTCTCTATTCCCCTTTTCTCTCCTCTGCATTTTGGTGGGGTGGGGCAGGGCGAAAAAGAAGAAGCAAAGAGCATGCCTACAGTGCAAATGCCCCAGGTGGGAGCTCCTTGTGTTCCTCTGCTCCAACAGTGCCAAGCCCTCCTGGCTGAGTTACAGCAGCATCAAGAAGCTTGAAATAGCTGCCCCGTTTTGGGGGATCTGCTGTTTTTCCCAGCTGTAGGATTGATTTCCTGGGACATGAACAAGAGTGAGAGTTTATATTTCTAGGATAAGTGACATTAGTCTGCCCACATTTTAGGTAGACCCCGTTAGCCAGCTGGTGGCTTATCAGTGATTTCAGTGAAATGCCACTTCCTAGTGGAGCTTGGACTGAGAGCTGGAAATAGAGCATCCTTGGTGTGAAGACCTTAGGGCTTAAAAGAGAAGGCAAGTTGGAGATCTTTTAAGTAGCACCATACTTCAATTTGATGCACTGAGAAGCACCAGGAAGGATGGCTAACCATCAGTCAAATGAGACAGGTGTCTCCAGGGAATCCAAGAGGAAGAAATACACTTTGTCTATTCCTTTAACATTTTTAAGCATGGATAATACTACTTTGAACACAGAGAGTGGTTTTTTCTGTAACTATCAGGACAAGCTGGACAAATACCATTATCCATGATTTAGAAAGCAAGCCTGGTGCCCCAATTCAGCAGAGCATTTATTACACATTGTTATTGAATGCATGGGTAGGCCCCACTGAAGCTAATAAAACTTAAAGATATGCTCACACTATTTGTTCAACAGGGATCAGCTCAGGGATGTACTTAAAGTACATCCAGGTTTCAAGGAACTGAGCTAAGGTCACTGCTCGTGATCTCTCTTCTATTCTCATCACTTATATATTCATTAAGAAAGTTCTTCACTTTTTCTCCATCATATTTTACAATAATGGCTCTCCACAACAGCTGTATACAAGATTCCTCTTCCGTTTGAGGGAACATAATCCTTAGCATGGGCAATATAAACAGGATCAGCTGCATAAAACAAATATGGATTTTGCTAGGATTTTTTCTATATCTAAGAAAACCTACACTTTTTTTTTTAAACACCAAAAAGTAGAAAAATGGAGCATATGTGGCCAAAAGCGGTTATATACTTTGTAAGTTTATTAAAAGTTAGAATTGTCGATCGTGAACATACTGAATGGATTTTACTACTTTCCCATAATGGAGCCCAGGCTGGCATTGCTTTAGACATTTTACTGCGGAAGAAATGTCAAGCATGCACTCATCCCTCTGACTGCAGTTCAAATCAAACAAACTAGGCTAGACATCTAATAACAAGCTTTGTTCACTCTAGAATGGCAGCTATGGAAATATGCCTCATTTTATATATTATTATATGCACAATCTGAAAAGGACACTGCAAAAGCAACAAGCACTGTTCTTTCTGTTTGAAATGACCAGTTTCAAGCTACTTATTTAACCAAGAAAAAAAACACGTAGGACTTTCAGTAAGAATGTCTTAATAATTCAGTTTTCGCTGTCATAAATTGTGATTCATATAACTAGACTTTTCTTACTAAGAGAAGCTGGGGACTTATATGGAAACCAATGTCACCAAAACTCGAAAGTAAATTAGAGCTAATTGTTTGGGGTTAATTTATGAAGGCAATATGATGCCTTTTTTGCAGCTCTAGTGTGAAAATAAAGAACAAGCACAATTTATAGTTTGTTTCTTATATAAAAATTAACATTTAAAACTTTAATTTTTTGCAGCTATGTTTAAGAGATTGTGTGAGGACAGAATAACACTTTGTCAGGTCTGCTGCTGCTCCGTCTTTGGGGTGGTTTGCTATTTCCCCTTTTAGAAACCAAAAAGCTCCTTTTCTATTGGCATCCGATGGCTTTGCGGGGTTCCACAGCAAAGACAGGAGGAAGGTGCGTTCCCCTCCACATGCGTCTCTCTGCCCTGTTGGAAATCAACTTGAAGCAGTCCTGGCATGGTTGGAGATGCCTCCATAGCTGAACCCTCAAAATGAGGAATCTGGTGTCTTGAATAAGTATATACATTAGCCTCTTTTTATTTCTAAATTCTTACGCCTAAATTCTAACTATTTACCCTAGCAAATATTATCCAGCCTATGGATTCCAACTGCAAACAGCATCATGCCTCCCTCCTCACCAATGAGCTGAAGGCCTTTGCAAAGGCTCCTGGGTGTCCAAAGCACCAGACCTACTTTCCTCCAAAACAGCTTCTTATCATAGTAACATAAAAGGTCACAGTAACAGTCTGCAGCCTCTCTCAGCAAAGGGAATAAATGTGCAAACAAAGCCATTAGCAGTTTCCAAAATAAACTCCTATACTCGGTCGCCAGGACTGCAGCGTGCCACATGTGCACTGCACAGAAATGCTTGCTTACATGTCAGCTGAGCAGCTGCGAAGAGCTGCGAGCCAAATGAGCACTCACCATTTGACCACAGAAATGCCACCTTAATTAATTCTTTTGATACTGTAAGCTTAAAAGCATTAACGATAAGCACAGAGAGATCAAGAGAAGGGTTTTCACATATCAGCCTACTTCTTTATTGCTCTCTTCAATTAATACTCACATCAAACAGGTGTCACAAAAAAAAAAAAAATTTAAAAAGCTGTCCTGGAGGAGCATATTATTCCTGAAAGGACATACACACAAATTACCAGGGAGCCATCTGTGCCAGAAAAATTTCATCAGAGACGCAGCAGCCAGAGAAAAAGAAAATCAGCAGCAGTAAAAGCAAACATTCCAATTTAAGATACGGCAAAAATGTTTGAGTCAGCTCTAATAAAGATTTTTCCTGATTATTACTTTCCTTATCAGGCTGGCAGGGACAATTCACCCCACTTGCACTTCCCCAGTGCTCCAGGGCAGGTGACCCTCTCTCTCCTCTGGCATCCATGTCAGCTCCTACTCACTCCGTTCCCTGGGCCTGTCCCATTTGTCTGTCCTCTCTCCCAGAGTTCGTTTTCCTGCTGCTGTGGTTCTCCCGTTGCTGGTATAAACAGGAGCAGAAAGTCACCTGTGTGACTGGGGCTCCGTTTGCTTCGGTGGGAGCTCCCGGTCACATCTGTGAGACCTGAACTAAATCCTCCAAACACCAACCCTTCCAAACCTGGACTTGCCCTCCCACTAGAAATTTCATAGCATCAAACCAAAGATGTATCAGCACACCATCCTCACTGTCTTTCTCAGGTCTCTCACTTAATCTCTTACCTCCAGATTACAGAGCTGGTGGAGCAGGAAACACCTTCTGGTTTGAAAACCTCCTGATATCTTCTGGCAGTACCAGAAACAAATTAATAAATCCATGTAAATCCCGGTTTGAAACAAGCATTCTAACAGCTAAGGAGGAATTAAAAATGGATAGTGACAGGTATTAATGGGGCAAAGAAATTTACTGGGGCTGCAGTTATACCCAGGTTGTACTTGCCTGAAATGTTAACTGTCTGATGAGACTTAACACCCGGCTAATTAGCTTTAAAAAGTAATTTCCATGTGCCACCACCATCATTTACTCACTGAAGGGAAGCAGAGGGTCTGGCAACTGCTATGGTCATCAATCCGAGGCTAGCAGCTAAGCCTATTTTATTACCTTCATTAGCCAAATACGTGGACCATCAACAGAGCAGCCATCTGCTCTTCCTCTTTCTCCCTGTTCTTCCTCTCTCTCCCTGCTCTCCAGCCTCTGCATCTCCACACACCAGATACTGCCTCTCAGTCCACCCAGGTTGCTATCTCCAAGTACTCCTCCCCTTTATCCATCCCACAGGAGAGGTATTCAAGTTACACAGCTGGCCTGAGCACCTGTCTTCTTGTGATCCAGCATGGCCATGCAAGCACACCTTCTCCCACCTGCAGCTCCAGGAGGGGCTTCCCCACAGCTGAATTTTGTTCTGAAAACTAAACTGCCTCTCCTGAGCCTGGATGTGTCCAGTCTTCCCCAAAACTAGTTCTTCTGCAGCCAGCAGCTCCTACCTGGGCTCCGCTGAGCCATCCTCACTACTGCTCTTACACTTTGCTCTGTCCCAAACTCTCTGCCCTCACAGAAGATACAACTAAACTCTGTAAAAGAGTCTAAGCTGGCTAAGATCAAAAAGTATTTATAAAAAAATCCTTAAAAGGTTTGAAATTCAAAAGACTAATATAACCAAGAAGAGAGTGTGTAAAGAGTCTGAAGGCTCTGCCTGAGGGGCCATGGGAATTTGCAACACCTGAGAGGTGAAAATGTGCAAAGAATCATGCCAGGAAGCAAAGCTGGGGAGAGTAATCCATGAACATTCAAAGTTTAGCTTATTTCAGGGAGAGATGAGGAGGATAAATGAAAACCATTGTTAGAGCCTTGCATGAAACAGTTTGCAGATTTTATTTATTTAACTTTAGCTGGTCCTTGGACTTCTTTTTCCAAAAGGCATGTATCTTTTCATTTAAAAAAAAGGTGGCAAAGCACAGCTTTAAAGAATACTCTTCAGTACTCAAATCATTTTACCTGCATGGCAAGGAGCAGGCAGGCTTTCTTCCAGCCTGCAGAAAGAAACAAAGAACGAACTCACACCTGCGTCTCATGCCAAAGTAAGTAAACAAATGCATTATGAGTTATGGGACCTACATTCTCTCAGCTGCATTTGCTTGTTTGCTTGCCCAACGCCTTTTCTTCATGGCAATGGGCCATTTCAAAATCCTTTATCTGCTACTATTTACATTAAGATTTCTGTTTTACAGAGTGTGTCACAGAGAGTACAAACCAACATCTTCCAGCCCAGATGCCCAATGTTGGGTTTCTCAACGTGTACTCACCCTCCTAAACAGAGCTATCCAATTTCTTAGTGTACAAAACTTCATCAGACCATTTTTTTTCTCTGATGTTACTGTTACTTTTCCTTCATTAGGAGTGCCCCAGGCTAGGCACCCAGTTTTTGTTCTGGTCAAAGTCTGCCCAAACTGCTGGTAAGCCACACTGGGAATTTGTGAGTGTATTGATCCCCGTTGGGTCAGCACTGACTCTGCTACGGTAGGAATCCTGCGGTCATGTTGCTGCCTGATAACTGGGAATAACAGCAGATGAAAGGAGAAGAGAAATGACTCAGGGGACAGAAAAAGGGAATGGAGCAAAAAATACCAGAAAATAACCTTACCAACATCATATCCTAACTTAGCTGACTAAAAGCACTTACTTTCTGCATTCTTTACCCGGCATCAAATGACAGAATCAATAATGTTATCATGTGCCAGCCTGCACAAGCCAAGCCTTGCTAATCTTTCCTCATTCATTCTTTCTGCACTGTGCCGCAGTATGCTGTCCCAATGAGCTGAATTGCCCCTTTGTTATTTCAGGTACAGTTACTAGCCCTGGTACAAACCCATTCCTCCTCCTTAGAGTCCCCATTGTCCCTGGTTGTTTACTGTGGGTGCATTTGCACTCTGCAGCATCGGGACATCTGGTGACTAGCAGCACTAAGCATCGCTCAGCCGCCCGGCGTCCTCAGCAAGGCACTGAAACAAAGCTCATCAGTATCTCTTTGTATACCAGCATCTCAGATGAGAAGGAACAAGATAAATGAGATTTCTGAAGCAGTGGCTTATCTTTCCTTTCACTTACTTTGCAGTATCGTAATCCTGGATAGGAAGGAGCGCAGCCTCAGTGCAAGAAGTTCAGCTGACTGCAGCCTGCACTATCCAAGTCACGACGTATAGTGATGCTAAGGCACTGTATAGGCAACTAATGGCCACAGAACAGCTTTGTGTTCTGTTTGCAATATATATTCTCATGCCATGTCGCGTAATTCAGTGATCCCAGGCCAAAAGCCTAATTCAAAACACCCAGTGGGTGGGAGGTTTTGAAAGCAAAATAGACTGGTGGGAAGAGTTTTCAGACAGTCAGCATTGGCCTCGTTGCTTGTTGAACCTCAGTTTCACCAGGAGGGTCTGTGACAAGGGACTAAGCCAGGACCAAGAGCTTTGGAAAGGTCCAACCAATTTGCCTGCTTGACAGAAAGATTTTGTGCGGCATTTATTGTCCACCGTTTAGAAAGGAGACTAAGGAGCAAGGGAGAGCCCTAGTATATGGGGTTGTCAAGGAATGGAAGAAAGTAAGAGTGAATGAGTAACGCTACTGTACTGTTTTTAGTTTCATGAGACAACCTTACAGAAAGAAAGATGCAGTCATAGCCCTGAGGAGCACGCAAGCAAAACCCATCAAGGCAGAGTAGGGGAAAGACAATACTAGGCAGAAAGGAGGAAAATGAGAGATTAAAAAGTTAAAGAACTGGGTCATTTCATCAGTAAGGCAGGCACTTACCTTAAATTAACTGTATTTATGTAGTTTGTAACAGTTCGTAATTACGTTTTGTAATTGTTTTACTTCTTATGTGTGGCATGATTGAAAAGCACCTAAGAGTGACTCTGAGTCAGATCCATCCCACTTCCCATAGGACCGGCAGTGGATGCCTGGTCCTCACAGCTCCGCCAGCTTTCTGGGGGCTTTCTCAGCAGCTTATATCATCTGAGTCATTGTGTTTCGTAACGAGTGATGAATCCAGACTTCATTCATTCGCTTAGTTCATTTTTTCAAATCCTCTGTTTCTGTTCTTCACAATATCCTGTGGCAATGAGTCCCACAGTTAATTTTGAAGGGGACAAAAATAGGTTTTCCTGTACTTGTCTTACCTGCTGCTTGATCTTTTCACTACCTATGCCCAGGTAGTTTTTATTGTAAGAAACAGTCAATAACCGTGCTCTACTCATCTCTGCCTTCTAGAGTGGACCAGGTTTCCCCTCTCTCCGCCAGATCAGTAAGAGGATTGTTCAGCAAACAGCTTTGGAGAAAGCATATTTCCTCTCAGTATGCCCTCTCTCAGAAAGGAGGCAGAAAAGAGACATTAAGACTAACGTAACGGAAAGAACAAGGCTGTGGGAATTGAAAAGGTGTGAGGCACGGCTTGGGGTTGAGTGATTGATGTGAGGTCTTAAAGCAAAGCCCAGAATGTGATGAGTTTCATTTTCATAAAAAACACTGCAGTCATTATGTGGTGGCCAGAAGGCTGTACAGCACTAAATATTGCTGAAGTTTAAGAGCTTCTTTTTAAGAGCTTGGATCTTAAAATATCATGTGTGGGCACCAGCAAGCAGTTATTTGTGGTAAGTGGTTACCAACGGACAGAGAACCCAGCTGCCATAAACATTGCAACTTTATTTTCTTCCTTTGTACTGCTATTCCCAAAAAGTGCCAAATAAAACACATTCTTCTAAACAGACCCACTATTATTTTATGGCCTCACCATGCTGGGTTAGAAATTGCAGTGTCATGAAAACATCCTTTAAATAAATAATAAAACCTGATATTCCTAAGACAGAGTCTTTCATCTTGAAGGAGCCTGCACAGCCTCACAAACCCCCCACCACTTCCACCACTGGGACAGGTAACAGCATTCAGCAGTACCCCTCAGCAGTTAAGGCCAGCAAATGTGGAGTAAATATTGTGTAGTGTTTAACAAGCAGTGGAAATGCAAGTAGGAAAAAAAAAAAAATCCAATCAACCTTACTGGGAGGTGGGCCAAGGGGCTGGAGCAAGCATCCCTCTGGAAACACTGCGAGCGATCAGGGTCCTGTTGCGACAGCTCCTCAGGGAGATGGGTGCCTCCGGCACGTCATGTCTCCTAGCAAATTTATGAACATTAGATTTAACATTATGAATGCCCAAATCCTGGAGGTTTTGTGAGTGATCTTCACCCAGCTACTACCTACATGATATCTGATATTATCTTGGTGCTCCATATAGTATAGAACGTGACAAAGAGCACAAAGTAATTAATCTCTGGGAGCTTATTACAAAGATACAAATTCCACTTGATTTCCATGCTCTTTGTCAATCTGCAGAAAAGAGCTTTTCCTGAAAACACCTTGGTAGCCCATGAAAATACACAGTATGCTTTCTGCATTAATATTTCCATATCACTGTGGGTGTGTTTTGCACACACGAATAAAATTTCTACCCCATAGATTTTACAGTCTAAATTGCAACAAAGCAAGGTAGTGAATGCACTTGAAGGATGGAAAGAAGAATATGAATCTCAAGACATAGAAAGAAGTATGTGCTTATGACAAGTACACATGTGCTGGAAGTTCCAGAATGAAAGGCAAGATGTAGGAAAATCAGAAGCTTACCAAAAAGGATGCATGATCAGAGACTTACAGAGCTTTTCAGGGGAGGAAAAACGCTTCGCCTGACACAGGTTCAGATGAGTCAGGAAACAGAAAAAGCAAATTCAGTGCCCAGTTATAAAAAAAAATATCTAAATTTTTAACCTGGACACAACATTAGTCATGATCCAGACTGAGAAACACAGAGGAGACCACAGCCTCAGAACAAAATGCAACTCCCATCCATGACTTCATTGTAAATGATGCCTTCCTGGCATCGCTGGCTTCTCTGGAGAAGTTTCCAGCCACCATCCACAGTTCATGTGTTTGGGCATTGGGATCACACCCAGACGACATTCACTTCCAGCTGGAAATCAGTCAGATCGCTGAGATCATACTCCCACAGGAGAGGTGAGTGGACATCCAAAACCTGATGCAGCAACGGTTGCTTCGGTGCAGAGACTTTAATTCTTCTTGATAAAAGCATACAGTACTTACGAGAATCACTTACTTCAAGGTAAATGCAGTCATTTCTTTCCATTCAACTTCATTCTGTGAGTGAAGTCAGTTAAATACGACTTCACCCAGGAGTAAACACAAATTTCAGTGATTACTTCAATTAGTGTCCCAGCAAAAATACACCTTCCCCTTTCATACTTATTACATACACTTAGAAAAGAAATGAAAAAACATTTCTTTTTTCCATTTTACTTCCATTACTTTTTCTTTTAAGTGTGGAGTGACATTTCAAGTAAGGAAGCAAACCAGAGGATCATTTTCCCATCATTAGTGGAGAACAGAGGCTGCAGGTTTTTTAATTTAACAGATTTTTTGCACCAGTGACAACAAGAACAACAAGGCTGTGCCGTAAAGCCCCTCCATGCCCTTCTCCAAGTTCTGCTGTGGCAGGAATGCCAGTAAAAATGACAGTTTTCCACTGGGCTGCTGTGGAGCAGCATTCCCCTGGAAGCAATGCTGAAGCTCCAGCTGCCCACAGGCACAGCCCTGAGCCATGAGTGCTGCATGTGCTGCATTTGAAATTTTCCTGAAGTTTGGATTTAGAAATGGAAAGAAAATAAATATGTTTTAAAGAATCGCCTCTAAATGAAGTCTCATTTTAGGAAGTGTGTGGGTTTGGAGTTTTGTTTTTAATGTTAAAACAAACAATTCCATTTGGAGTAGCATATCAGAGGGCTCCTCTTAGGAAAGCAGCCTGGGTTAACTGGGAAAGCTGCAGGGAGCACTTATGGATACGGATACCGAATGAATGGCCAGGAGATAAGGGGTACAAGAATCTGCTTACCCAGGGGGTGTGCAGAGGACCCAATGCCTTCTAATTCTGTGTTCGTAACTAGTGGTGGGAAAAACTAAAGACATTTAGACATTTAATTATCTAACTGTTCTTTTGGATTAGGCAGGCAATATGCATAGTGATGGCATTAGTACTGCAGCAGATGAGATCTGCAGATCCAAGCTCACATCTGATTATGGGTTCAAATCTGTGGGTGCAAAATTAAAGGCTGAATTCCAACCAATTTTTAAAAGTTGCCTTTCAAGTGGTGAAACAAGAGCCGCCACCCATTCCCCAGCTGCCTGTGATTTATCTGGGCTGTAAGCTTGCCTAGCATCGTTGGCAGGTGAAGAAGCCCTCAAGCCTGGTATTCAAGGCTAGAGAGAGTTAAGGGTACTTTTCCATGTAAAGTGCATTTGGGAAAGGAATGCCTTGAATTTTGATGATATTGGCCTAGTTCTCAGCTACATGGTGGTAACGTGGTAACGAAAAGCAGTGCTACTGCATTCCACTTGCAATGCTGAGGAGCAAGTATTAGCCACAAGTGAGCAGTAAAGGCAAGTGATTAAACAGCAGGGCTGCCTTCCACATCCCTCCCGCTGAAGGATGAAGAATGATGCAGCAAATAATAGGACGGTTGCAACAGTCAGGCAGAAGCTGAAATGTCTAAAAAAAAAAAAAAAAATATCTCTTTTCATTTCTTGTCTGGCAGATTCAGACAGAAGCTGTTTCCTCCACATTAGATGACCTCTGCAGGATCTCCTCCGTAGAGGATACTGTTGGTGGTTTAGTCCTATCGACCATCTTTTCCAAAGCTGGACCATGACAATACCCACATATCCTAATCCTAATTTTTTGCTCCTTACAATTAGGAGCAGAAAGTATGATGGTTTTGCACGACATTCTGGGAAAGCTGGGCCCAGCCGAGAGTTGGCACAGGAGACACAGCTTCTGGGCAGAAAGCTGCAAGGAGCTTCTCTCAGTGGTGTGCAGAACTCAGTCTTTCCATTCAGAGATCCAGGCCTGAACGCAATGCTCAAATCTCCTCTCACCATGCACAGAGCCACATGCTTGTTTTCCTGGGAGGGGAAACAATAGCAGAGGCCCTGGGATGACAATAGTTCCTCCAACTCAGCAGCTCAGATGATACTGTCTCATGGGTAGGGCTGGAGCTGGAGGAAGGTAGTAGCTCTGTCTAATCAGCTCATTACTACATGCCAAGTCTTAAAACATAGGTAAGACCCCGAGGGACGTCTGTCCCAGCCCCACACAATTTCCTCATGACTTTCAGCAGTTCTGCTGCTCCACTCCCCTTCTCCTCTGCTGGCACCCACGCTAGACGAATGCTCTCAGCTTCTTCATCATGCTGGCATGTCAGGGGAGAAGCAAAACAGATAAAACTATTCATGACGCCAAAAGGAGAGAGATGTCTCTCATCGCTGTGCCAACATCCAGCCATGCAGTTCCAGCTGACTTCTCCCACCGGCAGTCTTCAGATGAAGGCCTTGCTATGACACAGCACTGCCACAAATCCATCTCTGCTTCAACCCTGTAACCTGGCTCCACTCCACGGGAGTCTGGCTTCTGCCCTGTTTACTGCCCCAAGGAGCACAGCAGCACACGCAGAAGTCCCTGCAGCCATGTCAGGGACTCGGTCCTTTGGAAGGTCTCCCTCATTTGATGACATCCACTTCTTTACTGAGGGCTGGCAGCTGTCTGAGATGCTGCTGAGAAACCTGAGGTAGCATTTGGGTCCCCAAACTGGAGGTAGAACAACAAAAAATGGGTACTGTAGGCCCACAACAATCAATACATGCATTATGCTTGCTGAGCAAAGGACTGGACTATTCACTGGCTTTCCTGTGGAGAGATTCACCCGTTCACCCCATAAATGCTTTTCAACCCTATGACACTGCTGATGAACTCCCTTGTTCATTTTGACAGAGCTAGGAGATGCCAGAAATGTCAGACTTCTGGAAACACAGAAGTCGAGCTAAGATGTCCCAGCCCTTAGATCTGCCAGGTTTATGTGCTGTGATACCCAGTCAACACAATTAATTCTAGAATCAAAGCCTGTAATCTGAAATGGTTTCACTTTATATGAATTTGGAGGCACTGGTAGCAATACAGAAGCTAAAGTCTAGCATCTACCACAAGGGCAGTATCTCCGGTGATCATTTTTAGTTTACATAAAGCAGCATGATGCCATTAAAGTCCATGGAGTCACATGAGTTCATTCAGCTTTTCAGATTTTTTCCTTTTTCTCTTTCTCCTGTTAGCATTACAACCTTATGCAACAGAAAAGGCCTTTTAGGAACTAGCTTCTTTTTAAAGCTTGACCCTGACGGCTCTTCAGTCCGCAGTAGCTTGACAGAGTCCCTGGAAAGCCTCACCCTCAAATCCTGCATTTTGACAATATTATTCCCTTATACCAGTGCTCCTTCGGTTTTCCAGGTAGACACCTATCCTAGGCTGCCAGCAGGCAGGCTGGGAATGCATCAACAGGGCTGAAGAGGAGAAGGTGATGACAGAGGCTATAGGGAGAGAACCAGGTCTGGACAGGAGAGGAATTGGGAGGAGGAGCGGTCCCTCTGACTCATCGCTTCCACCTGGCAGGACTGATTTCTCCCAAAACCAGGCTCCAAAGGTAATGCTGCAGTCCAACACAACCTCTCTCCTTTTGTAACCAAGCTGTTTGCCACATCCCTGGTTGGGCCTGCATCGTTCCCACCCAGTCACATCACCCTTGCTCATAGCCCTGAGACACCGAAGGGAAGCACATTTCCTGGTGTTCACACTGGGGTGGCATTGAGCTGGGCTCGTGAGCAGTGCAAGCATGGCTGCTGATTTCACTGGCCATTTCCTTGATAGCAATTATGGCTTTGGTGGCATTTCTAATTTCAAATGCTAATTTTAACTACATTGGAGCAGGATGTTTCTTCTCCCTGTTTTTTTGCCTGATTACTTGAGATGAACTGAAGAGCCAAACTTCAAAATTAATTCCAGTTTCCAAATTAGCTTTCACACTTGCTGTTACTACCATTTTACGTTATTCCCATAGATACATTACCAGGCAAACATACACAGTCCTTGCCCTGAAGAAATTATGGTACAGACTTGAGATGTGACAAGGAACAAGTCCGAACAGCGCAGGGGCCAGAACGAATGAGGTAATGAGCATGCAGTTGCTCATGGCAGGCACGTGCACAGCGCGGTGGATTTCTGCTGAGAGATTAAATAATTTTTGTTTATTTAATTATTAAACTCAGAAGAATTTCTAGCAACCCTCATGGGATCTGGAACCACAGTTTCAATTCAGGTCTATTGCTTGTGTCTAAATTAAAAATGAAAAACAGGTGGTGGGTTATTAGATGGCTGCAACAGAAGCTGACAATCTGTTCTGTCCCCACGTAGGCAGAGGAGCTCCGGGAAGTGAATGTTACAATATGTGGTCTTCGTTCCTAGCTGTGTCTTGCAGGTGTTGATCCAGTGACTCTGCACATAAATGAAGCAGCCAGACTTATGTCCAAGTGGACTTGCTCTGAAGGTTACTTACGAAAGAAGAGGAAGATCAAAGAGTACAGTTAATGTACATCTCTAAACTTCATCAAAGTTAAAGCCCTACAGTGCAGACAGAATCAGAACCCAGCTTTATATGTAGAAAATGCAGGTGGAAATCTTTAATGTTTAAAAAACCAATATATTTTAATATTATCAAATCCTTTCTTTTGCTGTAACTGTGTGATAGAACCAAAGAAAATGCCAGTGATAAAAGAAATAGGCTGAATGAAGAAATCAGGGTTTTGTGTAGTAAGAAAAAAATCAGGTTAACACACAGGGAAGGGCAGTATTGGACGATGCTTTTGCAAGGAAATGGATACAGCTTAGGTGTGCTTATGCAGTGAAGGACAAGGGAGGGCTGAGCTACAAGGTTTTTTAATGAATATGCAATATCTCCTTAAACAGCTTAGGTAACAAAATGTAGTGCCAAAATAATTTCTGAAATCATCCAGATCATAGAAAATCAGTGTTGTACTCTTCTGTTAAATACATGTTTTACACACACTTCACCTTGGCAGCATGCATGGCTTGGACTCCCTTCCAGCCCAATGATTTTTTTGCAATCTCCACATCCCACGTTATTGTGTTGAGCATTTTACAAGTGCTTCAGATGTAACATAAATCCCTACCCAGCACTGCATGGGAAACCTTTGCAAACCTCATCCAACCAACCAGCAGCATTTTCTGGGCCAAGCAGAAGTGGCTGCGTACTACCCCAGGATGACGTTTGTCCATCTGGGCTTATTTAGCAGAAACCTTTGGAACAAGGGAAAGGAATCATAATGCTGGCGAGGGTCTTGGGAGACCAAAGTTCAAAATTCACCTCTGCCCCTTTGAGACACTGCACAAGCAATTTAATGCTGCTTTTCGGGTCTTCTCTGTAAAATAGGAGCAGTGCAGTACTCCCTCCCAAATGGAGGGAGATGCAACAGCAAGAACATCACCGAGCGGTAGATGCTACGTTAACAGGGACAACAATTACTATAGAGAAGTGCTCTACAGTATAAAGTCCAATGACTAGAAGTTCAAACCCTTTAAAGCTTTGCAGCATCCTTCCTCGCTAGCTTGTAGCTGACCTGCCACGCGAGGCAGGCGGAGCAGTTCTGCAGTTTGGGGCTATGCTGCTGCTGGACATCACAGCACGACACATCAAGTCAAATGTTCACAGATGAGTTTTCTTAGCAAATGAAGGCTGAAATAAACTTAAGACTTGAGGCGATTTCATGAAATACTTTCTAGAGCTGTTTGTAGGGGAAGGTAGGACAGTCTCTCCCCTGTTGCCCTCATCAGGGCAAAGCCTGCACCACGGATGCTGCACAGTAGCAAAAGCTGCACATCCCTATTCCCTGCAGTGTGGCATGAAAAGACATTTCCTGCAATTCAGGAATCATGAACTTCAACAGGCACTCCCTGCACTCCCAACCTATTGAATATCTGCCAGAAAAAGAAACCTGTCATTTCTGTAACAGCATGCATCTTTTGTTTGCCGTGGTATTTTTCAGGGGGAATATTAAATCTGCCTTAGCAAAAAATTAACATCTGGAGATTCTCAGTTTTAAAATAGCAGGTAATATGTTTGGCAAAGGACAAATCTATGACAAAGAATTTAATAAAAGAGGGAGACAGGATAGCTCATGGGACCAGTACTTTAAACTTCCAACAGGGGTGTGAAATGGTGCTTACCAATAGTAAATGGAGGAGTACTGCTAAATGTTAATAACCCCTGCATCACACCACTGTCTTCCTATTTACATATATATTAAAATGACCATGACTTCCCTGTTTGTGCTTCCTCTCTGGAAACATTCTGGGAAATGAGATTATTAATGGAAAAATTCATAAAAATAAAGAATTACATGGAAATATTGGAGGGCATTTTTAAAATGTGAATTCCTTATTTGCAGCCATGCACATTTTCTCAGGAAATCTGCTTCCAAGAGTTGCATTTGTGACCAGTGTTGGATGTTCACACAAATACATAAGCTACATCCACAGTGATCTGTAGCCCCTTCTTCCCTGCTCCCCCTTCGCTTTGGTACATTGCCTGGCAGCACACAGGAACCTACAGGGATAGGGAGCTTGAAACTGTAATATAGCTATAATAAATGAATAGCCAGCCAATCTGAGTATTTTTTCATTAATGTATTCTTGCCATTCTTACAGAACTTACGACCTGTTTCATTTGCATGTGGATAACATGCCTAGCAAATGAAAATTTAATTTTGAATTTTTGTTTTATAATTTCTCTCAACAACTAAGTACCTTGGCCTTTTTAGCCACAGATTGTCTGGGACAGCCCAAGAAGAAAACAGATCAGGCTCTCCCATCCCAAATACGAACAACTCCTTGTTAACTACTGTGCAATAGAAGTACTTTTACCAGCCACTCATTTTGCAACTTCTTACTGCTTTCAAATGTTAGACTGAAACAAAGCTTCTGTATTTAGGAGCCTTGAAAGCACCAGGTTGTTTAGGACATGCGAAAAGGACTGCTTAAGACCTACGGACCAAATTCATCCTGGCAGCCGCTGCCAGAAGTCAAGAGATAGACTTGGTAGATCCATTTGGCTCCAGGTGCCTGCAGTCATTGCCATGTGCTGAAAAGTGACAAATCAACTTGCACTCACCAGTTTCCCCATGTATTCTTCCAACAAGACACTGATCCAGTGTGCACTCTGCAAAGAAACTACTAATTTTCAGAGGACATCACAGCAGACTCATGCATTTGCTGCGTGAAGGACATGCAAAATGAAAGAAGTCACAGCCAAGACTTCTCCTGACTTGTCAAAGGAAAAGAGGAAAACTACCCTTTTCTCTCTCCCCTTTAACTGGTTTAAGGGAGGAACAAATTAAATTGGGCTCCAAAAGTGCTCCTAATCTTTGAAGACCATAAGGCAAGAGAAGGAACATGTTCTGTCATCTGAAAAATCAAATTAAGTGAAATGCTAAAACCACAAGATTTGTTTACTACAGGAAGCACTTACATTTCCAGACTTGAGAGCAGTTTCTCCACAACCCTGATTAAAATTACTCATCAAAACATTACACAGAATTAACTTCATTTCATATGGTGAACAATTATGCAGTTTGGGTGGAGTGGAAAATATCCAGCATGTTATTAGTTAGTGTTTAGCAGACGCATGTAGTAAAATTTCTCCTTTTTTCCTGTCTTAGAGCTGTATGCCAATGTAGACTTACACCAAGAAAAGCAAAGGTGAGCGGAGATGAATAGGAGCTGGAAAAGCTCAGACTTTAAAACAGCAACGCAGGAATGAACAGCAGCAAAACAAAGAGTTTTTCAAAGAAAAGTTTTACTTCTTGTTCTTCCTATAAACCAGTTGCAGAACCAAACTAGCTGGAGAAAATAGGTTGCATATTGCATGAAACAAATAGTTTGTTACAGGACAAACAGCTGTTTTTTCAACAACTATCCTGGATGTTACAGAGCTGAGACAGGGTTTAAATGAACCCTTCTGTTCTCGGTTCCTGCCTGTGCAATGATGTACTCGCATATGACAACCACATTTGAAAGAAAAAGCATGTCTTTCAATTTTGATTAAGCTGATTAATGTGTTCTCTTCTAGCACCTTTCCTGTGCTTCGCAAAGTTACAGGATTAGATTCCTTACGATGCCTTTTAGCATTTCAGTGCTAAAGAAAGCTTGACAGGCAGCTCACTCAGGAAAGAGAGACGTAGAAAATAGATTCATTGCAAACTCAGTCATGGCTGGGACCTAAGTTCTGATGCAGCTTGTTTTAGTAACACAGCTTGGACTAGGACAGTATTTTTCAAGTAACACTAATCCACAGTGGATTAACATTTCACCTAAAGCATAATGGCTTATTGTCATAAATCCATCACAAAATTACAGCAATTATAAATAAGAAATGCATTTCAAGAAAATGAATTTACTGTAGAGGGGAAAAAATATTTACTAGGGCACACAGCAGAAAAACGCTCATGCTGACAAAGCACATTAAATATTTCTTGTAGAACTCTTATCATAGCCAGCTCATGTTTGCACAGCCTTTCAGTCAAATGGGTTTTATTAAAGGATATTTGAACAAGAAAAGAACCCTTGAATCAGGCAGACACCATGGATGAAAGACTCACAATTTTGACAAAGCTCATACATGCAAGCTTAAAACAAAAGCATGAAACTCCTCCAGATTTATAGCCAACTTTATTCCTTTCATAGTGCTGGCTTTCAAAGACTTTGTGAAAAAATGTTGTCATAACAATAATGCGTGAATAGGCAAAATCCATGTATTCCCAGTTGTTGTCCCAAGCAAACAAGAAAAACATTTCACACTTCACAATTAATACAATGTCCCTTTGTCCCAACACATGAAAGAGCTATTTAAAACAAATAAATGAAGAGATAGATACATTTTTATTAAAGTCTGGAATTTTAAAAAATATTCAATGTATTTTCACATTTTCTTTTGCAATTGAATCTTTTCCACCAGCCTTGACCACACAATACCATCAGGAAAGGCCAGAAGAGATATAGAAGGGCAATATGTTGGATGCTCCAGTTGCCTGTCGTCAACTGAAAATGTATTAAGGTAATTAAAAGCCCTGCTAGTAAACCCTGGGGCCTCTGCCCTCAAGTGGTGAAGACCAGTGCCAATGCATTGACTGAAACATTTAAAGTCCAGAATTTGTCCCAAGGTGTCAATCTGTAAGTAGTTATTGATCTGTAGCTTTACTGACATACTGGTTCCAACAGTAACAGCTTTAGACTCTTTGTGCTGGGTATTCCTGGTGTATCTACCACCACATCACCCTAAGCACCACTTAAAAAAGTAACTTAGGATTCCAGGTGGGTCTTTGGAAGATCAAGGCCCACATGGTGATTGACATCCCTGAAACCCTTCCGACGGTTCAGGCTCTGGCCACCCGAAGTGCCACTTTCTGTGCTACTGAAAGCTGATGGAAGAAGGTAGGAGGTGCAATGACCGAGGCAATTTGAGACTGATGATGCACAAAGGCTCTGCTGCAATCTCTGTTCTTGGCTGAACACAGAGATGGGCTCATCCCTGTGGGAGCTGGTGCAGGTTTTCCCTGGGCACGGCCACAGGGACTCAGACCAAGAAGCAGACCACTTTGTCTGAGGGAGTGCAGGTTGGTGATGGTGATGGTGGTGGTGGTGGTTGATACCCTGGAAAGACGTAGCTCCTTTGTCCCAGGAGCACAGCTGAAGACCTGCTAGACAGCAACTGGAGAAAACTGAAGATTCCAGTGCCAACAAGGAGAGACAGAGCTTTACTGGTTTCACAAGTGTTATGGTTTTCTTCTGTCTATAGACATTTATATACAAGTTTTATCGGTCAATTAGCAAATACACACCGTTCTTTTGTTATTACTTACACTGTAGCTAAGCCAAACGTTGGAAGGCGGATTAAAAGAAGGGATTCTGCATTTTTCTCCTACCTCTCCCCTTTTTTTATGTCTTTGCAAAGTCTATAGCTTTTTCTACATAGACATAATGTAGCTCAGCTGAGTCACAACCAGTACAGCCAGCTCTTAATTACCGCAGGATGTGTACTCGTCTCTGAACTGTGTCCCCTTTACTGATTTTTGCCATTTTAAGTATTCAGTTTTCTTCCTAGGATCACTCAGAATTTTACAATAAAGATGATCTCTGAGTACTGAGAAAAAAAAGATTGCTTGATTTATTCATCATTCTCATTATCATCCCCTGTGGTCCTTATTTTTGCTCTTTGCTCTCACGCCTTATGCCATCCAAACTAGCCAAAAGTTACTATTGTGAGACTACACAAGCAGGAAAGGATCAATATTGATAAAAGTTTGGCCTGCCTGTACCAATTCTTCGTTTTTCATCCATTTTTGCTTGCTCAATGCATCCATTTTCTTCCTCGTATATTACTTTTACTTTACTATTGGTTAACATCACATTAAGTCCTCCAAGAACTCAGACTTTTTTCCTCCCCAGGTTCTTCAGTAACATAACATACAACAAACAGAACAGAACAGAACAGAACAGAACTCCATGAAGCAGTAGGGCTTACATTACAAGCACAATACTCCTCCAGAATCCAACAGGAGTTGCAGGCTTACGAGAGCTTTCGGGGCTATAAGACATTATCATTATTCAGCACCATTTCCCCACCACCAATTCCAAACACCGTTCTACTTTCCCATGGCATTCAGCTTTCCATACTTGGCTTAGGAGACTGACATTTGTATGGGAAAAAGTGTAAACTGAATCTTGAGTCTAGAGCTTGGGGTCTGAACCTGAGGACTTTGCAGGAGGCCTTAAGTTTTTGTAAAGTGAGCTGATGCCTGTGAAAGCATAGGGGCGTCAAGGTGTTGGAGTTTAGTGCTAGCATCACTGTAGCCGGGATGGTCTGACACTTTCAGCCCTGACTGTATCAGGTCTAAGGGATTTTCTGTTCCTCCTAGTTGAGACAGAAGAAGAATGAATTCCCAATTCTCTCCTCCTACCCCTCAACGAGCTGTTTATAGGATTACAGATGCTTCCTCCAGACCGAGTATCATAGCCTCCTGCCCAGGCTGAAGCAAGTCGCAAGGATGGGTTAGCAGCAGACGTGTCTCTATGTGTTAATTAAGCAAAACTCCATCTACGGCAGCTCACCGCGTTGCGGAGCAGCAGCCAGCAGAGCCCCACCACGCAACAGCCCCAGCCCCCATATGGGCAGCGGTGAAAGCCCAGTGCTCAATGAAGACACTGGGAGTTCTTAAGACATCTTTTGAAAGAGATTAAACAGACCCCACATTGGATTAGAAAGATGATGCCTGACACATTTAGTTTCCGTTACCTTTTGTGTACCCGCTCAGTGCACAGACCTGTTCCAAACAGTGCATTATGATGCAGATTTCCTTGAATCCCTCTAGGATTTCACAGAATCCGTAAGACCCTCACAGCAGGAAACTCTATTATTAAGCTATCTGCACATATCGTGCAGTAAACTGTGCCTAAGGGCCATCTAGAGGATGCTGAGTTACAAGAAAGCAGAGGGGTCAGGGGTTTATGGTGAGAAAAAGAAGAACTTTAATCTCAGAATGCCAGTAAGTGGGGTGTGCAGAAGCGCTTCAGCATTCCTCAGTTTTCCCTATTCCTCCACCTACCGAAGTATGTCGTGGAGTAAATTAGAGAAATTCCCAGGCTGGACTGTCTGATTAGGAAAAATTATTTGTTGCCAGAGGAATCACTTCAACTAAAAATGACAAAGAACAGATAAGACTGAGCAGAACAACCCAATAAAATAGTACAATGAAGTTCCATTCAGTGAAAATATTTTAATATACTTCTTTTCTCCAGTGCAAGGAAAAGAAGGCTCCAGTGATATTTCCAAGAGAAATATGTGTTTAATAGCTCTCATACACTTCCTTGAAGGAAACCGCTCAAAAATCTCAACGCTCTTTTTAAAAAGGGGGCACGGGAAAGAAATAATCACGCAAATCATTTATCTCACATATGCTATGGAGAAGGAACAATTTCTGCCCTCAGCTCATGACCACAGAGTTATTCTGAGGGAGGCCTGCTATTTAAGCCATGCTGTTTTCTTATTTTTACTGGCACTGAAGAAGCAAAAGGTTGTGCGCGGAAGGGAAAGTCTTTTCTGCCTCTGCTAGAAATGCCAGCACTCCGGCTTGGCCGGACAGAGGAGACGACCCGCCACGCAGGCTCCAGTCCCCGCTTCCACTGAGCCAGATTAAATTGCAGGCTTTGCCCAAGAAGCTGATCAAACTCTGTTTTCTTCAATAAATAAATGGTCAATAAAATAAAAAGTCAACCGGCTGGCTAAATCCAAGTTTACCCCCCAGCCCCTTCAAATCTTCTTCTCCAAGACCCCAGTTCAGCAGAAACACAAGCCTGATGGCAGATGCTCAATAGCTTTACTGCTGTACATGCCAATGCAAACAAGCAACGGGGAACTTTCAAAGCCCTCCCTACAAGTTTCACATAATGCAAACAGAAACAGGTCTTTCTACACACCTAAAATGACAAAAAAGCGCTTGCTTTTCAGACTCTATACTATTCTTTCTTGCCCTCGATTCAATTTCACACTCCAAGACAAGCTGGCAGGCAGAAAGGTTAGTTTAGCTGTCATACTCTGCAAAAAAAAAAGAAAGGCAGAATGGTTCATTTTCTCCACTCAAGATGCAGAGAGACTTTGCCATAGAAGAAGCTTTAAAAATAAAGAAGTGGAGAATGCTTTATTCGTTTATTCACATTTATTCACTGCCATTAATTGAATTCAATGAGAAGTAGAGAAGTTCATTTTTTAGAACAAACCCTTCAAAACCTAGACAAAGTCTCACAGGACAAAAAATCACAGATCTCAGTAGCTTTGTAAGGGACTTTCAGTGCATCTTCATTTCAGTTTATTGATCCTACTCCTTTTGTACACCTTCATAGGCCCATTCTGTATTCCTTCATGCAGCCAGATGTGGCTACTTGGCTTTAGAGGTTCTTGGTCTACTGAATCCTCAGGTAACAATGAACAAAAGTTAGGTGTGCTCTGCCAGACAAATATAAGTCTTCTAGATAAACTGGAGTTTGCATGCTAAGAAAAAAAACATGCTGTTTCTCATACTTCTTTGGCTCCCTTTGATAGGATGTTAATGAAAAATAAAAAGGTGGGAGGTAGAGAACAGAAAGTATTTATTCTGAGCCAAAGGGTGAGCAGGGGATGTATTGCTATATCTATAACCTCATGATCTAGACCACTACTGGAAGGAGATTTAGCCATTGCAGTTAGTTATACTGCCTTACTATACCATCATAAACTTCATGAAGTTTCCTTGACAATAAAGCATCATGCATTCATTTTATAAATGTTAGTAACATAGATCCTGTTTAACAATTTTCCTTTGATGTGTGTTTTTTTTCTGGGTGACTGATCTTTATGAATGACTCTTCAGTAACGTTGCCCTCAAAATGCGGATTTTGTTTTTTAAACTATAGTACGTTGCATATTAACCCAGTGGAATTCACAAGGGGCTTACAGGAGGTGTCAAAAAGAGACCTATTGTATCTCAGTTGATTTATGACCATCTTTAAGACTGCACCTTGGCTGCACTTTGCTCAGGGAGGCCTGCGACGTTCAGCTATAGCAGTGAATCAGACATGGATGTTAGCAGAAACCAAAAAACAAGGCTTGAAATCTAACCTCATTTGGTACATTTTTCTCCCCACAAAATCAAATAATGTAATGTGCATATGTGGAGGCTTGTTCTACCTGTAATTGATTTGCAGGTATAGCAACATCATCTGGGACTGAGAGTGAGTAGACAGCTTTTAAGGATAAGAAACCTTGCACAAAGCAGATACTGCCAAAAGATACAAGTATTGGTATTTCATCCCCTTGAAATACTCAGTAGGATGGACAAATTAGCCATATGATAATAATACCTGAACTCTGAGACATTTTCTCCATCAATATCCACAAGACCTTTCACAAAAGAAATCAAAACAATCATCCACCTGTGACTTGCCTGAAAGATCATTTGGCGGACCAAATCAGAGGTGGGTAGAGGACTCAGCAAGTGGATCCTAAGCCAACGACACCACATCTCCCTTCCTATATCTAGTTGAATCAGGGAAACTTTTTTCTATAAGAGGTTTCATACTGACAAACTCAATATGGGAGGGTCCTTGTTCCTGAGGACTCTGGTGCTGTGCTGGCAGTCCATGCTCTGAGGCGTTGTGGAGCCATGCCAGGAGAAAGCAGGAGAGAGAGGTAAAATGAACCATGTCTGCCTGGGAGAAAGTCCAAGATTTATTTCTGACCCTGGCCAAAAGGCAGGAAGAAAACTCTCGTTGTTATCCAAGTGGGCAGTTCTGTGGGGAAACAGAGGACTTCTGCCTTCGGAGTGTACCAAAATAAGAAAACCACAATGCACAATACAAATTCCAGTTTACTTGTTCGCTAATGCACGTAAGTACTGGTCAGTTCATAAAAATTACTATTTTCCTTTTAAAAAAATACATTGACATCTATCTGAATCCTATTTTTTTTAAAGAATCCAAGCAACACAGCGAGAGAACCACGGGTATCTCCACGGACAAGTCCTGGGCAAACCTCCCAGATCAGTGGTTCAAGGAAGAATTTTATTCCTTTTCTCTAACTATAACCCCATAGAATACACCTATAAAACCTCAAATTAGAGAAAAATGTTGCACACTCCCTGCGTTAGAAAGGGAAGTTAGCTTACTGCCACACTTTTCCTTTAAGGCACCATGGGTGAAAGAAATACAAAGAAAGCTTTAGTCCAAATGGACTCTCAAGTTCACAGAATATGTCATATGCACGTTACTATTTTAGGGCTTTTTTTTTTTTTTAAATAAATTCCCTGTGGGAAAAGCTGGCTGCAAGTCAACACCACAGAAACCTAATTTTAACTCCAGTGAATACAACTATTTACAAGGCCCCCTTTCTGCAAAGGAAAAACCCTGCCATTGCTGGCAGTTTTGATGTGATATGAACACATATTTCTAAGACATTCAAATGGATCAGCTTAAAAAAATACTGGTTTTACTCATGCATCTTTAATGTTCAAACTGTTCTTGGCAGCTCCTAGTCAGAAGCACTGTCATTCAAAATAAGGGAATGACAGACATTAATATGGAAACATTCAAGCTTTTAACCGAGCCGGAACAATAATTATGCCATTCAATTTTATTTTGAAGACTGTTGACCTCAGTCTCCACTGGCAGACAAGATCCAAAAGACAAAGATATAAAGAGGTGTTTAGGGAAAACAAAATAGAAGTTTTTCGACCACGGCGCATTGCACAGCGTCAGAACCCTCATTTGAAACTAAAAATATCATTGCAGGGGTATCAGGGGAGTCATGGTATGACACAATAGTGAATCAAGTCTTTACTACAGGAAACACTAATGCTCTGAAAACACTGTGCTAACACATCAAGGAAACAGCCATCCAAAGGGGAATTTAACGATGCACAACCTACACCACACTTTCCCTAAATATAAATAAATTATATGAACATATGCTCTGTACGCTACTCCCAGATGCTAGAAGTGCAAAGACCAGTAATGAAAACCAATGCTAGCAGGGAAAGTCTGTCGTTAAACACAACACTTGGGGAGCGTGGAGGGGGAACAGCTTTTAATGAAACAGGTCACGACAGTCTGAAAGAAGCTGACAACAACAGGGAATGCTGGAGCTGACGTCTCCAAGTCTTCTCAGTCTTGGTTAAAAATAAGAGCCATAACCCCTCGCAGACAATGAAATTGTCTTTTATTACACCTATAAAAGCATGCAGTTTTTTGCTGAGACAATAAACAGATGGTTCTTATGCTCAGAAGCAAATGGGAACAGACTACTTAGTGTAGACATTAGATACTGCTGATATGCTAAATTATGAAGTACTTGTATGAGTGTCTGGCCAGCTAGAGTGCTATCCTAGTACAGTATGACCTTCTGCAGCTGGATGAACTGTCCATCATGCATGTGCTCCTCAGGAGGAGGAGGAGGAGGAGGAGGGAGAGGACGGGGCAGGGGGGGCCAACATGCAAAAGTAGCAAGGGAAAAATATCCAAAAAAACAGAAAGAGGATTTAAATTTGAATTTGATTATCCTATTTACGGAGATGATCTCCAGCTACACTTGCCTCTTCATGCAGTCCAATGAGGTGATGTCTCTGCTTACCACCTGCCTGTCTGCAATCCAGGTCTGAATGACAGCTAGTGGTTTTTTTTTTTTTAGCTAGTGCCAAGGGAAAAAAAGGCTTTTCACTACCCTGAATCGGGCATTTGCAAACATCCTGCTATGCTTGTGGTCCCAGTGACTGATAGTCACCGTACAAACCACAGGGATAAAATCCACAAGGTAAACCATATGGAATTTTCCCTCTGCGTGTGCATATGCTAACGCATTTGTGTGTGTACCTATACTAATGCAATAGAAATCTCTGTGAAAATCTGAATTATATTTCCAAGTTGCAGCACACATTAATTTGTCAGGATTTGGAAACTGATTTAGGCACTAGTCTTGTCTAGACTAGACTACTGTAATTCTCTGACAAATGGCATTTTTTCCAGCTGCTTAAACAGTCTTTACAAAAGCACCGGCTCTTCATGCTTGCCTCCACCTCAGAGAAACTTGAAAACACTTCTGTCCCTCTCCATTTTCTACACGGTGTAATCTTTTAATTTACAGACAGACAGACACTTGAAATTGCCACACTAACATACATGTACAAGGAAATCATCAGAAGCCCTAATACCGAATATCTTTGTTCCTGTGCTTCACCTGAAGCATGTAAACAGCGTTATTTCTCTGAACAACACTATTCATGTGTCTAAGAACATGATTAATTATTTGCAGGATCGGGGCCAGGAGGTGCACCTTGGGCACAGGCTTTGATACACACACACAAAAGAAATTTCTGAACTGTTACTCAGAAAAGCTGTAGTGCAGGCAGCAGTGTTGGAACACAGCAAAGCAGGGTGAGAGGAAGAAGGGACAGAGGTCAAGACTGAGTCTTACTTGGGCTAACCTAAAATGGTTGGGAGCCCCAGCCATGCAGTGGTGCAAATTACCCCTTTTGCATCTACTCAGCTACCCCTGCACTTTGCCAAATCCCGGGAGAGTTAGTGACATTGGCCAGGCAAAGCATTTCCTAGGCATCCTGGAAAGGGTTTGGACGCAGGACGTGAGCAGAAGTCAATTTTCATGTCTGGAAGCCTCTTTGGAAAGGTTTCAAGTCACTGGCAGTTTTTTCCCCAGACTGTCCTATCTAGACAACCTCTAGGGAGTTTGAATAATTTTCTCATCGCTTACCAATTCAAAGGCATTCTTTGCCTTGATATGCAGCTCCAGTGAAGTCTTCTCCAAATTCCTAATTTTCTTTGAAGACATATCTCTGTAATCAGCCTAGGAAGTTTCCTGACTCCTGTATGAGATGGCAAACTTTTTCATCCAACATTTCTGGCTGAGATCTACATTGCAGCAAAGCTGGAAGGGAAAATCTTTACAAACACCCAGCAAGTTTCCCATACAGTACGAATGCAGTCACTTTTTTTTTTTAATAGAAAAACCCTACCGGTGACAAACAAAACAGAGCTTCATCTTCTAGCAGGTGTGAAAAACAGGTGCAAAAGAAATCCAGGCAGAAAAGGGAGTGAAGGGGAAGAAACAACACAGAAACAGTCTCTTGAAATTTTGAGAGTTTGAATTTCCAGGGTTGGTGGGAACTTCATTAGGGGATTACCGCCTTTCGATGAAAAAATCAGTTTTAATTGTCTGTGGGATTGTGCTCAGCAACTCTATAGCAACCTGAAAGCTGGTTTTTCACAAAGATCCTAGTTCTTGATGCAGTTTGGCTCTGACCTGATTTTTTCATCAAATAGTTCTTTACAACTGGCAAATAGCTTAAGCTGCAGGAGGTGGAAAGAAGTATTTTTAAGGCAAGAGCATCTAGCACCTTGCAAAAAACACTGCTAAGGCACCATTAAAGTTGTAATACCATGCATCTTCATTTGGGACGGAAGGGCATAAGCCCTGAAAGTTGTCAGAAGGCAGTTGTGTATCTCCCTTTGCTGCTGCTGGAGACGAAATGTTCTGCAGACATTCACAGATGGAGGTGCACAGCAAAAGAGGAGTGCTTTAACACCTGCTTGCCTGTGCCAATTTCTTTATTCCCTGATCCTCTGGCCTGTGTTTGGACACTTCCATTCTCCGCGTGCCTGGATCTCTTGGCAAATTTCCTGAGATAGGCAGTTAGCTCTTTTCTAGGAAGGAGGATGGTAATTGGGGGATATTCTGCTTTTGATGTGCAAGGCAATTAAATCCTCAATGAATAGAGAAGAAAATGAACCATTCGGTGTCACTTGAAAGCAGAGATGTGTAGTGCCATTTCTACGCACCAGTGTGAAATACAGAGGGGCATAAGGGCAGACCAGAGCTCTTTATGTTGCAGCCAGAGCCGCTTGCAGATGCAACGGCACAACAGCCCATTCAAAAGGGAGACTATACAATAGGTCATGAGAAAAACCTGTTGCTCCTGATTAAGTTTGCAAATACTGTATCTGTAGGGATTCAGAGACATGGCTGTACCAGATGAAAGGTCCCAACTGGAATTAGGATGAGCGGCAATTCTACATCGCAATCAGGTCTGATTAAACTAGTATTCACCCAGCAGCTCTCTCTTACTCCTTTGTACAAATTATTCAATTACCATTTTTGACAGGGTTTTGCCTACTTTTAAAGTAGTTCTAACAGTTAATAATATACCCTGAAGCAATGCGATCGATTAGTAACAAATTCACTCTAATATTCACAATTTTGCATCCAATTCACAAATATTTTCAAGAAGAAAGCAAGCTGCCCATGGGATTCATTCCACTTTCAATACAAAGGATTAGGGGAATGTTAACAAATCCCGATACTTTCTTAAATGCCACAGTGATTTACAAAATAGAGTTTAAGGAATATGTAGAGGCAACTTCTTTATTAAACAGCAAGGAAACTGGGGGAAAAAAACTCCATAGGATTGTTAGCCAGTTTCTACAATGTGGTCTTTTAAATTACTTCTCAAGCCATGTGTAGTATGGCATCGCAGGACAGATGAGGCCCTATATAGGAAGTCAAAAGTATGAAAGTCAGCATTATGCTACCTACAAAGACAAGAAGCCAAATTCAGGCTTTGGGTAAGCACAGTCTTCAGAAGGAAAAATATGACTGGTGAGGAGACCTGATTTTGGCTTTTCTGATTTGAGTTCAGTGAAAAAAAAAGAAGGAAAAAAAAAGTGAAAAAAAAATATTTCAAGTGTCTGACTGATATAGGAGTGTAAATGCCATTAGCTTCCAGCTGCTACATGCTTTCACAAATCTTACTCTCAACCATCAAGACTGCATGAGTATGAATGCATCTAAGATCAGATTCAAATTCAGATATACATAGTTCCAGGTACCCAGATATACAGATGCACATGTAGAGGGATGCCATGAAACGCATGATGTAGCTGTCCTTTCTAAAACACTTATCCTTCTCTAACAAAGACAGTTCTCACTGAACAACTTGTCTGGTGTCTAGCTAACTTAATTTTTTTTTAAAGCTGCTTCCATCTTCAGTTGTTGGAGTCAAAAAAGCATCTGAATCTGTTTACAAGTCACATCAGAAAAACAGGCTGCAACTATCATCTCATTACCCTGCAAGCATATGCGTAGTCAACTGTTAGGCAGGAACAGAAGACAGTCAGTTACATATGAAATACCTTGGGGAATCAGCTTCGCACCACCATAACTGTTAAGAAACTCGTTAGGGTCAGTTTGAAGCGACGACTTTGGGACACCATAGCTGCGAAGGGTATGGAAAGCAGAGCCATAAGGTGGGAGATGCAAGGCACGCCCCGGAAATACTGCAGCTACGGCAGTTTCTGCTGCTGCTGCAGAGTGCTTTTCATTGAGGGGCTGATGCTGGGTCTGTCGAAACCCGTGGGAGATCTGTCACTGGCTGGAGCAGCAGCGAGGGGAGAGTCAAGGGTGCCAAACACAAGAGGCGGCTTTATGTCAACATGAAACAAAACTGCTAATATAGAAAGAGGCAATTTACTTACAAAAAAAAAAAAGAAAAAGAAAAAAGTATTTGCTCAATTCTATAAGGATTTTAGAGTTTGGACTTTTAAACGTGCATTAGCACTCTTATATGAGCAAGTATTTACTTTTCCTGTCTAACTCATTTTCTTCATTATTGAAGATCCCCAGAGTCTTATCTAAATCCAAGTGGGTTTATACGTTAACTCTCAACACGCCATTTTAAAGCAGAGTTTTAAGAAGCCTCTCCTGCTCTCCACTGCTTGTACACCAGACCCAGGGCCAATGAACAAATGCAGGTCTATAACCGCATGAAAAAAGATTGCTTCAGAAAGGCAACTTTATTACTATTTTCTTACATATTATTTAGAATAAAATCCCTTGTTCTACTCAATTCTTCAAGAACTTCTTGAGAAAAGGACCGTTCTCTTTGGAAGTATTGCTTTTCTTATGCAGCCTAGGTTTTTTTCAGTTGAAAGCAATCAAGTACTATTTTCCAAAACAATTGAAATGTAAACCTTTTGTTATGACTGCCTTTCAGGAGAAATACAACATAAATTAAAATCAAGGTGATTTGACTACTTTATTCATATGCTATTGCATACCAAAAATGCAACATTCAAGAATTTCATGTATGTACCATGGTATTCATGTAAAACATATTGTCTATGATAACAATGCTTAGAAAAAGCACGGCAAACCAAGTATTTTCTTGGTTTTTCTCTATTATATATTCTCCTCATTTCATATTTCCTTTCTTCCCTTAAGTCAGTCAGAAGTGGGTCAATATTCAATAAACAGAAAATACAGGTTACACAACCAACTTGCTATTCTGCATAATATTTTATCCATCAATCTGTTTAAAAACAGCAGCAAAAAAAAATATTATGACCTCATTTTCTACATCCAAAGTGACAAGCTTGTTGGCCTATGCCCTACAACCTACCTAAACTTTTCCTCTCAAGTATTGCCAAGGAGGTGTTCATACTTTTCCAAAAAAGCACATCTTGGGCCTCTGGTTGTAAGGTTTCATGCACTGGTCAAATAAAATTAGAAATCCAGCCTAAAAGAAACCAAACATGTCACAGACATCTAGACATGATATTCCATTACAGAAGTTATTTGGAAATGCTACAGTTTGATGCTATGGTTTCCTTCATTTAATTTAAAATTACCTCAAGAATGTTAATCATCTCACAGCAGTAAATCCCCCGTGCACCAAGCATTTTCCATAAAACCTACAACTCTTTGTTCACGCTGATTGGGATCTCCAAGGGATTAGGTGGTCTGTCCATAGAAAGGTAAATGAGAGACAGTAATTCAAACTGATCTTTGAAAATCATGGTGCCTCATAATCCATCATAACCACTGGTCTCAAGTGGGAATCAATAGCAAGGATTCATCAAGGCCATAATTTGCCAGTTTACCTGAATACAGGTATTATAGTTATTGACTCAAAGTATCACCCGAGGGCTACAACTGAGCCTGCAACCCACAAGGTGCTGCAGAAACCTCTAGTAGAGGATAGTCCCTGCCCTTTAGGGAGGTGAATCACCTCCTGGTGCAGCTACCTGGCTGGTACAGGCAAGGTGGCTACAGCAGTCCCGCAGCAGCCAACCTCCTCAGCTGCCTCGTGGTCAGCACTGGCTGAAATAGGACATCTCACAGGGCTGCTGAAGTAGGACATCTCGCAGGACTTCGGTGCATGATCAGCTACTACCCGTCAGCTGAGGCATTACAGCTCACTCCGAGCATGCTTTTAGCCCACAGCAAAGGCAAAGTACTGAGAATTAGCAAAACACTCTCCCACTGCAGATTATGTTAAGACGAATTGCACCACTTTTGCACAAGGTCAGGAGTACACACAGGGCTTGTTCCCAAATCTCTGCTGACACAGGGAAATTTGGTTGTGTATTGGAGCCCTGGGTCTCATGTGAGCCAATGTGTATAGTCTATGAATATGGACTTCTCTCACACACATCTGTCACACACGTGAGGGGCGACAAATAGACATACAAGGATAGCAGGGGCTCTAACAATTGAATCTCACATAAGGTTAACAAGAAAACAAGTTTGGACTCAGCCACATAGACCCCGTCTGCCAAGCAACTTGAGTTTCCAGAGTAAAAACACTTGTGCAAGCAATGGAAGCAAGAATTGAGTCTGACTTCAGAGCTTACCAGGAGGGAAATAAAGAGGAGAAGAGGAAAGTAAAGTTTCTTTCTATCTCACGAGGGAAAAGAGGCAAGAAGTGGATGATGTGCCATTGCCAGGAATAATGAACCCTAGAACACCTAATAAAAGTGTTCAGGGAGTCCCGTGATCTCAAACAGAAAGAGGCTGTAGAGAGATATCACTCTTTTCACACATATCCCACAGAAAAATCATGAAGAAAAAGAAGGGAAGCATACTTGCACCGCAGAGCAAAACAGTCTGGGGCTCTGTGTTTAATTTGGAAGACAAAACAGCTTGCCAAGTAGGGGTGGGATCATTTGTAGGACACATGAATAAACTTTCTTCAGCAGAAGACATTTTTAAAAGAAACTGTTCTAGGCTTAGAGAAATGCCTCCATACTGCAGTATCAGCTGGACAATCCAGAAGGAGAAGAGAATTACAAGAGCCACTAGTGGAGAACCATGTACGGTGATTTGAGATAGAAGCATTGTGGGGTGGAGACGGGTGGAGCGTGAATATCATATTCCAATAGAAAAAGCATTTTTAAAGTCAGAGAAAAGGATATCTGGCTTACAAATATCTGGTGAAGGACTGCCAGAAAGAGAGCTATTTAATGCAAAAAGCAGCACTGAAGAGTTAGATAACCCTACTGAGGAGGAGAACGTCAATGGCAGAACTTGAACAGACATGAAGACCCTTTACATGCCTGCCCTGAAGATGACTAACAGCTAATTCACTGGCATACTTGGAACAAGAAACAATCCAGTCCCAGGTGAACAACACCAAATAGCAGTTACATGGCAGAGCAAATGCAACCGCAGACTTGTGCTGGGGGGGAAGGGAAGGAGGGGGAAGCACCAGTGAGGAAAGGCAGGCTGGTCCCAAGCGGTTCAGAGCATCATGAAGAAAACACGCAGGATGCAGCCAAAGTAAACAGGAGACAGATCTCTGAGGTTGTGGCAGTGGAGGAGGAAGACATGGTTGTGCTTAGGAAAGCCATTTCCAGCAGGGCTGCAGGGAGCAGCGAGCAATGCAAACAGCCTTGCAGAGCCAGAGCCTGGCCACCTATTTCCAGTATCTGCACATCTCAGAGGGAAGTGCCAGGCAACCCAAGAGAGCTTCACACTGAGTGAATAAAACAGTGAAACCATTCATTTTCTGGAACCAGCCAAAATTCATCAAGTGCCATAAGAGGCAAGGTGAGAGAGCAGCTGTACATACAAGCTCAGATTTTATTTGAAGGAATATTATAGTAATCTCAGTAGCTGAAAGAGCTGACATCATGATGCAGAGACACCACTCAAATCTAGAGGGAAGCTGGAGGATTTGTCTGCTGGTCAAGCATACAGGGAGCAGAAAGGAGACATGCAAAGGGTACCCTGACTGACAGGAGGACGAGTCTGTGCAGCTTGACGAAATCCAGCCCAAGTCAAAACCTGTTTGTTTGGATGGAGCCGATTCATCCATTAGCAACTCAAGGCGATGGCATACGGTAACAAGCCAAATGGCAGCAAAACATGAGTCACAGGAGACAGGTACTAACTCAAAAAAACCAATCAAGGCAAAACAAAAGATAACATGAGTGGCAGCAGAGAAAAACTCAGCCCAGATGGCATGACAGGAAGAAATTAGAAGACACAGGCTCAGCTGCGGCTCCATGGAGGAGAGCCACAGACGGGCTCACAGGAACAGCCTCACACAGTGCGTGTAGCAACGCGATGGGAGCAAGACCCACCAAGCAAAACAGGGCAGCCCAAGCGGGACCGGCTCAGCAGCTGGTGGTACAGACAGAGGATAAAGAACAAAAAAAAAAGTTACTTCTGATCCACTTCCAGAAAGTCACTTTAGAACTCAGTTAAAGCCTCCTTGGCTCATAAGTTCCTGGAGATGAAAATAATGTCATTATGCAAAATGGACTATGTTTAAATCTACGTAAGTGTGATATTTTACATAGAAAATGTCAAGAAAAGTATGAGGGGGTGAGAAAAACAGAGCACATTGTCTAAACTCCACCTATTGCAGATGGACACCTAACATTTCTGGAAATACATTTAATTGCACCTAATGCATTAAAAAGGCCTTGAACTTGTTGCATATCATGGTTGTGCCTTTACTTACAGAGAAGAGGCACAAACTTCACCAGTTTCCAGCTATTCAGCAGAAAAGAACTGCAACATGACTAGACTGGCTTGTGTTCATTCCTTCCGACCTCACAGGGAGAATAAATACATTGAACATCAAGAGGAGTCCAGGTATTACTCTAAGCAGAGTCTATATAATTGCTAAAAATAGATGCTATGGAAAATCCCTGTGCTTTAAGCCCTTGCAGCTTTGGGCCAAATTCCAGAGGCTGTCACAACTGACAATGTGCACATTTGTTAAGCAGCAACGCAGGCCACATCTAGCTGATTGGGGACTTTATAATGTATGTTTTACTAATGAACTTTATGCTAGCTGTGCCAAATCAGCTAGTTTATTTGGGCACATTCATGCAAATTGTACATCGACTTGGAGCAGAAAGAAAATTCTTCAACTTTCCAGCACCGTGGAATAAAGGGGATGTGTTCTCCAAGTTGAAGAGCACATTTGGCACACTGAACAAGGGTCTTGAAGGCTTTGAGGAGGGTCTGCCACAGCGCTCACTTAGGGGCTCTTGCATTTTGGAATGGATTTTTTGGGGGGAGAAAATATTTTCCTCCTATTATATTTCCTGTGTAATCTGAGGGAAAAAATAGGATAAGTAATAGAAAACCACTTTTGCTCACAAGAAAACGTGTTTGGAGCCCAATGTCGTGTTGCATCAATTAAGCAAGCAGGAGAGGGAGGGCTTCTAGAGTGCTGTGTCCTAGGCTGAGTCCTGGCTCGGTTCCCGGGCGCTGCGGGACTGCGGGCAGGCAAGGCTGACGCCGACGCTGCCTCCTACCGCTCCTGCCCATCACGGCCCGCGTCTTCCTTGGGGCCTACAGCTATTGCTCTAAGACATAAGTCCTCAAACACAGGATAAAAGGCGGTTATGTCAGTAAGACATAATTGCATTGGGAGCTGCATATTGGCTCTCTCCTTTGCTCTCTCCTTAAAACTGGCCAACGACTCTGCCCCTGTTGGGTGCTTAGCATCTTTACCCCTTTCCAAAGATGTCTCTTCCTCTCCTGGATGCCTAATTGCCATAGCCTAGCATTAAGCAAACCAGAGTAGCTCATTGCTCATATTACCTGCATAAGGACAGGAAAATCCAGTAGTACCTGGGCAAGTGAGGATCAGCAGAGCAGATATCTGCATTTACAGCTTTGCTCCAGTCCCTCTTAGGGTTTTAAGTGCTTAGCCAAGAGAGAAAATACAGGTATTATTAGGTTGGGAGAGGAATCAGCATTTCCAAGTGAAAACTTGTTTTGCAGGTACAGTGTAAGCAGGGAAGAAAAATCTCATTTCATGTAATTTGCTGCTCTCCTTTGATTAAGTCTTAGTTTTCCACATTTTTCACCCTCTGTGCTTCTCCATCCCTTCCCCCCCATCCCCTCTCACAATTCCCAGATTGTGCTTTAAACAACAATACCACAGCTGAAAGGCTATTATGCAGATCCATGAATACATAATTCAAAATCAAGCTACCACAACAGTTGCTCTTAACTTTTTTAGCCCTATTGTCGGCCGAGCGGCGATGTTCAGCTGCGACAGCAGACGAGAGAAATATGACACACGCAGGTTTTCCCACAGCCTTTCGCCCCTTCTCCACGCTAATCTCATTGAGAGCATTTACGCCTGGAGTACAATGCAGGGATCCCCGCCGCGGTCCGGGGACTGGCCGCAGCTCAGCCGCCCCGTGCCAGGGGGATCCCCTGCCACAGTTTGGATCTGGATTTTTGGGGGGTAGGATAAACCTCTTTGCAGACATCCAAGTCTGCCTGTAGATGATGGAGCCGCTGTGTTAGCTCGAACATGAGAAACATTCATTTATCGCACAACTGTTCAGGCACTCCAGTAAGCAAAACTACGCTACTGCAAAAATTTTTGCTGTAAAATGAATCACCAAAAAACCCTATTAAATTCACATCCCAGTGCTCATACTGGTTTGTTTCTGCCTGTTTGCTTCCTCCTGCCTTTTTAGACTAGTTTCAGAGAATGCCAAGAAACAAGGCTTCACGATCAGCAGCTTCTGACAGGAGCCGTGGTGTCCCTACACCTTCAAAGCAAAAGCAACTCTTGCAGTTTAAAGGCTAAATTAGTGTATTTTGCCATCCGATAACATGCAACTTAGGTAGACCAACCCACGGCACACTGCCACTTGCAGTCTGGCTCTGCACAATATGTCACCCTTTTAACTTGCCTAACAGCCCAAATGCAAGCCTCGGTATCTGTAAAATAACCCCTTTAATTTAGCCCATAAAAGACTACTTCTGATTAGTGTCAGGTCAATTTAGTGTTCTTGGTACTTTGCAGGGGTTTCCCAGACAGCTCTGTTCTCCTCCGAAGACCAAAGAACACTCAGCCCGAAGGTAATTTTGCCATTTAAATTGAACCACGGTAACTGTGTGCCTTTTCGCCTATTTCCAGACAACTGTAGTCAAAGCAAATACAGGGACTCCACAGTGCCCTGTAAAGATTCCACACAAGAGAATGAGATAACCAACTCTTTAGCGAGTGGATTAATAGGTTGTGAAAAGCCCATCTCTAAAATTCAGCACAAGCGTTTCTAATGGTCTACGGACAAGCGAATGATGGGCTGATTTTTATTAAGTTTCACACAAAGGTGAATTAGTGTCTTTCACTATGGCAACGGCAATAAAAGGATGTAGAATGACTCTGCAAGGTCCTGGCTGGCTGGGGAAATTGGTTGACATTCTGCAAGCCTATTCAACCAGGAAAGGGTTTCATTATGTGCACTTCCCCCAGGTCGATGGGTCCCATCATGTGTTTCCCCCCAGCCCATTGCCAGGGACGGGACAAGAGAGCAGGAAAAAGAGAGCTCATCCAGGCACCTAAAATGGTAGGGTTTTGAAAGGAAACCATCCTGCTAACAGGAGGGAGAACGACATGGTTAACTGCTACTTACTGAAACTGTTGGGAAATAAAATCAGGGAAAGAAAAACACCAGGTCAAAGACAGCTTGAGGCTTCCCACCAGTTTGGGCAAAGATTAAGTTCTGCTTCATCAGCTGATTCAGCAAACTGCATACCCAGAGCTACAAGATACCTGGCGTAGGGACTGACTGCAGCTTAACAACAGGAGTTACGCTTTTTGCCAACCGGAAGATATGCACACCACCTGGGCCTTACCTCTGCTATGGCTGGTTTCTCAGTAGATGGACTATATGATGTCTTTCCCTTAAAACTTCAACACTCTTTTCCATTGATCGCTGTCATCTTCTGTAGATCCTACTACCCAGAGACTTAGTTAACAATACAAAACATACCTAGAAGAAAGGGCATCCGCTCTGAAGGGAGCAAATGGGGAATAACCCACAAGAGACTGAGCATTTAGGCTGGTGAATGTTATGTTGCTGGGACAGGTTTCTATACTGTGCATTTGTCTTCACCAGAGAACCTTGCAGCTGTGTGGCAAAATCCAGTCTTTCTCCGCTTTCAGTTCAAAAATGCCATTAACTTGCCTTAATAACAGGAGTCTTGAAGCACTGCATGAACCCATGAAGCACTTCAGCTGTCCTCTGCAGAGCCTGGTCCAAGCAGTTGATTTTTTCCCTACTGACTCTGGATTAAGTTAGTCACACGATCCTGCTCCTCATCTGCTCCCAAAGTCCTCATGGGGATCTAATTTTGGTTTTCAGTCAATCGTAGACTCAGAGAATAATTTAGGTGGGAAGGGAGAACCTTTGGAGGTCAGCTGGTCCAGCCTCCTGTTATCCAAACATTTCCATTCAGCTGTCTACTTTTTGAACTCCTAAAAATTCTCTTGTAGTTCACCCCTGAGCATCATCTTATCTGTCATCTTCTTGATACAGCAACCGCTTGGTGGACTTCCACCCTCCTGCAGCGCTCGTAGTAGTTGTTTGCACATACAATCCCTTGTCCGAGGATGTCAGAGTTCCTGATGGAGCTGATTAAACACCATCCCTTGTTTTACAGAAGGATGAATGGTGCCTTCAAAAGATTAAGTGGCTTGGCAAATTCTTCTTGTCCACACGTTAGCGACATGCCCAGCCGGCCACACCGCAGCGGAACGGAGCATCGTGGCAGCTCTGGCTCTGAGGAGCCTTCACTGCCAAAGGGCACCACAAACCACTCTGTCAAAACAAAAATCAGTGGTGAGGAGTGACTAAAGGAGGGGGAAGAAACTATCAGGAGTGTTTGAGGTCACAGCCTGAGGGCTCTAATCAATAAAAATAAATGGTAATCTTCCCCCAAGGAAACGTTCTGTACCTTTTTATCTCATTTCTTCTGGAGTTGATAGAAGCAGAGAGGAAAGGCATTGACTTTTTGTTAATTTTTATTTACTCAGATGCACTGTATATGGACTGTCTTACCTCCAGCTTTATTGTTGTCTTACCTTACTTGAAATTCTTCCAGACAGTTTGATAAATGAATTGTGAAGTGGTCCAGCATCACTTGTTTTTCCTACAGCGCTGTCAATAGAATATGCTTTTAAAGTACGGATCTCCCAAATACCAGGGGAAAAAACCCTTTCAGGATAGCAGCTGCACACTGCATATGTGCTATGTTTATGGAAAGAGTAAACATGAAAAACAGACACATTTGGTTTTAATTCACTTTGACTGACCCAAGGAGTCCTCCCCAGAGATAACATTCAGGTCAGCCCATAAATTTTCAAATAAGTGTGCATGATTTTCACTGCATGTCCTCTATTAAAAAAGCCAGAAAGTTGTGTGGGGAAGGGTTTCTGAGCAGACATCCAATAAGGACACTGACACAAAACTGGCGTATTTGCGTGGACTGTCTCACCAGAGGCCAGCCGTTGTACCAGCACACGCCATGGAATAGATCAACAGTCTGTACAAAACCCTGCTTCTGTAGACAGAAGTACCTCAAGTTACCGGAGGCAAGAGTCAAGAGGCTCAGACATAACATTGAATAATATCTTACTCTGCAAAGAGCCTCACTGAAGCCAACAAATGAAATCATGGGCTCAGATGCCGTTCAACGCGGCTATCGCAATCTGATCCATGATCACAGCTTCTGGGAAAATGTTCCCACTTCTTCCCTCCACCCAATTTTTAGGCAAGTTGAATGGATTTTGTCATGGAAGAGCAAATTTTTATTTTATCTTAGTTCTTTATAGCAACATAAATCTGGAAGATCCTGAAGCAGGTGCCAAAACATGGTCCTATTAATTGTAATCAAAATGTTTTAATGTTTTAAGTCCTCTATAACAAATTGCAATGCTGGACCGTGCTGTGGTGTCCTGGCTCTCGTGGTGTCCACCTCATCAAAACATTCCTCATGGGCTTAGCCTTAAGCATCTGTTTATGTGGTCTGCTGAGCCCAAGCCATGCAATGCAACTGTTCCCCACAAGAAGTGTCCTTTATCAATGGAGCTACGCTAATCGACAGTAGCTGGTGTTATCGCTGTATAGCATTTCGATGTGCGGTGCTTTGTATTTGGTTTAGTTCTGTTTTTTACTTCACCGACACAGAGAATGACAATTTTGAGTTATCATTAAGGCAATGATTGTCATTACACAATATAAAGGATGCAAACATAGGATGCCTCCCATCATGCAACTAGAGAACTCACTTCGGATTTCCTGCCACTACCCTGATTTCAGAGCGCTAACATCCCAGCATTCTGTCTTTGCTGCATTTGGGGCTTTTTTTCTTTCTTGATTGCCTTTTTTTGACAATGGTGACAATTTCAGTGTTATTTTAAAAGATGCCTAAGTGTTACCCAATTCAAGTCTCTTATATTGCTTTGAAATTTGAAAATCCTAAATTCACTTTCAACAAAGACATAGCTGGGAAGCACAGGAGGACAGCCCTGATGTACACCAATTTATCTTAATTCCCCAAACTTAAGCCAACTTCTTTCAGTAATATTCCACTGAGGAGTTGATATTGATGAAACTCGGCCAAATACAAGAGCAAAATCCCTTTTTTCAATTAGATGTTTTTAACATCTCCAAAACAGAGTTCCATCATGCGACAACATCTTGAATTAATTGAGCTATGGGCAATCCTCGTTCTTTTTGTGTACTATGAAATGTAGGAAACACAGATGCTGTCGGTTTAAACTGTCAAACAAGTTTCCTGATGGTAGCTATCATGTCTGCTACAGACTTGTTGGTTTAACAAATGTTGTGAATGCAAAGTTGGAACATGTGTGCAAAATATTCCAAGCTATAAACAGCAGAATCGTTAGAAGTTTGGTGAAGGTTTGTACCATCATCATGAGAAAAGCTGTAACTGCTCTGGCCGTTTTGCCAAAGGGTTTCAGGAAGGCTTTCCTATTTCAAACCTGACCACACTTATTGTGAAAAGCCTTGTCACCCAAAACAGGAGACCCTTACTTAAAACTACAGTAAACAAGCAAATAGTTGGCACATAAAATGCCTTCCATTTTTCTTGGTTCAGGTTAACAACAAAAGAAATACTGCAGGTAATTTATGGCCTTTCTTATTAGTACAATCCTTGAAAAATAGGATTAACTCAGCAAGAACATTAAGAAATCTCAGATACTGCATCTAATGGCCAGATACCATCTTTCCACACACATTTCTACAGGTAAAATTATTGAGAAGTATGAGAAGCATGAGATCTTTACGGGCTAGTCACACCAAAGTTACTGTTGCAGGTGTGCAGCAGGGAAAAGGGACAAGGCCACATGTGAAAACTTTCAGAAAAGGGATGAAATCACAAGATGTGTACTTGTTCTACTAAGCTCCTGAAGTCAGAGGTGACATAATTAAGACAAACCATTGAGCTTATAAATTCATGTTACACACTAACTTCAACCTTTTAAGAAGGGCAATTGTTTACAGGTTTGCTATGGTACATGGTTATTTCTTGATCTGGATGATTTTTCTCTGCAGTAAAAACCAGATGCATAGACAATTATTTGTTGCATTTGTAGTAGCACCAGAAGGTTCGAGAGATTGTAATCCTGATTTTACTTACTGTAAGATGCACTAATGAACAATGGGATAGAGAGGTTTGAAAAGGATCCCAGATGCTGGCTGGAACAGGAGCTGAGAAACCTCTTTCTTGTTATTGCAGAATCAAACTTTTTATTAAATAACCAACTATTACTACACATCACTAGCGACTGCAGGAGTTCTAATGAGGACAGCCTGCTGGCTTTTAAAACCACCATATCCTTTCTGCTCGAACCAGAGTAAGAGAAAATGATTACACTCTGGAGATCCCGTTCAGAAGAGGGCTTATGCTCGCTGAAGGCCAAACACCAGTATATTTGATCTCCCTGACCTTACTTTTGAGAAAAGTAGAGTCACTTCTAAAGGCCTCAACAACTATGTAAGGGTAGGAAACCATTCTGCACTCAGCTGTCCAGATTTTAGAGTGGCTTCCCTGCCACACAGTCACACTCAGTAAGAGTGATTCAGAACGATGGGATTTTGTGAGACTATCAAAGCACTTTCAAGTACCAGCAAATTGAAAAATAAGGTGCCCACGGGGAGAGTCATGACATTGTGAAGCTGCAGCTCCAAGGCATTTTGGATCAATGTACAATGTGCTGTTCATAGGACTTAATGAAACAATTACAGCCCTCCCGTTGATTGCCTTTGTTTTCTACCACAAATCAATAGATTATCAACTGTAAATGTCAATGCGTTCGTTCTTTCCTAGGAGGTCACTCTGCAAGGTAGTAATGAAGAACACACATTGCTTGACTAAATATGCTTTTGAATTACTAGCTACGGGTAAATGTCTCCATTTCTAAAGAGTCTAAGGAACTGAAAGATGCTCATATATGCAAAACTGAGGACACAACAAAAAAAGCCCAAAGGAAATGTGAATGGAAAATCAGCTGTTATAAAGCATCAAAATCTTCAGGCATAGAAAGCGTATTCTTCTCTGTAAATGGGAGGTATGTTTTGACAACTTCATTCCTTTGGATTGAGTGAGTTTCTGTTAGGAGAGGTCTGCGTTTTCAGGAATGTCCGTTTTTAATGTTAGCAATCTCATTTTTCTATTTCAGTGTTCTGCTTTTTCCCATTATGTAAATAATAATTAATCTTTTTATTTTACAATACAAGGCAATAAAAGAAAAATATAGATTTAATATATTAAAAGCAGACCAAAAGAAGATACATAAGCTCTAATTTCATTACACTGCACTGGGATTCCTAGAACATCTCTATCCTGTTAAACAGACCCATGAATACAGGAGGTTTTAGAGGATCATCACCTGAAGCAGGTACTGATTTGGAGTGAAGGGTGTCAGTAATGAGATGGGGAGCTGCATGATGGCAGAAGATGAAGCTGGTCAGTGTAAAACTGAAGACCACACGTTAGTCAAGGTGCAGTATTATTCCAGCAGCTTTGCTGCCAGGTCCCACCTGGGGTCGCTACCCTTCATCCACACCAATGCCCTTCTCATCCCAACTGAATACTTAAACTGCTGAAGGGTTCTGTCAGACTGCTGCCATGCTTATTTTCGCTGAGAAGGCAGTGTCTCACATATCCCCTTATTACAACTTGGTAAGAGTGTGCTAATTTATTCCTGGCTGAAATGTGCTGACAGCCTCTGACTGAAAGAAGGAAGCAACAGAAATACTGCTGTCTCATAGTGCCATGGAACATTCCCATTTCATGTAAGAATGACAATGCCTCTCCACAAAAGTACTTTCAGGGACAGAGGGAACAAGCTATAAAGGGTTATCATAAAGCATACAGGCTCTCAAGGATGCTAACATAGCAAGAAGAGTAAAAAAAAAACACTATACAACAATATTAGAGAGTATTTTACAATAACAATATTATACAATAACCAGGAAATCAAATATGCTGATTTGAAAGCCCAGCAAGGGAGAAGTCCCCTCTCCCGCCATGGCCAGGGTGAGCCTTAAGGCACCGCAGCTCCTTGAGAAGAGGCGCAATAACTGGAGCAGGACATTCCTCTGAACCTCAGTGCCTCCAAGCCTTCTACCCTGTTCCTGGAAAAGAACGCACTCCCTTTACTGAAGCCAGCTTAGAAAGGAGTGTTTACAAGACATCTGGGATTTTATGGACTGCAAAAATTTCAGTGATGAGGATAATCTCAACTTGAGGACACATGCAGCAGCTGTTGCAGCAAAGCCTCTTCCAGGTTTCCGGGCACTGCAATAATGTATTTGTATGAAAAATAATAAATAATTTAAAATTAGGAACCTTGTTTTCTCACGTGATCTGTCTTTGACCACTTTCATCTTGAGCAGCAGAGACTAATATATTCACAAAACAAAGGGGTTGCAACGCCCTTGGCAAGAAAGAAGAGCGTTGCAGTCTCCTGACCTCTAAGTTCGCTATTAGAAACCTTATTTCGACATCATTTTATTCCCTCCATAGGTGAGAAAGAAATCCTGATATCAGGATTGGATTAATCTGATATCAGGTTAAAAACAAAAGAGGGATAACGAAAAAGCAGAAAAATAACGCACTTTTTTTTTTTTTAAGCTTTCGCAATCACTGCACTAGAAACCCTGCCAAGACAGCTATTGAAAATGAAGAGTTTTGGCTTTGTTTGGTTTGTCTGGATTTTTTTTTTCCAGGCCAGGTGTGAACTGAGCATTGGTTTTTTTAAATAAAACTTAAAAATCAATTGGCTTCTGAAAATAGAGGGCCTTAGCAAGGCAACGGACAAGCTGTTAGTTACTGAAAGTGCAACTTCTAGGTTAATTGTTGGTGACCGCGACACACACCCCTCTTGCACCAGAAGACGCGAGCACACTTTGTTCATTTTTGGAGATAGCATTTTTCCTGCGATGCACTGATTTAGATGTTGCAATCCCATTGAGAAATATAGAGCAGCTGTCAAAATGCATGCAATAAACAGTATATTATTAATGCTCCTACTGCACACAGTTTGATAGGAACAATGTTGAAAGGAATATAGCATCAACAGCATTTCGAGGTAGGTAACTCTGCCAGCTGGCCCCTCCTTAAGTGTTCTATGGATCTTATTTTTCAGTAATATACTGGTAGTATAACATACCTAATAAATCTAGTGTTATAAAATCTAGACTATTTGTCTTTAAATAGCTTTTAATCCTGATTTTTAACAAATTTGTGCTTCATTCAATTAATGTGCAAAACTTTGTCAACCCCACCTGACAATAATTTTTTTTTCTGATATATCACAATTAAGAGCAGAATAAAAAATTAAACTCGGAATGAGATGTTAATAAAAGAGACCCAGAAAATCTGGATACTCAGACAAGTAACATTCCTGCTAGGATGAACTTCACAAGCTGGAACATGCCCTCTGGTGGCTGCAGGTTGAGAGCATTTAAGGAGAGAAAAATTTTGTTTGCTGGTATAGTAAGGGTTGGTTCTTCACAGTATTTTACTGAAGTGCGGTAGATAAACAAAAAATGTGGATCTGTGTTAAAGAGAAAAATCAGTTAGGAAAGTGACAATTATTATTTTGAAAAAGCAACATTTATTTGCTGATGTAAAACACTGAAATAATTATTACTTTGCTTATTGGAGCAGCTGGCACTAGGGCACCACACTAAAAAAGTGGACCAACTGGGGAATACTTAAGAAAGCTCAATAAAATATCTTAAAACATGACTATGTGGAAAGGTAACTGGGATTGGTTAGTTCAGAAAAAAACCCAGCAAGCTGACTTGGCAACAGTCTTCAGAAACGTCTAGAGCTGTTGCAAAGAGGAACCTCAGTGATGGCTCTTCATATTCAGGTAGGACAAAACAAACCAGGTTCAGTTGCACCCAAAAGGATGACAATTAGATACCAGGTATTAAAAACTTTCAGTAACAAGGGTATTATTCCCTGCAGAAAATCACTCTAGGGAGCGTATTGAACTGCCTTCATTAGAGATTAATGCAAACGGTTCACCCTGGTGAGGGATGGTGGATGTGTCCTTGCTCTGCTTCAGCCTGGAGAAAAGACGGGAGAAGCAGCAGTTTTTGAAAGTCCCATGCAGCCTTCACTCTTCTGCTCCTATGTAGACATCAAGTGAGAACTTCAACAGAATTCATGCAATTTCATTCCTTAACTCAAGCTTTTTGCCATAAACGCAGTACACTGACCTTAACATATTTTTTTTTTTAACATTCTACAATGCTCCATTGATTCTTCCTGGACAATGACAATCAGATGTCACAGACAAAGGGAAATGAATGAAATCTGACACATTTATTTTAAAGCCTGCAGCAGACTAAATTGTAAATAAATCCTGCTTTTTCTGCAGCACAAAGGTTGCAGACTGACTGTCCCTGCGGACCCTGCTCTCTTCTCACTGCCTAACAGACTTTCCAACACTTTCTTTTGTCCTGATGGCAATCTCTCAGCAGGACTTTTGGCAGACACATGTATTTTGTGTCAAAACCGAAGTGGAAATAAATGATGGGAAGAACAAAAATCTGATGGAAATAGTTATAATAAGGAAATGAATAAACATCACAACAGTAAAACATAACCATGAAGAGATACAGCCAGAAAGCTTCTGCGCTGTTACTTGTCTAAGATGATCAGTAAAAAGCCACTGTTTTCAGAGTTAAGATTGTTTCATGTTACTGTAGATAGCATTAACATATGCTATGCTTGGGTTTATGTATGTTAATTTAATCTACTTACATTCCTATTTATTTTAATACTGTTAGAAAACAAAGGTCTCACAAGATGAGCTTTCAATGTGCTATAAAATGCATATAGTAGATTAGTTTATAGAATACTATTTTATTTAGGAATCCACTGACCACAACTAGCACCTGGATACTATGTTTAGTATGAGTTACTATTGTACATCTGTTCCTGTAAATGTGTTTTGGCTTATACAACATATTTTAACACCCTCTATTATCTTTGTACTTAAGCAGTGCTGTTCACAAAATGTTCTGTTTAGTAAGTGCTTGTATACTTGACGACTTAGTCACCGCGCTTTTCAAAAAAACTCATATAAAATGAGCTTATTATGATCAGCCTAGCTGGTATACTCATTTTGTTAGCAGCTATGGTTAACATATATGGTTAACACCATGCATAAATGGTGTTATTTATACAATTTGTTTTCCACAGTGCATTTTTATTTCCCCAGTGAGACTAATATCTGTCTCATAACTAAAGGCACATCACATGGCTACTTACCTGTTAACGCTCCTGTGACCAGCAGCCACCTTCAGTTCCTCTCTCTGTCAGGCAGGGTCATCACCAACCCTTCCTCGGCGTTTTCTCTGTAGCACCTTCCTCAGCTGATGCTCAAGCCTGACCAAGGAACACAGCTCACCGCCCTGGCCTCCTAAGGACAGCCACAGAATTAGGGCTTGGAAACTCTCCATTACTTGGACTAACTTAAGAAAACAAATTATTTGGCAAGTGGAAATGTAATCTGGCTTTTTTTTATACTCAGTATGTGAGATCATATGCAAGAGGCTCTGAAGGTGCAGTTTTATAAATATATTGGGTACGATATGTGGCTACGACGCTTCTGGAAACGCTGATGATTTCCCTGAAATGTGGTGATGATTTCTGCCTTAAATATTGTCTACACCCTTCGAAACGTAGACTCTTCCTGTAGCAGGGCAGGGACAGAACAAGCAAGAAGAACCATTAAAGCTTGGGGGGGACAGTGGAGATGGAAAGGCTGATGAGAAGAGCACATAATACATGTCTGAAGGATTATCTGGGACAACCAGAACAAGAGCGAATTCAGAAACACATGGCTGGTCAGGCTGGTAGCTTCAGAATGATCACCTGGCAAAGATATTAACAGAACTTCAAAAAGCATGATGGATGTGGACTCCAAAGGAGCAATGAAACAGAAAAAATACATGTTTGCAGGAAGTACGATTTGAAGGACAGAGCCTTGTGCATTGAGCCACCGCAAGCGTTGGCACACCACAATTTCGAGCCACAGTGGCTCTTGACTTCAACAAAAGTCTCATTCAGGGATCCAGAATTAGCTGGAATTCTGCCTCATTCAGCAGGAAGACGAATCAATGTTTGGTTATCTTTCTGCACATAGCCCAGATTTCTGTGTTGCTTGTTCGGCTGCTTACTTCAGAGAAAGGTTTTTTTCCAACCAACTAGAAATGTTATAGCCTAACTAAAACAAATAGCTAGTCCTACCTAGTCTCCATTTGTGAAAAGCCTCTTTATTTTATTCTATTCACAAAAGAATGACAAATTCTGTTTCAAAGCTCAGAAACTCTTCATTAATCTGTCTAGCTAGAACTAAAATTTAGTTCTAAAACATGGTCATGTGTTTTTACCTGGTCGGTATCCCTTCTAATCAACTACTACTCTTTGACTTCCCTGATTTTGCTGTTCACTGGACACTTAGTCAACCTCAAAGATAATGAATTCCTACAAAGACAGAAGTCACACTCAGAGCTATTACTTATAATAATTCACAGAGACTAGAAATACCTTTATTTTCTATACTTACAAGTCAAACAGGCCTGCCGAAAAGCAATTACAAACTCAACATGCAGGTTCTTTTGCATTTACTGAAATGTATTGATGCTGGAAATGAGTAAGCTCCCCATTTATTTCCAGTTAAAACAAAGACTGGTATTTTTTAGCACTGGTCACAGCTCTGCATTTTCTTACCACCATTTTATGCTCATTTATCAACAGACGATAGAACAAGGCAACCTTAGTTTAGGGATGAACTCTTACAAACTAACTACACTAAAAAAAAAACCCTCTTATAGAATAGTTTGTACTAAATTAAATATCTCTAAATTCAATAATTCTCAATGACAACTTCCTATTAAATAAAATTGAACTTCTTATTAAACAAAATTGTAGCAGTGGTGAATTTTCAGCTCCACTGAAGTCAATGGCAAAATTTACAGAACTTCATCCTCAGACTCTACTCCACTTTAAAACAGGGATAGAGGTATCAGTCCTGAAATTACTGCACCAATTTCCTTCTGAAATAACACTAAAGGAGCGAGTCAGATCTCAGCATACTACATCAGATGAACTCAATTTTTGAGTTAATCTCAATGTTGACTTTTTTTTTAAATATATACATATTTGAGTTCATTAAGAGTCAGAAGCCCAGTGTGCCATGGTGCTGCAGTTCCTGTGGAGGTCAGAAAGTGAAAGCACCATTTCAGAATTCACAGGAAATGGTCATTTACTTTTAGTGGTCACACTAACGACAACTTCAAGCTGTACTCAATTTTCAATTTTATACTTATCTCTTTTCTTTAACTGCAGTCCTTAAAAGCTCCCCAAGAAAAACAGAGCATCAGATAAAAGTCTAATACCTATCTAGAAGGCATGTCAGTAACAAATAGGGGGCACAAAGATGGAGCTTTTCAAGAACTCTCAGTGGTGGCATCAAGTCTGCTCCCTTGCAATTTAACAGAAACTTTAACTTCTCCAAGAGCACAGCGAGGCCACCATTAGATGGTTTTGATAATCTTTAAGGTTTTGCAAGTCATACTGGAATTCCTCTGTGCCCATTAACTGATTTTATACCATATAAAGAGGTTTTCTCATTTAATTTGTTTTTAAGCCATACGGGCATCACCACTTTTCAACACATTGTGTAGGCAGAAAACGTTATACTATTTGACATTTCACTGAGCGGCAAGAGTATTTTCTCCACAGAAACGAACTCTTTATAATAATGTTCAAGAGTAGTATTTAGCGGTTCTCCCGTGGCAAAAGGTTTAGATAAGACATGGACAAACTAGGTTGTACAGTATACAGAAACCTCTCGGTAAAAGGCAACAGATATAATGCTGACAGAAATAATCAATTTTGTTGCAGACTAGGAGTAGATCAATACAATACATCCCAACTAATAAAATATAAAATTACTTCTTAAAATTATTGTTGAAGCTGTACTCTGTATCAGTAATATTGCAATGATCAAACAGATATGGAAAAAAAAAGTTAAATCTCCAATGTAGTTGAATCTGAAAATTCTTGCGTCTGTTCCAGATAAAAATCAACTATCAGTAACATTGGCCAAGTGTTTAAAATTAAATCAAGCCCCTGAATGAAAGGACATGTAACCCTCAGAGAGTAAAAATTATTTTGGCTCCTTTCTGGGGAAAAACATCTACACATATATTCTTGAAAAAGAATCTTTCTTCAAAGGTTAACAGGAAACTTCAGGTTGATTCAAGGGAAATACTAGCTCCTGTTATCCAAGAAGATAAGAAACACAAATGCATTGGTATTGTTACGATTTTGTAAGACATTAATGAATTACACAACAGTGTTATTTCCCCAAATTCCTATAACTTCTATGACTTGATAGGGACACAGACTACTAATGATGACATTCATATATCAGATAATAAAGTGCTTTCATAAAGCATCACAACTTCCTGTGTTTCCAACAGAAGTATTTAGTAAAATGTTATTAAAGATGTTAACCTGTGAGCTGCTGCACCATAAACAGAACAGTCAGTAAAAATGCAAGAATACTACATTTAAGTCTTCCCATACAATTCTGCAGAAAAAAAATTGCAACAAAACCCAGCAGTGGTACCTCATGTGGGTTTTTTTTAGCATAGTTCTGAAATGTGCACTGAAGAGCTACAGGATAAACCTTCCAAGCTCTATTTCACATTAGCGATGTGCATTAAAATATCCACTCTTTTTAGACAAAGGATAAGGCTTATACCAAAAAAACACTGTGCCACTTGGCTGCATATCTTTGGTATATTTATAGTGCAACTATTCTGTTTCACCTCTAAAGAGGAAAGCTTTCCAAATCACTGCATCCCCTGCCACTGAGAACCTACTATGAACTCCCACATTCACTAGGACCTCAGACACTAACCTACTGCTTTAGACAAATGAAGAATGTGCAGTGAAAATAATTTCTTCCTGTTTTTAAATATACTATTGAAATAAAATTAAATCATGCCAGATTTCATGTTAGAAAGTAACAGCACGTTTCAATTCTCTTGCAAGAGTTCAGGAGCATACAAATGCGAGCATAAATTTCATGGCAATTTTTAACGACAGATATCCAAGGTGCTATTTGAAAACATTTGTAACTTAATTATTGTTAATCTAGATTTAGTCAACCTTTGTCTCTACAAAAAAGACACCTGTTTTTCATTTTGCTTCGATACTTAGAATTATTCAAAATGCATAGAAAGACTAGAACTACTTAATTAAAATATATTGCAAGCACGTTTTTCTAAACTTATATTACTAAAGCCTTGCTGTATTTTAAGTTTTTATTGGATTTGGCCTTTAAACACAGTACCATGTATTCACACAAGTCTAGATATATACCTGTATTTCATACTGCTATTTGAGTAGGCATACCAACACACAACTATAGTACATATCATCCAGTGGCAGTGCAATAAAATGTGGTGCCATCGAAATGCCATTTAATGACTTTTCAACTTCTAAACAACAACATTCTTTCTGAACAGGTCTGTCCAACCAAACTTGCATATTGCTGAACAATGGCTTCGTCACTTGGCCCCTTCCTTCTTTTCTTATACACACTGTAAGGCATCATGGTTCTCTTGTGAAGTATTTTCACTCTGCCCAGTTCTGTAATACGACCTTCATCAACTGCAAAGAGAATCAGAGAACACGAAAATTAGTTATGTATAGCATCCATATGATCCTAATCTATGCAACTAACTTCAATATGCATAATGAAAACTGTATGAAGTAATAAAACTAATCTGCAGATGAAAGGCAGAGCTGATCTACAGAGCAGTCTTCTTGAATCATGGTTGAAAACAAAACCTAGCCTGCTAAATAACTGTATTTGTGGTGTGTGAAAAAATAAATCAGGCATCGCAGATTTCTAATGGTGATATATATCGTTTCTGAAAATACCTCTACTGCTGTATTTTAAAATTAACGTTCATTTAATGCTCGCTGGAGCCCACTGCCAGAAGTGAAACTCTATCTGGGAAATACCTTCAAACACAACTGACCAGAAGAGACTTGCTGTTATTGCCATATTGCACTTAATTACTACACTGCTTGCAAAATCCACAAGCACAGAGCACTCCCTTTCCCCAATTGTGAAGTGTATTAAAAACCAGCAAGAAGCCTCCACACTGTTTCCCTTGAGTAAGCATCAGGCAATAAACTACCTTTCCAGTGAAACTCCCTGGCCCTCCAGCCCCCATCTTTTTTTCCTCATTTATACTGGTTTCTGAGTTTCTCTAGTAGAATGAAGTTAAACACATGCCCTTACTTCAAGTCTGATCCCCGAGCTCTGCAGACCGACAGAGTTAGCAGTGCAAGCACTAACCGGGTGGGCACGACATAATTCCTCAGGCTTTCAAAGATACACATACCATAGTTGAATCTTATTAACCTCACCTAAAGACCCCTTGTGACTTAATTTAACCAGAGTCATACACATAAGAGCATCGTTGAACAAGTTAAAACTTCCTTATTTTTATGAATCCAATTGATGCTACTATTGCTGAATAATAATGTTATATAGCCGCTGCGTGTCAGAAGAATTGGCCCTACGGTGCTAGAAAACTCTTTAAAAAAAGTGAGAGAACATGCCATATGCCTAAGGCCATTGCAGGATAAATTAATAAAATTATTATAAAATACCAGTAAAAGAAATCTTGGAGTTTTCTGAACTTCAGGTTTAAAAAGCCACCTATGTAAGAGTCAACTTAAACACACAAGCTGAAATATGAGTTTGAGGACAGAACCATATGAATTCAAATAGTAAGAAAGACGCTTACTTGGAGATCAGCATCTGGGGACATAAGCTATGCAAAGACTCAATCTTTTTTCAGCATCTGGACATTATTCTGACTGAAGAGACCGCACAGGTAAGTATAATTGCTTAGCTTTAAGTACTGCATCAATCTGCCCCAAATTAAAATATTTTATATGTTCATGTACTTGCTTCATTTAGGTTAGAACATGTAGGGCTGCTTGAACAGGATCTGAATGGTGTCCACTCTACACCATTCCGCGCTTACAACACCTGCAGTGAACCTTCTGCTGATCACTGGTTGACTCAAAAATCAAACCAACTGCTGCGGAAAACCAGGTCATTCAAATAGCTACTTCATGGACAAAAGTAGATTGGCTTTTTTTAATAAGAGAATAAACAGAGGTAGAACTTTCTCAGTAAGTGTCACAAATGGCAATAGATCCGAAACGCAGAGCATATGACAGCAGCTCAGGGAAGCAAATTGGTCACAAGTGCTGTCTTACTTTTTCCTTTCACATACCTGAAGCTCACTAAGCTTGCCACAGGTAAGCTAAGCAACTTGTCTGGAAGAATCTGAAAAAATCTTTAAGGCAAATCTCTATTCAAATGTAGCCCTTACTATAGAAAAGCTTAATAGTCTTTATGCTTTATTAAAGACAAAGGAAGTCATTAAATGCTTTTCTTTGCAAGACGTTCTTAAGACCCTGCCCTTATTCATCCACAGAAATGCCATATAAACATTTTTCTGCTGATTGCCTGAATTTAGTATGTGAAACTTAATGAAGCCTGCTTTACAAAGTTGAGAATGACTTCATTACTTTTATCTATGTTTTTATTCCTAACATGAAAGCACAATGTATTTCTTAAGACTTAACTAGGAAAATGTGGTTTGAAGGAAGAAAATCTGAATAGTACTTGCTAAGATTGTGTTCTCCACTAATTATTGTTGGCAATTGCTTTAGATAAACACCCAAGTCAAAAAACACTTTATGGCCTTCTCTCCCTCTTTGAAACCCAGTAGGTTTTTGATGTGTGGCCAACACTTTTCTGATATCCCAATAGGTTGTTTTTACTACCAGCCCTACTGCCTCTTCCATTACATCCTCCTCATTTCTGAAAGTTCACCAAGGAAAAATTTGAAAGTTTAGCTTCTGGAGGTGACACAAGTGTAAAGTTATTTTAACTTCTTAAATTGGAAAGTTTATATTTACTGCACCTCTAGGCTGACTGTAAGTTTGTGTCCTGAAATGGATTTATGCCAAGCCTAGTCTTCATAGTCTCATGCCAAAAGCACTTTCAAAGCCATTCACTACTCGCTGTTCGATACTCATTGCTTTCAAATAATACTGAAGCCTGATACTCTGGATGAGTTCATCTTTTGGCTTGTAGAGTTCCTGGCCCCAGATTCAATTTCTTACAGTAACTAAAGCTACTGTACCTTCAGTTTCACTTGTAGCCTTACTGGCTCAGCTGAACTCTGTTCTTGTTGCTCAGCATTTATACCCTTACTCCACTTTTACTCATTACATCAAGCGCAGTTGGTACAGTACCCTTCTTGCAATCAGGCCCATGCTAGCTCTAGCTGTGCAGCTATATGAAACAGTTATTATGACGAGGCTTCTAGCAGATTTGTTAAGCACTGCAGCCAAGTGTTTTCTGGGGAGAAGTAAGGCTTGCCAAACCATGCTGTAGACCAGTCCTTTCTTGGACTGTGGCACAGGTTTATAATGCACCCCTGAGGCAGGAGAAGGCTCTCCCAGAGCAATCGAGAAAATACCAGTACCTTGAAAAAAAAATCACTGTAATATGAATACTTCAGACATGCTTTAAGCTTAACAGACTGCATAAACTACATATATAGAAACTTGGTAATGAGTTTATCATCAGGAAAAGTTTAAACCCAGATATGTTTGGTCTTACAAACTTACATTTGATTGACTGTATTTATATTTCTTCTACAGATTAAGGTTGATTCCAGATTCTTCAAATAAGGTTTGAAAGGCAGCAAAATAATAGTCTTTAAAACTTCCAAAATGTCTTTACAAAGATTACCTGTTTTAGTGAACATTTTTCCATTGACTCCCTCCAAAATCAAAACTTTAATCATAAAAATAACATTCTGTAAATGTACTTAAATATATATAATTTAAACTCCATATGAAAAAGAAACCTTTTACTGAAATGTTAAGTATCAGTAAAATAATCTCAGGTACATAGTTAAGCTTTTAGAGAAGGTGAATAGGAACTTGTGTCACCATAATAACAAATCCCCAAGTTAAAATTCAGCCACCTTTCAATTGCTACTGCTCTGTCTGGAGGCAACACCATATGAATTGAGGAAAGTACTCCCTTTATTCATGATTTAAACCTAAGCAGAATGGCTTTAAGATAATTTAATGGAAAATAAAAACAGATTGAGCTCCGGTATTGTTTAAAAAAGAAATTATCATCATCATCCCCCCCCCCCCAATAGAAATTAAATATCATCTCCTGCTGAGTGGCAAATGATGAAGTTTGCTTTATATTTAAGAAGATGTCAACTGACTTCTAACACCCCTTCTCTGTGTGACTGATGCTGGGATACAGCAATTGGGAGCAATTCCAATTCAAAATGAGATAATATACTCTATTAAATGAAATTACTTGTTGAAGATAAGAAAAACATCTCTATCAATATGCATTATTTCTGTGCTTTATTAAAGCAAGTTCAGTTGGTGACTTCTATTTCCGGAAGGACCCAGACTGATCAATTAGAAAAATATGTTAGGGCAATTTTAATCATTATTGTAAGTACTGAATGCAATATTGTTACAATTAAAAAGCTAAAAAAGCTTATTGATTCCTCCTCACACTTTCTCCTTTTATACCTCCTGAGTCTCCCACTAACCTCTGCTTCTCCTCACAAGTAGTTGGTGCATTAATTTATAGAAAGCTTAAACCAGATAACATCATGGGTTTGAAGACAAAATTTCTTTTCCAAGTGCATAATTCTTGTATGTCTCATTAAGTTATAATTTACAGCCAGTTAATTTTCTAAGGCTTGCTTCTTTAGTCACCACCCCAGTCCAGCCCTGTAGGACTAAGACCAGACCTTGTACGCCACGGTTTCAAAGACTGTGCCATGCAGCTCACGTGATATGTTGCTTCTTAAGAATACTGTAGAAGCCATCCTCCTGTAAGTCCGCATTTTGTTCATGTAAGCGAGTATCGCTGAGTCCTGGGACATGTTTTTATGGTTTTTTTACAATTTTTTTTTACAATTTATCTATTTTTGTGCTTTCTCTCCTCACACCTCTGGAAGTACTTCATCTTTATCATTCAAAATGAGTGGATTTGGTGGAAGCAGTTCTGTTAACAAAGAGCATTACAGATGAGCAATAGTACTATAAGGAGTACTTCTGATGTCCATTTGAATTCCTGGGACTTTGCCTTTGCATCTGTGTAGTCCACAGAAGACACGCTGTCACTTCACGTATAAAACAAACAAGATTTAACCCCATAATTCAGTTACATGTGTCAATATAGTTTGGATGGTAGATACATAAAAAACCTAAACGTTGGAAAAATCAATTTTGTAGACTGAAAGTACCTGTCATGTTAGGGAACCGAGCAACTGTGGATGCCAACTGCCTGTCTTTACAGAAATATCATTCTGTAAGACTCAAAGCTAAAAAACACCTGAATTCTTGTTGCATAAATTAACTGTCACTTCCTTCTCTTCTCCCCTATAGTCCTAAAACAGCAAGTTATTTATATAGCATTCATCTACTGAAATTTGAATGTAAGAGAAATTTCATATATAATTAAACCTTGCCACCGTGATCCCATAAAAAAATTGCCAAGATTGCAAAGAGGTGTTAAAATACTTTGTTCCCACCTCCTTATCACTGTTAAATGCAATTCATACCTGTAGGATTTCTTTTCTGAAAAAACCAAAGCATATCAGATATGTTGCTAAGTATCAGTAAAAAACAAAGTAAAAAGTAAAAGTGATCTAAAGACCCTCTATGTAATTTGTCTTGGCAGATGTCAGGCAGATACAGGTTTGATTTCTTGGCCCAGGTACAAACACGCGCCTTCGTCAAAAGCATAGTCAACATTGCTGAGCGACACTGAGTAATAAGCTAAAGGTAACAGCAGTGGTCTTCAAAGGCAGCCTCATCCAGCAATCAGCCCCAGAAATACTTTTATACTCAAGGGACTAGGAGGAATGTGAAGAGCAGGCAGTCTGACATACTCCTGTACAATTCAGTTTTTATTTCTTTGCACAAACCAAACCAACTTCCCCCCAAAACTGCAAGCTCCCTCCCGAAACCAAAACATGAGTTTCAAATGCTGATACGCATTCCTGCTGAAATACCAACATAAAATGCAGAGGAATTATTTTACCATTTTTCTTCACAGCAATAGCAAAATGGGCATCAGTGTGCATTTACACAGAAATTGAAAGTTTCGTGTTCCGAATTTTTTTTCTTACAGCGTAGGGATTGATTAGCATTTTTATGAAATTATTTGGGGAAGCTGGTATCAAAATATTTTTATTCTCCAAGTGCATTAATCTTTATTATTACTACCTAATATAAGCTGAAGTGAAAAACAGCTACATCTGGTCAGAAAGCCGGGTAAGCACGTGCAAAGCCGTACAGCTGAGACTCAAAGAGCAGAGAGCGAGCTCTGCAACAGTCTGCTGCAACTCTATGCAGGCTTGGAGCCAACTACGCATTGAAAAAAGTGTGATGGTTCAAAGGTTTTTGTAGCAAGCTATTACTAAACCAGCTTTTTGGTGGTGCCTGATTTGGGTCAAGCTGGTTTTGATCAATACTGATTTGGGAAGACAGCCTGCAGCAGCAGCGTTCTGTACTGCTTTTCTTCAGAGTCACGCGTGATGGATGCCGAGTCAGTGGTACCTCTTCCCTCATCCCTGTGAATGTACTCCTCACAAACATGAGATTTTTAAATTTGTCAGGGGCATAATCTAGAAATGCAAGCAAGCTAACTTTTTTTTTTAAAGTACATTTTTCCATTTATAGGAAAATAAGTGAAAAAATCATTAAAAATAAGTGACAAATTTATTGACTTTCTTATTTTTTAAATAGGAAAAAGGACAACTGCCAATTAAAAAAAAACCAAACACATCAGTTACAGGCAAATATTTCTTACATTTTCTGTACAGAATGGATTCAGAATTAGTGAGAAGTCTTACTGAGGACTGGTATTTCTCATTTCAAAAAAGAAAGATGGCACTCCTGCTAAACTCTGAAATGGCGCTGTTTCTGATCATAAGTTTCAGTTTCCTTAAATGCTACTTAAACCCCCTGAAACAAAGAAAGTATTTGGCCATCTTCACTTTGTCCTTCTGCATCCATGCTACACAGAGGACCTGAATTTTATTCTCTCCATAGCAGGATGAAACAGTGGAAGGAAGAAAGAAAGGAAACAGGCAAAGAACCAGTCCTAATTCAAAATGTAAAATATTTAAAACTGTGCCATTATCTGAAACCTGTGCTTCACTCTGAAAGCAGTCTTTGAAGGAAACTCACACATAAATAACTCACATTATAAATTAGCTTCCATTTTGTTTAAAAATGGAATCTCAGAAAAACTATTTTTACCTCTAAACATTAAATCCACAAGGCAAAAAAAAGTACAAAGATTAACACTTGACAACTGCTGTGCTTTCAGACTGACAGCCCCAAAGGGGATGCTTCATTTCTGGTTTTGTTTCAAGTTGTTCGCAGTTTTTAATTTTCATTTTTGAAGCAGTTAGGACCTGCATCACTTGTAAAGATGAACACAGTGTTCACATTTTCCAAATCAAAGAAAAATAACAGGTTTAAAATTCAATTTACAAGGATTTAAAAAGTTTCACGATAACTGAGCTTTCAAACTAGGCATAAAAATGATCAAAAGAAGGACCCTTCCCTTGCTGGTTACACTACAGCAATGTTAGTTTATTTGAGAAACACTACAGCCTCGTTGAATTTTTTCTGAAGAAAAGCTACATCTGGTTTACATGACCCTGTCACAGTTAATGATCAATGATTTTAAAACAAAGAAACTTTAAAAGGAAGAAGCAAATTAACTTTTCAATTTTTATGACTGAAATATAGGAGATATTAATTACTGGAAATAGAAAATGTTTCCACCTCAGTCAGAAGTCTAATATATCTGACCTTTGAATTTAAGCTTGTTTCTTACTCAGTTTAAAGCATTATTTCTTTTCCTTCACCAGGAAAGCATAGGAAGTCATCCTCAAAAAAAAAACAGACAATACACAGTGACAAGATAAGCAATACCCATTGATAGTAATATTTATATAAAACAGTGAGTTGAAATGTGTTTTTTCTCATATTGCTTCTTTCACACTGGACTCATACATTAAGAAATATTAAAGACCAGTATGCCTTGGGGTATAAAAATACTAACTTGAACCAAAATAAGAGTACAGTTAAAATGAAGCATAAACAACAACAACCAAATATTCAATTAAAAGAATTCTTAATTAAAACCAGAAAGCACAAGTCACAAAGAAAGTACAGTAAAACGTTCAGGATATTCTCAATCCACCAACTCTTTACAGTTACTCTAACAAGAAAAAAATCAGAACTTTTGAAATCACTGTTCAAAAAGAAAACATTTATAATGGGAAAAACGCACCTTATCAAAATACTATCAATGATCCTTAAAACATAAAGACAGAAGAACTACAGTTTTACAAGTATAACTTATAGGAAACCTTAAAATGGGTAAAGACAGGATGTTAAATGAGGGTAAATCCTAAAGGCATCTTACAAACAAAACTTTTGGCCTCTGTGGCTGAAATCATACAACTGGTTTATGATTTGGAATTCAATCTTGAGAAGCAAGCAGACTAATCACTTGACAAACTCATTCAAAATCTGCTAACCCTGCTGTGCTACACGGAAACAATAACTCATTGTGTTTTGACTCTTATTATTCTAGTAGTAAACATGAATAGGGGCCAATGGAAAACATTTCCTGTGAATACAGTAATTCATAGCAGTTCTCTTTTTCAGCTGTAATCTACAGCAACCTGCAAAGGCTTCTGCCTACCTGCAAATACAATCCTTTGACTACATTGCGCAACACTAAAATCCAAGTATGGCCTGCTGTTTTGGACACATTTGAAAGAGATGCACATAAAATAATAAGCATAAAATTCCCAGATTATTTATGAGGCGCTCTCATATAATACAATGATTCTAACCTACCTCAATTTACTATCCTGAAATATGGTGACAGAGAAACAGACACCAAAGGCCTAGATTTAAATGATATTGATATTTCTCCAAGGACTTGCTTTTCAAGGATGCACTACAAAAAAAGAGTATTAGTACCTGGGAAAATGTTAGTTAAATGAGACTGAACAAACAGTATCTAGTTTGCCCCCAAAGTCAAGACACTAAACAAAAAACCACAAATAAACAAAATAGAATCTAGCATATAGTAAATCAATAAAGATAACTATTTCACTTTTAGATGCTCTTCCAGAAGATAAAATTAACTAGTTAGTTCTTGTATCTTGGACACTATTCTTGATGAATCTCTTCAGATACAAGAAATGAGAATGTGAATTGCCAATAAAGAATACTAACTGTGTACCCAGGAGGCTTTTGTGGTTTTTTCTTTTTTCTTGTTTTTAATACCCTTTTTGGTCATCCAGGCAACTTTCAATTATGCATTCAGTTTAAATGCACCATGCATACAAAAGACAGAAGCAGAACTGCAGCAGTTACAGCTCGGCTTTAAATGCACGAACACTGTGAGACCCTAGATCTGTGCACAGCCCTACAGACTGTCTCCCTGCAATCAGCAGACTGCATAAGGTAGTTTTGCAGATCTATGCTAGCTAGGTCAAGTTTATAAGCTCATTAATTTCCCAACTCATTTTTGCTGGGCTCTGCAGGCATTTCTAATGCGTGAGTCTGATCACGCTGGGTTCTGGGAAGGTTTATTTACTCTGTGTCAGCATTGATGAGACTGACCAAGCTTCATCCTGCATCAGATGCCTCTCCCCAGTGTTTCTCAGAACATTTGTTAGCTGAGTCTTTCCTGTTCCTCAAAGTATCCAAGTTATTCAGAACAACACAGGAACGTTCAGTATTTTGAGCTGCTCATTTCTCTTTAGAGACAGAATGGAAAATGATGGTCAAAGTCAACCCAGCCCTTGGAAGCAGCAAATTAAAGCAACTCTCTAATTTGCTTGCTAATATGGACTCAAAACTGCACAGGTATCTTTCCAGAGAGTTTAGCAAGGTACCTGTCATCTCAAGAACATCATCAGAAGTGACTCTGTTACCGTTGGGAGAGACACATTAAACATGCTATTAAGTCTGTGAATTAAAGGCTAAGAATACTAAATTAGGGATTCATCTTAAATAGAAAAGATGAGGGATGGAAAGCAACTGCCACACAAACACTTCCTATTAGGGATGAATGAAATAGTTCATTCATTTCTCCTGAAAAATATGAATAAATATTTTTCTTAGATAAACACAGAATGCTTACCTTGTTACTAACTCTAGTAGAACTTTAAAACCAGTAACTACACTGACATCTCAAACAGAACAGCGTATTTCATCTATTTCCAGAACATATTTTGCATAAGAAAAAACCAGAAACACTACATAAACTGCAATTTCTATTTAACTGGTTGCTAAAATACTTTGTAATTCAGTAAGATTTACCCAAGAAGCCAAATACTCAGCTCCACTGAAATATGTAATTTTCTAACTACCAAGTGACACTAACGAGTCAGTTTTGTAGCATGAACAGTGCCCCAAGAGGATGTATTGACCCTCGTGCCTGTGTGAGAGCAAATCATGACTGTCCTTCCCAGTATCTAAATTTCTGCAACTTCCACTGATTGCAAAGCTAACATTTACGACATATAAAAGTGTTTCAGACTATTTTTCACGTCAAATTAATTTTACAAGGGCTAACAATGGAGGAATACCATTATTGCCTCATTTTATATATTTTAGAGTCATTTCGCATTGCCCAAACAAATAAACACATTTTGTAATTTTAATGGGCCATTGTCATCCTCTGGATTATAACCTTGCTTCCAGGGAATTAAAAAAATTTTTGTGGCTGAGAGAGAAATATTAATTAAAATAAAGGGAATTTTAGCAATTCTGGACTATTTTTTTAAATGGTATTTTATAAATATATTGCCATATACTTATTTTCATCACATTTATGCAAGAATAAAAAATGTTGGCAGCTTTGTTTCTTTTTCTGAAGCAAAATCTCCCCATGTGACTGACCCCAAGCCAGCTGATAGGGAAAGGGTACTACCGAGGACTTCAGACTTTCCCAAGAAGGCTTCCCAGAGGCTTTTTAAGTTAAAAGTTAAGTTCCACTTTTAACCAGAATTCTAGGGACTTTTTATCACAGCTTTTAATGACACTTCAGGCTGACAGCAAAACGTAGTACTGAGCCCCAGGCTTACACTAACAGTAAAACCAACGGAATAAAAGATAGTACGAAAGACAGAAGTTACAGGGTTATGCTTTAGGGAGTTACAGCTCCAAAAAATGGGTTGGAAACAGGAAAAAATCTGAAAGAGTAAAAGAGTTAAATACTATTTATTAAAATATTTGAACTGTATAGAAGTGAAAGTGAAAAAAGAAAGAAGTGAAAATGGCAGAAAGCACCAAGATGATCTTTCAAAAAGATGGGCAAAGCAAAATTCTCGTTAAGATTTATATACGAGGAGGAAAAAAAACAAATACAAGAGTCAAGCTGAGAATTACAAATGCAAACGTTTGCATGAAATAGGCAAAACTGAAGCAATTGGCAGTAGCTTATCAGCTAAATAAATCAGATTACAGCAATCAATTTACTGGCTAAATTAATTAAAACATGGAATCAATTATGTTGCATGTGAAAAGTCAGGATGATGTCACCAGAGCAGAGAGTAAACATGTTCTGAGGCACCAGGGATCGTTACAAAAGGTCTGACCCTGGAAAAAGTTTGCCGTGGTGGCTGGTAGCGTGTGGCTGTGCTGGGACTCAGCACATGCCTGTGGTGTCGCTTCCACAGCTGCTCTGTATCTGCACCTAATTACAGCTTTTAACTTTTATCACATTTTGAAACTAATCCCATATGCTAGTTATCCGCAGCATGAAATAAATCTGCATGATCACTCTACTTAATCTACATTATTTAATTTTTAATTTCTGTTCTTGTGTTTCTAACACCTTCTGAGTATGGAAAATGATTCCTACAAGGTTTGGCAGTCCTTGTCCTTCCCCACATTGCCCTGAATCTTCACCAACTAATGAGTTCACTTCTGGTCCAGTCACAAAAAAGAGCAGAATTATTCCGCTAGAGAATCAAATGTCACAACATTCAAATGGTGAAGGAGTATCTTGTGCACACATTCATCTCTTCAATGCGAAGTGAAGTATGCCAGGATATCTTTATTTTTCAAGCAAAGTTCTCAAAAAATTATGTAATTTCAAAATACATCTGTTTGTTACACAATCTCTATGACAGTCATTCTGGATTAAAACATATTTTTGGGAATTGTGCAGTCCAAGCCAAGTGCTTCACGAACTACACTACAAGTCAAACGATGGTGCTTCTTGAGGGGCTTGGGTTTACTCTGCTACATGTACGTCAGAAGCAAATATATTTAGAATATCAATAAATACAAACTTTTAAATCACAAATATTTAGCAAAGTTTGAGATTTGCTAGATCAATGCAAAATGGGATTCATATTATGACCGTACTTCAGATCACATTTTAAAGACCCTTCTGTCTTTGCAATTGATTGTTTTGGGAGGCTCCATTGCAGAGCTGATGGTTCAGTGTAATTTCTAACCCACAAGCCAATTTATACATTGCCAGTTTTTTAGGACCCACAAATTAAGTTAATAACATTATCTTTTTATTACAGAAGCACTGGAATATTTAGCATATTTTTGCATATGGGGCTAAAACCCCATGCCAGTCATTTCAATTTAATCCAAACATACTAAAAAGTGGGGGGGGAAATTTGCCCGGCTACACCTTATTGGCACTATCTTCATTGTTTAAGTATCTTGTACGCTCAAGGATCACACTGGATTTAGAAATATGCATTCTAATGATTCCAAGTGTTTATAAACTTAATTAGAAACAGATACAAACTTGTAAGAGGTGTATCTTCTTGAGGAGCTGCTAGAAATAATTGATGTGTCTGTCTTTTTCTTGGTTATAGAATTCAAATTTATCACCTATCGCTCTGATAAGATAGTAGAAAGTTAGTTCTTTGGAAGAATTTAGTTCACGATCTATCAGAATTTATTTAAACTGTTTCCTAACTCTCCAAAGTATACAACACTATCTTTAAAAAAAATTATAAACAGCAGTTGTTTTAGAGCAGACCAGCAATGTCTCCCTAATCAGATGATTGCACAGTTCTAAACAATTTGTTTAATGTTTTCCATCTGTGATGGTTCTGTGACTACATTTTCATCGTCTCAAGAACTTCAGTGCGTTTATCCTTATAAACATTAATCTGCATCACACTACCCTTGTAAACATTAATGTATACTGTCTTTTGCATTAATCCATCTGACTAGATTCAAAGATGCAACACTACACGTATGCATCACTTTGCCAGGGATCTAAACTATCGGACGTGACCAAATGGTAACCGCAGTTCACTTCATGGATACAAATATGCGATCATGGCTTTTCCGTTAAGAGAGGGAGGAGGAGTAAGACCAGAATCGTGCTAATATGCTATACCTTTTAAATATATCTTAAAACTAAACAGTCTCTGTACTTAATGGGAAAAATAAGGGGAAAAAAAAATTAACAAAGTACTTGTGTTCACATACACATGTAAAACATGTTTGAAATACGCCCTTTTTATTAGCAAAGAACAGTATCTAAATTAAATGTTTTGAAAAACACAGCAATAGAAATCATGGTTATTGAAATAGTTGTGACAGTTTATTTTTTTAATGAAAGCACTATGCACACAAATATATTTTTAAAATAAATACAGTTTTGTATAACTGCCCAAGCCTGCAGATTTGTGGGTAAGAATTCTAAGTTTTATTTACTAGAATTAACAACCCTCAGTTTCTTGCAAGAAGCATTAAGATGCATAATCAAATCGTTAATAAGAGGATTCAGAAGTTATTAAATACTGGGAATGTTGTGTGCCTTTTACTACTCTAGCTTATTATATGCAGCAGAATAACAGAGCTGCAAAGCTGTGAAAACTTTCATTTTGTATGTAAGCAAAGAAAATGGAGAAGTTTTAAAAATCTGGTAAAAACTTGCAATAAAAGTTACAAGACTGCTACAGAAAAAGACTGGAAATCTTAAGTAATTTTCTTTAGTTCAGTAACTCAAAAACAAGAGTGATCTGGTATCAACTCTGTTTGGAAGGTTATACATCGAATGGGGGTTTTTACCAAGTGATTCTTGTGAGCCTGAAGTGAGACCTCTCACTTCAAATTCTAACCTCTACATATATATGTGTCATGTCCCAGGACTCTGGCACTGATCATTGGACTAATACTGGAAAGGAGAGCTCAGGCACTGAATTTTAGTGTTGTTTTGGGGTTTGGTGGGGGGTATTTTTCCCCAGATGGTTAAGACTTGTGTGTGAACATGAGACAATTTATAAGACTTTTTGGATTTCAACATCTGTCTCTTGTGCAGACATAGCCTCACCAGTTCCTGGGTGGCTGCAGGCAGACCACTGAAAAGCACAGAAAAGACAAATTATCTCCTCTTGATTCCAATGCCTATCATCATTTTGGCTCAGCCCAGCTGGGAATAGTCTAAAGCCTAAATTCTTCTAAGGACCTCCACTCCTCTGCTGGAAGAAGCAAGATTTTTACTATTATGTGGAGATGCAAGAGGCGAAGTCTGGTCTGCATCAAGAACAGTGAGGAAGGTGGTTGCTGAACTGTTAGGCACTGGCAAATTTCTGCTGGCATATGACCTTGGCTTCGTAATCTCTTCAGGTTTTCCCATCTAGCTGTTTTCTACATAGCGTATCTAAAAAACAGCCTCTCTTACTCATCTCTACAAATATCTATCTAGATTTTTAAGTTGTAAACCTACCATTACTTATTTCAACAGCTTTATTCTGTTCTTGGCAAGTCCTTCTCATCATTCTACCTATATGAACTACTGCAAAGTTTACTTCCCCATCTTTCCATGCATTTCTCTACCACCTACCCATATTCTAATCACATCACTCTAATCAACCTCACTTCTAAAGCTTTCCACAGTCTGTTTCAACCCCATCTTCATTCCTAGCACTTACAAGCAGTAACGCAAGTTCTACCTCAGACTGACTATGGGATCTGATATCCCAGACCAGTATATCTGTTTCTGAATGAAACTCCTTTGTGTCTCCCCATATTCTTCATTTCTCCTACACTTCTCATGCTGCGAAAGATTTTTCCATAAAGTCTAAAAGATAACTAATGTACTTCCTCAGATCCCTCTTCGAAGTCCTTCACAGTGATGTTTACAAAAAAAAATCATACAGTTTAGTCCGTTTAGTCTATTACTACTACTTAGTCAATTAACAGATTATAATTTAGTCTATTACTATAATTGACCAGACAAACCAGAAGTGCTTCTCTGTTTCTTTATACTATCCACTTGCATCCATCGTGGTTTGTGTTAGACTATACTCTCTGGAGCAAAGAGTGTCTTGTCTCCAAGAACACACAAAGCCAACACAGAGGAGTCTATGTATGCCTTTGTCATGTGTATTTTTCAACACTGGAGAAAGTACTTTCATTTTAATTAATGTATTCCATTTGATTCCATTTTGATTTCATTCTATTATTAGAATACAGGAAGTTGAACACGTGTATTAGCCTAGCCAATTTATCAACTTCAGCAAACAAATCAGTCAACAAAAAAAAAAAAAAAAAAAAGGCATTAAAGTCCTCTTTGATCTGCACTACTCAAAGCTTCTGCTCAAAGCAGTGGACACAGGAAAGTGGGAAGCGGCTTCCACCAGCGAGATTGCTGTGGGCCATGCCTAGCAATTCCAATCAAGCACAGCTTTTCACTTAGGTAAAAGCGCCCTGTTCACCCTGGCTGGTGCACATACACCCCACATTGCATGACACAGTTAGGAGGCTACAAAACTGAGAAGGCTTTGAAGCCACCACTTCAGATTGGGATTGTATCTGCCCTTATCTGAAGTTGCTTCTTAAAGGTGTTGGCAGTCCAGTGGTGATGGGAAGAAAGATTTGAAGTTTCCCACTAATTTAATTACCACCCCAAAAGCAGATTTTCATAAAGATTTTACTTCATTAAGACATTTTTCACAGGCTTCTCTCAGGAGCAACAAACTCAAATTCTCAACAGATGTTAGAAAAAAAGACACGTCAGTTGGTTAGTCTCAGAAAAATGGAAATGGAAGGATAAAAGTATTACCAGAATACCAAGTAAATTATTTATAATTCTTTTCATACTGCATTTGTTCCATGGGCAAAGCTGTTAGTTAAAGTACCAAAGTAAAACCCTGAAGACCAGTTTTGAGAGGAGGAAGTTAACTAGTGTGACAGACCGACCGTGCCCAGGAATATTTTAGCAGACGCTATCATGTGACTGAATTTTGCTCATTAGTTTTGATATGTTGTCAAAGTCACTGACAGGTATTTATCTGCAGAGCAATCTTTTAATTACCTTCTTTTTTCTTCAACGTAATTCCATCCATACTTACGGCTTCATTTCACATAGGGTTCATTCTTACAAATAAAGGCTAATGGCCTGTTAGATGCAGTTTAACACTATCTCAGTTCTCGGGGTACATCAGTATCCAAAACCTCTACTACTGCCCTACTTCACTAACTGCTTATTTATTTGTAAGTCTGTGACTGGCCACTGTTTAATAATAAACACATCAGAATCCTAATAAACCTCCCTTATTTATATGATGATGCCAGGTCTTCTGAATTTTTCAGATTGAACAGACAGCAAAAATGGAAACTGTTCCGAGGCATGAGTAATTTAGGCAAAACTAGTAATTTATAAAAGCAAGAACATTTGACAAACATGACCTTTTATCCATGAATGCTGCCTGAGCATTGCTATGGAATTTTTTTTCTGAAGTAACTGATGTTTTTCAATACATGTTAGGAACTGCACATAAAGAGCCTACTAGCAGTTTATTTAAATATCAAATTTGAGAGTTTGCTGGCACAAGACCTCATCGTTGTCTCTGTATGACTGAAGTGTTTTGAGGTTAAGTAAGGTTGAATCTCATTACACTGGCCAGAAGTAGTAAAGAGTTGGACCTATTTCAACCATCAGGCACCCACGATTTGCCATCCAAAACAATAAAAGCTTATTATCATTCCTGTGATTGCTGTTTTAAGTTATTAACAGTTAGACACGTTTTTAGACTTATCTCTGTGATATGAAGAGTTAAGAACTTTGTTTAGTTTGTCTGTCCTCTCTTGTTCATTCTCCAACTGTTAACAAAAGTATTAGACGTCAGAGGAGAAGGGGATGGAAAACAATACACTTTAAAACCATTTTAAAATGCTCAAGCTCAGGACAACCACGTAATGCAAAACAGGCAAAATTCCTCTGCAAACATCAATCAATATTTTCTGATACTTCAGAAAAATTTTGCTACTTTTTGTGAGCATCTCTTTTTTATTTTTCTTTTTTTTTTTTCCAGAAAATAAAAAATAAATATGATTATTGGAAGAGGCTCTGCAATGTAATGTGTATGAATACTTAGAAATCCTTTTCATATTGCAGAGACTTGGAAGGTCAGAGCACATAGCACTCTCTCCCGAAGCAGCATTCACCGCTGTTCTATAATGCATTTTCATAACCTGCAACTGGTAAATTTATTAGGTAAATTTTTTATTTTTTTAAAGGGAGGGAAAAGAAGCTCAAAAATTGCCAAACATGATGAACAAACTAGTGTGAGGTAATGTTTCAGATATTTTCTGACATTACAGACAATATTAAAAGATTACCATTTCCAGTGACTGCTTTATTGCCCCAGGCCGCAACGCAAGTTGCACTATTTCTCCCAGTTGTTTACTGGATCTGGTTATTGCCCTCAGCTTCTATGTTGGAAGTCCCACTCCTGATAAATCATGACCTACTTAACTGACATAATTATGGGCGGTATTATAGAAAGCTAACTCAAGAGGAATAGAGCACACCATCATTCCTATTGCTCTTTTTTAAATTCACTGTAACTTCATTAAACTCATATTACTGACTATTGTAGAGAGTAAAGAAGTAAGAAGGAAACTGACTTTATTTACTGTTGAGAAATAGCTTCCTTAGAGCTAGCAACTACTTAAACCTCAAACGACTATAAGGTCACAGCAGGTACAGTGCATTTCAATGTGAAGCTATGTTTTAATTTCCTTAAACCACAGGACAGAAGTCACAGTTCCAGTAGTGTCTGGAGTGAGATATTCTGTGCTGATAATGATGCAGAGTTTTACATCCTGCAGTTTCCAAATGCGTGGTATGCCACAGGAATTTCACAAAATTGAGAAAATTATGCCCCTTTGCTTGTACGGGGTTAACACCTTCAAAGGCAGTAGTTTAGTTGTCATTTTTGTGCTTAAATGAATGCACTTCTTATATTTCTGAATAACAAGAGTATCTTGAACACTGCTGGCCTCCAAAACCATTTCCCTTCCTCCTCCTACCTTGATAATTATTTTCCTGTTTCCTCTCGCCAGTCTAATGACGATTCTAGGTGATCAAGACACGATGTGCCACCCGTTTAAATCTCTTACGCACGGAGCTTTTCCCATGGTGACAATACTCTTTTCAAAGAGCCTCCAAGCACGCTCCCCAGTCTATTTCCCACCGCATCACGTGGCTACCTGCACAATCCCTAAAGAACATTCTCTATTTATACAGAACATAATTCTGCTACTAAAACTTTTAAATCAGTATCTGTATCTAGAAATGTATTTAATCTCATTACTGTAGTACTTTAACTAGACTATTACCCTTCCAGAACATTTACAATTACAAAGTATTATTATCTTAGCATTCCAGTTGAGCGACCAAGTCACAGCACAAATGGTAACATGCACATGATGAGGAAAAGCAAGGAACTGAAGCAGCTTCTCCAGAGGTTCACAATCCTGCTTCAGTGGTCATCTCTCCAAATTCCTTTCATTTATCTACATCCTGCCCTTCCAACAGCTAACCAGCTAGTGAATGAAAATTTTATTAAGCTACAGCCATGAAAAATAAAAAGAAAGCAGCGGCTGTTAAAGACTACTCAGACTCAGAGACAGGTAAATCTGGTTTTTGGTGGCTAGAAACAGACCGTGGTGTTATGTACTCTTGAGCTTAATCACTGAAATCTCTGAATAATACCACAACCTTTCTCAACTGTTATTCAGTGGGGAAAGAGAAAATTTCAAGATGATGATATTCAGCAATTTGCAACTAATAAAAAAAAATTAAATCAGTTTTTTCTTTCCCACCCAAGCAGCACACCAAGCATTCTCTAACGCAGCTCCCTTGGGGCCTGCAACTGGCCCACAGAGTCGGTAGCTAGAGCAAGTACATGTATTTTTTTCCATTTGATTGCATTGGTTTACAGTATCATTACTCTGTTTTGTTCTGGTAATATTTTTGACCATTCTATGCTGGCAAATCACTAACTATCTATTTTACAGAATGTAAAAATCTACGTCCCATCTACTTCAAAATATTTAAGGTGTTTCTGCTGCTCATTGTATTCTTCAAGTTCCCTGACAGATTGTTGAACTAAATCTGCCAGTTTGTTTCTTAACAAAAGCACTTGATGCCTTTAACCTTCTCCACCCCTTTCACTTGCCTGTACTGAGTCTAATTTCCTTTCTTTATGCATTCATCCGACTGGAATCTAAGGGAGGAATAATTATTTGATCAGTTTTGTTCGTGCACAGAAAGGCAGACATGTGTTAATTTTGACCTACGTATAGTCTGTAAAACAGAATGTACTTAAAATTTGTATTGCTTGTTTTATGTTAAAAGCTAAAACTCTCCATTTCCTAATGCTTGCTGGAGGAGTTGTGAATTTTACACTTTTTATCCTTTACAGATAAGATTTCCATAACACTTCAGCAGCAGATGACACCAATACATAACAAAAACAAGACAGACAATTTACAGACCTATCATTACTTGTAAACTTACCTGCTTCTAAGTCCTGGTTGAATCGACAGTATTTCGAGCGCTCGAGCAGGGGTAGACATTGCTCAATAGGTGTCCAGATGTATGTCTCTGGACACAACAAGTCAGAGGGCCTATACTGACCCTGGAAAGGATAAAAGAAAAGAAAAAAAAAGAAAGAAAAAGAGACTAGTCATATCAATTGCACAAGAACAGTCTGGCTACAACTTTCCAGATTTTCCTATGAACAAGGAATAGTTTTAATCTATAATCTACACGAAATGAGTCAGAACAGCTTCACTGAAATCATAGGCTTGCTCCTTTAGTAAGTTCAGCCCCATCTCAGGAATACCAACTTAACCTTGGCACTTGAAGAAAATGTAAAATCAACGTAACACATTTTTATGGTATCCAAGATGAACTAGAAAAGTTTTGGCTTTGCTTATTGAAACTCTGTATTTAAGCTATCCTCTAGAGTTCTGCTGAGCTGGTGCCGACACTAAAAAACTCAGCACCTCCAAAAGCAGCTCGTCTCAAGTGTTGGTCATTCTAGCAAATAATGGAAACCAAAAAAAAAAAAATCTAATAGGAAAAAACCACTTAACAGTAAGCAGGATGCTATTTTTATGGCATTAGTGATGGAGCATTTTGTTCATTGCTACTTCAATAGAAACATTTTCTTTTTAATTCATGGAGTTTTTCCTGGAATAGCTTACAGGTAATGATTAGTGAAATTCTACCGGTTTTTGTTGATTTATTAAGAAGATATTCATTGCAGACATTCCCAGAAACTAAACAGCCATAATTATTTTCCCTTCAGCTACACAGAAAATCACCTCCTCAGCAATAACCACCTCCTCTAATCAGATCTTCATTTGATTTAAAATAAGATTATTCATTGGCCTATAACTTAGGTGAGAAATCTATCTTTGAGACACTATTCATTTAATCCATGCCCTCTCACTGTTCAGAGCCATATGGTGGCAATATCAAATTAATTTTTAAACTGAAAATTAATTACACGTATCAGCTTGAAAAACAGACATACAATAAATAGAATGAAAAAGTTTAAGGATCTCAATTATACAGGTCTTGAGGCAACAGTGAAAAGACTGGGCGTTTTAAGAAATCACACTGCAGTTAACGCAATTAAGAGTCCTTCATATCAGTAATATTAAATAGGTAATGAGGATGATCATCTTGATATGAAGTCGATTTTTTTCCAACATCTACTACAAAAATGCAAAGTGGTCTCGAATGAAGCTGACCAGTGTTTGGGAAGGGACATAGATAATTACTGTGACTACAGTCTGGTGATAGAGACATATTTTAAAAAGCTGCGTTCACAAGCTCTGCTATTCTTTTAGATACACCCTTATGCTGCAACACCCAATTTTGGAGAATCAGAAGAACCATTGTTTGAATGTTTGCAGGGATTCCCAATTCCTTTTACTCTCTTGCTGTTCGACTCCTCACAATACTCATAGCAGAATTAACTTTTTTTCACTATGTATTTCCCACCAACTTTAAATTCTTGAGAAATACAAAAATTATCTCTCATAAAAACAAAGTCATAACTGTCCACATTAAAAAAAAAAAAGCTTCATGCTGAACCTTGTCAAATACCTGAGGTATCTTTCTGAAATGCATCTGTGTGAGTCATTTGAAAAACATTCAGGATTGACTTGTAAATAGTATTTGTTTTTTGAGGTTTTTGTTAATTAAATGCAAATTTCTATATTAAGTTAAAAAAATATTACTCCAATTCCATGCAGAAGCTTAAACCTCAAGGCCCTAGAAAAATCCTCTAAAGCCAGAGAATGGAAATGACATTATTAAATGAACCGCTTTGAAATGTTACGCTATCTAAACAGAAATAGTTGAAAGGTATGTGAAGGTAATGCTTAAAGACCACTTTTAGTCACCGTTACTCAGATGAAACAATTTAAGGACGTAGGGGGAAAAATGTGCCTTTTCAGTCAGATTTAAAAAAAAATAAATTAGAACATCATTACTTGTTGATTTAAAGACATTTTCTCAACTGGCCAAGAAGGCAGAAATAGCCAAGTAACCATCTTTCAGAGCTGCTGCTTATGCACAGAAGGTACGAAGTCGCAGTTCAGTCTTTCCTAGTAGCATGGGAATACTCATGGGTATAAGTAAAGATTGCTCAGTCACTTACAGTTTTCCTAGGAATTACTGCCCCTAAATCTTGAAATATATCACATTTATGAATCCCATGTGTGAAAATCATATCACTACACAGCCCGATTCTAAATTTCCCAATTACTTCTATAGTGTCAGATTCTGTCACAAAATGGGATGTATAAAATTAACTGCATTGCAGCATTATTAGTTTGGTTATAACAAGAAAGAGCTCCTTTAGTACTGAGCAAAACAGCAGTGGGAAAATTTGATTATCCAATCCATCATTGTAGATTCAATATTTATTTTAGTCATCAAAATATCCTACTTAGGTGGGAAAAAGGAATAAATAGTTCTGAGGTGACTTCCTTTAGATGTTTTCTTCCCCCAAAATTCAGAATCTTGTTATTAAACTTCCCTGAAGGTATGTGAGGCTGAGGTGATGACACATCACTGACCAGTGACACACAACGTGATTAGAGGTAAAAATTAAACAAGCCATTGATGCTCTTCAATATCCTCCCTTTCTAAAAGTATTTCCAAACAAACTACAAGTAAGATATTTCTCCCGTAAAGGCATTTTATTTACACTCCTGGTTAAACCCACATCCCATGACTCATTCCGTGGAGGAAGCGGGAACACAAAGGCATACCAAGGCGAGTTTCCCAATAAGCAGCATTGGCACTGTGTCTATATTGATAGAATTAAAAAGGGAATCCACAGAATTTCTTAAATGAAATGCAATAATTTCTAAGGGCTTTTGCCTTCCCCCCCTCCCCCAAGCACTCATTCTCAATGTACTTGCTTTCTTAAAAATGTTTAAAGCCTCAGTATGAAAATAAACAACTATGAATCCACCTCACTTTTTTTCCACCCCCCTCTCCCCTTATTCCTGGACTGTGAAAAAATCTGAACCTGAGAACCCAGCCAGATTCTGCCTCACTTACAGGAGCACCTGTACTTCAAGAAAAATGTTCAAATTTCCTTATTCACTCTAAAATGATTACATCATCTAAAAAATTGCCTCTAAGCATAGTATTTATATTCCTTCTTATTCTTAATATTGCTGATTTGCAGTATACACCCAACATAAATCCAAAACAGAAAGGGGATCTCCTGAAGGGAACTGCTGCAGAGCTATTTATCACAGTAGAACAACTTCATCAGATTTGCAAAACATTTCTCTTTGGCTTCAGATTAGATCAGCATACATTTCAGAAGTAATTCTGTCTATGGTAAAATTCCACAACTGAAAACATTTTGCTTTCTTTTATCTCATAATATAAAAGCTCTTGCACAGTAGCACTGTTTATGCTGTCCAGACCATCTTGGGAATACTTAACTACAAGACTTTCAACAAAAAGTATCATCTTACAGACCATCCCTAAGCACTTGTCTTATGTTTCAGCTTCTTAAATCCAATACCACCTGCTGATGAAATGCACTCTGTCAATATACAACAACTGCACATATTTCTGGCTGTGCATCTACATTTTGTCAAGAAATATCCAACAAGACATAATATGTGCTATTTTGGAAATAAAAAAAATACATTTGCCTAAAACTTCATTATTTTCAATGCTGTTTAAAATTTTCATGGACATCCAGAAACACTCTTCTTGAGACAGAATATTAACACATTTTGAGCTGTTGTAACAGCCACTGCAGGTCATACTGGATGTCCATGGTATAGTCAAATATCCTATCTCTGACAGCCATCAATAGAAAATACTCGAGGAAGACGAACAGTATAAGCATGTAATGTTACTCTGCCATTACTCTCTTGGCCTCCAAGAGTTTGCAATACAGATCGTTCCATAACCAGATAACTTCAGTAATAATGCATTTTGCCATTCAATAATCCTGAACAACTGCTTTGATTTACTTCAATCTGCAAACTATAGTTCTGTTTGATGACCATTCCCATCTCTATTACAGAAACACAATGAACAACTGTTGCCTTATCACCATGCCACTCATGATTTTACAGACAAATATGGTACCTCCATCAGTCTGAAGGGACCTAAATTCTTTAATGCATCCTCTCATAGAAGGTATTCTATACCTTTAACCATCCTAGTCAATCTGCTCTCTTTCCAATTTTGCTTTCTCCCCTTTGAAACATGGGGAAAGGGCCACAGGGGGAAAACATCCGAACTGCATTGCTCAAGGAGCAGGAGAGCACAAGGAATAATAAAGATATAAGAAAACCAAAGAAAAAATTGCATCTTTGTAAGTATCTGACTAATCTCTCAAATGACTTGATTAAAAAGCAATACTGAAAATTAGTATAGCTAAGAATTTCCTGAGTACGTGGTTTCTTCTACCAAGTCAACTCATTGCAATATAAATGTGACTGTTTAATAAAAAATACCTCCAAGATGTTTTATTTTCACTAATGTCTGGGACATTTTTCCTCCTATATAATATAAAAGAAAGAGCTTTTAAGGTGCCTTCCCTTCTACTATTAGACATGCTGCATTTTAATTGGAAACTTCTGGAAATAAATTTTACAGTGAGGCTGCCAAGCCTAAATTAATACTTCACACCGTAATATTTTTTTGTTTTACAGTTTTCAAATCAGAATTGACCAGAACTTCTCTGAACTTTTGTTCCACAGCAAGGGCAAAGGTTTTAATGAGACTTAGTCTGGAGATTACTTTTTAAATATTTTGTAAAATCTGAGGGATTTGGTAAGCACTTGAGATGAAAAACACCAGCAGAGTTTGTTTTTGTAGGCTAAGTAAAATTTAAAATGTAAAACTACTAAGAAAGAGAATAGTCTCGAGAACGAAGAAGGTCAAGCACAAGTAGCACTGAAAAAACAAAATAGGAAGGTTAAACACACATTTAAATTCTTTTATCAGGTACAGTTTACATCTGTATTCTATTTTTTCACAGTAAACCCATTGATCTTTTATTAAAAGTGAATTAAGACTGCCTTCATCTCCATTTCCAGCCAGCTGCTTAAAAAGAAGCTCTCAGACTACGTAAACAAAGTAACCCTAAATTATCAACAGCAATCCATTAGAGTGAGGCAGCACCACCCGAGAAAGTGCGCGCCAGACTACAGGTTTATTAAATTCAGTCTTTTCATTGAAAGACAACCCCACTGGAATCCCATCAGCAAAGTACTACAGCAGACCCTTGCTCCCTGATTTCATTACATAAACAGAAATAGACTTTATCGATCCCCAGGAGAGTCCTTCACAAGTAACTCTAACTGCTGTGTTTTCACAGACGGAGGTTGGACCGTGCCACGCTGCGCCCGCGCGGTGAGCCAGCACCAGCGGGGACAAAGGGCTGAACATCAGAGTCCGCTTGTTGCTTCCAACTGGCCGCCCTCACTCACATGGCATCCATCTGTGGAAGACCTGAAAGACTTAAGAAAAACAACAAAAAACCAGCCCAAAACAACCTACACAAATTCACTCCCACCTCATAGTCATTTTTTTAAAATCTTTTTAAACAAACAAAACCCCCCTAAGATTAACAGGTATGGATTAAAGCAAGCAGCTTTATTTGTCAATGAGAGATGGCCAGAGACCTCAGATTTATCATCAAAAAGTATTCAGCGTACAAGAAAGTACAGACCAAAGAGGAGCCAATGTATACTTTGTGGGTAACTCAATGAATAAGTAACAACAAGTCGGATTTAACCATGGGGTCCACAGTTGCATGTGCAAACAGACTGCCTGACACTCCACTGCCAGTATCAAACAAGCTGATTTTGTCCAAGCTGCAAACTTCGAATTAATTACGCAATCAACATTTTTAGGACCCCAGAGCTGCATTGAGACCATCGTCACCTTTCTGTTTTATTAAAGGATAATGCATTGTAACCCTTAAAAGTTGTTATGAATAATAACCAAAATTAATTTTCTAGCTCATAAAACTCAAACTACTTTCAAGAAGTACATAAAGTGCAAGGGAAATACTCCTTCCTCTTCAAAAAGCTGTGCTGATTCTCATTCTTTTAGTTACATTATCAGAGGCACAAAACTTGTGTAATGGGAATTTTACAGGCCAGCCAGCGAGCAGTAATGTGTTTCCCAATGCATCTCAAATATAGAAACGCAGAGGAAATGCTCACCTTCTCCTATATTCTTTGATTTCCTATAAGCGAAATGCAAATATTTCAAGTTGTATTTCAAACAGAAGTTCACCAACACTTACTTAGATCAGTTAATTTGTTATGACATTACTTTTTTGTTATTTTGGTTTTAAATGTGCCCCAACAATCTTTAAACTGACTGACTAAAGCAATGGTGTAATTTGCCAACTTTCACCTCTGGTTATTTCTGGTTATTTCCTAATTCAATGTAAAGTATTAACAGAAGTAACTAATGATAAACTGTTTCCAGGGAGAAAATAGTTACAGCACTTGTTTCCTACATGTGTTATAACCAGTAGGAAACAAATAGTTTCCTATAAATATTGACTGCATATTCGTACTTAGCTGTTCTTCACTCAATATAAAAAATTTTTAGTGTTTCAGAAGGTTTTCATAGTGTCCCTCAGGTAAATAAAATATCATAGGAAGTGTAAAACAGGTTAAGTTAATGAGGAAAAGACAAAAAGGAAGACAGCCAAGATGCATGCTTAATATCCTACAACTACCATGCCATTATTTGGCCATTAACTGTCCACGTGCTCTTAAGCCACCACAAAAAATGGAATTAAATTAAATTTCACTCTGATTTAGGGTAAAACTCAGCACTTCATTTGTCTATGGTGGTCTGCATAGAAATCCCTCCCTCTCCCCCAAATATTTTCAGAAAGTATTATCATTTGTTTTCCCACCACATGCTATTCCTAGGAATCTCCTGAATTGTTTGGATTCTAGCTTCATAACTCAGTGTACACTCTAAATAGCTGCTTTCACCTTGTCCTCTTCCATAAAAATAATCTGAAATATTTAACACACACTAGCTTGCTTTTGATACCAGAAAACAGCCAACAGGTGTCTGAAAAGGCTCATGGACTGCTAGAGAAAAAATTGCTTTCCATTGAGGAAAAAGGGGAAAATTTGGGAGAGGGTTTGTTTTTTTTTTTCCCTTTCCCCTTTAGTCTCTAACTCTGCCCAGCTCTTCTTCCTCCTTTTATATGCCAGTATTATCTTTCCCTCCACTCACCGAGTATAACAAGCTAAGGGAGCCTGTGGCTGTTTATGTCACAAGATCCAAGCTATGAACTGCCGCACATTAATATACAAACATGCCATCAGCACGATCCAAGAAGCCAACAAAGTGCTCCTTTAGATAACTTATATCCATGACCATACTCAAACAGATCCCATTATCCTCTCTAAAACCACCGTATTAATCAGAGATAATTCTGGTTTCAAGTTAACAGTAATTAGCATGCTCAAGAGACTTTTGCTTCACTGTCATGGAGGGCAGCTGCAGAAGTGATGTGTGCATGGCAGGCGTTTATCACCTCCGTCTTATCAGCTTGGGATGGAACTGTCCAGAGCTAAAGATAATGCGCAGCTCTGGGCACACTCTGTCAACCATTTTCAAGCACTGGTCTCTCCTCCAAGACTTCTTGCCAAGCGTTTGTTCTTTTCCATTTAGAAAGACCAGCAAGTGAGAGTTTTCCATTGCTTGTTTTAAGCAACTAAAGCCACTCTACCTGAAGGCACCATATAAAAGCCACTGCATCTGAAATAAAGTCAGTGATTAGGCTTGCACAAACGAGGAAAAAAATCTGTGTGTTCAGGAATTACATCATAAAACCTACACTTTTAACATCTCCTTGATGACTAGATAGACAAACACATATTTAAATGAATACTTATGAAAAGATAATTTAAAGATAACTTTTGCAGGGGGGCGGTTGCCAGTCTTTTATGTTCATATTCTTTGCATTTTGAGATTTACTCAAGCCAATGGGTGTCTAGTGCACAGCAACAATTCTGAACTTGGACACAAGCCACAAAACATCTGTGCCTATTCCCACCCCATACCTGTTTTCTCACTCATTTTTTTTCTGGCTAAGAAAGACAGATGGATAGATACATTCACACAAACAAGTTCTACATTTTCTCTTCTTAGATTTCAGTAAGCTTAATCTAAAGAGTGAATGCTACTAGGGTGAATTTGCTGTGTATATGGTGTTTCACACTGTAGAGACAATGGTACAAAACATTACAACATGCTCCCTTCAAGACCAATAAGGAGCATTATTTACCCTACAACAGCTCTTGTACCCTGGTTCCAGACTTCTGATGACAGAAACAGCAAATTTATGGGTTTTGAACTGCCCTAAATTGGCTGGCTGTTTATGCGAAGCTGAAACAATAATATCCAAATGACAGACAAGTACAAAGACAACTTATGAAACTGAGAAACAAACAGAAATATTACAAGTATGTAGCTAGTAAAAAAAGCTTACATAAAATTAGGGTCACGTTTAAGCATATTTTCTAAGTACTTTTACACCATCAAATTATCAATGCATCTATTTTGTCTTTTTGTATTTCCCAAGGTTCCTTTTTTAATTATTATTTCTTTTTTGCTTATATCTGCTAATCTGTGCTGTAGACAATGGCATTTTATTAAAACAAACTATTGAAACTAAGTTTAGCTTTCAATAATGCTACATATACTTTGTGTTTGGCCTACAAAAATGAGAGATGCTGATACAGGATGGTACTTACAGGAAAACCATACTGTACATTCCTGGCTGGAATTCCAGAGACTACCACCAAGAACATTGGAAGGCTGCATAGCTTCAAATATTGCGATTTCTTCTCTCTCATTTACTAATATTTAGTATCAGTGATACTAAACTGGCAGAATAGTGACATCAACACAAGGATTCTATGAAAATCATTTCTAGATGAAATTCTATAGAATTTTTCTAATTCAAGGTGTATTTGTATACATTTAGATTCCCTATGAAATTAAAACAGCCATATGTTCAATAATTTTATAGGAAAAACCATGATTTTGTGATTGTAAATAAAAGATATAAAACCAGTTAACATTTACTGGAAATTGCCATTAAACACCCAGTTGGGAACAAGCTGATTAAGGATGGTATCACACTGGCATACTTCTGAAGCTGGAAGCTCATAGAGAAGCTACACAAGAATCCTAAAAAAAGTAGCGCAGTTTGAGAAACCTTGAGTGGAAAACAGTAAGAAGAGTTAAGCTTGTACATTTGATTAATATTAGCTTCTCTGAATTTTACCCAACTTTTTCAATAATTTAAAAAAATATCAAGTATATTACAGAAAAAAATGCAATACATGTTGCCTTTTTACTTCAAAAAACAAAGGTCTTGGGGAATAAAAATTGTATGATTACTGAAATGGAACTTGTTTACTTTGAATCTGCAGCAGAAATTCTAAAGGAGACCCCAGCATTAAACTTGGAAAGAGAGATTAAAAAAACTATGACAAAAAGATAAAACCCAAGTAGGGGCCTCAAGAGGAATGCTTCATTAGAGACACACCAACTATGTTGACTTAGGTCTATCTCAAAAGGAGTTTATTTTGGCAGCTGTGAGAAGCGAAAGAAAAAAGAAAAAAAAAAAGAGGTGAGTGTTTCAATCATGTGGATCCCGTATCTTTCTCTTGAAGAGTTGCCATAAACTGGCAATATTTTTTGAGTTCATTAAATTAAATGTATGAAATTAAGTATTAAAGTTTATTTTCTTATATTCAACAAAGTGAAATAATTGCAGGAAAAATATGCACAACCTAATATGTCATACTCACGCTTTACACTTACATATACAAAATTGTCACATTGATACCAAATAGCTTTAAACATTCATTAATGCCTCACTAGCTGGAGTCATATCTAGAAGAACAGTATTCATCTAAGCAGCTTACAGACATACTCCACAGGAAAGCTAAATTAATGCCCTGTCAAAGAGGCTTCTACTATCTAGTTATCAAAGTAAAAACACTACAGACCATGTTTATTTAATAGAAAAAAAAATATCCAAACACAAAATTAAATTAATAGAATTTAACTGAAAGTGAGCCTTTTAAAAATAATTTTCTGTACAGCTACACAGGGAACCAGAACATTACTATTCACCAGAAATGGGTGTGAGGGCAGTGTGTAAAACTTTTTATTTTTATTCTTTAAAAACATTAACCGTGACTGTGATGTACCAAAAAGTAAACCAATGCAAATTAACTTTTTAATCCTTTGTGATGATTAAAAGAAAACAGGGACTAAATCTGCTACCCTTACTCATATGACTCACTTCAACTCAAATCTGTTTTTTCTCACCTTTTAAAGCAATAAAGACCCTGAAGAATTCTAAAGGACGACACAAGAGAAAAGCAGGTATATTTTACAGCGAGACAGAGCATTTACTTTTCAGATATCCATGAAGTCTCCAATTTACTCTTTTTATACATTCATAACACATGCATTGCTCCTGCAACTTAACCCAACCGCAGCTTCTCGGCTTCTGGATGAAACTGTTCACTACCATGCACCGACAGGGCACACAGAAACCTGCGTTTCTTCCCATCCGTGACTTCCTCTGTATTTTTAACACTTTTGACCATTCTTTGCCTGTATGTCTGTCTTCAAGTCAAACTCCCCATTACAGCTGCTGTGTTCTGTGGTTACCTCCAAGACCTTGTGCCACTTTCCGCAGCAAGCACCAGTGCTCATCAGCATCCAAGCCTTCCCCATCTTCTCTAGCCTCTCTCCAACGACTCTCCTCAAAGAGTTTTCCCTGGAGCCCCAAACCTCTTCTCCCAGCTCCAAAACTCAACCCTTCATCCCACTCAACCACCCCAGGGCCCCATGCTGCTCAGAGCACAGGCTAGCACTTGCTACTCTGCACCCCTTCTGCTCAGCCTTACAGGTCAGATCTGTCTCTGCATTACCACCTATACCACCACACCACCACCAGGAATACAACCTCGCTACTACACTTTCCCAAAATCTTGCTTCTGCCTCTAATGGGGTTTCCAAAAACTCAGCCAGAAACACACAGAACCTGCCAAAAATCTATCCAGACAAGACTCTGAGGGCAAGAAAATAAGACCTACCCAGGAAAGTCTGGTAGCCTTATACTGAATAAATAATTTCATACTTCACCTTCATGCCCAGCTATTGACTCAGTTGGTGGAATATTTGAAGACATAATAAATACCAGACTAATTGACAGCTTTTCAAATTGTGAAACACTGATATTCACGAGTTGAAATATACTCCTAATTAAGAATTCAGATGAGAGATGTTGGCTTTAGATTATGATATGTTATGTGGGACTTTCAAAAGCATTTATAGCATTTATGCAATCAAATCATGCTGAAAAACAATGTCACTTTAAAAATTGCCACTCCAGCTTTTTTCATTCCTACTTGCCATCTAAGAACAAGAAATAATATTCTGAATCGATAATTCAGAACAGAACAAGATTTTTAACTTTAAGGCTTTCTATCAATATATGGTACACTTGGCATGTTTTTTCAAGTCCAACAATAAAAAAAACAAGTAAAAGCCAAATAATTTACCTTTAGTCATTCAACACTGAAATGTACACAACCCAGTATTGAAGAAACAACTTCAGTAACAGCAGTAAATATATACAAATAGGTGTTAACAGTAATCTTAGGATAGTAGAAAAGAATAAAGTTGTAGGACAAAATGGAGAAAACAGCACAGGAAAGCTTATTAGTAAAAAATTTCTGTGGGATCTTGACTAGATAGTATTGCAAAATTCAAGGTAACATATCCTTCACACACACAAAAAGATGATATTCAGACTAAAAATCTGAAGGAGAAATCAAGGCAATGATAAATCTCAGCATTTAAATGTCTATAATTTATATTATCAGAATAAAGTAACACACCTCTGCCAAAAAATCTAAACCTACTTTTCTCCCCTACATCTGCAGATTAAAAAATGAATAAATAAATTAAAAGGCTCATTTTACCACAGTATTCCAAGCATGTGTTAGAACTTAAACCTTAACAACAAGTGAAGCAACAGCTGTCTGTACAAAGTACCAACAAGTATCTGTACAAAAATTCTGGACCATCAAAAGAAGTGCACTGGAAAAGAACTTTCTTCTATTGCCCCTAAAAATCTTTATTTTCATAGTAAATTTTCATTCATGAAATAAGCATTCTAATTTTAGGTCCATTTTGTTTGTCAAGTGTTTGTTAAGCAAGCTTGCTTTGTTTGCTGGGAGAGCAGAATTTGTAAACAAAGCCTGTCTGTGCTCTCGGAGGAGTCTGTTCTCAGCAGGAGACCATCCCACTTCACCTCGGGACCATCTCAGCATGTGGAGCTCACAAACCACACATCTGAACTGAAGCCATTATTGACCTCACTGCAACAGCCTCAAAATGAGACAAAAATCTGTATTGCAAAAAAAACGTTAAGTTCCGTCACCATAGCAGAGAGGGTATGTGGTCTCCAAAACTGGAAATGTGCAAAGTAAAGCAGCCAGGCATCACACCTCCTCTACAGCACAGGCAAACACCCACTGTAAAGCGCCAAAAACCCCAACACTGTAGAAAGCAGAGTCTCAAGTGCCACCACAGCCCGTACCAGCTTCCATTCAACTTCTCAGCCTTAAGATTTGAAACTGAAACACAGGCTGTAGCTGTATTAGTTGCCAGAAGAAATACTAAACTGGGAGAGCCCCAGAGTTTCTGGGCTTCAATGCATTTGAGTCCCTCTGGAACCACACTAAATATAAGAAAGTGGGGAAAGAATCCAAATATAGGAACACTGCACAAACATAGGAATAAGACATAGAAAATATGGCTAGATAGAGAGTAGTGTTGAATTTTTGTTAAGCTATTTTGCAGGGAATAACAACTGCCTAAGGACGTAATATAGTAAAAATAATTGTACCCTTTCAAAATGTTCATTTTGACATTGACTTGTTTTGAAACTCCTCCTTATGTTAATGAATTCTGTTTCCTTAATTATAAACAAAATATTAAACTGCTAATACTGGAATTCTTGTCAAGTAAGTCCATTTCTATTATACAAAACTGAACAAAATGAAATTATAGTAGCAAATTCTGTAGTGGTAATTCTGCAAGCAGCTTTTGCATGTATTAGCAATGTAAATAGATACATGCATGTTTGTGGCTCTGTAAAACTACCCAACACTATTCTCATAGTTGGTTAGAACAAGATTCACTATTACGCTTTCATCGGAATTACTACCATTAAAAGCTACACAAATGTCTACTTGCATGTTCAGGAAAACATACTGTTTAACATTATGTATCCCCAAAGCCTTTGAGCTGAAACATCAACACTTCAGTTTTCTCTTAATGCCAGATGTTTGGAAACTGTTTTCTTTATAATAACCTTGGCAGAAGAAAACAAGTTTGAAGGCGAATGGGCTGGAATCAGTAACTATTCCATATGCTACGTTAAGTCCTGATCATACCAAAACCTGGTAATTCAAGGGTATATTAAACATACATCCAAATACAGGATTAGGGGAGTATTAAAATTAGAACTGCACTTAAAAAAATCAAGCACTTTACTGACATTCTGACAGTTTATAATCCTCACTTTTCAGAGTTAAAATAATTAAAAATGGCCCAGGCAATCACCTTGCTTTATTTTAAAAAATCAATAAAGCTCCACACTGTATTCGTGTGCATGCATGTCTTGAAACATGAAAGCAGTTTCACGCGCTTCCACGCATTTTTAACACATTTCTAAAATAGAGAGCGAAGTATAATAAATACTTGTAAGCTTAGCATCATACGCCAATAAATATTGACACAATAGTTTAATCCAGACCTACACATCTAAAGGACAGTGGCCAAATATGTTTCTAAACTTTTCTGCCTCCTGTTCAGCCTTGGCGGCATCTGAAGCTGTTTCAATGTAGAGCAGCATGCAGTGGGCGCTGGGAGGCTGTTGTGCTGCCGAGGCTTGGCAGAAGTGTGGCACATTCCAAGTCCACCACTACCTCCTGCAGAAGGTCTCCAGCTGCCCCTTTAGGGAAGTTTTCTGTCGGTGTTGCATAGTCCAAGCAACCTAACACAGCCAGGAGACAAAGATTTGGCTGAAAACCCAGAAAGAGTTCATAAATCTCAGGGAAGGAACAGTATCTGCAGTTTTAAGAGACTCTCAGGAGAAGGTTCACACTCATTCTTGTTTGTTGTTGCTCTAAAGACATGCAACCACCACACTTTTCCAACTTAATGCTTATAGGCTTGAGGAATATTAGCATCTTTTTTCTTGGATCATCACACTAACTTCTTCCCACATCACAAAAAAAGGAGGTAAATGTACTATCATTTAAAAGTTCATCAGAAGGTGGGGCTGTTAGTACAGGCATTTGAGGACTAACAATTCAGTCATCAATGCGATCAAGAAGACATTCAACGTACAGAGTTTCTTTACCATCCCCCACTGATTGAGAATCATTTTGTGTTTATGAATCCATTAAATCATCATCAGCAACAAACAGCAAAACAGATACAGTTCTGAGAAAGAAACCAATTCATCTTCTAAAATAACAGTTCAGTCAGGGCTTACAAATTGAGCTCTATTAGAAGCACACAACAATTTATGAGAAACACAAAATACCATCTCGCAAAAATTTAGGCTGCACAGGTGCCATCCTTTGCATCCTTTTTCAATGCCACATCTAATTTAGCAGGAATTGTGGTGGAGCAGCCCCAGAGCTTCTCCCTATGGACACCTTCCCACCTGATCTCCCTGCATGGCATCCTCAGATGACCCAAACTGAGAAGTAGGGGCAGAACTTGGGACTGGTTCTCTGGCTCTCAGCCAGCACTAGAGCTTTTTACTCAGTGTCCTTCACTGCCACTGCAAGATGTAAACAGAGGATGCAAAGAGTAGCAAGTCCCCCCAGAATATACTATAATATCTGTCTGCTTTCCTCTCCTTTCCCCTAAATGGAAAATAATTAAAAACAATTAATAGCAACCCACACAATGCCAACTGGTGAAGACTAAAATGGAAAGAATTAAAAAAATAATTAATAAAATAGATCATAGGTCAACTTTACTGACCATATTAGTACTAAGTAGCCCTTCAGAACACTAGCCTCAATATCTTAAATAAATAAATAAAATCAGTGGAACAAAACGCTCATCTTGTCTTCTGTCCATTCATAAAACAACAGTGCATTTGTGTTGGGACGAACAGAGAATTTGGTTCCTGTGTACTTTTGCTCCCATTCTTCTTCAATTAGTTGACAATGGGGTCATTTTCATACCCTTTCTTGTCATTCTAGCTCAGTGTTATTTGTGAAAGTATTTTTATTCCGAAAAAGAAAGGGGAAGGAAGCAAACAGTATAACGTTCTATTAAGAAAGATGATCTACTCCCTTGAAACCTTTCTAGTAAGAATCCCAAAATTACCCTACACATCTAACACCGCAAATAACTACTCTTAACAGTTTCAGTCATTCCTTTTAGAACAGTTCAGTTATTCAGTTGAAAACAACTAAACAAAGTTTTCAGCTGTGGTTAACTCTCTCACGTGATAAGCAGAAACCTCAGGGCAGCATCTGGAAACAGCAAGGGGATTTGGGGGCTTTTTTTTCGTTTCGCACTCAAAAGACAACAGTTCGCCAAGCTCCCAGGTCTCGCCAGGCCTTCCCAATAAGGTAACCTTTGAAAGCCTTTGGGAACTGATTTTATTAGATTACGAAAAAGCTTTAGAGAGGCTGTAGCAAAAATATTTCACTTCTCCATTGACCCTTCTGCTCAGGGCCCTGCTCTGTGCAATCTCTCAGAGCTCCAGTGCCCTCATCATGGTCTTCATGAAAACACAGCACCACCCAAGAGCGTGCCAGGCTCCACAAACTTCAACGACTGCCTCTCATACCAATTAAAGAGAGTATAGATTTGTTTTCAAATTATTTGCATCTGAATAACGTTGGTGGCTACCACAGGATAACACACAGCAAGCTCCTCTCCTACTAGTGATATGCTGGTGGTGTGAAAACAGCATTAATCGCTATCATCTGCAACGCAGTACTAACCCATCTTTGCTCTGGGTTTTGCTTATTCTTAATTTGGTACTTACTTTGGGCTGCCACTTCCAGCATTTACTACAATACTATAAATAATACTTTACTATAGTAAGGAAGATAAAACTCATCCAGAAGGTCTCCATAGGCACAGTAAGGAACAACCATAAAACCCTGTTTTGTCACCTCATTTAATGCAATATTCTCTCCCGAAAGAAAGAAAAGTGCAACTTTTAACAGAGACTTGGCTAAATCAGAATGAACAGCAGAGAGATTCAAGAGCATATACACGTGTGCTTCCCTAGTCACTTAGTCACAAACCTTGACACTAAAAATAACTCAGCCCAAGTCCCAATTTAGCCCATTCTGAAAACTTTGTACTTGCACAATTCCCATTTTTTTCTCCTTTCCACCCTTTCTCCTTGCCTCCAGAGTCCACTATCTTCTTTAGTACAATGAAGGCAATAACTCATGTTATATAAACAAATGGTAGAAGCTGATGTCAGCATTTCAGGGCCTTAGAGAGAAGGGCTAAATTTGGACATCATTCTCTAGGACAGAAATGCAGACATGACGGTAGCCATCAGGTTTAGAAAGAAGGGTGTTGCCAAAAAAAAAAAAACAACATGGGTTTTATGTGCATGGTAGGTAGGACAAAAAAGTAATACTCTGTAGGAAGAAAATAATATAAAAACAGAAAAGACAAAGAAAAAAATTCAATGGGAAGACTAATAAAGCACAGGAATATATAGGGATATAACCACCAACGCACGGAGACGTGTATAAGTTTATCGAAGGAGACTTTTGGCACACATCTATCCAACGGGTCTTAAAAATTAACACAAATATAGTTGCCCCTGCCTTGGAGTAAGGGGATGGACTACATAATCCCCCACAGCCCTTGACACGTCCATTTTTCTATGATCGCACTATTCCCTCCTGGCTCCAGATCATTCCCTTCTACAGGAGTCTGAGATTCTCACTCCCAAACACTGATGTTGAACTTCTTGCAAACTAGACTGTTAGCAGCATTGTGTTTAATATCAGGATTGAGGATAAATAATAGAACCTCATTAATATACTTTTACTTGGAGACTCAGTACAGTTACCAGCTAAACAAACTCAGACAAAGAAAATAATCATTCAAAATAATGAATTGTCATTTAGATTAAATGCAACACTTCAGAGAAGTGTACTGTGATACCTCTGTAAAATTAATGAGGTCTTAGTAAAACCAGTCCTCATTAGAGTATCTACCATTAAATCTTTCCTGGAAAACTGGAGAAAAAACATCTCTTGTGTAGATTAACTGACGTGTCAGCCAGCTCCTACTGTAGAGGCCACAAGGTGAAATATGGCAGAGCCAGGAAAAGCAGGAGTTCCTGGCTTTCAGACCAAATAAGTTCCACTTGACAATATTGACTAATTACAGCTAATACAATCAGCAAAATAGCAAAAATAAAAAAGAATACAATTAGAACAATCGGATTTGAAGTGAAATGAGAGATCCAATACTCCAAGTGTTGCCAGATTCAATAAATGTGGTGCATAAATAAAACTAACCAGTGTTTCAGTGACTTACACTTCAGTGACAGATTTAAAGGGCTGATTTTTCTCCAGGACAGAACAACTGATATTTTGCCCAACACTTGAAAACTGGCATGGGTATGAACAACTTCACAGAGAGACTATGTTAGGAAAAGTGAAGAGCATTATCTTCATAAATATATTTTAACCTTTTGCATTGTGGACATCTTACAATGCCATCTCTGGGTATTCAAATTCACTCACTTTTGGGAATACCAACAAAGAGACAGGTAGACAGACAAAATTCAGAATTAAAGAATGTTAACCAGTGTTTGAGGACTATCCAAAAATAATTAAATCAACAAAAAATGAAGTGAAGCTGACAAAGCAGCACTATATTCATTCGCCTGTTAGAAACTTCAAAAATACACTCAATTCCATGCATTCTTACACTCACTAGCAAGGACTAATGGATTTATAGAACTATAATTGGAACATTCTGAAACGTGAATTGTGACCTCATTCCTCAGGTGGAGAAAAATTAGACACATGAATTGTGAAGTATATTATTCCCTCTCCAAAAAAAACCCAATCAAACAAAACCCACACCTCTTTTGTCTATATATTTCACAGTTTACAGTTCTCACTTTAATTGCTAATAGTTGCTATGGAGTCCCCAAATAAGCCTTCAAGTAAGATTTAGTACAAGTCAGCAATAAGCAGTGAATTTATGACTACGCAGAGTCATGAATTAGACATGATAGATTTCTACCAGCTATTATCATTCAGAAGATGGTTTGCCTCAGGTTTATTAACGTGATCCTGAATAAATCTTTTTAGCAGTTCTTTTTGACAGAGACAGGCAAGTTAACTCTAAACTCTGAAAACATCCACCGGTACAGAATTGGCCTATAATTTAACAAACCATACCTCTTATTCTTGCGCTTTTATGAAAGTGAGGTTAAATTCTAGTTTACTTAAGCCTCACACAAATTAACGAAATCACATTTATTAAAGAAACACTATAGGGAAGTTGTCCCAAATTAATAAAACTCCTGTAACAAGTAAAAAGGTGTAGGACTCATCCCTGCTGATGTACGTATGTAGGTAGTTAATACCATCTCTATCATATTTCTATGCTTATTCTTCAGAACATCTGAACTGTGAATCCTGAATATACACCTCCTTATGCACAAACATACTCCTGTTGTACGCAAAACAAAGAATCTTTACTGATGGATATTAAAATCATAAATAGCATCAATATTATCATCAAAATCACTAAGACATCAAGATTCAAGTCTGAAATTTAAATCACCTCATATTTGGAATTACTTAGAAGACACATTGTATGACTTTGAACATTTCTCTGAAACAACCTATATGGGAACTGGTTCTTTTGGGGTTTTTCCATTTGGTTGGTTTGGGGTGGAGGGATGTGTTTGTTTTTTTAAAGACTGCATGAAAATAATGTAACCTGATCCAAACCTCACACAGAAGATAACAAATGGATAGTTTTAAAAGAACCTACTCCTATTTAATAACATTTATTTTTGCAGTATAGAGAAGTAAAACACACAAAAAAAAAGTTTACTCAATTTCAGGAAATTTGTTTTATAATCAAAGACCCATCAAATAAAAAGTTCAAGGTATACAGCTGAAACTGTAGAAAGGGCATGTCTCACAAATACAACTCCACTCTGAAAATGACTTTCAGACACAATTCCTTCGAAGCTTGTACAACATACACCCAAAAATTTCTGCCTCTGGACACATGTTTATTTTCCCAAGGGACAGTGCAGTAATGAGGAAGAGACTTGTTCACTTCACAGGTCAGCTGAGACCTATACAACAGACATTTCTTTCTGCCCTGATAAAAGTCTGTAAATAATACAAACAGGCATCAATATACATATTATTTTCACTTCAGTTCTGCTACACTTCAATCATCTTAAACTTCAAGTAAACAATTGAAAAGAAATCCACTTTTCCAAAATTAGAAAAATAAAGCCCCAGCGACATGTTCACATTTTTCCCAAGGGAGTTCCAACTGACAAAAAAATAACTCCTGACTGCAAGTATTTTAAAAGGAAAAATAAAGTTAAGAAAAAAGCCATGGCTGGGATCTGTGTTTGTTTCTAGGAGAAAAATGGGATTCCAACTGTTTTTAACCCAGCAAACGCTGTGTGAAATTCAGCACAGCTTCAACACTTGCACCAAGGAAAAACTATAATAATTTACCAATTACACACAGCATAAAACAGCAGCTTAGGAAAAAAAATTAAGAATAATTGCATACACTATCTTTACCTGCTATGAAAACAACATGGAAATTGATATTCTGCTTTTAATAATTATAGTTTCAGTGGAAATCCACTGTCAGCATTCAGTAATGGCTGCTGCTATCCAGAACAGAGCATCTCCTTATTCCTGCTTTTTGATGCTTATAATAACATAGTTTTCACAACCTGACTATAAATGTCTTAAAGAAAAAAGAAAAGCAACCTAGAAAGTCCCCTCAAACACTTTGTGAGATGCTGTTCAAAGTAAATAAGAAATACTTTTAAATATTTATCACTAGCACTACAACAAGAACTAAAAAACTAATAATTTTTCACCCATGGTATTTTTTATTCTGCTCCACGTTCTCATAGTTGTTTATTCCAAAATGTTTAGTTCCATTTACTCAGTGTGGGCTCTAAGTAGTTAGCAAGAGTCTTCCAGATGAGGAAAGGTGAAAGGAGAAAGCTTTTATGGAAGAAAGGAACAAAAGAAAAAAAAAAGAAAAAAAAGGGGGGGAGCAGCAAGCTGTATGGGACATTGCAATCCTGAATATGGCATATGACTTATCAGATCAAAACACAGAGAGCCAACCTTCTAGTCAAAACACATTTCATAAAATATATGTAGAGAGAGAAGGACTTTTTGTGCTAGTTACAACTTGAAGGAATATTAAAGCAACTTGATTTTCAGAAGCATTTAACACATGCACACCGAGTCAATCATCCAAAATACTTTTGGAATTCTTGGCTAGCCACTTTAAAAGACTTCTCAAAATCCCTTTGGGTTTTAATGCCAAAACTCCAATATAATTCAGAGTAGTCCTTTTCCCCTCAGTCACTAACCCAAACCATTAGAAGGAACACATGCAGTAAGTTCGCAGCTCTGAAGAAATGAATGTTCAATCTTAGCTGCTGATTCTCATGTAGAGGAGCGTCCTGGCCAGTGGGGAAGTCCGGTGAAGAAATGGAAGGAAGGAAGAGGGGAGGCAGTTAAAAGTAACGGTAACAAGACATACAGATAAATAGGGATTTCCCTCCCAACTGTGCAGCCCATCATTTTCAGCTCTTTATTACTATTGTATTTTTGTATGCCTTTGTTTATTATTTTGTTGATTGTTTTTAACAGTCTTGCCAAAAAATCAAAACCACTGTGTTACCAAAACTTTCATTGCTTTGTTAGAGCAGATAATGGTTTTTCAGCCCAGATATTTCAGTTCTTTATTAACAAACGGTATTACAAGCAACAACTTGGCACTCTATAACAAATACTGACTTGTCAGAATATTTAGTCGACTATTTGTGACCTGTTTATAAAAAAAAAAAATGTTTTGCACTAATTAGAATGCATATTTATTCCTATAAACTGACAAAATTAATCCTGGAAAAGCCACTAGTACAAGTGCTAATAGACTTGAGCAACTCCAGTCCTCCAAACTACTCTCAACTTATCATCTTTTCCCATTATCAAGGTAAACAGTAATACCAGTGAGAAAAGCAGGCTGACAGCTGGTAGCAACTTCAGTACATGCTGAATAAAAAGACCAAGCATGGTGGAATAAAAATGCCAGCTCTTTTTGTGTGGAACTAGTGACACATTTTGCAAAGCTGTCTGCTGCTCAGTGGCAAAACTGTAACGGTGTGTGCTTATGCCCCAAAAACCATAGAGGATCACATTGTCACGTCACATTAAGTCTCTTTCCCTCACACATTTCAGCTTATGCAGCAAATCCAAGCTTATTGAAAAGGTTAACTAAATTCCACAGTCAGAAACAGTGAAAAAGTCATGACAGGCAAGGATGAGCCAGACCTTTGTGGATTTCATGAACCTGGAAGTCCAGGCTACCACTGGATGCGTTTCACTGCTGCAGGAGGAGTGATGCTGAAATTCCTGAAAGCAGCCAAAGAAATTGGCTCTCAAATGCCATAAAATTCCAGGGGCACCGCTTACGACCACAGTCGGTCCGAGGTATTTAGTTTAAGAATGATTAATCACAGATGAATCAGCCTTTTGTTTCTTTTCTGACATTTAGAACCCTTTCTAGTATTCAATCTATCTGAAGTCTGGCCATGCCTTGATACTGAAGGAGACTGTTTGAAATAATTCCATTTACTTTGGCCTGCATACAAGTCTGGATAAAGATTTCAGTCAAAACACCTCTTCACATCATAGAGCGGTCTTAAAATGGTACACAGATAACACAGCAAGAAGACATTAACTCTGTTACACACTGCAAAGTACGCTGATGGTTATTTACAGGCTTAGCAGAGAGACTTCAGGGAAGTGACCAAACCAAGTACCCGTACATGCTCCAATTGCAGTATTCGCATGCAAAGATTGACATTGAAAAAGCCTCAGAAAACCCAGAAGGAATCTCACGTAGAAACTTCACCAACAACCCCTTCCCAATGCAAGAACTTAAAGAACTTGATTTAAGGTGAGCAGAGGTCTAAATGGCAAATGGAGGGCAGCAAGTACATTTATTATTTACACCAGAACCAGAAACCCAAAATCTATTTGGTGTCACCCACCAGAAGACTCAAAATCAGTATCAAAAAACTGCAACGGAGAGAACAGAAAGGATCTCAAGGAGTTCAGTAGTGACTGGAAAATGTGAATTTAGTAACACAGAGCCATGGAATAAAAATTTTTACTTGGAAAGATGCAGGATAAGACAGACAGTGGACCAGTACAGGAAGAAAATCCAAGATCGTCTCAAGCATCTCTCCTATATGGCTGTTAGCTAAAGGTGGTTCTTTTATTTCTGTAATTCTATAACTATGTTGGTAAACAAATGTCTTTAACTGAAAAGCATTAATGAGTACAGATACAGTACTTAAACACATGTGAAGAAGCCTGAGACCAACATCATCCTAAAGTAAAATACATTCCTATACTTAAAATTTTATCACAGAACTCCAAAATGCATTAGGAGAGAGACTTCGCATCTTATGAGCCCTGGAAAATTTTCCAGGAGACTATTCTCCAACATAAGAACTACCACATCTAACAGAGGCTGAAAAGTTTTACCACAAGGTCATGAATTTCTTCAGAGAACAATTTTAGTCTTGTATTACCCTAACCTACCTGGAAAAAATGGAACTAAGCCATTGCTCAAGGTTTTTCATAGCATTTTTCCATATTAATATAGTGAATAGGACTACAGAAATCCTTTTGTCTCAATTTAATGTAGATTTTATTTTACCAGTTCATAAATATTAACCCATACCTGGGAACAAACCTAAGAGAAGCCACAAACTAAAAAATAGCCTAATATTGCTATATATTCCTTTCCCCCATCTTAAGTATTTTCACCAGTACTCCACTGCTTTAAAATCCACATTGCCATCAAATGCAAGCTGTTTAGGAACAAGAGGAAAGGGAAGGAAACAGAGTCAAAAGGGAGCTTTATTTTTGAAAATTTCTGTAATTACGTCTGATCCATAGGGTGGGTGATACTCATTAACCATTGAACTTCCTGCCTGATAATCCAGAATTCTTCAACTCTATTACTGAGCCACAGGAATCCTGACTTGGGGATCCTCTTCCAGGACACTTAGGCCTCCAATCTTCAACTGGACTACACACTATTTATGTCCAAAATTGTACCATTCATGGAAATAGAATACTTTAGATGAAAAGGTCCAATAACGTATTCTTTGCCAGTTCAGCCCGACCTGCTCAGCGGTGGCTAAAAACATTCAGCAGCTGCATGGCACAGTTGCGCTGTGAGCAAGCGGTGTGACGTTCTGGCCATATTGGAAGGTGACTGCTCCAAGAAACTTTCTTGGATAAAGATATAGATATCATTTTAAGAAGAACTGCATAAAGAGCAGAACAAGCATACTAGCAGCCTTATTAAAAAATAAATACTTCAACAAAATAGTCTATCAATGCCCTGGACCTCCTCAGAGCGCACAACATAACCAGGATGATCTGATGCAGAAGGGAGGAGCTGTTACTGTATACAGCTCAGTCACTGGTATATAAGATCACCTACTACCAATGCATTAAAAACTGATATTTGACTATTACTTTGCATCCACAAAAAAGTTAGAATCCAGAAGAGATGTCTACAATTTGCATTCCAAGAAAGCAGCCATGCAGAACAGGGCTTTAATGCTTGCTGTTGGACATCTACACCTCCAATCTAGGAGTCATGTGCATCTAAAACCAAAACGTCCAGCTATGTCCTCATGTGCACAATATTAATGCATCAGTCTTGGATTGCAATACGAGTACACCAGTTCATTGCTCAGATCCCCAATTACTCCAACCACGCCTTGTACAGAAGACTGAGTTTTATTCCATGCAAAGTGGAACACTATCAAACTCCTTAAACCGACATCGTAAAGTCACTGTTCCTTATACATCCCAACTCATCAGCTATCCCTCCTCAGTCAGCAGGAAGACAGACAGCTGTACAGTACAAACCAGAAGTATGGCATTTCCATCAAAAAATCAAATACAAATGTCAGCTTAGGCATTTCCACTGCTCACAATCTGTCACTAGAAGAAGGAAAATTTTCAAAGATTTCCAAAATCCTGTGACTTTACTGTAAATGAGCATAGCATGCATGCCTTCTTCATAAGACATTGCTTATACAAAGAAGTGATGCTGTACCTAGCCTCCATTTCTAAACATCCTAGGACAAGTAATTTGCAAAGATTACAAGCAGAGAACAAAAACCAGTGGTTAGCTATTCAGCTCCTTCCTTTTCTTTCCTTCATCTAATTTGCTTACCTGACATCAGTTTTACAACAGTTACCTACAGCCTGTCATTCTCCCACACTAATGTCATTAAGGGAAGGGAGCCTCTAACATCTCTATTGAACTGGAATAAAGCAAAGTCTTCAACATGTAATGCCTCTAAGTCAACCAGGCATTACTGAAATTACTTAATCCGCAAAGTCAGTACTTACCCACCCCACTTCACCACTACCAATCACTTCACAAGAGTAGTAGCATTATCCAGATGCATTTCAAAGCTTAGTTTTAAAATTTGTTTCTGGTGTACTATTTCAGTGAGGGTAAAGTGGAACTACAGAACTAACGTCAACCTGATTTCCAATTGCATTCCAATTGGCTACTTCTAAACCAAATATACACAGGAAAAGAAATATAAAATAAAACTTTTGCAATTCATTTACTACATTATTACTCTCCCAACACAGAGCACACTTACCTGCTATTTTGTTTGTTCTAAATATATATGTATAGGCTTTCTTCTTCTCCCCACCCTCTGCCCCAGTAATTCTCATACTGGACCACACTTAATTACCTAAGCACATTGGCATGTATAGGTTTCTGGCAGACTAAAATGTATATTCTATTAAATCACAGTCATCTCAGATAGTCATTAAGTCTAAGCGAGGGAAGAAAAGGAGCTTTTGTGGAAAAAAAAACCCAAAAACAAACAATTTATTCAATTTCCATTATTTGAGAATGAAAACTAGAAGCATTGTGAGAATCTTATATTTTTGATGCAATCATTTTCAAATAAGAGCACAGGCCCAAGAGAAGAGATACCATGTTATAATAAATAATACAAATATATAGTGGCTACTGAGGGTAGCTCTCAGTGTTACAGCATTTAATCTTCATATTTTAACAGATTGCTGGCAACTAATACATTGACTCATGTATGAGCTTTGTGTAATCCATGTATACAAAGTTCACGTTTTACTAAAACTTACTACAAGTGGCTGAACCCAAAGTTTCTTAGCAATGGTATCTTTCAGAACTGGGACACTTTTTGCCATTATAGTCAGATTTGTTTCTTTTCCTAAATGCCCTAGTAAACTAAATGAATTCTTTTTACAAGTCTTGAACTACATAGGTTGTAGAACAGAGAAGAAATGTTAACTATCAGTGTCTCAATGTGAACAAATCATCCCAAACTTTTAAATACTTCCAAAGAGTAGAGCGAGTAATCAGAACCTATGGTTTTAGCTGGTCATGCAATAGCCTTTAAGACGATTTAAATGGCAGAGGCAGTGTTTTCCAACCCATCCACTTGCTTCCCTCAAACTTAATATTCTCTTTGTAGGGCCAGCAGATGTGGATGATAAATTCAAGTTAGCAAAGGGACGGGGGATGAGGCAGGGGGCGGGGGGGAAGAACATACAAAAATCTTCTAATAAAAGGAGAGGGAGGGATTTGTTATTTGTTATTTGTTATTTTCAGAAGACTGAATCATCGTCACCTGTAGTGTAGGCCACAGTAAAGCTGAAATATTTTTTTCTTCACAACCATCACTTCAATGAGACAATTTTTTGGCTATTTGAAAACTAGCTGAAAACACTGCAGATTTTTAGCACACTTTGAGGAGAAAAAAAAAAAGAAAACACCGCACCTCTTACTCTATATTTAATTAGCTTTTTTCCACATTATTAACAGATATATTTGGTTACGTGTGAATGTTCAACAAATTTCTATCAACGTTCAGTACTCTGAAATTGTATCATAATATTCAAAAAGCAATAATACATTTACAAAGAAAAGATAACACATTCACGAGATCTAAAAAACACAGAAGACAGACACCCTTAGGCACTCGGGTCTCAACAAAGTTGAGGCTAACAGAGGTTACAAAGGAGGTTTGGTGACAGATTGGTTATTCTAAACATTCTGTGGATTCTCCTGACCCTCTCCTCAAGAATCTGCTACGTGGCTCAAAATTGCTGCTAACCTAGCCTCTCACTGTGTCATCAGCAGAGCAAGTCCTCTATCTCTAACAAAAAACAAAGAGGAAAAACCCAAGTACAGCCAAGACCACGCAGGCATGTTATCACTGCCTATAGTCACTAAGCAACAGTTCCACAAATATGCAAACCTAAAAAAGGAAGAATTTTAGCCTATTGGAAGATACACTGTAAACATGAGATAGCCAGGTAACCAAATGACAAACTATTATCTGACAGCCTTGAAAACCTCTCCATGTGAACTGCTTTTAAGCCAACTTGTAATAAATACCATGTGCAGCTAAATTTAAAAAAAAAAAAAAAAATCCTAAGCCAAGTTAAATAGTAACCAACGTTCAAATTTAACCATATACAGTCCACATTAAAATCCAAAATTACAGTTACAAAATATTATATTACTATGAACACTGTCAAATGCTTTGAATAATAGTACACTAAGGAAATAAGTAAAAACACACTTTACCTTGTATCTCATTTTGGGGCATGAATGAATGTAGAAACCCATATAATAAAAACAGAGATCAGGAGCTTTTTCATGAAGTTGCCTAGTAAAAGCAATTTCCCTGCGAAAGGAAAGAAGAGACTAATTACTTTTGAATACAATTCTTACACTCATTTTACTTCTTCATATTGAAATATTTTACAGCTACCTGGCTCTTGACCTATTTAAAAGACTAGACTTCTATCAAATAAAAAATGAAGATAATAAACTCCAAACTAATGCTTAAAAAACCCAAAGATAATAAACTGAAAATTAGTGCTTAAAAAAAAAAAAAAAAAAATCACCAAAATGCAAACCACCATGTTAGGCTTAAAAATATTTTCATTTTTGTGTTTTGTCCTGCCAATTAACTGACTTGAAATTCACACAGAAGTTACTAAGGGCCTCTGTATAACAGGTTTCTTGTTAATATTCCTGTACATTGGAATTCTACAGAAATCTGGCCCAGCTATTGTATACAGATTGGCTAACGTGGCTCAGGAAAACATCAGAGTATTTTTAAAAAACAAGATTCAAGGATAAGCCTCTTGTTTGTTCTCGTATTTGCATTCTAGTAATTTACATGTAAAAACAGCCATCTTTATGCAACAAAAGGTATTTTTCACCCATCTCATGTTTGTTTGTATGATTTTCTCATTTATTCTGAAAGAAATGTGTCAATGGATTCCAAAATAACTTTGCTTTTTATTTTACTGGCACAAGAAAAATAGTGTTATTACAAAGATTCTGCCAGTGTTTCCATTGTAACGCTCATTTTCAGCATTTGTAGTTTGCCGAGGCCATCACAGGTCCATGATAACTCCGTATCAATATATGTCCTTTCCAAGAGGAGAATGTCTAGAAATAAGTTACTCCATATCTGAAAATCCAGGTAAGTACAACAGATCCCAGAAGTGAGATTTATGTACTCCAGAAAATCTACAAACATGCAATTCATATATATAATCTTTAAGACATGGCATAAAGTTAAACAACCTTACTGTTTCATGCAGATTATCCTGGACCTAATTAAACAAATACCTTTCTGCAATTCAAAAAGCTGGAACACTACAGGGGAAAAAAACATTATCTTTGCATTTCAAAATCTCTTAAACACTCTTTCCAATTGGACTACACTGTCTGGTTTAATAAAACAAAAAGACTCAAAGTGAACAGAAAGTGAAGTAAATAGACCATAATGTGATGAGGTAAAAATTGGACTGCAGCAGCAGTCTTACCACAGGCAACAAAGGTTCGTGCAAGCAAATTAGTGCATGTGATACCAAAGCTGGCTTGCTTAGAACTACTGCCAGCGTCTTCACATGTACTACAGTCTCCAGTGAAACGCCCTAGATAAGGACCCTTAACTCAAGTTCTTGCTCTATCTTCCATTTACCTATTTGGCCAACCCCACTCCAGGCAAAGTTTTACTGGATGCTAAAGCATCCTTCTCTTTCCTCTATCCCGGAGTGTGTGCTGTGATCCAGCGCAAGAGAATCCTCCGACTCCACCACTTTGAACCAGGAGCAGCAATCAGGTGTCTCCATAATGCACAACTCACATCTACCTGCATTCATTCCACCTAAATCCCTACAGAAAAGGGACTACAGACTTGCAATTACCTTTCTGTAAAGCTTTCAGTTATGGTACATACCCCTAAAGAGTTATTAATGACTGTTAGCACTTGGCAAGAGTAGTCAGCTATTGAGGAAAACATATCTTCATTTCATCAACACAAAATTCAGACTTAGTATTTCAGTGCTACATAACCCAATTCCAAAAGAAGTTCAAGTACTTGTTGTCTTACAAAATAATGAATACTATGCTTGTCTAGTGTTCATGATTTTAGGTAGTAGGGGGAAGGTTTAACTTTTTCCTGCAAATAAGAATAAGAATCACTCAACATTTCTTGATGATTTTTTTTTCCTTTGGTAAGACTGGTATTTCACAAGTAGCTGCTTCTCCCCTCATTCTTTACTTACATGCCTACATATTTCAAATGATCTTCAAATCCCATCCTGCTGCTGCTACAACTCAGCAGCAAAAATTCTCCAAGTCGCATGAAGTGGAAGTGACAGCATTGCAATGCAGTTTAACCTCCTCGGAGTAAAATTGGCAACAGCTTTGAAGGTATCAGATTCCTTTGCAACTTCCTAAATCCTCCCTACCTCTCAAGGCTTTTTTCCCCTTTTTGAAAGAAGGCGGCTCCCTCTAAAACTGTTGGGAACTCATTTTTATTGCCTTAAATGCTGGAGAATTTATAAGCTGCTTTTTCACTAGTTGAGCCACACATGCACGTTGCGCCGACAAAGTTTTAAATTTATTATGTAGAAAATTTAAAATCATTTCAAGAATTCATAAGCATGGATTATGTCAGTCTATTATTACATAAAGTAATGTGATATGTACAAATACTAAAACAACAACTCTTCGGAGGACTTAGTATTTTATGTTAGATGCTCACCTTGCATGGAAAAAATAATAATGTCTTATTTCAAGTATCTAGCATATGTAATAAAACACTGCTAAAAATTTAGACCACTAATAGACAGAAAGATCAATTCTAAATCATAGGAGTTCCAACATTTTTTCTACATTTGTTAATTCTGCTTAATTTTATAAAATCGCCAGTGCCACTGAATGCCTCAGAAAAATGACAATTCAGACTCTTTAGACACAGACCACTGGAGATGCTACAGCAACAGCTACATTAATGCTCATGATGACTTGACTTTGAAGCTAGCCCTGACTTGTGCTGCAACTGGACCGGATGACATCCAGAGGTCCCTCCTGACCTAAACTCTATGATTCTACAGTTTCTCCTTCATAAAGGACCATTCTAGAGCAAGGTGGAGAGAGCCAACAGGAAGGCAACGTCATCAGTTCTTATTAAAGGCAACATACTTGGAAAAATTGCACTTTAGGACTTAACTGATCTAAGACCTTACCAGAGAGTGGGAGGAGGTCCTGCTCTCTCCCGCCCTAGCCATTCTCATCTGCACGTTGTGGCTCCATCACAACTCTTGCACTAGCTCTGGTGTTAACACGTTCTTCGCTGAGCCAACTCAGCTCACTAACCAGGCTGCTAAAGCAAACAGTCTTCTGCTCAGTAAATTAAACTGGCTAAATATATGGTTGCTAGAAGCCCGACATATAGCAGAGATGGAAAGAAGTGATTGCAGCACCTCATTTCAGCAGCAATAAACCATTAGACTGATGTCAGCAACTTAACAGTGAACTTTGTGGGAAAAACTCTTTGACATATGCATTTGAACAACTCAACGTAAAGATTATTCAGAAATCACAAAATTCACCACTGCAAGGAGAGGAATACACCCATAAGGAGAATTAAAAAAAAAATTCTTAGGAAATCAAAAGATCCTAATCAAAATCTAAAGAAATTACGAGTGATTAGACTTCTGAGAGATTAAATTGTACGTGGTTTATTAGTTGTCACAAAAGTATATGAAGTAACTGTGATATGAAGAGGTTTCTAAAAATAGTGTTTGTGCTTTACATATTTCAATAGTCGTGTCACATTTACCCACCCCGGGTAGGTAACACTAAACAACAGCTAAGAAACTCCACCTATAGAGAAGATGCCTCTCAACAGGATGCCCTGGAGAAAGAAGAAAGCTGGATCTCACAATTCTAGCACTTCTTTCATACCTGAATAAGTGTAGTGCAAACCCCACAGGTAAAGACTTTTGCTAGAACTATTCAGACCTAGGAAAGCTTGAAAATTGATATATCTGGCATGAGGTTCAGACCCAGTTGCTTCCTGAGAATCTCCTGGGAAACACCACATGTCTGTGACCAGCTTACTTCATGCAAACAGAGAAGTAAAAAAGGTAAGGAAAAAACTAAGATGCACAAATATTTCCACTTGTTTAGTGTTTTTTCCGTATAATAATAATGGAATCATAAAACTGCTTATGGAAGAAAAATGGTAACTTGGAATTTAGCATGCAAGTCTTATTCACAGTGAAAAGCATTACTCACTATTCCTACTGTTTTGCAAGACTAGGTTGATAGTTAATTTAAAGCTTTAAAATTCATAGGATTACTCTCTCCACCAGGCTTTCTAAAGACAAAGATAATGAGATTAACATATCTGAAAAATATACTTAGTGCTAGTACAGCAGGAGACTACTAATTCAGAAGACAACGGTTTTTAGGTACTCTATTATTTATGATCTCGATGTGCATAAAACTATAAAAGTGATTAATTTCATTTGGTGACTGGGCTAAGAAAAAGGTCAAAAGAAAAAGTATTTCTATTCAAACAAAAAGGGGCTTTTCTTGCTGAAACCAAGCAATACTAAATTATTTTCAGGGCAATAAAAAGTAGGTATTTCATTTCTGAGTGTTTTTTTAATCTTTAAAAGTATTTAGCCAACTAGAAAGATACATCCCTATTCAAGGACGACAACTAAAAATTTATTTTGAATGCAACCAACCATACAGAATTAAAAAAAAAAAAACAAACCCACAAATACTTTGCTAGAGATAGTGTTACCAGTATATGTTTAGACTGGAAATAAAAGCTCAAGTTTAGGAACAAGTATCAATTCTTACTATTATGTCTCATCAGATAACAAAAATGTCCTCTTACCGTAATGCAGAGTAGACTCCCAAAGATAAGAAAGAATAGTCTGGGTCATAGTACAGATAGACGGAGGACACGCAGTAGGGCAGGATATCAATTACACCGACAGCAATTATCTTCCCATCCAGCCAATACTGCTGGTGGAAAGAACCATAGCCACATTCTGGTCCAGTTGGTGCATTCTCTGCCTAAGCAAAAAAAAAAAAAAAAAGAGATGTAATTGTCAGACAGGCAGACTTTCAGCACAACAACATTTTTAGAAAGAATTTTAAGACAAAAGCAAATACTGTGAGAAATTATTCCTGCTATCCATCTTTAGAAAAAGGAAAAAAGGAATTTGAGAATTAGGGAAAACGGTGTTAGTTCAATTACATCATTTCTGAACTTCATTGTACTCATTATCAGTAACCTCTACATATCACCCATGCCAAACACAGATCTGCGAACAGCCTCTGCCATCTAGCATTTATAGTACTGAAATGATAGAACAACAATGTGATTCATCAAGTTATTAATGCATTATTACGTGCAAACAAATTCTGCAGATATTCTTTTTTTTTTTTTTCCTTCATTGTTTGGCCTTTAATTTGACCTACTTGCTCTTCAACAGGAGACAAAGCCCAAAGGCAGAAAGGTGAAATGCAGACATTACATTACACTATGCTGGCGCTTCCGAAGCTGGCTCAACTGCCCAGTTCCTCCAACCCTTTGTGTCACGGCAGTGACCCTACTGTTTCTCTCCCCCATGTCCTCAAGTACTGGAAGCACTTTGGCCACAGAAATTCAGTTTCTCAGAGTGGCCATTAAAGTTGCTTGAGAAAAGCATATAAAAAGAACTGAACACCTCACTCTCTACGTGAGGTTTACTCTTTAGAAGGTTTACTCTTTATGACCAATGAAACAACTTTTATCGAAGAACTTGAAACTCTCTGCCACAACAGAAACTGTAGAGCTGCTTCTTTGTCAGGCCACATCAGAGTATCTTCTGCAAAAACACTAAGGAACTCGCTATTCTTGGGCACTTGGATGTGCAGTGAAGTATGCCTCCGGATGGGGTAAAGCACCTAGAGCCAGAAACTGGTGCTTCAAATTAAGAAGAAAATGATCTCCTAATTTAAACTGCATTACACAACCAACTTTGGCATGCCATTTTCTCCCACGTCAGGTTTACTTTAATCCTGAATTCCACTGTGCTCAACTTAATTACCCATCTAGTCATGTTTTTCACTGCATTGCCAGATCTTCAGAAAGCTGCTTCTCACTCAATAAATCTGACAATATTGCCTACTATTACCAACTGCTTTGCATTATAACAACAGAAGGTGGGTTTACTCAAGTATTTTGATACAGTAGCACAGACTGAAGAGATGATGGGCAGTAGAAGTTATTCTAATTGGTACCACATGTGTCAAAAGAAATCAATCACGTGAACAAAAATCATTTCAACTGACTTACCCAACTAATAAGTCCCAAAGTAAAGGCCATATAATAAAATGTTTGCATTTTGATATGGTTACATAGCATAAAACTAGATACGGAGTTACAGATACTGTAAAAGTGAAACTATCAAACATTTGAGAGCTCAGTCTGCAGTATACGAGGATATTAGACTCGGATACTAGTATATTAAACTGGGTTTCTTCTCATTCAGGTAAAGCCTACTTATTCAACAGTTACGGTTTCATACAATATCCTCAACTTTTCAGTAGAGGCAAATGAAATCCCATGGTCAATAGTAAAACTTTTAAGCTGGGACACAGTAAAGTAAGAGATTTTCCTGAAGGATTTCTCAGCACAGGTTAAGTTCTCCTCTCAGCTACCAGCCAGTGACAGAAAAAATGAAACACAGACTTGCTTAAATAAGTTTCAGTTAAAACAGATTTTCTTTCTTTGTCAAAAACTCATCATATAGGATTTAATGAATGTTACAAAAAGATAGTCTAAGCCAACATGGAAAAGATTTTCACTCAAAGCGAAGTCTTTCTGAAGTTAAATGACTGCTGTGTCTGTGTGTGACCCCCAACCTCCGAATGGCATCACATGGGTTCATTCAGCCACCAGACCTCTGCAAGCTGAAGTATTAGCATCAGTTAAAAACTTCTAGTAAAGTATAAACTACAGTTATTTCACTAATGCAATTACAATGAAATATCATGAGCATAAAAGAGGCTGTGTTCTGCAACAAACATAATAAGTACAGCACTGACTTCAGGCAAAATGTTCAGGGATTTCCATTACATTAAGTAAATAACATTTTTAAAAGAGTAACGTTTTCCTCCTCCTTGAAAAGTTTTCATACAATGTAATCCTTTGTAATGCTTGCAGGTATTATATTTTCTCCAATTTCTCAACGAATACTTGGCTCCTTTAACCTAATTTCTCATGTACCATCCAGGCAATTTGACATGAAGCAGGTCTAGAATATTAAACGTTTCCCTGAAGCAGGTTATACCATTTCTCGCTATTCCCATGTCCACCTGGGACCGTGTTTGTCAAAGGTGATGTAAAATATATCAGTGACATCAGGTGAGCAAGTCCCACCAGAGAGAACTTACCTTATCTACCCAAAATAATACACGTCAGCCCTGGAATCAATCCAGGGGGACCAACTTATTTAAAATTAATAAGTTATACTCAAACTTCAGTACAATGAATTATTGTAATCTGATGATATTGAAACAATCAAAAAAAGAACTAAATTAAACCAAATAATTTTCTCTTTAATGTTTAGACCATAAAGCAGAGAAAAATACAATATATTCCATCACACATTAATTCTACCTGTCTTCATATTCTACTAGCTTATGATTCTGTGAACACATTTGATTGCTCATCTTTTATAACGCATTATTAAAATTTAAATATTTAATACCAACCGGTATTACATATTGCCTCAATTAGTACACCTCAATGTAATAACTGCTTAAAATTAAACCTCAGTAATGGCGAGAGCACTCAATTTTCTTCAAAGCACACTGGTCTTTCGCTTTACTTTTAAGAGATGTTTTACTACTTTATTATTATTAATATTATTATGGAAATTGCATTTGTTAACCCTCACGCCTGACCAGTGTGCAACTGCAGGAGGCACACCTTCCAAAAATGGGTCCTGACCATACTAACTGCATGATTATTTTTTCTCTGGAAGGTTTGATGACATTTCCTATTTTGAACTTTTCCATTTTACCCTCTGCTGTGGATGGAGGGAGGAGGAAGATATGAAATCCATGCTATCCCTTACACAAAGAAAAAAAATAGCCAGGAAACCCTTGACTTCTACACTCTAGTGGAAATTATTTGCCAAAGAAGTGAAGTGATTAATTCCAGCAGCTCCTTTCCCAAAGGCACACACACACACAAAACCTACCATATGGCAGATTTCAATCTCTTGGTTAGCAACATTTTTCCTTTTCACTACTATGTCCTCCTTTCATTAGGGATTAGTGGAGATGCTGTGAAAGCAGCCTACAAATATAGGCTTTGCCAGCAGAGAGGTAGGACTGCATGTTTTCATTAAAAAAAACAAGCAAAGCACCCTCGCAGCAAAAAAGGCCAACAGCATCCTGGGCTGCACCAGGCAGAGCACTGCCAGCGGGTCGAGGGAGGTGAGCCTTCCTCTCTGCTCAGCACTGGTGAGGCTGCATCAGCAGCGCTGGGTCCAGTGCTGGGCTCCCCAGTACATGAAAAATAAGGACTTACTGGGACGAGTCCATAAGGGGCATAAAGATGTTTAAGGGGCGTGAGCATCTGAGGTATAAGGAGAGCTTGAGAAAGCTGGGACTCTTCAGCCTCAAGAACAGATGACGTGGGGGAGAGGTTTTATCAGTATATAGAATATACCTGATGGGAGGGAATGAAGATAAGGGAGCCAGATTCTTCTCAGTAGCTGCCACTGACAGGATAAGAAGCAATGCATCCAGATTAAAACACATGAAATTCAACCCGAACAAAAGGAAACAGGTTTTAACTGAGAAGGTAGTCCAACAATGGCACAGGCTGGCCAGAGAGCCTGTGGAGTCTCCATCCTTGGGAATATTCAAAACCCACGGTCCTGGACAACTTGCTCTAGATGGCCCTGCTCAAGCAGAGCAGTTGGACTAAGTGATCTCAAGAGGTCCCTTCCAACCTGAACAATTCTGCAATTCTGTATCAAAACAAAGTAAATCAATGCACTGCATCAAAATGGAAGACACTGTCTACAGAGCTAATTTCTCGACCTTATTGGAAAAGTATAGTATTTGAGCTATACTGTCAATATTTAATCAGGACAGTGATAGTAAGCTTAAAATGCTAAAAAGATTAGGGAAGCTGTGAAGGTACAAGGGACTTCAATAGCAAGAGACTTTGAGTATCACCATATAGACATCATGGTGATGTCTACACCACTGTAAGGGAAAAAAAAAAGCAATTTGCCAAGATCTCTAAATGAAATGAGTTTTGATTTCGTCCTGAGCAGTACATCAAATGTGACTAAAATACGACATTCTATGGAAGGTGATCCTGGGAATTACAGACCTGTAACCATATCATTTGTTATTACATCCTAAAAATTAACACCTATCAATAAACAAAATAAAGTGGAGCAGGAGCTGATATGCTTTTCATAGAGCAACAATCTAGATTCACAAACATCTTTCAATTCTTTAGGATTCAACAGCATCTCAATACAGATAAAAGCAAACAAAGTGAGAACAAATGATCATTTACATAATGGAAAGCAGCTCACTTTCCATCGTGCTGGATCTCTTCTGTTCTCCATACTGGTATGTGAATCACTGAAGACTGAACAAAGTTGCCGCAAACTGAGCTGATAATTTAAAAGTATTCAGGATGTTAAACAAAAGCTGAGTGTAAACAACTACAGAAAGATCCCATAATGCCAAGTAATTAAAAAGGCAGAGGAAATATCAAATGTTCATAAATGCACAGAACATAAATGCATGGGGGAAAAAAATATAGCTATATTGCTATATATGCATCTAAAACAATTCACTTAAAAAGATGCTTTTAAGAGCAGTTTTATGAAATCATGGATTTAATGCTTAGCATCAGTCAAATTGGAAAAAGACTAAAGAGTAATTAGAGAAGGATTTGAAAACAAAACAAAACAAAAAATCATCATTCGACTGCGTAATGCCATGGCGCATCTGAGTACTGAGGCTCGTTCCAACTGCTGTACCAAGACGACACCGAACGGCTCGGGAAGCACAAACGCAGAGATGGCTATTAATGATGCCGACACAACCACTGGCCCAGAACACCCCCCTAATTCCCTGAGCACCAAAACCCAGGAATCTACCCGGAGCAGTTCAGATTTCCCCTGTGCCCTTCTTCCATAAACACTCTCACTTTGACAGCAATGTGGTACCAGGCCGCACCAGTTTTTGGTTAAGACTCCTCCATGCAGTCCTCCTATGCTGAACCATTATAACCGTACCTCTCCAAACAAGGTAGTACTTGCACACGTGACGTGGTAAATGGCAAATGTTTCAATGTAGCTTCTAAGACGAAAGGATGAATAAAAAACCCAGACAGTTCTCTCTACATTATCCTGCTTACTGCTAGAAAATTGCCTAGTTTTCTGCTACTACAGAGTGTATCATTTTTTAAACTATTCATATTTTGTGCCAGAGCCCAAAGCCAAAACAAACTAAACAGAATAATCAAATGAGGAAATAAAAGAGACAGGAAGAGCTTGGGTGTTCATACTATTTGCAGCTAATAACAATATTAAAAATTGAAAAAATTACAAATTGAAATCATGTAAGGTTTAAATTTGATTTTAAATTATTTTTGTTCAAAAGAGTAAACAGACTACATACTACTAGATTTGCTTGTGGCAACTCTTTCAGAATAAAGAATTCCAAGAATCCCTAGGCCTCTGATATACAACCCCTTTTATTTAACTTCATCTAATTGAAGACATCTGTAGTGGTGCCACACAAAATTTAATTCAAGCTTCGAAATGTCAATAAAAAGTGTCTGTAAGAAACAATACTGGTATAAACCTGGCAGGGAAGTGTGCATCAACATCTACGTAGCCATACAAAATTAAGAATATAATGGCAGTCTGCTGCCCAAGTTGATGAGGTGATAAAAGCCCTTTTCCTATAAAGTCTAATGAGCTCTATTACTCTTCAGCTTTCAGGAATGTAAAGGCCAGTGGACTCAGCAGAGAGCAGCAACAAACTCTCCACACATGGATTCATTCAAACTGCGACATATCAAATTACTAGGATAATTACTATAACCTGACAATTTCATTATAGTCATGCGGTACTTAACTCTTTAAGACTAACAGGAAAGACAGTGCAGCAGTTTGCTTACTTGAAATGAAGCAAAAGCATCTCTCCTAAACTTTTAACTCAGATGGTAGTCAAATACCAGTTCAGCAAGTTATTTAGTAATACATTTTTTTCTTTCATAGAAACAAATCAAGAACAGAAAAGACACAGCACTTTCTGCTACTGTTTCTTAATGCAGTGATATGAAATTCAGTGGTAGCTTATTATCCAGCAAAGGAGTCCTCAGACTCCTTTGAATACACAGGTCTACCTTCCTTACCAGTCAGTGATGATGCAAATATTGTGACACCCATCTCTACCACCTATACCAGAACGGTTTGCTGTCTACAGAGAGTGAAGAGGAAAGAATACATTCATTTCAAAACTTGCATCTAGAACAAATACCTACCTCCAGAGGAGAATCACAGAGGAATCGTGTGAACTGCATCGAGGTAGATTAATCAGAAATATGTGCCCAGGAAGACAGTCCAAACATGCAAAGCAGAAAAACATGAAAAATATTAGCAATACTTCAGGATACATTAACAGTCAGACAAATACACTCTTTCAAAACCATATAATTGAAAAACACCATCAGATTTTAAGAATTAAAACCAAATTTCCACAAACCATCTCCCACTTTCTATTTTGTTTAGAAGTACAAATAGATATAATAATTAACCATCCAAAGTACTTCCTTTCTATAAAATAGAAGAAGATGTTTTAAAAATGCGATATGAGAGAATTATCACCTCGTAATAGAGGTCTGTTTCTGGTGTCTTTAATTCTAAATTACACATTACCCTTCTCTGTGACTGCCTGCAACAGGGAGTCTTTTCCCATTGTTCCATTGGTACTTGCCCCATCACTAAAGCAAGAGGGCTAGGGCCCTCATATCTCTTACTATAAATTGATCAAGTCCATTTACATTCACAATCATAAGCAAACCTGGTTTAAGTCTAAATAAGAGGAAGAAGGAAGAAGGAAGAAAAAAAAAATCAACTTCCTGAAAGTGCAAGCATTTTCAAAACTCAATTCTTTACTCAATACAAAATGATGTGCTGCAGATAATCAATCAAAAAGGCAAGGTTTTAACAATCTGGAGCTTGTTCAAGATTCTAAGAGTAATAAAATATAATAGTTATTTATTTACCATCATTTACTTACTTGATAGGAATACTTCCTTATTGGTGGATTCCACATTAAATATGTTACAAAGTTCTGATATGTATGTAACCCCAAAACACTCCTTTGTTAAAAACCTAGTATGTGTTACACAGTTTAATTCCCCCTCTTGTAATAGCTGGATGATTTAATAAGTCAGCAGTTCACAAAATGCAAAACAATAGTAAATAGGAATTTCTAATTAAAAGTTTGACAAAAAGAATATATATAGACACCTACAAAAACCTGACTGTTGTCAAGATTTTGTTGTCAAGAATTCTATGAATCTCTGAGATTAATTAAAGAAGATTATTCTATTTAAAGGGGAATACAAAAAATGGGGTGATTACTTGTTTTTCCCCTGGGAAGGGGAGGAGAGGAAGGAGGGCCACAATAAAAAGTGCCAATACTGTAATTGCTGACTTAGGACAGAGTTTCATATACAGCCTAAGTAATTAAAACTTTCTCTTTTCTTCAGAAGGTGCTAGAAAGGAGATTTTAGAAATAAAACCACAGCCTCTGGTAGATTATCAATCTGCAAACATTAACTGGACCATTCTCATTGTAGCTCAAAGTGAACACAACCATGACCTTCTCTAAGACTGCCTCTCTAAGAAAGTGCATCTGACGATGCTAAAAGAATCAAGACTTTGCAGAAGTCGTATTTCAGAGTTTTTCTCCCCTCAAACATATAGCAGTAGGTGATCTATGGATGAATGGTAAATCTTTGGATGCAGACTTTACGGAAGAACACTAGATTTCTGTAAGATGCTGGTGAAGACAGGGGATTGTGCATTTCCCATAACTAACCATTTCAGATCTAGTCACCACCACTAAATTACTCAGAGTCTGGAAAAATGAATAACTGCAATATCCTAATTAAATTCTAGAATTTTTATTGATTTGGTGGATAGGGAGAGTGAACAAGAAAAAAAAATCCCATAATACTTAAAAAGAAAAAAAAAAGTAATTCAAAATTTGAATTACTGAGTTATGTTCCCATAGAAGGACAGCGTTACAAATTCCTACACTGCAAGCGCATCAGTCCTTACAGCCAGTGATTTTAGAATGTGCAGGCTTCAGAAAAAATAAAACATGTGTTATTAATTTTCATGTCAGAAGACCCCCAATAGTTCTTAATCTGTAGCTTTAGCTTTATAGTGCAAGTTAAACCCTATGGGTGAGAAAACTGAGCCAACAACACTTTTCAAATAGTTTTATCCATTCTCCAGGCTCTGCTTTACAATCCCTTGGCTTTGGGGGTAAGGGAGGACTTTTTAAGTGTACCTGAGCACAACTGCAGCTTGCTAGGGAGTATATACTGTTACATCTATACTGCTGGCAAGAAAAAAAATTCTTAACTCCATTTGAATTTGTATCACAATCTTATGGGAAAAAAAAAAAACATTGCAAGTCTTGCTACACATTATTTCACCCGTTGATCCTTGCTAAAGTTCTCAGGTTAGACAATTTTCTTAATCAAGTCCTAGAAAACTTCAGAAGACTGTGAGTCTTCTCTAGAAGTCAATTAAGAAACAATTACCCAAAACCAAAAAGTTTTTTTACTGTGGGTTTGTTGTTGTTTTTTGGGTTTTGGTTTCTTTTTTTTTTTAAGGAAGAATTTCATTGACACATAGAGCTGGAGAATTTAATAAATGTTTTAGGTCCACTGACCTCTGCTGTTATCTTCTCAACCCTTACTTACTCTCCTCTCGCACCCCGAAATCCACAGCACTTTCATCATAACCCAGGAATATACCTAGTCTGTACATTTATTTAAATTGAACTAAAAGTAAGATTCAGTTTCTAAATTAACAAAAACTCATCTAATACTGCAAGATTATTATGAACACAATTCAAAAGTGATTCAACAAACCATGAAAGAAATACAGTCAAAAGCTGGTGCTGCATATAAAATAACTCAATCTGTCACACAAGCACAATTAAAATTCCTTTCACAAAGTCATGCTTTTCTAATTTTAATTTCAAACTGAATTACATAAACTTTAGTCTTTTAAAAACGATATAATATATATATGAAATCCATAACATTCTTACATTGGTGCAAACTAATTTCAATTGCCAGAAAGAAACAACAGGAAATAAGTTCAAACATAATTAATAACACTAAGAGAGGAACACATCACTAAGAATTAAATCAAAGGGGGAAAAAAGGCAGAAAAATAAAAGGAAGGTTTAATTCAACCCAAAACTATTTGCTTGAGTAAAATCACATGCACAGCTTTAACATGCTGTAATAAAATTAGAATGTTAACACCTGCTTCCTTTTACAAGTGGGGGAAGACATTCAGATGCTTTGGATGCTAAACCGGAACGGGTTTTACCCCATAGCTCAGTAACTCTGAAAGTGAGGGTTACTGATGTCATACAATGACATCATAGCCTTCTCAGGAAAAGACAGCTTTGAACTGTCATCACTGGCAACTGTAGAATTATCTGAGATCTTCAGTGCAAAGGTATCACAGAAAGGCATTCATTTATAGTTTTCCCTTTCACAGTATTAGAGTTTGCTCATATTTGAATTCACTGTCAAGGAAAACTAAGTTTTTCCTTTTTCTTTGAGTAAAGGAGGGGTGAGGAATGGATATGGGATTTGGGGCTTTTTTTTTTTTTTAAATCTAACCTCTGAATGGGGTTCAAATAAACCAAGGTGTTGGTTGGTTTTTGCTTTTGTTTTTCATACAGATGCCATGCTCATAATAAAATAACAAATACTGTTATGAGTTTCCATACAGAAGACAAGTCCTGCAACCTACAGTTCCAGTATATCACCTTCACATGTATCAAGCAAGTTTATTCTCTCTTCCCTCCTCTGTTTCAAAGACCAGCATAACGAATGCTTCCCCATCTTCGGAACTAAAAGTGGCCAAATGAATCTTGGTGTACCCACTACACAAAAAGGTGGCATTCTTTCTAGAGGGCTCCTGGCATCTTCCCCATGTATTTATTTTATAAAGAGTTTTTTCTCCTCTAGTAGGGCAATCGTTAGGTATCTTACATATGCAGGGAAACGAAGAGCTAGGATCCTTGTAGAGACGAGAGAGGTTTCTTGGGTTTTGCTTCTCTAGAAGCTCCTTTCCAGGTCAAACTCTTTTCCTGCTTTATCCAGCTCCTCTTGGCTTCATGCAAACCCTGCATGACTGTGCAGGACAGCCTGCCACCACCAAAGAAAGGAGCGATGTCCCCCTTTTGAGCTCTATCACTTTCAAGACATTGGCAGTTTTTACAGGTTCAGAAGAAACAGGTTTTTGCTCTCAAACATTAACTCTTCCTTGTTCACCAACAAGAACTGTGTCTAAGGCAGTTTACTTTTTAAAGAACTTGGTCTGTAGTCCTAAGCACACGTTGTCCTAGGAAATGTGTTAGGATTTATTTTGTGCATTGGGCTGCCATATTTTAATTGAAATAATCTCTCTAGCCAAAACAGACTAGAATCAATATTAACCATAAAGTTGTGGAGTGAAAAAAGTAAAAAATAACTTTCAAGTAAGGCTAGAAGAAGGATTAAATGACCCATCCCCAAAAAAGCCCAATAAAAAGAAACCATCTAGGAAAACAGATTGAACTTAAGCTGGAAAATTAAGAAAATCCTGTAACTTTCTGTAAAAATCGGGAAAATGGGGCAAAATGTAGCATGTTTGCACGGAAAGATGGTGCCCAACTATCCTGCTATCCTTGAAGTGGGCAATATACTACAGCTAAGTTAGCAGAGGAACCAAAGGTTTAGTCTGGGGCTGGCTCTATTTAGCATTTTCAACAGTGAGTTATAAAAGTATAGGAATGCTAACAAAGTACAGTTTCAGAGATATCCACAGACCCAAAAATGAAAAAAAGCCTTCAAAACATAGTACATTAGGAAAGAGAGGATTTAAAGTTTAAATGCATGTCTCAAATGTAGTTTTCAGTACAAGAGTCGGACTAATGAAATAGAAATAAATTGCTTATAGGACAGAATGTACATTTCAGAATTACAATTTCAATTCCCTTATGGAGTGACAAAAGTCACTGGGACTTTGTCTGCTCAGAAGAAACTTACCCTCACAATATATATAATAGAGATCTTTCGGTCTTACAGTAAAGGTTTGGTTTTTTTTATTTTATATGGATTTACATAGAAAACAGTGTCAAAATCAGGAAAAACATTGTAAAATGTTATGCAAAAAGGATCTGAACTGAAATGATATTACTATGGACAAGTCGGTTAATCGTCTGGACACCTAAATTCTTGGCTTCCTGTAGGCATTTCAAGACTAAAATCCATGAATCCACAGCACTACAGTCACGAGGGCCACACAAGCGAACAGAAGGAATTGGGCTGATACAGGAGTACTAGTTGTGAGTGTTTAAGTCAGTGTTATCAGAGATCTGAAACACAAGGTCATTGCAGCGAGACGTTCTGCTGCAGCAGCCGACCACAGAGAGCCAACCATGAGATTAGCGCTGCCATCAACCAAAATGATAAAGGAGCTAATTCAGGAGCATTGTAGAAACGTATGACTGCCGAGGAAAGCTACAGAGGCTAAAAATAACCACAAAGGCTATTGATTTTTTAAGCATTCTCTCACTAGAAAATAAAAAAAGAAAGAGGAAACTGGGTTAAAGAGACCTAAAAGTTTGCAACTGGCTGCTGATAGCAGCTTTCAAACTGATCGGAACGTACTCCTTGGCATTTCCCAGACTACTCACTCCGTGTTCTATATTAGTTCAAGTGGATTTCTGGGAGGCAATTAAAAAAAACTGGGAAAGAAAAAAAAAAAACACTATACCTATTTCAGTAATTTTTTGCACCTTTTCAAACAGTCTATCTTTTGTGTGTTGTGAAATTCTTTTCTTCCAAGACAAATATTTAGTTAAGCACAAAGCAAAGAGAGTGAGTGTCCAGCTAGCTTTGCAGAGGGAGCAGAGACACATACTATTTTTTCTACAAGTTTGTCATTATAAAACACTCATGAAAAGTTAAATAAAACATTTGCTTCAGAAGGTCTAAACAGCAATAAACTGTTCACTCTTGCTCTTTCTGGAAACTACTGTAGAATTTTAATGATCTTTTATGGAAATGTTTTTTAACTTGTGTAGCTGCCACATAGCTTGTTTCAGTTACACTTCAGATGTGTTTCTTAAAGACAAAGACTACTGTAAAAAGACTTAAAGCCTAAAAATCACATTAATGGACCAGGTGTATTGTATCAGTGTTTTAAACCACCCAGATCAATCATTATGTTCACTACAGAAGAGGCAGAATGAAAAAAAAATGCTTAATTTCAAATTTTTACATGACAATATGTTACATGTAAAACTCAGTTTGGAATGATAGGCACTAATTTTTTTTAGCACAATAACTGAATACAGCTAAAGAACTAAACTAGCTGAGAGCTTTTAGAGATATATGTGTGTGCCTGTGTGTCTAAAATATGCAAACAGCTTCTATAATTGGCTTCAAAAAACATTTTAAAAAAAAGACAACATTGGGTTAGAAATGCAATGCCTCTGGTGAGATGCCACTTCATTAAGAAGAACTGCTAAATATATCCCCTGCTCTATCCAAATCAGCCATTGATTACATCACTGGGATCAAAACATTTCCTTCGTGGGATGAAAGGGCCAAGATGAAATGTTTTCACTGTATTCACTTCATTTAAAATCTTTGCCTCCAGAGCTACAGAGTTCCACATCTGTACCTATCATTTAAATACCAAGAAATTCATTCTGACACTTCATATAAAACACAAAAGACATGCAGGTGGCAAAATGTTCGGAAACATTTACATATCTATTTCCACATACTTTGTTAATCATCCTGAAGCTGGGGCAGAATTGGATCATAGCATCTTCCAGGTTATTTGCATTCTGCAAAGGCCCCCTGCATTTCTTACGCAGAAACATAGGCATTTTTGTTGAGCAAGAGTTAAAACGGTTGCAGATATGGATTGCTCTTAGCAAAGCAGAAGATAAGCCAGATCTATTACTAAGCTTCCTTAAATCCAATGTTCTCATCTGAAGAGCCAGCCTATGCCCTCAGATCTAGTTCCTGTTTCTATCTCGTTTCTTTCCATCATGTTTCTACCTTGTTTTCAGATTTTTGTACTGCAATTCTACAAAGCTAAAGCATAAAATACTATCTGATCACTCTCATAGTCTTGTCTGCTTCTTGAGGTAAAACCAGAATAACAGACAGCAGTCCCTCTGTAGAGGAAGCTACCTCCATTAGCACTTGATTCAATTATCAAAATGTTTCTGCCTCTTGGGGTTATACAAGACACATAAAAAGTTCACCCTTCTGTCTTATTCTCAGATCATCCTTCTATACACTAATCTACACATTTTCTCCCAGAAATATAACCAAATGCTATTAAAAGTTACTCCATTAAAAAAAAAACCACGTTCCAAACCCATATTTCTCCATTTCTCCATGTGTGAATTATTATGCCAAAGCTATAATATGATTTATTACATTTCTTATGACAAATGAAGAAAAAAAAGGTGGTCAAACCTCCATTCACAGTTTGCTTCCATAATTATGGTACTCTTGATCTGCTGATCAGCTCTATAATTTGTATTCCCACTGATATTTCACTGACAATACAGGGAAGCAACACCTGTTCAGTGAAAGGATGCTCTGCCTAATTATCTCCTCTCTGTTCATTATAGAAGTCTCCCTTTTTTAGTTTTTCTAAACTTTCATTTCAATTTTTTTCATTATAGCTTGACTCGTTTCACAAAATAAAAATAGCCACTACCCAAGCAGAAAAAAATGATCTTCATACTAAACATGATGATAGTCTTCCACTACTTTAGAAAAAAAAACAAAAAAAAAAAAAAAAAAGAAACAAAAAAAAACCTGCAACAAACCAACAAAAAAGAAAGCAAACAAAAAAACAAAAAAAAAAAAAAAAACACAAACAAAAAAGTTAGTGAATAACAGCTCTATTATAGTGGAAATGGTACATTGCAACTACCATCTTGGACCTGAGATAAAGGTCCATATACAGTACTACCATAAGTGGCCAGAAGAAATGCACAGAATGTGACAAACACTAAAACAGACTCTTCCCTTGCACATTTTCATGGCTTCCAAAAATGAGCAGTTCAGGGACTTGGCTGATTCAAGAGTGGCCTTGGATAAACTTCTCCAACAGGCAGTGATACACCTATTTTTCATAATTGTATCTTACCTCATTCAGAAGCTATTTATACTTTACCACTTAATAATCTGTTGAGGTTCCCCCTAATTCTTCTGATTTTTTCCACCAACTCTTTTGAAGATAAGAGTACATAGATTACTAAACCAGTGGATGACACTGCATTTACATAGCAGCTTAATAAGTTTTTGTGTTCCCACAGAGAAAACCTGAAAAAATCAGTTCTTCCACAGCACTATTTAAGAGCACGTATTATGAAGCAACCTTTAATTAGAAAATCATTTGCTATGTTTTTCCTCAGGACACCAATTCAATTCAATAAAAACATGCTGACACAAATATTCTTACGTGCCAACAACTTTGCGTAACATCAGTACTTGAGTGCACTCTGAAGCACAGAGAACCAGGTCAGTTTTGAAGTTGAAACCCTGTAGCAACTGACCAAAGGTTTTTGAAGAGGGTTGAGAAGATTTCCAAGGGAAGTTCAAGTTATGCCAGACAAACTAAAAGAAAAGGGGATGATCAAGAGTTTAAAAACGTATGCAGAAAATAGTTGTAGCTTTTATGCCAAGATAAAAACAGATAGAAAAAATTTTCACTTGCAAGCTAAACTGATTTTAATTCCAGGAGCAAGGAGATACTCAAAACTGTCCCTAGAATATGAACTTCTTTGGCAGATAGCAAACATACTTCTGCCTTACCAAATCCTCTACATGCCAATGAGAGCAGTACTGAAGATTGTGTTGACGCTTCCATAGAAAAGGCAAGTTTCACCACTGCAGGGGTAACACTAGCTCCAGGACTTGGAAAAAGTTTATTCCACTATGAAATTTCTACCCTGCTTTTTATTAGAACAAACAGAAGTCACTGCCTCAACCAGGAATCAGTACTGCATCCCCAAAATGCATCACGGGACTCTCCCCAGCAAAATCTCACACTAAATTCTTTTTAATGAACCCCCACTATTGTTAGCGCTCCTGCAGTCTCCAGCAGAGATGCAGAAGAAGGAGAGGAGAAAGTAAGGGGGAAAAGGCAAAATTTGAATTGAATTTGTCTTGAAGGGCACTGAAACACCAGATATCACTGGTCTCAAAGTGGCACTAACCAGAGAGTGCCTAGAAGTTCAAAGAAATCTTTGGTGTCAAGTATTCAATGGACTCTCTGTCCTGGAAACTATCTATTCCCCCTTCTCACGTAAAATCTTAACGAAAAGATGTATAGACATCGCATCAGTGCAAAAAGAGGGCTTTCTTTCACACTCATTGAGAAATAATCAGCTTCATCCTTCACATACCTTTTGTTAATATCGTGAACCGTTTTATAACTTTCCGCATTAGTGTTATTTTCAAATAATCACCAAAATTCTAAATCTATTCCTAAAATTGCCTTTTAATGTAATAAGGTTAATATTAAAATAGTCTAGCAGCTAATATAGGCAGACAGTATATTGTAATGCCAACAATCTAAGAATATATTCCAAAAAGAAGTTGTTAACATGTCCCATAAAAATTTTTGTTGGATTCTGAATTTAAATATAGGCAGGTTTATGAATATGAAGTGTTCAGCCAAATATAAAATTAAATACTTTTCCTAAACTAGAAACTTTCCAAACACAAAAGTGTGCAGGACTCTCCCTGAAAAGGAGTTTCACCTACCATACACAGATATATTAACTTGTACAGATTAAAAGCTAAATTTAATTTTTAGAGCAAAAAAATTCCTGGATGTTTGCCAGTTTAAAGCCCAAAGCAGACTTGTTACTACCTTGATAAAAAGCCCTGTGTATAGGACAGAATTTCATTCTACCTTTACTTAAAGAACTGCTTGGCTCCATAATGTCTGTATGATATATTCAAAAGTCTGAAAAACAGGAAGAAGAAAAAGGTTGAGGTCTTTCAAATAGCATTTTCCACCCTTCCTCTTGGATCAGTTTTACCCTACTTGGTATCTTCTGTTCTTAAAAGTGATTCAGATAATTCTCCTCCCACACAAATTCAGGGGTTTTGGGGTTTTTTTTGTTGTTTTTTTTTTTTTTGTTTGTTTGTTTGTTTTTAAAAAAAAGGCTTCTAACCTACATCAAAATGCATTTTGTGTAAAGTATTCTTCAGTTTATTTCCTGCCGGGATCAAATAAAAAATGCTTTTGATTGAAGTGACAGAGCTTCAGTGCCTAATAACCGTGAACAGAAAGACCTTCTTAGCCAGATAGTCAAATGAACACACAAGGTAAGTTACTGTTGCTAAAGAAGGGCCTAAATTAAAAGCCATCAGCAGGAGACTGAGTTTTGACATTTACTAGAAGCTTCAGAGAAGATCCTATGTCTCTTCTGGAATACTACCCTAAGCCTGAATGACCATGATGCGAGAGAGAGAAGACTTTATGCCTTAAGATGGTGGGACAAAAACTGTCCTTAATGCATCTTTATAAGCTTTCCTCCCCTAGGCTCCCTCAGTTAAAAAACAAAGTTCCATGGGTGATGAAGGCCATCAAATCCAAGTCTACACTAAACCATGCACTCTGACCCAAACAGAGATTAGATGAACTGAAAGCTAACTGCTATTCAGAACTGAACTGCAAGCAGCCATCGTGATTTTGCTCTTGATTCTTCCTGATGTAATGACTGTGTTAAAAAAAATCCATAATTTTAAACAAAGAATAAGTATATATATGAAGTTCATACCACCCTCTCTGCAGCAACAAAATTTTCAGAGCAAAAGCATGGTGGAATATACGCTATATCTAAGCATTAGACCTGAAGTACATTCACTGTAGCAGACAAATCAAGTCCCTAATCAGGCCAGGTAACGCCTGGTACAAATCTAGTAAACAGCTCAATCTTTCTTGGCATGTTTCCCATTTTTACCTTATTATAATTAACTCAATTTATGTCAGTAATTATAAAAAGGACAGAGACTACTACTCATTGTTATGAGTCCTATTATTTTACAAAACAAAGTGGAATAAGTTTTATGGCTTTCCACAGTAGCATTACAGAGATCTCACAAAAAAATCTCTCCTTACAGTCTTTTGAACTAAAGCCAATAATGATTACATGGTTTTATTATTCTACCTGGAAAGCAGCCACAGCTTGCTAGGTATCACTTCTGCAAGTATTGCTCTCAAGAACAGAAAACTCTGACTAGATAGCTGATCAATGTTGAAGCCTTACATTTGCAGTAGATAGAACTGACAGATCTGAGGTAGCAGTTTTATTAATTCTGCTAATGAAAATGTGCCACCTGCCAGAGAAATGGAGAATTGCTGCTTGTTTAGAACCCTACCTTTTGGGGGGGTTTTCACTTTGTTTTGGGTTTTTGGTTTGGTTTTTTTGTTTGGTTGGTTGTTTTTTTTTTTTACTTATTAGATTAGGATTAGCATCCTGTAAACACCATTTTAAAAGCAGGCTTCATTCATATGCAATGTACTCTCACTGAATCTCGAACAATCAGCTGGTGGGAATATTTTTGCACTACTTCTACTGCAAAGGTGAGTTCTAGCTGAGAGGTATGCTTAGCAATGAGATGAGAATAAAACTGACATTTTTAAAACCTTCACCTGTTAAATTAAGGAAGACAACAAAAAATTAAGGAGAAATGTGGAAAAGGTAGCAAACAGCTTTAAAGCAGAAGATGCTTTTGCCATCAAAAGATCACTTCCATACCATTATCCCATTTTGAGTGGAAATCTCAGTCCCAGACCTCTTTACAAATCATGTACAAACAGCACCTCTACTTAACTCATTACAAACATTAGTTTTTTAGTTATGATGGTGCATAATCCTTCTCTCTACAGCTCAGTTTCCCCTGAGCTGAAGCCTGCAACAGAAGCTTGCTAAAAACCACAATGCTTTCCCTCCCAAATGGAAACGCCAATATTTTAATATTTAGAATCAATCTAAGAGACACCATTTCCCATCATTTAACTGTGCATTAAAAAAATGTTTTCATAACGGTGCATGCAGTGAACTGTACCTCATTTTCGCCACATTCAGAAGGTGTATCCTTGTGTATAGCCATCTGATACTTGGCAAATAAAGTGGCTGACTGGTTGAAGGATGATTTGAACTGGGGGTCCTCAAAGGAGACAGGTACTAACCTCACCTTCAGAGCAAGGAAAATACAAGCATACTATTTTGAGTGCATATAATCAGATAATATGCTTCTGAAGGTAAGGCTAGTGAAAGATCTCCTCCTGTCCACTTCAAAGCCTCTGAAGTCAGTTTTCTACGTTAAAGTCTGACAACTAACACTAAGCTTAAACTGACTGTTGATACTTTCATTAAAGAATAAAAATTGTAGAACACTTCAAAGCATCAGTTTATTCAACCTATTTTTTTGACCAAGTTATCTAACAAATCAACCACAAATTTTATTTTTGCTGTAGAGTCTCAAGGACTTTTAAAACGTATTATTTTCAATGGCACATCACTCATTGCCCCAGTTTAGCAATTACATATTCTTTCTACATATACTTTTTCTCCAAACAGCTGAACTTTTTTCTTTATAGTACTGGAGAGATAATATGTCTGACAGTTAACTATTATACACCGCCTGGTCATTACAAGAAGCAGTAACGATGTGTAATTTAGATGGAGTGCACTGATTACTTCTTGAAGGGCCTAAATTGAAAATGAAGAGATTTATAAAACTTCTGTGAACCTTAAACCAACAATCCATATGTGTGATAAATTTTTCAGTCACATGTTGACTCTGATCGTTCTTGTTCCTCCTTATGGAAGCATTCAAACCAAAGCCAGTGAGACTAGTTATCAGGGTAAGTGTCCAGCTGGTTTTAGTTCTTATAAGAACTGTATTTATAAGGCCCAAAAGCCTCCTCCTCTCCATCTCTTACCCAATTGCATCCCCACATAACTTCCTTAGCTTTTCTGTCTGCAATTAAGACCAAATATTTGTAGCACTCAAAGAGGTATCAAAAAAGTTTGCACTTTCAGGACGTTGATTTTATTTGATACAGTATTTTACAGGCTCCTGAGTACAAAATGGATTAAAATCCACATTTGTTTCTCCTAGAAGGAAGACGCACGAAATGGAGGGGAAGCTGAGCTTTGCATAAAATTCGTTTGGCCTTCTGACCTGATTTATAGTTGGTTTATCAGGTGGGTCCTTGTGAACAACCATCTGGTAACGTTTATAGACCTGGTAAGACTCCTGAAACGTGGCTTTGAACTGTGAACTTGGTGGAGATGATCTCACCACCCTCACCTTCAGAAGAAGTTAAACACATTTATTATTACAATAACATGCAATAACTATATTTTTATAACATATACAAACATCACAACAGAGAGAAATTTTGAATTCCTGCACAAGGGCCCTAACAATTTAATTAATATTAGCCAACAGCCTTCCAACTCTTCAGCTCAATTTAGGCTACTGAAGGCTTTTATATTTACACTGAGTAACATACAAGGTTTTCAAACTGCAAATTAAGATGGCTAAAATGCCTATAGAAGAACTACACAAAGAGTTTTCAGGAAACAACACCAACAAATGATATGCAGATTGCACACCATTGCAAAATGCAGACATTTTAAAGAGTTTTTCTGTACTTTTCAAAATCTTCTCTCGTAGTTTCACACTATACTGAAAAATACTTGAAGGGCCCATGCATTTGGAAAACTCATATCTGTGCTTTTTAGATAAAGACTATGTTTTTTGCAGTAATCCCAACGGGATTTCTTGATATTATTCAAATTGAAAAAGGAAGATGAAACAATGTTTCCATATTCAATTACAAGCTAATTGTAATAGGAAGTTATCCATCTTGCCAACTGTCACCCTTAAACTCACAATTATTTTTTAAAAATTTATACATTCAAAATTGTTCTTAGAAAAATTATCACTCCCTAACCAAAGGAATGCTATCACATGAGCAACAGTGCATATCTTTTGAAGCATATTTAAGGAAATGTTCATTTCAAAAGACACTTAATTTTCAGTATGCTTCTATTTTCACAAATAGCATTGGTTCTGATCTACAAAAAAAACCAAAACAAACAAAAAAAATCCGCAAAACCAAACCAAAACACTACACTAGACAGCCACAGCAAGGAGTAAAGACAATCTGGGAAAACACTGCTGGAACCACCCTCCTTTTAATTCTCCCTCCATCTTCTAAATGAAAATGTTCAGACAAAGCCATCATATTTCTGTTATACAACTCATCAGAAAATCTGGAGGAGTTAGTGAGATGGATCTATTTCATGGCTTCTTGTCAGTTATTCAGGGTGAATCTTTTAAGTCATCATCACCATCTCTTTGAATAATTACCAAAATAATATTAAAAATTTATCTTCCGATACCATCATTGATGATAGTTAACTCCAGGAAAATACTTATAATTCAGAGAGTTTTGCAGCTTCCAGGAAAAAAAAAAAAAAAAATTTAAAAAAAAATTGATTTTATGGGTTAGAAAGTCCAAAAGTCTTCCAGATGACTGTCTCTATATTACTAATAGATTTAACGGCAATGAGTGTATTAAGCAAAATTTTCTACCATCACTTTTTATGGCTTCCAAAGACATCAACACATATCAATGACATTTATAAAGAGCAGCTATCATCTTATCTGTTTAATTTTATGAACAGTTACTGCTTTCTTGTCAAGATTTATTAGCTTAGATAGTTTAAGTATTTATACACTGCAGAACTGAATACTGGATCTCTCTCATCATTCAACACTCAGTTAATTCAAAGTCTTTCATTTTCAAGTCACATTGTATGAAATCAATTTACAAGTTATTTTGGTAACTGTACTGGTCTCTGCTATGGCTGACTGTAAGTGCAAGAGTACCCTCTTGTGGTTACGCAGAGCTCAGCTGCACCATATACATATGCAGTACCACATATATTTCAAGATTTAAACTATAAACATTCCATAAAGTCACAGAATCTAAAAATCTAAGCATTTCAAAAACTCCTTAACTAGACTTTTCCTTAATTTGCCTCCAACAACAGTGAATGAGACATTACCTCTAATTTGTGTGGTGCATCATCAGGTAAAGAGACAAAAACGAAGTCTTCAATGGTTTTAGGTTGGTTTGTTTTAGATTTAGAGTTTTGCAAGAGTAACACTTGATCTCCTGCTTGAAGCGAAGAGCCTTCAGATGTGCATGTCTGGTTCTGAAGGAGTTTCTGAAGTTTTCTTTCTTTCCGTATGTCCTTTGCTTTTCGGCATGGCGGCTTGCTCAGATCAGCCCCTTTGCCTGCAAAGGTACAAGCAAAGAATTAACACATTTTGCAACAAACAAGCAGTTCTTACATAATCACTGAAATGAAATGGTTAGAAATCGCCATTAATGGCAGACCGTAGTCGGAACATAACACGTCTTTCCCATTTACAACTACTGACAACGCCTGATGCCAAGCTAAGTTGCAGTAATTTTTCCTCTACAGCTGTTTAATGCAGCACTTTAATATGGAAACACCTTGACCGCAATTCCACTCCAGAGCCAAGGATATCTTTAAAAACTAAAATGAAAAGACTTCCTGCTTAGTCTGTCCTTAAATCATTTTGCCACATCCCCCTCTCAGAAACAAGAAAAGCTCCTGTTTAATGTATGGTATGACAGTGTACTACATCCAAACAGCTACAGCATCAGCTTGAAATACTGAAAGGAAAAAAGACACAACCACAGAACCTCACAGCCAAATTCAGAGAATTGTTCTACTGCATTAAACACCCAGGTGGCTACACAACAGACTCCTGTAGAAGGCACACACAAAAACGCATTTATTTTTTGTCACCTGGAATCCTTATGCAGTATATAGAAATGCTGCCAATGCCAGTGCCATTAGTGCCAATGCTACTAATGTCACGTAAAAGAAGAGTAAAAGGCCACATAAGCTTACATCTTTGCTTAAAATTATATTCAGATTGTCTGTTTTTACTAATCAATTCACTTTTATCAATTTACCTCCATCTTTAACAGATCAACAGTTCATAATGTTCTATTTGTGAAATGCTATTTATTTAAAAGAGAAGTCAAACCTAGAAAACAAATGGATCAGCATGGAAAATAGTAATTAGTACTGTAAGAACTTAGTTTTAAAGGAATAGAAATGCAAAGACATGCATAAATAAAAATGTAGAGTGGTCCAAATTCCTCAACAAAGGGACCAGATTTTATAGTTAGGACAGTAATATAGGATAAAAAGTCAAGATATAAGAATGCCAGTACTAGAAAAATTTAATATAGAATTTTCTTCAATTAAAAGGAGGGAAAAAAAATAAAAAAGATTATGATGGCTGGTCCCCATGCTACCCACCAAATGCACAGAAAGGATGGTTACCAAACAAATAATCTACTTACAAGTAGCAATTTCCCTAGATGGTATATTTTCAGCGATACTGATTGTAAATCCATAAATTCAAATTTGTAAAAATTCCAAAAAGCAAGAAACATTTTCCTAACACTCTCAGTCCTGCCTTTCATCTTTCCTTAAGTTTTGTACATCATCGTTGACTATTCCATGTAGCGCACACAAGTAACTGAACACCATACCTCACCCTCGGAGCTCTGTAAGAGCTGTGTACTGGAAACAGTGGTGGGAGAAATAATCAATTTTCAAGGAATACCTGTCTCAGCCTGGCACCTGCTGTTCCAAGTCCCACAGAGAAGAAAAGTTGCACTGAGAATTTCAGCAGCAGCCCACTAAAGCAATACCAAGTCACTAATTCTCCATTTTTTATTACCTTCTTTTTTTAAGGCAGTGGTAGATGAGTTGGAGGCCAGAAAAAGAGCCATAATGTTAAAAAATTCAAGAGGAGAAAAGTAGAAAAAACTACTCCCCTATAGGGAAATACAGTCATAAGTCTTGCACGGAGCAAAAACTGTAACAAATATTATAACAAACTGCTGAAGAAGTCTTTTATGCCATTAGCTTTCTCCTGAAATCCATGTATTTCCAAGAGACACACTGGCAACTTTTGAAAGACTTACCTTTTCAAATGGGAAAGTACCCTGAACAGTTAGGTGCTTTCATTTGAAGCACTAGGAAGAAGACACATTTCCAGCTCTGTTAATACTTACAAGAAATAAAGAAGAATCCAAACCCAGGCTTAACTACAGCTTATCCCACTTTACTCACTTGGAGTCCTGGAAATTACATGGAAGTTGTTTTTTCCAGAGCTCCTATGAAAATGTAGTTAGAGCTTTCTTTCCTCCTCTTTCTTCTTACTAGTAAGTTACGAGTAACGAGCCAAAAGTAACCTCTTTCTTGTCCTCTACCAGCTTCAAACCTTCCCACGCACAATGGGAACAGTGATATCCTTCTTCAAACTGGAAATGGTGAGAGCACTGATATTGTAAAAGCTCACTGATGTGTTTAAGTCACTTCACCTGCAAAGAATTGCAGCCCTCAGAGCCGCTGCCTGCATCTGTCTTTACCAGTTGATACACCATAGAAATTGGCAAAATACTTTATATTGGGATCAATTTCAAGTATCAGTAAGGCTGTAAACTATTCTTTTTAATGTGCATACCATACTGAATTTACAGAGTTTATAAGCACACCTCCGAGGCAAGCTAGCAGCAAGCTCTTTGTGGCTCACCCCAAAAAGTCCCAGTCTGGCTGTGTCATGCAGACCCCGTGACAGCTGAAACGTTGCAAGCATCTCAGGGACTTGGAAAAGGAGCTAATACCCCTCTGGCACTCTTAAGATGTCCTACAATTGCACTAGCAGATATTATGATCGAGTGTTCTCACCTCTCACCTAAGGTTTTTGATTATTTGTTTCATCCATACAGCTAAAATTATTCACCAGAAAAGGACAAATATTATGAGGAAATTATAGACATTATGTGACCTGTCCATGGGCAAACAAGTCAGAGGAAGAGTTTATTTAAAATACTCAATGATACGTTTGAAGAATGTTTGAGTACTTCATCTGTATTGGCATCTGTTTCATGTCTCTCATTTTCTATAAGCTGTAAGTTCGCAAGAAAAACTACTTAAAACAATGAATGTGCACACAGACATAAGCAAACCTTCTTTTCTATCGGAAACTGTGCAGAAACAGCCCATTATTCCTATAGGACAATGACCTGTTTGATTTATAAAAGGAATAAAAATGCAATTAAACAATCTTATTACAGATAAGTCTACATTTTCCAAGACGAAAACTAAGCGTCTTTCTATCTGGAAAATATTAAACTGAATTTGACCTGTAACACCACCTACCCTTAAAAAAAAAAATTAAGGACGAATGAAATAAGCTGATGCATTTATTATTCACTTTTATATTTCATTTAAAACCTCCAGAAAGAATCACATTAATGCATCTCTCTCCTCTATAAAAGTAAATACACATTTTCTGAAATAGAGTACAAACAATGTTTCGAGCTTTCTTTATCTGTATTTCCAGTGTTTTGCGTTTTACCCAATGTTATTCTTAACATAGGTGAAGACCATACCTCACCTTTTTCAAAACAATGGCAGGTTTACACTAATAATTTACCCAAGACTGCCATCTGCTGTCAATATCCACTTAGTTTCCTTCCAAAATGAAGTTTACATAACCAAAGTTTGTGATCAATTATTATAAAAACAAAAGGGTTTTGAAAATTCACACAACAAATAAAAGTTATATAAACTATAAACTGTGTAAGGACTATAAAAGTTTTGACTGCATTTTATAAAATCAAAATATAAAATAGTCCTAAAAATTCCGAAAGAGTTTTCCAGGAACGTATAACAGTACTGCTTCCATGCAGCACTACTGGTGTTCTGATCAAGCATTTCTGAAAACTTCCCTTTTTTGTTTGGATGCAAAGTCGCTTGTTAAGCTGGTGAAAACCTGATCCAATTGGAATGAGCGTTCATTAAGGAAAAAACAACATTATTTTACTTGAAATTAGCCACCCTATAGAAGGAAACAAAAATCTTTATGAAGGAAAAAGTACTCTGAAGTTCTCATAAATACTGGCACAACATGTCACAGGTGAATGAAATGAGGAATTAGTATGACGCCCCAACACACACAGAAACTCCAAAGCATTCCCTCTCCACTAGGATTTTAACTAACATTACTCACCATGTATTGGCTAACTGCAATTCAGAAAATACCCTTTATTTTTCTGAACAGGCCATTGTAGAGGCTATGCAAGACTGGAAACATGATCTGTAAGACAAGACTGCCTCATCTGCAACTTTTGGGCCACAAAGAGCCTGTCAGCAATTCTACCATGTTTTCCAGTGCAGGCTGTTACCCTGGCAATAATCCATCCACCCCTCACCATCTTCCCTCCAGAAATCACCCACGTCCCACAAGAACACAGCCAGGACACAAGAGAAGCCGTAGGAGAGGCAACCCGCAACGCTCTGCGGGCACGTCCTGGCAGCAGTCATTTCCAGCACTTCTTTTTTCCTCAGGGACCCCCAAGGACTCCTCTGCACGATCACACCACGCAGAGGATTACCCACCAGCTCCGACATATGGGCTTCCCTGTCACAACAAGCTATGTTAAAAGCTTAACATCGCTGCAAGCAGATGTAGATTCCAGGCTCCCGTGCCACAGCGAGGGGTGCCATAACAGCTACCACACAAAAAAGATTACAGTCAGATGACTGACAATGGGATTATCATTTTGTAGGGTAAAGATTTCATGTTCGAATTCAGCCCAAAGGCAGCATTTCAGAAATCTTTACAATTACGATACAAAACCTTGACTGAGGGATAACTTCCATATTGAAAAAAGTGACTATACTATTAAAATTAGTACTATTATTACTAGAAATATTAATATTATTATATTAAAAATGCCACCAATATTCCACATACTTCCACACAAAACTGTAAAAATGAATAAGCATTTACCTTCAGTTTTTGGCACGAGAGCTGTAGCATTGTATAAATGCATCAGAAGTAAAAGGAGGGAGATCGCCTTACTTCTTGTACATACTTACGGCACTTCCTTACAGAAATGTAATAGTAAGTTCACAGCAAGAAAAAAAAGGAGAAATTACTACAGTTTTTCATAATTTCACATCCTCTAGTGACATTGCTTTTCTAAGCTGAAGTTAGCCAAAATCTAAAACAAGGCAAGCTCCCAAACAGATAAACAAGTGCAACTAGAAAATGTCATTCTTTGTAGAGGACCAGAAGAATCTGTACTTTTTTTCTTTAAAAAAAAAAAAAAAAACAAAAAAAAAAAAAAAACCAAACAGCAGAAAGCTATACGATTTTCTTTAAGTCTACAAAATAACACAATACACTGAACGTATTTCCAATGCCAGTTAGATCTGTGGCAAATAGTCTATGAAAGCGTAAAAAATAGTCTTAAACAAGTTATTTACAGGGTGTAAACTACATGATTTGTATTACAACAAGATAACCTGCAGAAATGAAGAAAAGTAAAAACAATACCAAGGGTGTTTTTCTTGGGTCTTAAACTGGTTTCCCACTGCTGCCCAAGAGACAAGGTTAAGCTTTAACCTAACCTAGTAACTAGCACTCCTGCAGCACCAGCCAGAGCTGTACCCAGCTCTTAGTCTTGCACAACCAGGGAGTCCAACTCAGGGAGAAACAATTATTGATTTACTAGGCAAGGTAAAAAGAAGGACTTCAACAACATGCGAAATCATGACAGTATATTCCAGTTACTACCAGAAATTTGACTACCTGGCTTAGGTGGTGCATGAACCATTTTAGCCGAACGTGATGGCTCTCCAAGGACCGGCGTGTCTTTATCTGCATGTATCTGAAGAGAACTCGATTCCACCTTCTGCACCTTCACCTCTTCTTTTGTTTCTCCTGTGTCCTTATCTTCATTCTCCACCCCCTCTGTGTGATCCACACTCAGGAGAGTCAGTTCAGACTGGCTGACATGAGATTCACTTTTGTATGCAAAATCGCACGCAACCGCATCCTCTATATGGGAATCCATAGGCTCTTCTGTAAATAAGGAAAAACTGCACGAGTGAATTTCTCTCTGTATAACCGCAGCTCACACTTTGCACAATTAACATTAACTCATTTCCAATTTTACAACTGTTTTCCAAGAGATAAAGTGACTGTTTACAAGAGTCTGAAAACAGAAAGCTTCCTTCATGACCCTGAACTACTAGCACCAGCTCATTCATGAGAACAGTTTTATTTTCTCCACTAAAATGGGGCAGTCAGCTAATCTCATGCCATAACTTCGAACAAACAACAACCAAAAAAAACAAACCACACATGCACACACGAGGCAAATTATAATGATTCAGAACCAACACAAGTTCCACGACAACTGAGAACAGCTGGTTTTGGTGTTGGCTGCATGGGGTGTGACTGTTCCATCACCTGGAAGAAAAACCTTCCTTTCCCTGCTTGCTCTTCCTTTTCTCTGCCAGCCACTGTCCTGCTTAGTCCTCTCCGGATTATCACTTTTATGACAGAGGTAAAACCAGGGTCTAATTCTCTATGGCACCGAGCCAGAAGGTAAGCACGTGCCCAGAGATGAAAAAGAAAATAAGCTAGTTCACGCAAAAAGTAAGGAAACATATTCTTCAACAGAGCAAGTCAGCTGCACAATTTGGTCTCTGGGCTACGTAGTGCTCTTGACTCAAAACACACTGTAAGGACACAACCTACCCAGGCCTTTATAAAGGGGTCTATGTATAAAAATCAAAGTGTATTAGCCATTCGATCACTCAAGCAGGTACTTGATCCTCCTTTCAAACATCAGTATTGGTTTTCAAACACTAAGGATTTCTTACCTTCACTCACTACTTTCAAAACATCTCCTTTGGAAATAAATTTCAGCATTTTCTTCAGAACTTTCTTGTGGGATTTGGATGTCTGAAAACGCAAAGCCTGGCATCTTAAAAAGAAAAAATCATGACCATTTCTTTCATGGAAGATTATTTCAGAAAAAAAGTTAAGGAACCACTTTAAAAAAAAATTACACTGTATATGTATTTTCTAATTATTTCCTAAGTTTCTCTATATTAAGTGGTCAAATATTTTATCAACACTTTTGAGTTAATAAAATCATGTCACCTTGTACTGCATATCATCGTTCCTTATGGCATGTTTTGTGTGTATATCACTATAATCACTAAAATATGCCAAGGTGACCTCAAGCACTGCATAAAAAAAAAAAAGCTTTCCTAGGAGGCTAACACACTACAATTTATCACTTATCCATCTTATAGAAACAGCACTGATACTAACTACCAATGCTGGAAAAGCGTATCTAGAGTTATTCATATCTATTCAACCAAGAGCCTCTCTTATTTGGGCTACTAAAGCAGTGGTTGTGGGATACAGGCATACAGGTTCACCTGCAGCCAGCGAGCAAGAGGGCAATCACCGGACTCCTGCTTTGGACTGCAACCCAGAAGCAAAAGGCAAGGGTACACACTTGTTTTCGTGTAAGCAATCTCTCACAGAGCCGCTGATGTGCCTGTGCACAAACCCAGCAACATATACTTCGGATTCAAAGTATCATCAAAATAGACAAACTTGTCAAGCATTCTGTATTTAAAGCAGTAAACACAAATGCTTGAAGATATCTGAAGCGGTCACACCACTTACAAAAGTATATTTTGAGCTTCTTACCTTATTGTGTATTGAGGACAACATGTTTGATTCATGATAGGTTTGTAGACATATTTTCCACTTCTAAAAATAATAATAATAAATATGGTGCTTATACTACAAAATAAATGGAAGACCAATCTTTTTTGTTAAAACAACATCAAAATATTACATGATGAGTAACAAAAGTCAAGAAGCAAGTTCTTCAGCTTTTTGCTGCTATACGAAAATACTACCCTTATAAAATAACTGAGTGTTTTCTCGTTCGACAATGTCACATATACAAAAAGTCGCAGAGCGCTGGACAAACAGTTCTATTTCAATTACTTATGGAAACCAGTTAACTGTTTTCACAGACCTAAATTTTAAATCTGGATTCTAAATTCTATCTTAAACTGACAACATGGTTTTGTATTTTCTTTTTAAATTTACCTTCGCCATCCTCTGTCTATGAGATCCTGGTAATCTTGAACTGTCATTGAATGTGCCCACATACCTGAAATAAATAATACAGTAACAGACTTGACTGACCACAGTTATGCTTTAAAATAGAACAAGTTCTAGAGAAATATTACTGTAAATCTGAGTAGCTAATGGCGACTTTCAAACAGATGTCTTTCAAGGATTTAGTATATTCATAAATCTCATAAATTACTGATTTCAACACCCGCATTAAGTGTGAAAAAAACAAACTCAACATAAATCTTGGGATGCAATCAACTGTATTGCTCTGACTGTACAAGTTAAAAGTTTACCTCTCCACCTGCTATCTTTCCCAGTGATACGCTAACAAAAATAACATGAAATTGCTCCCTAATTTTGTTAAAATCAGTCAGAAACGCTGGGCCAGAAGAACTCTTCTGAGAGGTGCTGGAGCTGACACAGACCGCTCCTGGGAGCCCTCGGAGAGCAACTGCCCAGGCGGCCGCCCAGCTGAGCGGGGCTCAGGGACCGTCACCTCTTCACCAGGCAAACGAACATAGCCTGCCTTCCCCTCGAGTTGGCCTAAGTGAAACTTGTCTAGCCACAGCTTTAGAGCCACAAAGCCTTGCCAGGGAGAGGCTCTAATCCGCAGGTTAAGCCGGACTGTCACTGGAGGTGGAGGGGCAGGCAGGGCAGTTGCACCTGGGAAGTAAAACCGCACCGAGAGAACACTTCGGGTGAGATCCCAACCGCGCCCTTCGTTAGGCTGCGTGTATTATGAGAGCAGGAACTAAAGCACTTCATCCCGTTATTTCCGCTGGCTTGCCCTCAGGCTGGAGCTGCGCTCCTACAAAGCCGGAGCATGAGGCGAGGTTTCCCGGCGAGCCCCCGGCCGCGCACCGGCCCGGGAAGGGCAGCCGCCCGCAGGACAGAGGCGGGCAGGGCGGAGGCTGCCGCCAGACCGCCGCCTTCCCCCGCCGCTCGCAGCCCTCCCTCAGCTCCGCCGCCGCCGGCAGCACCGGCGCGGCGCGGCCCGGCCCGCCGGCAGCTCCTCTTCCAGCCCGCCCTGCCCCCGGGCCGCACCGTGGGAGAGGTTGCCGGTCTCGTTCTTGCAGTAGCCGCAGCGGTAGCCATCCTCTCCGCCGAAGTACTCGACGATGCTCGGCGAGCCGCCGGCCGCCGCCATCGCCCCGCTGGCCCGCCCGCCGCCCGCCTCAGGAGAGCAGCCTGCCCGCCGCCCCGCACGGTGCCCCGCCACGCCCGGAAACGGCCGCCGCCGCCGCCGCCATCTTTGCTACGGGCAGAGCGCGGGCAGCGCCCACAGGAAGCGGCGGCCCCGCCATGTTTACCGCGGGCAGCCCCGGCGAGCTCCCCCATCTTTAGCGAGGGCGCGGCTGCTGCCGCCGCCGCAGCCCGGCCCGCCGCCTCCCGCTTACCGGCGGACACCTTGCCCCGCTCCGAGGCGCAGTAGCCGCAGCGGTAGCCCTCCTTCCAGCCCTTGTACTCCACCAGGGCGGCAGGCATGGCGGCCCGCCCGGGCGCGGCCCCGGCCGGAGGACGCGGGGCGGGCGGAGGTTGCCGCCCCCGGAGGCGCGGGCTGCGCCCCGCAGGGCCGGGCCCGGGCCTGCCCCCGCCGGCGGGGTTGCGTTAACTCACGGCGCTCCGCTCCGGGCCGGGGACGGCGGGCGATCAAAGGCTGTGGCGCCGTAGCCTCGGGGCCGCCGCCCCCGGAGCCGGCCGGGCCGCGCTGGGCGCCTACGGGCTCGGCTGCCTGAGGGAAACCCTGCCTGGGGGAACGGGGAGAAGGCCTAAAAAACTCCAGAGACAGCCGTCCTCCACAGAGCATCTTCTGGCGGTGGGGCTAGACTTTGTTTATTCTGAAGGAAGTAGAGGTGTCCCGCCTATGTTACAGAACCCAGTATACACGACGGACTTAGGAAAGCGGGAAGGAGGAATTTTTGTCTGCAATCGAGACCAAACGTCCAGACTCAGACCTCGATTCTCCAGAAGAGTAAGAACAGAAAGACAATACCAATTTCTCCTACACCACCCAAGATCATCCAGAGAACAAGATTATCGCAGCAGAGATAGGGTGACCCTGTAAATTCCACTTGCGGGCTGCTATTGGGGAGAGCCAAGGCATGAAAGAAAGGGGATAGCATTTCCTTGTTATGAAAGCTTGTGTGTGTAAGCTTTATATAAAAATATTAAACTAAGCCATAATATGTATATGGTAATAACACTGCGACAGCTATAAACAAGAGAGCTTATATAAAGTGCAGAGATGTTCCAATAAAAATAAATTTAATTTTTCAATATATACATATAAAATCTCTTCTGAAGGAAACATTTTAAAATATTTTAAGGCACCTAAGGGGAAAGAAAAAAAGAGAAGACAGTAAGACAACATGCATTAAGATTTGGAACTTACCAAACAGCTGTGACAATAAAAGAATTCAATCCTATCATTTAAAGGATTTTAGAGGGAACCAGGCTCTCTTCCCTTCCTGCTTCCCTAAGTCCTCCTTCAGACTACTCTATTAACAACATTAGCTGTCAGTAGGTTACAAAAAAAGTACAAAATCTAAGCTATGATTCTTCACAGCATTGCATTCCAAGTACGAGTATAAAGTTATAAAAATTAACTCAAGTATATCACTTAACTGACAACCAAATGTAAAAATAAAGTTTTTTTTCAGTTAATTACTGCATATAAGACTAGATTGTATTTTGTTCCACAAAGAGATCAAGAATATAGAAATGTTCCAGACATTAGACAGTTCCCCAGCTTATAGTTTTTCTACATTTGTAAGTCACGTAGTTTCCCTGCAGTTCTTCCACATCCGTAAGGAACTCATGCACTGTACCCTTATTTAGTTTGATTTATTAAAAGAACTCACCTGAATAATTAAGCTATCTCCATTTCATCTTCACTTCTATCATTAGGAGGGCTAATCATGGGTTCTGTTATTTCATATGTTTCTACAATCTCCTGGTTAGAGAGGACCAGAGTATGTAAGTTACAAGAGCTGAACTATTTCAATTTCATTGCAGTTACCACCCAGGTAAGAAATAACATTTCTCATACTAAGGCACTACTTCAAATTACTAAGTTTCTTCTGCACATTCTGAGTGAGGGACAAAGGAGAAGAGTTGTATATGCTAAAAACTACTTTTTGGCTAAGATTTATTGCAAACAGCAAACACTGAGGAAATCGTACAGAGAACTTCCCCTCTAGAAGCAAGCATCATATATAAGGGAGGAAACAGACTCCATACTTATGCAGTGCTGGTGTAAAACAGTAAAGGCAAGTCACTCCACAACTTAAAAGCACTTAAACTGACCAGGCTTCAAGGATCAGAAATGAAATTGCTATCCCAATTCTCAGTTTTCTTGCAGTTAAAACCATTCATTAGATTTGTGATTGTTCTGGAATCCATAAAATTAAATACAGTGATATATATACCAGAACACCTATCCTCATCAGAGTACCTAGCAGCACAGCTCTCGGATGCATTCTTACACTTAAGAAAAAAAAATAATAATCAAAAGTATCAAGTGCTATCTATCATACCTGCCATTCCTGATGGTTCAGAGATATGACAACCTGGTTCCGTGCTCCAGCACTATGGTCATTCTCTCTTCCCTCATTGTCTTTTGAAGGCTCTGTTCAAAATACAATATTTTCATAGTCTTTACACTTGTAAAGTCAGTTTCCTCCAGGAACGTGAAAGTTTCACCAAAAGCAAGTCAGTTATACATGCTCCACTAAGCTAGTCTCTATCAACAGCCTGTACCATATGCTTCTTAAGAAATTTCTTTAGTGTCACCTCCTAAAAATTTAGAAACTAATATTTTTCAGAGTCCCAGAAAGACCTAAGTAATTAATCCTTTACGAAATCCCACCAAAGTCTTAATCCCATTGATATCCTGTGGGAATGAAAGCCAGAGACCTCGTACGTAGGATGGCATTTTCTTTTCAACTCTTTTGAAGTTGCAGCACTTCCCAGCTCAGACAGACAAAGGAGACTTCTTGCACACAAAAATATCTTTTCTCAGCAAAGTGTAACAATATTCATAACTTATTAGCAAAAATTTCACTTAAAAGGAAAGGTAATAACCTTTTATTTCTATTAATAGAATTAATTTGTATAGATCAGCATAATGGTCTTTTTCCCATATTTTGATCACAGAATCATAGAATTGTTTAGGTTGGAAAAGACCTTTAAGATCATTGACTCCAACCATAAACCTGACACTGCCAAGTGCACCACTAAACTGTGTCCCCAAGCACCTTATCTATACATCTTTTAAATACCTCCAGGGATAGTGACTCCACCACCTCTCTGGGCAGCCTGTTCCAATGCCTGATTGCTCTTTCAGTAAAGAAATTTTTCCTAATATCCAATCTAAACCTCCCCTGGCGCAGCTTGAGGCCATTTCCTCTCATCCTATCACTTGTTACTTGGGGGAAGAGACCAACCCCCACCTCACCACAACCTCCTTTCAGGCAGCTGCAGAGAGCAATAAGATCTCCCCTCAGCCTCCTCTTCTCCAGACTAAACCCCCCCAGCTCCCTCAGCCGCTCCCCATCACACTTGTTCTCCAGACCCTTCCCCAGCTCCGTTGCCCTTCTCTGGACATGCTCCAGCACCTCAATGTCCTTCTTGTCCCGAGGGGCCCAAAACTGAACACAGCATTCGAGGTGCGGCCTCACCAGTGCCGAGCACAGGGGCACCATCCCTGCCCTGCTCCTGCCGGCCACACTATTGCTGATACAAGCCAGGATGCTGTTGGCCTTCTTGGCCACCTGGGCACACTGCTGGCTCATGTTCAGCCGGCCGTCAACAAACACCCCCAGGTCCTTTTCTGCCAGGCAGCTTTCCAGCCACTCTTCCCCAAGCCTGTAGCGCTGCATGGGGTTGTTGAGACCCAAGTGCAGGACCCAGCACTGAACCTTGTTGAACCCAATTCAGTTGGCCTTGGCCCATCGATCCCGCCTGTCCAGATCCCTCTGCAGAGCCTTCCTACCCTCAAGGAGATCAACACTCCCACACAACTTGGTGTCATCTGCAAGCTTACTGAGGGTGCACTTGATCCCCTCATCCAGATCATTGATAAAGACATTAAACAAGACTGGCCCCAACACTGAGCTCTGGGGAACACCACTTGTGACCGGCCACCAACTGGATTTAACTCCATTCACCACAACTCTCTGGGTTCGGCCATCCAGCCAGTTTTTTACCCAGCGAAGCGTACACCTGTCCAAGCCATGAGCAGCCAGTTTCTCCAGGCGAATGCTGTGGGAAACAGTGTCAAAGGCTTTACTAAAGTCTAGGTAGACAGTATCCACAGCCTTTCCCTCACCCACTAAGCGGGTCACCTTGTCATAGAAGGAGATCAGGTTAGTCAAGCAGGACCTGCCTTGGTATTTAAAGAGACTCAATCTTTTCAGTTCCTCTCATAGATCTCTTCATCGTGCCTTCAATTACATTCACTGCATATCACCAAATCTCTACTCTTGCACCTAAAAATATACCTAGAACTTTGTGAACACATAAGATGTAGCTACTTTTCAACATTGTAACAAAAAATTATTATAGTCTTCTAAAGCTAGATTTTACCTATTATTGGCAATTTATCGTCATCCAGCTTTAATCTTGCAAAACCATCCTAAAAGAGAGTAGGATTTAAAGATTGAGAAATTAGAGCTAATTAGGATAATGCACTGAGATTTCATATTTTTAATTGATATATTACATAATCATAAACAGGTACATATATTGATAAAGAATCTTAATTGGCATACCAAATAAGAAAAATTATTGAAATATAGCACTTATTCATAAAGAATGCAGCTGATATAGGACAGTCGGTAACTGCTGGATCATAAAAAATTTGTTTTATTAAAAGTCTTTATTATTCATTAAATATACTTGAATTAATCCTCCATAATCACATCACTACTCACTGTATGCCTGAATTTAGTCAAAATATATTTGTAAGTTTTTCTCTTTTCCCAAATTCATTTTATTTATTAGACAAACTAAATGTAGTTTGAGGTGCAAATCTAGAGATTCAAAAGAACATAAAACACTGCACTGACATACTTTCCTACAACCTCAATAACTCTTCTATACTCTATGACTACTCTTCTATAATCTAAAATAATGTGAGCTAGAATCCCTTTTTGAAAAGCGTATTGACAGCAAAAATTTCACTAGTGTTGTGTTGTTAAATTGACTGTAGTAGAAAAATCTAATTAAAAAAATTAGCCTGTCAACTCTGTTTTCCACGAACAGTCTACAATATTTTGGTAATTGAATAAAAAAGAAAATAAATTAAGATTCCTAATATTTACATCCTAAATTGTCAGTATTGAAGCCATAAAAACAACAAATCAATATTTCTAGATAATTCCAATATCTAAAATCAGATTTCAAAAACATGTCATGCCTTACCCTTATAATGAAGGACACATGAAAGATGTTTTCCACAGTGCGTGCAAAAGAGTTTGGATCAATCACAAGATCAAAGAAGGAAATAGGTGTACCAGCTAGAGATGCAAAAATGGGTTTGTTAAAAAAACCAAATGAACAGGTGGTATACCAGAGCTAATCTATGTAAACACAAACTTAAGAAAGTCAGCACTCCTTTTAAAAGCTAACTGAATGTTTATGTCCATTTAGTTACAGGGCTGAATTCCCAGCTGCCTGCAGAAAGAAACAAAGTTTCTAGAGAATGTTATTTTCTTCCATCTTTTGCCACACCCATACACATAGTCAGGGACTATTTGATTGCCGCCTAAAATAATGGCATGCTCTAATAAGAAGGAGAGGGTAGGATTTAAAGTTACTTTGCAGTCAAACAGCAACTGATTAGTGTTCATATCAAATACATAGGCAGTATATATCCTTCAACATAAGGATTTGCAAACAAAGATTTGCAAACTCCACCTAATTTTGTTTCTATAGTTTAACCACTCTTAACTGTAGAAGATTAAGAGTATTCATTTTCTCAAATTAATGCTTTAAAAGCTTAACTGAATCATACTTACGGTCATTTTTAAAATGAGTCTGCAATAATCCCAAGATCCTCTCTACTTCTTTTTCAGTAGCTTCCTGATGAGACTCCTCCATTTTTTTTAGCTGGAAAAAAGAAACAGTTTCACCTCAAATAACCAGTGTTGTAGGACAAGAATACAAAAAGGGCCTTTTACGACCACATAACATAAAAGATAAATTTTTCCTTCTATGCCACACATGCACAGTTACGGACACACGTAGACTCATGTAGACTCACAGAAACATGAGGCAACTTACAAAGTGCTTTAGGAATTAATTCCCATCTTAAAATATCAAACTGAAAGGCCACAGACTGCATGTTTTGAGCCTATTTCCAGGTCTACGCTTACTTTCCAATAGTTCTGTGGAATTGGGTTACCCCTAGTGGTACACAGTCTGTGAGTTTACTGAAGGAGTTTATTTATAAACATAGAAGGGCAGCTCATTAAGACTAACTTTTTTTTTTTTTTTTCAGAAAAGGCACCTAAGTTTACGTGTAAGAAACATCATGGCATGAAGTTTGACATGGTCAAAGGACACGACTGTTGTGATTTTACAGATCTGTTCATTATCTGTAAAACAGGGTACTCCAAATTGTCCTTCAGGCACTGTCATCAGCAGCGTACCAAATTCACTTTCCAAGTGCAGCCCTCAATAATCCATTAGCTAACACTTTCCCTTTGACCACCTTGCAATAAAGCAAGCTACAGAAACTTTCACACCTAACTATATATCTAACACAGATTAACACATATGCTGATCAGCAGTGTTTACCTAAACAAACAACAGAGAGCAGTCACTCACTTCTGGATGCAACTCTCAAACCCTCCAGCTCCTCCTCTTCCCAGTACAAACTGTATCAGAATATTTTGTATCGCTATTTGGATTATTATGAAGTAGGCTGTATTTGAAAAGGCATACTCAACATTTTGCCTCTGTGTACTGGCATTATCAGCCAGAGGTTCCCCATAACAACATGGTTTATCTTTTCAAAGTTTCAGATGTAAGCCTCTCTGTAAGTATTCTCAGACTTGCTTTTCTGCCAGAGTAAGTCAGAAAGAACAGGGAAACAGAAAGCAGGGAAAACAGTGCTTAGTGAGCTAATTAGCCTGCTGTTAACCACATTTATGTGCAAATGCCACACACTGTTAGACACTTCTTAAAGAAAAGCTGAAAACACACTAATGTAAAGAAGTTTCTTTTTTGTTTCCTTTCAAAGTAAGGAGCAGAGCAAATAAGCTAATTTGAACTTGAAAAATCAGTCTGTAAATCCTATTTCTGAACTTGAAATCAGCCCATAAATCCCATCTCCTTCCACTCAGTGAAATACTGCAGTCCACACAAAACAAATCAAGAAGCCTAATAATGAAGTCTGAATCCTTTAGTACTACACTGTTTGTAACTACAAACCCCAAAACAACACAAACAGAAAGATTTTAAAAGTCACTTGTAATAACTATGCCATAACAAATTGTTAACAAAGACAACATTTCCCAAACCTGAGCAGGCATTGCCCGTTTTTCCTCCCCCCCTGTAGTCTTTTTCTGCCTCTCAATCCGTTGCCTTGGTACAGGAGGATCGGACTTGAAAGATCCCAACCTAACCGAAATAAAAAGAACAGATACATAGAAATGCATTTTACATTGTATGCTAAGAAATTTATATACTGAGCAGTTGATGCCCTAATAGAAGTGCAAAGTAATGACTGATATCTAAAAATAAAGTGTCATCATATTAAAGAGATTTCTGTGAACACCCATACCCAAAAGTTGCTCCCAATATAAATTGGCAGGCTCATACCAGAATTATCAACGGATGTATAAAATTTGATACAATTATTCCAACTTCTTTTTTTAAACTGAAAACTTCAAATCTGCTTTGCTTAAAACTAGTTAAGAAATTAAACAGACTATATGGTTCATATCCTCCCATATGTCCATTCGAATTTATTACAAACTTTTCTGCCTGAAAACTCTCTCCATACAATAGTTCTTTTTCATCTATTGTTTAGTTTCTCTAAGTTCAGGTTTGCAGTAAGCTTTTTTTTTTTTTAAAAAAAAGCCACAGATTTTTAAAATACAGTCAATCAATGGAACATTCAGTACACTAAGAAGAGATCCAAAGTTTCTTATTAAACAACGTGAGTGTAAAATACGTGCTTGATTTAGGCACTTTCTTGAAGTGCTTACCTCTCTCCATTGACTATATAAGGAACTTAGGCTCCTAACTTTGGTTGCCTTGAATCTCCACCAAGTTAGATGCCTAAAGGAGAGAGTGTGAATTGAGACTCAATTCAAATTAGTACAGCAGGTACCCAAAAATTCTGCAGCACATATTTCTCCCTATCTTGGGTGAGTTGCAACTACTCAATTTTAGAGGTCACGGACTGACCATGAAAAAAAAACAAAAAAAAAACCCTCAGGCCTCAGATAAGAATAGATGGAGTCAGAAATAAGTAGCGCTTTTCCTAAACTGAGAACTACACTTTATTATTTAAAATTAACACTTTGCAAATATTCACACATCCTCCATCAAAAGAAGCCCATCATTACGTAAGATGTCAAAATGCAACTAGTGAGAAAAAAAGTCTTTCTTGCAGTCAGTTCTGTCTTAAGAACATAAACATGACTGGAAAATATACTTATTGTTTAGAGCTTCCAACTTGAAAGTGCAAACATAACTTTGAAATATCTCAAATAGCTATCCATCATTAAATATCAGATATCGTATGATCAAATTATTATATTCAGCAACTCTCTTACAATTACAGTGATACTTATTGGGGGGGTGGAACAAGTGTAAAAGCATAGACAACCAAATAATATTCAATCAGCTCTACTGTTGATAATTTAATTGAACTAGGTCATGCTATTGTAGGCTGACTTTATGAGAGATTTAAATGGGAGCGTTGTCTATAAGCCAGGTGACTAAGGGTCATCTGACAGCAGCTAAAAAGGCTCCTGCTAAATGGGTTGCCTACGCATAAGGACAGATGACGCTGATTCTCCATAAGGCCACTTGCCAGTAATCAGGTGATTTCTTCTGAAGGCAGAGCCAGAAAGCAAGATTCTAAAAGACAACCCATTAGCAGAGACATACAAGAAGAACTGTTGGTCTCTTCATGGTAATACAGTCATCAGGTAAAAGATACAGACCCTGACGGACTGACCTTCCATAACTATCTGGGAAAGAAAAAACAAAACGAAACAAAAGCTCCATCTATTCATGATTCTGTCTGCAGCTTGTACAGGGAGAGAAAGATGAGGGAAGAGTCAGCTTGTAAAGGGAAGAGATCACTTCTACTGTTTTTTTTCTGAAACAGGTAAATCAAGAATACCTTGCTATCTCTACTAGATACAAGTGATATTATTTTGTAGCCAAGCCAAATCAAAATCAAAGAGAAAAATATTATTAAATATTTTGGAGACAAGGACTTCACTGTACCATAAGAACAGAGACCACACAGAAGTTCTTGGTGACAGCTGTGACCCAAGATTAAACTCTGTTCAAGCCCAGGGCATTAAAGACAAGAATCAATTAAGGCCATTAGCTTGTGCTGCATTATATACTATTTCCTTAAATAAACTTACATATAGTGAAAAGAAGGTGCTCTTCTGAAGTACTTCTCTGTTTCTTCTCCCAGTTTATGCCAGGCATTACTGGGTAAATAGCCACCTGAAATGCCCTCAGAATCATTATCATTTTCTTCTACTTCTATGCGATTTATACCCATGAAGGTTAGCTACAAAAGAAAAAAAGCAGCAATGAAAATTCACTTAGAGAAAGATCAATAGATACATTAATGGTGACATACTGTATTAAGGTGTTTGTCCTGCTAGATTAATATTTAATATCACTGCATAACAACCTTTCCTGAAGATACTGTGAAAACAGAAAAGCACCCGCATACAGACTTCTTGTGTTCAGCAAGCAATGAAAAAAAGAGCTATAGGTAAATAAAAACGCCCATATTCCAACAGAATTTCAGTGATGTATGAAGTAGCAAAGCATTACTTAAATTGCACTATAAAGCTAAGACATCTCACAGTTTCTGAACATCGCACACTCCCAGCAAGCCTAGCGCCTCAAACACCATAAAACAACTTATTTGGCCCAACCCAGCATCCACCAATCCAGACTTCCCCAGGAAAAACTTCAGTAAAAAATTGAACTTGATTTTTTTTATATTGCAGAGCTCTAGACTTGACTAAAGACTCAGACTTCTTTTTAATCTACTGTAACATAAAAGAAAATTTTCAGGAGGAAAATAAAAAGAAGTCTGCTTCAAAGCTATTCTGAACTGACTCTTCCACCCAGTCACAGTACAGAGAGACGAACACGTGCAGTCTAAAAGCATCCAAGTAATCCAAAATCCCGTTTCATGTCAGTGACACAGGGCCTCGAGAGCTCCATCCAAAAACATACAGAGCAGTGTACAAGATAAAGAAAATACTTAGCTACTGGGAAACTACAAAGCAGTGGGTATAAAAAGAAGTGCACAAGACTACCCTAAGAGCACGAACTGACTGAACTACGATAAAGTAGCAGGAAAGCGACAACGGGGAGGGGTGTCTCCAATTTAAGTTAGATTTTCCCCTATGCATACTGGAAATGCTTAACACGTAGTTTAAAGCAAGTAGCAACGCTAACCTGAAAGTTAATCAAAGAAATTCCTAAGAAGAGTGTTAAATTCCATCAGAACTGTCACGTGCTGACTGACAATCTGAGGCTTTTATTTTATGATTCTCTAACAAATAGGGCAAACCTCTACCAAAATTGTTGGCAAATCCAGAGTCTGGAACTTACCAAGTCTTCTGCAAATGCTAGTGAATCAAACGCTGTCATCTCAGAGTGCAACTCATTGGCCTTCTCCTTTCCTAGATTTGATGCTAAGACAAGAAATTGGGCATCCAGCGCAGCCTCTCGTGCACTGGAAACTGTTACAGAAAAAATTTTATGTTAATAATATGAAATTGTTGAAAATATAGTAATAAAGTTAGCATATAGACTATCCTGGCTATAGAGCTTTGTAAATCATTTTATTGCAATGACCTCTAACAGAATTACTTACATAATCCTTATAATAATATTTGCATTAAAAAAAAGAGAGAGAGAAAAGGAGAGGATGACACTGACAAAGGCAAGCATGGAAAAATAAACACATTGTCTTAGAGAATAAAATGCATTTCTATTGACATGTTTTCCATCTCTCCAAGGGAAATGAACCCTGCTACATTAATATCTTTTTATATGTACTACTTACATATACTGTTCTACAGAGTCAGGGTAAAGCAAGGGGTATTTCTAAGTGCAAATAAACACTAGAGTAATAATATTTATTTTCTCATATCAACTTATTCAAACAATTCCCCTTCAACTAGACATATCTATTTCAAATTACACTTTATTAACTCTGGTATAGTACTTGGACCTCAACTTCATTCTCTCGCCCTTTTTTGTTTATAAGACATCATCGCCTCACACCCAGCCAACTGTCAAGCAAACGCCTCTAATAAGGGCCACAGAATTTGTTTTACCTCCACTAAACAGTTTATTAGCTTCTTCCAAAGCTTCTGTCAGTCTGTTGCTTTTTGAATTCAGCATATCCTCACGATTTTCTGGAGGGAAGGGACACAAATTAAATCCTAAATTACTTAAATATAGAAGCATCGAGAAATAAATACTTACACCTTAATTAAAACTGCCAGGTTCCTAGCCTATCACACACACAAAAATACAGAATATCGTTATGGCACATTAATTGCAAGATTACATAGGCTCCATTTTTATTAATGCTTATGCATTAACTCAGTTTGAAGTAGTAATCTTCTATTTACTTCAAGGGAATAAGATTTACATGGCTGAATTTATGTTAGCAGATCCCAGATTCCTCTTCATTCCAGTAAGATATCTACATCTGTGCCAAAGCAGCTACCAGATATCACAGTTTTCTGTATGTTATTTGTCCTACCCATAAATTATTAAGGATTTTCATGAAAGAAACAAACAAACCCCTAAAAACACATGCTTGGTGATTTCCAAAGTTCACCATGTCAAATACAGTTACTTATATGTAACGGTATACACGGGATTTGACAAGGCTTTGAGCTGTTCAGTTCTGAACAGCTACTCACAGCACTGCTTTCAAGGAGGTACACCATACTCAATGCGCTGACATACCACTGTTGTTCTTCTGCATAAACACAGACCGCATCATCCATAAACTGTGTTGTATTCTCTTGTAAAACAACCCTACAAGTTTAGCAAGTATGCAGAAAACAATCAACACCTCGTGTTGCTAAATTTGGCAGTACTTATTCAAACAACCACTGTTATGCTTTCAGGAGAAAAACAGCATGCTCCAGACATAGAGGGGAGAAGCACTGCCACACCTATCCAGAGAGATGCTGCAAACCCCACAGCACTTTCTGGAAAGCCTAAGAATGACTTTCTGGTCCAGGCAGATAGCGGTACCTGCAGTTTCACATTAAAGCTCAAACACCACGAACACAAAATTGAAGGATTTCGGTGTATCTCCGGGTCTAAAGCCGATAGTTCTGCATCAGTGCAGCCACACGCGTTACGTGCAGGTAAATCCCTCGCAACCTCGCCAGCCCTGGGCACGCAAACGCTTCCTGGGAGGCAAATTTGGGTCTAAGTACAGGCCCAAAAATCCCAGCAGGCCAAGGAAGCTGCAGTTCCCCAAACGATAAGTTAAGGTCAGGCTGCCGGCCCGGCCCCCCTCGCAGCCCCGGCCAGCCAGGGAGGCATCCCCGCCGGGGGAAGGGGCCCGCCCCGGGGCCGGGCAGCGGCCGGGCGGGCCCCACGGCGGGCCCCACGGCGGGCCCCAGGGGAGCCGCGCCGCGCCGCGGGCTTACGCTGCACGCTGGAGATGAGCTCCCGGTACTGGTTGCGGATCATCCTCCTGCCGCGCTCATCGCCGCCGCCCTCGGCGCTCTCCGGCCGCCGCGGCTCCTCGCCGTCCTCCCCGGCGGCCGGCGGGCGGCCCCACAGCCCCAGTTGGCCGTGCGGGGGCACGGCGCCGTTGCGGGAGGTGGACGGCAGCGAGACGCGGCCGCGGACCGCGCCCGAGCTCCGCGAGGAGGGAGAATCACCGCTCCCGCTCGCCTCCGACATCGCCGGCCGGCGCCCCGGCCCCGCAGGAGGAGCCGCCGCGGGAGAGGCGCGGGAGGCCGCCGCCCGGGCAGCCCAGCCCAGCCCGGCCCGGCCCCGCCGACGGCGCCGAGGGCGCGGAGTCGCCGTCACCGGTCGCGACGGCGGCCCACGAGGGCCAAACCCGCGGCGACGGGGCGGGGCGGGGCGGGGCCGCCGGAGCCCGCTCGGCGCTGGGCGCTGCCTCGGGAGGTCGTCGTCATCGTCGTCGTCATCGTCGCCGCCGCCGCGGCGGGAGGGCGGGTGGCCCGCCCGGGCCGGGTCAGCCCCTCAGGGCGCCCGCCGGCGGGAGGCGGTGTGGGGGCGACCGGCTCCTCCCTGAGGGAAGGGCGGCCTCGGAACGCGGCGGGAGCGCGGCCGCCGCGACCCCCCACAGACGCCCCACAGACCCCCCGCAGCGCCTACAGCCCCCCCCACACCCCCGCAGACCCCCGCAGCTCCCCACAGACCCCCCGCAGACCCCGCAGCCCCTACAGCTCCCCCACACCCCTGCAGACCCCCGCAGCTCCCCACACACCCCCGCAGCCCCCACAGACCCCCCACAGACCCCACAGCCCCTACAGCCCCCCCCACCCCCGCAGACCCCCGCAGCTCCCCACACACCCCCGCAGCCCCCACAGACCCCCCGCAGAACCCGCAGCCCCTACAGCCCCCCACACACCCCCGCAGCCCGCCGCAGCCCCCCACAGACCCCCCACCAACCCCGCAGCCCCTACAGCCCCCCCCACACCCCCGCAGACCCCCGCAGCTCCCCACAGACCCCCCGCAGACCCCGCAGCCCCTACAGCTCCCCCACACCCCTGCAGACCCCCGCAGCTCCCCACACACCCCCGCAGCCCCCACAGACCCCCCACAGACCCCACAGCCCCTACAGCCCCCCCCACCCCCGCAGACCCCCGCAGCTCCCCACACACCCCCGCAGCCCCCACAGACCCCCCGCAGAACCCGCAGCCCCTACAGCCCCCCACACATCCCCGCAGACCCCTGCAGCTCCCCGCAGACCCCCGCAGCCCCCACAGACCCCGCAGACCCTCACAGCCCCCCCGCAGACCCCCGCAGCCCCCACAGAGCCCCCGCAGCCCCCTACAGCCCCCCACAGAGCCCCCGCAGCCCCCCGCAAACCCCACAGAGCCCCCGCAGCCCCCCGGGAGGTGTCGCGCCAGGCAGGCCGTCGTCCCCGGCTCGTCCCAAAAACCAACGGTGCCTCAGTCAGTCATTTGGAATAAAGCCCCGAAAAGCGGCCGCCAAGCCCCAGCTCACGCACCTCCGAGGCGGGAGTTTGCACCTCTCGGGTTAATACCAAGTTTTCTGCTTTTACCTGCTCTTGAAAAGTTCAGCAGAAAAGGCCTAGGACTTTCACCTTCGTTAAGGAATGGAAATGTAACGATGAGCCTGACGGTAACAAATCTTTCATCCGCTTTGAAGCTTCTCTAACATCTGAGAGGTGAAAATTAGACACAAACACAAAGGGATGATGCACTTGACTGAGCATCTCTCACACATGTATTTCCATATAACATATATAGATTAATCGCTAAGCAGGGGTCCCTGCTCTGGCAAATAAAGTAACAAAATGTATGCTTTGAAGTGGAACAGACTCCTAAAGTAGTTAATCGTGATAGGTGGCGTTGTTTGTACAAAAGAAAACAAAGTTAAAGCAGAGTTAAATGTAAGAATATGTATTAATTTACCGGGAAGAAACGTATCTTTGGTATTTTTAAGTTCTACACAACCAAGCATTACAAGTCTGGAAAATTCAGCAATATTCAAAATGTTGTTTAATGATGAGCATTTTATATTGCAGACTAAAAAAAAAAAAATTCTTTAATATGTAGTTTCTCCTCTCTTTCCATTCCTTTCCCAGTGCCGGTATCATTAGAGTTGCATTCAGTGTAATGGTGAATCTGGCTTCTAATTTGGAGCAGTGGGCCATGTGACGTCCCTCATTGCCCTTATTTTCTCATAGTTCATCATAAATAGCAGAACTCGTGTATAACTACCAGTAGTTTAGGCAGTGTGCTGAATGGTTATTTCTGACACCCTGGTGATCCTACTTTAAGAGTTCTTGAAACAGACTTTTGCTTCGTGTTGTCACACCAATGCGTTAAAGCAGTCGTTAGCAATCTACTTCAACTGCAAGTATAGAGTTTGCACAAGATTCTGAATAAAAGAGAATTAAAAGAATATGTAATAATACTAAGTTGCTGTAGTCTGTAAGAAATGTAAAACAGCCGTATATGCTAAAGGTTTAGTTCCTGCTTTCCTGGTTACAGCATGTAACTCTGCCCTTCACCATGGAGTTCATGATGTTACAGTAACACATATGCTTTCTGCTTCAGCGTACAACGTAGTGTTCAAACGTAGTGACAGGATTGCCTAGAAATTTTTACAATTTCAGTAAATTGTGACACAGGAGGCAAGAGATCGGAACCTTCACACTTTCACAGTGACTTCCTGAGGGCTTCAGTAGGCTGGAAATTGCCTGGTAAAGCAGCCAGAGAGACAAAAAGAAGTAGCTTCATCATCACTCGGATAATTTAAGTCTGATTTTGAATTGATTCTAAAGCAAGTTCTCTTACACAGGATTCACAATTGCAAGACTGCATGTCCCAGCTGACTCTTCTTTCACAGTTAATGTATATTCATATAGCAAGTTAGAAAAAGAAGGCATTCTAGGCTTAACGAACACTAGCCTAATAGGAGATTTTCAAATTTGGGAATCTTTCATGTTATTGATACAGGATGAAATACACTTTGCATTACAGAAGAGGCATTGGGATGAAGTATTCTGTAATTTTAACAGAAAATAAAAGTCGTTTCATTAAGAGGGCAGGTCGTTAACAACAAAAACCTATTGTTACTTGCACTGATGAATCCCAGATTTTTTAAAAGAACACATACAATAGCAGGGACTTCCCTCCCCCTGAAGTTCCAAAACACAATCTTCTTCTCTTCCTAGTGCGCACCAGTCAACTCTGTGTTTTCTTATACATTCATAATGCAGTTGAGCATTAATCTAGAGGTGTGTTGGATCCTCCTGAGAACTTAAGGTACTTGTGAAACTTAAGGAGGCAAAATCTAAATGCACAACTTACCGCAGGTTGGTACAATGAATATGAAACTTCTTACATGACTTTTTAAAAGTCATACCTTTTCATTGCAAGGAATGTGGGAATTTATTTGTAGCTTTCCCTGCTTAATTTCCAGGTTTAAATGAATCCTGCAAAATATAAATACATAACATTTAGTATTTCATTATGTGATTAATACTGTTGTCTTGCTCTAATTATTGTGGTGTTTTATTAGAGTATTTTTAGCAGGCGTTCTAAAACATCTTCATAGATCAGACTGATTCAGTATATACTCATGGATCTACCTTGTCTTTCCCAAATCAGTACTTCTGCTGGACCACAGACTGCAACTATGCATAAGCTATCTTTCAAAATATACGTTTAAAATATTTACATTTTCAGTACAAAATGATTGAATTATACTTTGGACTATTGAAAACTTTCTATTCTTGTACTTCATGTGACTTGCAGAGTGCTGTCAAATTTGCATTGCAAATTCATTATGAGTAATATGCTTTTGGACCCTAACACAGAAAGTCTCAAGAGAGGATCCAAACAAGACTGGGGCCCATTGTACAATGCAGTACACAAACACATAGCAAGAAATATTCCCTATTCCAAAGACTTTGTAATAGAGTACAAAATGCAAAATGCTGAGCTGGGTGGGAGGCAAAGTAGTAAACAGTTCAGTATGAGGTGGAATGTTCAATACCCTCCTGAGGAAATCCTGTTGCATCCAGTCTCACAAACGCTGATCTGGTGTTTCTGAAGATGATGCTTGCTTTCTTGAAATCTGTGTCTGACCTTTCTTGGTGCTTAGACAAGCAGGGCCTTTTGCTCATTGGGTACAAGAGCAAAATATCCCACAGACCGCTCTTTGTCTCAAACATATGCTAGAGTAGCAAAAATTGTTCTGAAAGAGGCAACCCACATTAACCAAAAATGAAACCCTAAAAAGTACTATAGTGCAACAAATACCATGCAGCATATAAATTCACTTTTAACAAAAATACTGTGCACCATAAAAGGGTTTCAACAATTACTGTCACATTCCTACAGTAGCTTATATTTATATGTGAAATAAGACCACCCCAGATAGATCAGTGGAGTTTCATCTGAATTCAGTTTTCAGTTTCATCACAGAAAACTCTTTCACTGAAGCTACACGTGTCACTTGGGTGTAGTAGGAATGAGAGGAAAAGCCTACCGCTGCCCTTCGTGTGGACCAGTCTGTCACAGCACACACCATGCAGCTATGTGTGAGACAGAAGGTGGATGCTATCAGGACTCCTAATTCCTGTTCTATCTTCTTGTTGCAGAGAAGAGAGTGGCAGTTTCAGATGGCATAACCAAGTATCACGTCATCTTGGGTCATCTGGAGAAACTGAATCTGGGAGCACCGAGCATGAAGGTATAATAACTTCACCTTTTTGCAGGAGGACAGTATTTCAGGGGTGGAAGTGTCAGCCAGCACAAGCCTCGGTGTGCTGTCTCATGACCGGAGGGTGACACAGAGCCATTGTGCCAGCACTGATTATCCTGGTCATGCACGTAGGTAGGCACACGCTCTGCAGGCCTGCCTTAGATCTACAGAAGTGTCTAGGTTCTTGTCTCCTGTTGATTTCAGTGGAAAGAAGTGCCTAAATTGTGCAATAAGTGGATGCTGTATTTCCAGCATTTGCTGTAACAGTTGTCCATAAACTATCTTATCAAGTGAATGATTTTTGACCTGTGTTGTAGCAGTATTGTGGGCAGCAGGTTCCTGATACAGACAGTGAAAGGCATAGAAGAGCAGAAGAATGAGGGCTAAAAGCAGTGTTTCAGGCTACAGGACAGGTTGTGAGGAACTCTTACCAGCCTTGGCTACAGCAAGGGCGTATTGTGCATTTTTCAAGAGAATTTGCAGCAGTGTTCCCCTCCCATTCACAGTGATATGGCATCCCCTGACAATTATTTTCTTAGGAAAACATGAGCAGACTGTACAGTAAGCCGATTTTCAAACACAGTTTAACTGCTGGAAGCCAGAAGCAGCATCATGCAAACAGCAGATTCTGCCTCCTATGCCACTCAACTGTTTAAGAATTACATTATTTTTCGGAAAATTAATTTACAACATATGCAATATCACCTGTCGTGTCCCAGATCTCACCTTCCAAAATAATGCCATTGCCTTCTGTAAGCTGACTGACAACACACAGCTTCAGAAAAAGGGGATAGTATTAAGAAACTACCACATATGCCCTTAATTTATGTGGACTTTCTCCTTTCAGTGAGTCCAGATGTCAGGCTGCAAATATACGCTCAACAAATATGAGTATATGTGAGTTACAATTTTTTAATATATCTGACTATGCTTAATATAAACTAAACATCTTGCAATATTGCCAGACATTCCCCTGCATTTTTATTTTGAGAGTTCTGCTTGTCCAGATGCTCAGATCTCTACTTTCCTGACTATTATTGTGTATATATGCCAATTGTTATCGTCAACAGTGAAAACAATATCTTAAGAAATTGTCTGTGTTCAGTCAATTGTGAGATTTTCAAATTGGTTTTGCTCACCAAGACTATTTTTTCATCTGATGTCCGTTCAGTTCTCATACATGCATATATGCAAAACCTTATTCTCAATTAAATGAGAAGAGTCACAGAGAGGAACCTTAAAATAAATATTTAATTTTTATTAGCAGACATTCACTGTGTGCAGATTTCACCATTCCCTCTTTTTCCTCCTCTCAGAGTGCAGAAATGCACATAAAGTTTCTGGCATTTAGCAGAGGATTTCCAACCGATTTCTAATTCTTAATGCTGCATACTTTGTATATATCATGATACGCAGCAGCTCAAATGGATACTGTATTTCAGCAAGCAACAGGCAGTCTCCATTGTCATCAAATACAGAGAAATAATGAGGTTTTTTTTACAGTGCTGAGAATTGAATTACCAGTGGTGTTGGCTGTGCGTCTCGGATAGCTCGGGAGCTGCAGGTGCTCTCATCTAGAGCCAATAAACTGTGGATCTACCACCATTCGATTTAGTATCAAATCTAATCATTCATCCAGTTCTAGAAGATTTGTCTCCTGGTGTGAAGATCCCCAATCTACTAGCAGATGTTCCTAGGCCGTAATGGAAAAAGACATGCTTTTACATGAGACAGTTTAGTCACCGCCCAGGAGTGTTGCATATGATTTTAAAGCGTAAACTTTTTGCATTTCCCTTGAATACACTAAAATAAATACTACTATTCAAGACAAAGAGATAAAGCAAGAAATTCATTGTCTGAGAACATTGCCACACAGGACCTGTTGCCCAGTGATGGCTGTTCCTGACATAAAGATAATCCTGGTAATCTGAAATGGGGCCTGCACTAATTGAAAACATCAGAAACAAAACGTCTTGAGATACTTGTCATTCAGCTGCCAGTTCTGCAAGCAAACACAGATGAGGGAAATTTCTTTTAATGAGTGCAACTAACTTTAAAAAATTGTTTTAGCAATGTAGAAGTGTAAGTTCATGTACCTGGTTCTTGCAGAAGCTTTTATTTCCATATTTACAGATAATCCCGTGGGAGGTAAAAATCTGGCACCAGATATTCTTTCAGCAGAGTGGATTAGGTTACAGCCCATCAAATCACAGTATACATTGTGCCAGTCTAAGAAGGTATTTTCGGAGGAATATGAAAGAACAGTTATTAACAGAACTCTGAAAAAAAACTGGGGCCTAATCTGGGGGGATGTCATGGAAAAAACCCCGACAGGATCAAACCCTCATTGGCACCAGGAATTCTTTCTTTTTAATGACTTGGAAGGTTCCATTAAGTGAAAGAGTGACACAAGGTTGCTATGACAACATGGGGGAGTCATGCTGGCAGAGACGAAAATACTCAAAACCTTCCACTTCTTCCCTACAATCAAACAACAATTTAGTTTAGGAAAAATAAAAAAAAAATCTTTGCAGGAAGGAGCAGGAAATATATACGTACATCAGTGATGCCTCAGAGCGGAGAATAGCCAGACAGCTGCTGCCTTGGTGGTCCATCCAGTACATTTCTAATGGAAGAACAAAGGAATTAGAAGCAAATGCAGAACAATGTCAGATTTTTGCAAAAGAAAAAGCCTATTAGTGCTATGTGGAGTTGTGCCCATATTTTGCATAACTGCATGGCAGTTTTTTGATATTGAAATTTTAATATGCCAATCATTCCTGTATTCCCAGAAAATGCATAGGAATTCACTTTTCTTTATAGTATCTCTGGAAGTTATCACCTATTAGACATTGCCAACACCATGCAAACAATTAACTTAAACCTAAGCACTTCTATGATAGGTTTAATCCTATCACAGCAATCATTTCTTCACATCTTGTGCTGACGTGAATATATATTTCATTACATGTGTTTAAAGGTCTGTAACTCACAACCTATTTTGAAAGAAATAATTTTTTCCTCTCTGAAATAATGTATTCCAAGGGAGGATTTTCCAACAGTACCATGTAACTGAAAACATGCTCTACTTAAAAGTCATTCGTATGATTGGTGTGGGTTTCCAATTCCAGTGGCACGTGCTTTGGGGGTTTATAGTTAATACAACTCTACACTGAAGTGGCATGGTTTTTTCCTGAAAGGCTCACAGATGTAACGCTCTGACTGAGGCACTACATTCAAACAAGTGGGCTGAAAGATCCATCTTACCCATCGTGAGAAAAGACAAGCTGCTTTCCCTCTTTTCTGACTGTGTGGGCAAAAGAAGACTGAACACAGGCGAAGGGATGAAGAATGGAATGGAGGCAGGAGACTTCTCCTTTTTCCTTCTCTCCCTCCTGCCAGGTAATCTACTAGAATTCCCAGACTTTAAATGTTTATTCTGAACTCCAGCAAATCATTCCTCATGAATATGCGGAGCAGTGCTGACTTGCAATGGTTTTCTTAAGGCAGCTATCGCTTTTAGCGATGCTGTGGTTATATACGTTTATCACATGCTAAACTGATTCATTTTCCCATACTTAGCTTACTAAGTTGATCAAGTGAGAGAGACAGCCTGATACTTAGTAGTTACAGTCCTGGAGTGAAAAGCCAGAGGGCAAAATTCCAGTTACATTGGTGTATCATGGAAGTTGTCTCACTGCCTTAAGCAAGCAGTATGCTAACAACAACGACAGCAGTCTGCACCCAGTGTACAGGACCTATCTCTTGTTATCCTCATCCAGCAACTGAGAATTCCTGTGAAGAACTGATGTGTCATAGCCCTACAGCTCCCTGGGTCAGATTCCTTACACTTCATAGCTGTCCAGCATAGTGTTCTCAAACATAAGCCAATTCACATTAATAGAACACTTTCATGTGATCCAGGGAGAAAGGGGATCCATACACCAGCTAGGAGGGAAGGAGTGCAGAAGGTTATAAAAATCAGGGACAGAGTGGTACATTTTCATTTTTAGTCTAGAGGAAAATTAGGTAAGTAATTTTTTATTAGTTCTTAAAATTTAAAAATGTCTATACTCACAACAGTTTATTAATTATGTTTTAGACATTACAAAAGGGCAAAGGGAGTGTGTTACAAGTAAAAGAAAATTTTCTCCTTACCAGAAAAAAACCAGTGGCTCCTTTGAGGTTCTATAGTTTCATGATCTCTTGTATAACTTGTTTTACAATCCACATAACCTATAAAGTCATCTACAGGATGATATCTGTTTAGTCAGTATCTTTCTAAGACCAAGAGACTGATCGTTAAGTGTGCATGCCCTAAAATAGCTGTTTTAAAAATATGTTGCAACGTTATAGACTGTAATAGCTATTTGCAAATGCTGGAATTTTTAAATATGGCTCTCTTCCACCGTTGTTCTTTTTTCAGAAATAGTTCTAAGGATTTGTTTCAGAAAGGATTGCTTGTTGATTTTAAGTTGCCATGTAATGACAAGAATGTCTGTTTCTCATGCAGAATTTCAGAGATAAAATTAGCTGGCTAGTCACTAGAAAGATTATGCAGATGTTTGACAATGTTCTTAAGTGACAACTGGCTACAATGTTTTGTCCTTTCATGCATAATGAAGTGTGCTTCAGGCTGCGCTGAACATCTGTAGGTAGAATATTGCCTCTGGTGACCCAAACATTTTGCAGATCTTCAGGTAGTTGAAGTCACTTCTAGCCTTTCCCACTAGGAGAACTAATCAGATTAAAATAATACTTCACTAGATTGAGATTAACAAGAATTTGATTATGTTATTATTTTAAACGTTGGTGGCATTATATTGAAATATGTTGTCAGCTTGTAAGACCACGGCCACTTCAATTATTTCTGGATTTTTTTTAATGAACAGGGTCTATACTACCACAATGTTTTGGCATGTTTTGTATGTTTTGGAAACTAGTTTTCAAGTAATCTGCCTTTAAAAAGTTAGCTTTATCTTCAGGCAGAAACTAACAATCATATTGGCAGACACAGGATGACAATGGCAGACGTGCTTTTATCTGTATTATAAAGTGGGTATTTCCTACAAAATCTGATCTTATAACAAATAGACTGCTTATAGCTTGAATTTGTTTCTCATGATTCAGCTATTCAGGATCAAGCTGCTAATTACATAGAAGTAGACCTTTTCCATTTACACAGCCCAAGAGATGGGTTAGAAACCTGCTATACATGTAGGAGTTAAGAAAAAATCTCCATCCCTTCATGTTAAAGTTTTTTAGTTATAGATTCAGATCATAATTAAGTAGATGCTAATACATATATCCATAAATCTTACTTTAAATGGATTTTAGAAAGGAAAAAGGTAGAAGGGCTGGTAGTTGGCCAGAAGTATAAGATGGGCCTATGGATGGAAGATCTAATCCTAGTTGGCTTAGTTTTCAGTACCCTGCCATCTGCATCTACATCTACATCCATACATTTTTCCATCTTTAAAACAGAGATCTGTGACAGTGACAGGCTTGGATACCCTGGCTTAGGGAGATCAGTAACCACTTTGCACATGCTCCAGAATTATCTAGTTAGTATTTTTTCATAAGCGTTTTGGCAGTCCCAGGGCAAGCTATGGGAAGCAATCTGGTCTAGGAAAGAGCTGATCTAAGTTATAATATAACTTGGTTATTTTCTCAGTAAAGCAAGTTGTCAATGACTGGATGTGCTTGGATTGTCACATGGGCACTGGTTTGTGGGGCTGATTAGAAAGGACACCTGTTCAAAACCACTCAAACAGCCTACTGCAAAAAGGAAAGAAAATTAATGTCCCCAGTTCCAACCTTATTCTTCGTACTCACGGGTATGCCTGCAGACCATTTCCCCCTTGTACAAAAAAATAATTTACATTGTAAATTGCTTGCTTGTTATTTTGTGGGGCTTGATACAAAGCAAGCAGGATAGAAATAGACATAGAAGCAATAGTTTGGAGAGCTTCCAGGGGAGGCAGCGGAGGGGGGCCGAGGGGGAGACATCACTGTGAAGGTTCAGGTTGTGAAATCTCCTGCAGGCTGTGGCAGGGTCCCTGTCTTCATTGGCAACTTCCATTCATCCAGATGGGAGGAAGGCATTTTTGAAGAATATTCAGGATATTCTTTTCTCATTACTTTAAGCTTTCTTTAAAATTCCCTTATATCTATCATCTTTTATGGCAGTATTAGAGAATGATGTTATGGCAGTATTAGAGAATGTTTGACCTGTAATACTAGGCAGCTTTTAATCAGTGCTGAGCTGCTTTTTTCAGTGAGGGAAGGCAAACCAAGCTTTCATACTGACCACTGACCTTTTTTCTGGAAAGATAGGTCTTCATTCTGGGGGAGGTGGGAGCCACTACTCAGGCTGCAGAAGACTTTCAGATCTTTTTTTATGTTTTCTGATGCCAGTGGAACAACGTTTATAGAAGCCCCTTAAGTCCATAACAAGTCTGAAAAGAGGAAAATTTTACCGTACATCTATGATCTAAGCTTAAAGCTAAATGAAGAGCTTAAATCCAGTTGATTCTACATTGAATTGCAGCAACTAGTGGTTTGAAGAGTTGCAGTGCTGACAGCCAGTATATGTGTAGAGCCATCACAGATTTTATTTTTTATTTTTCTTGACATCATCCTGTTTAAGTACCGGCTTCTAAAAATCACATGGTGAAACATGTTCCATTTAATTTTTGCACATTTTCATTAGAAGCTCCCGAATGCAGGGTATTATGAAAATATATCAGTTGATCAAGATACATATAGGGAATATACAAGGCTCAGCAAGTTTGACAAAATACTGAACTATATATTCTTGCCAAATTGTATTTGTCATAAGATGCTAGTTAGGACTTGACAGACTCATTTACTTCTCTGGTTTCACAGCAAGCATATGATCTAGCTAGCACTCTTGGTTCTTGGTCAAACCCAAGACTCCGCCAGCTCCAAGTCCTTACAAATGGATTAGGATATGTTTGTTTGCCTCATGTGTAAAGCAGTAGTGTGCTGCGGGTGATTTTATAGGACTGTACATAAATAAAAGGTAAGAACGATTTATATTGTACCTGGATGAAATCTGCTATTCTGAATATAAGTAATCAGAAAAGATTCACTGATTCATGAGAACCTGACTGGGTGTATAGTGTAAACAGTTTTTCTTGCTATCAAAACATAATGTCATAGATATCATACTAATTTTTTCATATGAATGGTTGCCATATTTGCTAAAGAAATATTTTAGAAGGAAACAGAACCAGTATAACTGTGAGTAAGAAAGCAGGACCATGAGATAGTCTCCCTAGAGGCAATGAAAGAAAATGGGAAACTTTATTACTGAACCAACGTTATAGCTGTTTCTGCAGAACAGATCTGATTGAGGAATTGATCAAATTAGACCAAATGGCAAATATTTTCAAAGGAGTTCTTTGGAGAATATGATTTCAGAACATTTTCTCCCATTCCCAAAACATGCTTCCTCCAGAAGACCTGTAAAACATATAACTATTTTAGGGAGATATACACTACAATAGAAGAGGGATATGTCCCTCAGCCCTATTTTCGATGATTCTATGAAGTGTTCAGCCAAACAGCACCATTTCCATGCACTTAATATTCAATGTGAGGTTTTCACTCACCCTCCAAAAGAGGCAGAGAGGATTTGTCTAGATCTTCTGGAGCAAAACCAATTTTTGATGTTAGCACACTGTGACATTGTGAGCAACTCCTGGTTGAAGCCAGAAGCACAAAGATTGCCGCAGTAAGGAAAGGGAAAAAAGTACGAAAAACAAGTTCATGAGTATCAAAATCCTCTTTTTTACAGCACAGTTTTGGACCTTACATGCCTAGATTTTAATGTGCTCCATTTTGGTTTTTGCATGGTATAGACTGAATCCTCCAACGCTTCAGAGGGATACGTGTGTGATGTATTATACATAGCTGTCTTTCACTTCTGTTACTATTATCCTAGTATAATGTGAGCTGTTGACCTATTTTTCATCCTCACAAAAAGCTTTTGATTAGACTATAAAGATTTGGGTTTTAAATTTCTGTATGCGTCTGTGTGTTATATATACAGCATATTGATACAATTGAAACTACAGTAATTATTATTAACTGTTGGAATAAGTTGCATGCCTACTTGTTACATTGTCTATTAGTCACAGTTTCCACACCACTTCCAACTGTAAACTGAAAATTATACTTAACCACTTTCTTTATGAGAAAGAGCTGATTTTGCCCACAAATTTGGAGCATTGCACAGTTTTATTGAACCCATATGAAAATCTCTGCAGGATGCAAGGGGGCGGGAGGATTAAATTCATGGTCTACATGAAGTTGGGGGTTTTTTTCAGTTCCTCTGGTAGACTCTGAACTCATTGCACTGTTCACATCAAAAAGTGATGTGTGTCAGGAGCATTGAGCATGGAGATATTCTTGCATTCTAATAAACTAGCCTTAACATTTCTTAATTGTCATACCTGCAATATTTAGTCTCTGCATGGAGACTTGCCAGCCCAAAACCAATATTCAAACGCTGACACTAGTAAAGCATTTCTGTTGGTAAAAATATTTCAAGAGTTTTGGAGATTGCACTTAAGCGTTTTGCATGAACATATTCTACAGCTTCATCATATCTTTCTGTGCCAAGTTCTGTTCTTACATCTGAAGTTTAAAGAGGTTTGATTCAACCTGTAGGCTATCGCACTATTCAGAGAAGAATATTATTCTTTTCTAGATGTACAGCACTTCACCAAGTAACCCTTAGGAGTTTGCTCATGCAACAAAAAAAGAATTGCATCTGGATACAAGATACTAATCTTGATTCACTTTAGCCCTTTAATTAGAGAAGGTGAAACTGTATATACTCCATTCATACATGAACTTTAAGCTGGACAAACAATTGCAGACCTTATTTTGTGCTTGTTCCATTGACTTGAAATATGGTTAGTATCCACTTTTTGGGTACTAGTGACTGATATTTAGTTCCCTACATTCTGTCATGGTTTCATGTTAAGAGTAGAAGTTTTATAGTTTTCCATTTACTAATATCTTGGAGAGCTTTGTGATTAAAAACAGTTGATGTAACTGGGAGACAAAAGGGCCATCTGTGAACTTGCATATAGCATCAGCCTAGGCATTCTTTTTAATACTTGCTCCTGCTCTAACAGGAGAAGGTGGCTTTTTGCCAGCAAGTCAAGGACGTGTAGTACAAAAAGGCACTTGGATCTTTAATATCCAAAAAAGACAGTCATAAGACTTGTATAAACATGTAATATTTCTATCTGAAATATGAAATCTCAAAAAAAATCTGTCAAGCTAAAAAACTTGAGTGCTATTCTTCCCATTGCACTGGTCTTCTGCCATCATCTAAGATGTCGGTGCTGACTCTTGGGATTTTGCACCCCAGTGAATTACCATTTTAACTTCTGAATCCACATTCAAATATGAATCCAGTCACTGCACTGCAGTGATAGCACTATGTGCTAAGGTTATAGACATGATAGGTGCAGCTGGAGGAGAACTAGGGCAATGTTGCTTATTTCCATTTCCTTTATTACCTTTTGTTATTTAGGGGTGAAAAGAATAACTCAATGACAGTAGACAAGTAGATAAATAGTAGATAAATAGAAACCAACTGCAAAATCAAATTTCATCAGTTCATCTGTCAAGTTCCATCTGTTGCAATGACCAAAACCAAAATAACTGTAGGCACTGTTCAAAAAAAAAATTAGATTTTAATGTTAAAATCTTACTGAGATGAAAGGGGAAATTCACGTCTTTAAGAACCAGGCTGTTTGCAGACTCAGGAAGCCAATATTGCAGCCATTTGCAGATGATTTCTGAAGATTTTCTTCCCAAACTGTCATTCAGTATTACAATCCCTGATTAAAAATGTAAATATAGAGCCTAATTATGTATAACAAGAATTATTTTGTAAGCCTGGTCTCCAGGGAACCTGCCCCAAATAAAAACTGAGATTCAGTTAAAGTACTGCAAAGCCTGCATCTGGCATATTCACTAATGATGAAGAAATGCCAATGGAAAAGTACACCTGTAAATTAAGAGTGAACTTGTGAAACTGGATATTGTTTATATTAGCAGAAAATGATAACATGAATATAAATAGTGTAGACCCAGCTGGACAAGGCAATATGTTATATGAGTTGAAATCTGTCATTAGGAGAAGCTGATTAGGTTTATGTCTGTCAAAAGGATGAAGACTTGTGCCATCTGTAACAACAGGGAGCAGCTTAGTTAACTTTGTCTCCACCAACCACCATGGATCACTAGGACCACTTCCCACCAATGTGGCATTAGATCATCATTTAAAAAAGCCACTACCACAAAGCAAGCATCAAGAGCTCCAATTCAGAGTAGGATAATGTACTTCAGGCATCAGTCATTGTCACCAGATCATCATAAAAACTTTAGGGACTGTCTTTAACTGACTCCTCAATCTTGTTTTGCATGCCTGCTTAGCTGAGTCAAAGGAGTCAAGGGGGAAAATAGCTTTATAATTTACATTCACATTCATTTTAAACATTCGTTCATTACATTCATTGTAAACATTATGTTATAACAGTGATGAAACAATGGTAACGACAGTAAGGAAGCATTTTTGTTATAATGCAATTATTATCCTTTGAAAAAAGCAACATAAAAATTATTTTACCCTCTACTGCTTTTCCTTCCTTCTTTATTTATGATATCTTTAATGATACCTCTGTGATGTTACTGTGCACAAAAATGTTCTTGGCTGACCCTTACAAATAAGCCTAAGGAAGTATTTTGCTCCTGGTTAGCTAATTTCTAATTAACTAGAAATTAGGGTCATTTTGTGCAGGGCTAAAGCAGTGTAGCATCCTTGAGAAAAGTCCCTCATTCAGTACCTATTCCATGTAAAATATAACCTATTCTTTTAGAGCAGCAATGCCAAAATAAATCAGTCATCATTTTCATTCTGTACTGATATTCTGAGAGCTGAACACTAACCCTATTTTCCTGTTTAGTCCAGGATTACACGATATATTAATGGCCTAATCACTCAAGCCCTCTGTGCCTCAATTTCTGCTTTTGTAAAATGTCAGCAGTGTTATCCTGCTTTGTGAATCAGTGAAGAACTTGCATAAGTAATCCTACCTAAATATTTAAAGTACATGAATGTAAGTGTTGTGCTTACTTAATATAACTATTTTCAAGGTGCAGAAGATTGAAGAAACCTGACTAGTTTAATTTCAAAGTAAATATTTTTTCAGCCAAGTTCAGCATCTTTGTAAGCAATGATTCATGGCTTTATGAACGCTATCTCAACTACAAAATTATTTCAGTGGTCAGTGACTCAGTTCCCAGAGCTGGTGCTGCAAAGATCTAGTATAATTGCTTGGACTAGAGTCTGAAACCTAACCCTGGTCTAGCTATTAACAAGTTGTCTTGAGGTGCAAGTCTACTGAAAGACTTATTTTCATAGTCTGCCCTCACTACTGATAAAACATAGCACATCTGGAGTCAGAATATTGTTCACTGCTAACTACTCAGTAGCTGAGTTTATAACCTAATTTACTCTCACCCAGTGATCAAACAACTATCATGAGGTTATGAAAAACAGCTTCAGGCTAAATGGTCCCTAACTGAGGATGAAGGATATAATCTGTATAGCATATATGCATTTATAGATACATAATACGTAATATATACGTGTATATATGTGTGTGAGTGTGTGTATACATGATTATGTACCTGTGTTGGGCCAGCACAAAAAATCAGTAAGCGTCCACCCCAAGGAAATTCTCTGAGCGTTAGAGGCTTTCTAGAAGCCCAGAAACAAGTCCTCCTCTCCTGTGATATTTGTGTGGGCATGAAAAGTGTGTTAGCACAGAGCCCAGAAAACAGCTGCAACCTGCCAACTCTGACATGTCAACACACCTCAGGCCAAGAAAGCAGGAGATGAAATACTGCTGCCATACACAATTAGGGAGAGACAGCTGCTGACAGACAGTTCAGACTCCACAGCTAAAGAAGAACAAGAAGGAAGGAATCTCTTACCTTCTGAGCAGTTTTACGCCCTGCCTCTTCTCTGCCATTCTCCTCAGCTCTCAGGAAACCAGACCTTATGGCAACTCTTGGCTCTCCCTTGTATTTCCACTGGTCTCTTGGCCAAAGGGAGGAGAAAAAATGGAATGCGTGGACAGAAGAGACAGGTAAATACTACAGAGGGGACAGCAAGGAAAATAGTTTGAAGAAGAAAGAACCTGAAAAAAGGCAAGAAATAATTCACCTTGTGATGCATTCTTCCCATGCTTTATATGTGCCTGCAGAGACATGTTGAACCAGCTGGTCCCCACTTTGCTTATGTCTCCGTTTCTGCCTCAACATAACATGGATTTTTGTCTCTCTGAGCTGTGTCCCACCATTCCCAATGCTGCTACTGGACACCGCAGCAGGCAACCAGCTCTGGGATCAGAGAGCCACCAGGTTCTGAAAATCCACACGTCACCTTAGACCTCCCACCACTCCTTCCAAAACTTTGCTCCAAGTCAGAGTAATGTTCTTCCTGCCTCATCTCTGAGGTTTAGGAACAGGGATCTCCACTTTAAGTGAATGACTGCGCATTTAGAGTGTGACAACACACATGCACTCTACAAGTTGGCTATGGGCCTGAATGATACAGTCATATATGTCTCATAATAAAAGTATGGGTGATATTTTTCATAAATCATAATCAGCTGTTTATAAAAGGCAGGCAATAATAATAAGGAAATCATTTGCAGTCCTGCCAATGATAGGCACAGATTGACCAAGTAAGCTATGTAGGTCAGCCTCCTCTACAGCTCCCAAGCCCTGCTAGCTGGTTGTGGTGTTAGGAACTTAAATATGAAGCCTTTATCCAGCTCTCCATAGCCACATGCTGCATGTGGACAGAGAGAGAGTCAGTGCCACTGCACAGAGCTGTGTGTTTTATCTGGATCAACAGCGTTCCCACTGACTTAAGTGCTGCATATGGAATCTGGTGAAAAACTGCTGGCATAAATGTGGTTTGGAAAGAGAAATGCTCCAATACTTGGATGTTATTTTCTGGATCATATATATTTTGTTAAATACTTTTGGCATCACTTTTAAAGACTAAGTCCTCTGCATTACTTAGACATCTGCAATCAGTGCAAATTAAAAGGAATATACATGTGCTCAAAACATTTAATGCTCAATGCACAAGAGAAAGATTATTCAGATCCACAGATGTAGGCACTGAGAACCATTTTAGACACCCTGAGTGGTCGTGACATCCTCATGGGACTGGCAGATAAAACACAAAACAAGACCCATGTCTTTCAGAGAAGCAGTTATGGGATAAGCAGGATACCCTAAGGTGTCCAGTGTGACACTAGATGTCTCTTTCGGGCAATAGAATCACACCTAAGATTTCCAGAATCACTTTTATTTATTATTGCATGAAACTAAATAGTATTATGAAAGTTCTGTTAAAAGCTGAAATGGCAGACTTCCTTTTTTAAGCTGGGAAAATATTCCTGGAGAGAATGCAAAATAAAATTAATTAGCACCCCATGTTGCTTTAGGAAGGGTACCTCCTGGTGGATGTTTGAACAACATTAACTCAAATTCCAGCATAGTCTGGCAAACTGGAGCATGCTGAGGAAGCCGGTGCTGACAGCCTAGTTCTGCCGCTTGGTGGGTTTTTTTACCTTGGGCAAATCAATTGATCTCCAAAGAAATATATGTCTTCTCCTACACCTTTTGTGCTGTGAATGTTTAGACTAAAAGATCTGAAGGAGGGAGGGGGGACTGTCTGTACAGAGACTAAAATGAGAGGTAAAGTCTTGCAGGCAATTGATGTCTCTCACTATTTTCTAAAATCACTTCTAAGAGTACTATGTATAAATAAGGCCTTCGCATTTTCTTTAACTGCCACCACTGCCATATCTAATTACTTAATTACTGTGAACATGAATAAAACTTTGCCAAATACCTTAGCTATATGAAGAGGTTGAATCCCATCAGAAGTCAAAACGCTTTTGGTTCACAATGTTTTTTTCCAGGTTTCACACCGTAGCAAAATAATTCCCTTTCACTTCCTCCCTGAACACTGTGACTTTGCAGCCTGACCGCCTCTGGTGCCATGGTCAGACCTCCATGGTGCACTGACATCCGCGGCACAGGAGTGCCCTGAAATGCTGCACTGGCATCGTTAGAAGCAATGCAAGTCTGCCATAGATCGGATTTTTCCAGGCCAGGTTGTTATACTCATTGAAAATTAGCCAGGAATGGGGAGAATAATTTTTAACTTTCTTAATCTGTTCTTAAAAAAATTATGTTGTCTCTTAGGAGCAGGTACTCAGTGTCACCCTGTTTCTTATCTTTCATACTTGTACATTAAGTGGAGCAAATCAGCCGAGGCTGGGCTGCATCAAAGAGCTGTCTCATTTGCTGTCCTTTAAATCCTCAGTCCTACCCTATATCAGTGGTGCCGTCCTGATAGGCAATTTCTGGTTAACTTGGGGGAAGGGCAGCAGAATACCGTTTCACAACTCTCACAAAAGGCCAGCTCAGCTTTTTGTTGCCAAGCAACATCACGATTTTACAGCAGATCCAGCTGCTGATGTTGCTAAGCAACTTCTTTCCCATCAAGTTGTGCACTTTTAAATCGTTACATGTTTACTAATTCTCATTATAGGATTATGTTTTCCCTCCCAGATCTTGATATTTGCTCTTTTAGAATTTGTGAGGAAACAAGGGCTGAAGGACTATCATAGGTCAGTCGTTCCTGCAGATCTCTGTGATATTTTTCTAATACGCAGAAACTAAGAATGATTTTGCATTAGCTACATCAAGATCAGAGAAGAGCAGAATTCTGAACACCCCCCCTTTCTTCTCTTACCTACGAGACTAGCTGGTGTGTAAGGTATGCTCAGTGCTTCAGCAGAGCTTTGTAATGCTTTATGCGTAGTACCAATCATGTGAAAGTAAGGAACATAAAAACATTTTGTCTTATTTTGGCAGTATTTATACCATAAGGTAAAATGAGCTCAAACTAAATTGTCTTATATAAATACCTAAGGTAACATGTATTCAATATATGAGAAGCTAATGTACCTGAGTAGTGTGTGGTTGGTAAGTATACCAAATACTGTATATATTAGGATTAAATTGATCACTCATGACAAATTACTTGGATCTTACTGAAATGCCTAGGTCATTAACCCGCCACATAGCTTACCTTTAAGTCTGCACTGTGTTTTCCCCTAGTTTGAGTCTTCCAGTCCTCCTGGGTTAGATCCTCTTTTGATCAAGAAAAGGCAGTCTCCCTGGATGAACAGGAAGCATGGATGAGGAACCACAGGGGAATTCCAGCAAATAACAGTAAAGCAGCCCAATGTGAGTACATCATCTCCCACCAGTTCTATCATAAAATCAAAAAGAATAAATCAAGACATCAGAGGATGAGAAATGCTCTCACAGTTAGTTGTTTGCACACAGTGATTTGACTTCATACTGGAACAGAGCAGAAAAGCAGCATCAGTATAGGTGGGAACAACTTGCAGAGAATAGGTGTTGCTTGGGATAGGTGGGATAGGACCTGAGTGAATCCTAATTTAGACACGAGAGTGGGTCAGAAAACTGACCCAAAGATGTAATGTCAATGTTGTCAGACAGTTGTTCTAGGTCCGGAGATCAGAGAGCGTGATTACTGTCTGTTAGCACGTATGTCGCTCTCCTCATTTCACATGACTCATGGTTCTGGCAGTAGTGAAGTTGTCTGCGTGGCTTTGCAAACCTTACACAAGATTAGCCAAACTGAGGGATTCTCCTTTGCATATGTGTTGATAAAAATATACAATCACAAATCATGATCAACTACCAGAAGGTCATTTTCCCCAAAGTTCGTGCCAGCCAATTGTTTTGCAAAGCAGCAGCTTCTTCACTTTCACTTTGTGGCATTTTCTGGCCTTAGCTGAAATGGAATAGCACCAAATATGAGTTCAGTTTCTGTTTATGAGGAAATAATGCGGCTAGAAGAAGTGAGGATATATTGCCAGGCTTGTGTTTTCCTGAGCTCCCACAGGAACCCCGTTCTTAAATCCACGGCAGAGAGCCTAAACAAAACCATTGCATAATTTGTTGTCTATAGGCAATGAATTTTACAATGGCCTTATTTTTTTTTTTCTAAGGAAAAGCACACTAAAACTTTCATTTTATGAGCTTCAGCTTTTCTGGATTCTGAAGTAGGCTGTGGAGACCATAGAAAAGGGGATATGACAGCCACTTTCATATCTTTTAGTTTTTGAGCTTCACTATAGATCTTGACTTTTCCATCTTGAACGCTTAGAGGTATAGCACAGATTTATTTGACATATTTTATTGCCCACACGCCACCAAACCCACTCATATGTACTCTACTTTATAGCCTGAAAAAGCTCAGGGAATAGAGGTAATTTATTTCTGATCCGTGGAATTCTTCTTTGATCAGTAACAGTACCTTAAGGTGGTATAATAACGCTGGAGGCTTGGATTGCTGGATCACCAACTTCATAGAAAAAGATAGGTTAAAAAGGCAGCACTACTCATGTAGTCCCTGACCTTGCAAGTGTTCACTCCAGCTCTTCGCATGCATAATGTTTTCAAGCCAGATGTTTGTAGACTAAGGCTTTGTGTAACAGGGAACAACCTCAGGGAAGCCAGCAGACAGCATAGAGCTGCCCTATGAAATCCTGCCTCTTATTCATGTCAGATATGAATTTTCCATGCTAGAGTCAGTAAAGCTGCCTAGCAGCTCTTCAAGGTGCAGGAAACCGGCAGCTGACAGTTCCTTTGCTGTGTGGCACCAACAAGCACCACTGGTGTTTACAGAAACTTTTTAATCCCTTGGAGTTGCCACTAATGATAAATGCACTGTCTTTTGTTATCAGCTGTCTTTCTGAGCACCCCTTTGTGGAAGCATTGCTGGAACGGACAATGAGCATTAATAATAACAATCAGCTCACCCATAAACCCGTACTTCTTGCAACATCACATTTCAAAGAGCTTTTGTCATGTCTCCACCCTTCAGGATGATTAAATGGGAAATTATTTCAGCATAACCTGAACAGGAATATCAACATTTGTGAGCAGGTATTTCTGAGTGCTTTCAAGAGTAATATGAGAAAATGAAAGACAATCTTAAACACATAAACAAAATTGAAAACAAAATGCTGGGTAGTTATTCCCCACAATACTAATTTTCCCTTGAAAACATGTGCATAGCTTCCGTGTACTGTTGATAGGGTTTCATTGAACAATTTTTGTAGTGCCAGAAGCACTGCTCATACCATACGCCAAGAAACACTAGAAGTGAAATATGTTTTAACCAAAATCCATTTTCTATGGGGTTGCTTTTGTGAAAAACAGTAGTACTCAATTCATGACACGCAGAGCTATAGCAGTCTCCCAGAAGCAGGGGGAGGCCCCGGTGGAGGAAGTATAACTTGTTTTCTTTTTCGCCTGGGGTGGAGGCAAGTTTGTTGTTCAGCAGGTTATGAAGGTGGGTCCCTGAAAGAAAGCCTACATTTCATGTCAGTCTGAGGAGAAGTAGGAGGAAAATAAGGTGCAAACTTGAGAGGTGAAGATGGAAGGAATGGTTTGAAGACATGCTCTTCGTGTCAGTGAATCCAAAGCTGCCAGATTAATCCTGGGATGTAAGTGTAAAGTTAAACATTCTCTTGCTCGCTCGCTTTCAGAAAAGCAGCTGTTTTCTGACACACAGTGCATCAGTACAGACAGTTGTACAAGTACAAAAGTCTCTATGGGCTGATGAGACCAATTTGGTACTAGCAAGCAACTTTTGAGATAGGTAGTGTTAGAATAATTTTAATAATGACATGTAAATTGTAAAAGATAGTATAGAAAGATGAGAAAGATTATCTTTTGGTTAACCTATGTTTATTTAATGAATGGACTTTTAGCATGTTTTTAATATTTATTTGAAATTCTATACATATGATAAAGCACTTGTAGTTTGCAACCTAAGTAATGCTTGTGCGTTGAGAAAATGTTTTAGAAATAACGTATGTAAAAAGGATTACAATAACATTGTAATCTGAAAAATTATCTCAGTTACTCTGCAATGTAATTCATGCTTTATTATTATGACTTGTCTCATTCCTGCAGAATCTATAATGACTTTATTCCCTATTTATGACATTTATCATCATTATTAAGCAGATGGTAATGTGAGAATTGTGTGACAATTGTGAAATTTCGTACTCTAGGGAAAGAAAAGACTAAGTAGACAGCGTGATGTGATATGTTAGTGGAGATTTGTCATAGCTAGCACTTTTGCCGTGCTTTTGTAGTTTTCTACTTTGATTCCTGTACATTTTAATAACAAACTGTAAATAAGGTATTTTTTCTTTCAACTGAATATTACACATTTGGCCTCTATTAGCAGTTGCTGTTCTTAACAATCAGTACTGCTGAGTTGGTGCAGAAGCATTGAGAATATATTATCCACCGGAGTGAATTTAAAATAAATAGAGTAACATTATGTCATACTCTGGCTAATCTGTTTAAGAACTTGATAAGCAAAATTCACATTTTCCACAACTGATATACAAGACCCCACCCCAATTAACCATGGGGAACTGGAGAGTTTCATTCATTCCCCAGCTTATGTTACTACCGCAAGTGCTTGTGAGGGGACACCCTTGAGAGTTTTAAATTTCCTGGTGTTTTCAAATGATGCCTGTGGAAACAGGAAAAGAGCTGGGAAGAAGAAAGCTCGCTAAGTCGGTGGCACAGAAATGCCAGTATATTCACTCCTAGAGAAATGTGCTGGCTGTTGAGAGAAGCGTGTTGCTTCCCTCAAGTTATTATTTCTCTAATAATAAATATTATTATTAATATATTCTAATAACCAGAAATAAAGTTATTATTTTTCTCCTGTGCATTGAAACCGCCGTTGGCCGCTCTAACAGTGTGAGAATATTTTGTTATATCAATACATACTTGAAATATTATAATCTTAACCTGTTGTCTTGGAACATCTCACAGAGCTGGGCCTGAAAAGATTTGTGTGCGCACACTACTTCATGATGGAGTACTTCATACTTGGGGAATAGTGATTTTGCAAATATTACATACAGTGTTCAATTTAGTTCAGTACTATTTTAAAGCAGTAGAGGATTTGGAAGTAATCTCAGCAGATAAAACCTAGTGTTGCTAATTAATCACTGAAAGTGCAATCCTGGCCTCAGTGATTTAAACAGGAGCAAGTTCAAGCACCAATACATCCCCTGAAGACAATCAAGTTTAAACAGAGCACATCTTAAAAGCACAATACTGAACTTCTCTCTCTCTCCAAGCCTCTTGTGAAGAAAAATAATCTTTCAAGTTTTAAAAAGTGTACTATAGTAATAAGTAATAACATTCCTTAAAAGCTTGTATGGTTTCCTTGGCTAACGAAGTGCAATCTTTCTTTCAGAGCCTGACTTTAATGGAGTTTTTCTTGACATATACCACAGAGCAGTCTCACATTCTTTGGAAAAAAAAATTGAAGTGTATAATTTTCACCTATCCAGTAATACAATAAATACAGTGAATTTAAATTCCTGAGCTCCAAAATAAATTTACCAGAAGTAAATATCTATAAGAGAATCTCTATTGTGTACATTTACTATTGACTATCCTTTTCAAAAAAATACAGAAATTAATAATGCCTGGAGAGACACTAATTCCAGAGCTGCTGGTTACAGTTCTAAAGCTCTGAGGATTTTTGTGAAATTAAATAATTAGAGTTGAGCTAGTATAAAACCAATAGTAATTAAGGCAGGCCAATCCTACTAAGTGCAAAGAAAATGTGTTTAGATCGTAACACTGTAAGCAGAATAATACCTAAGAAAAGCAGGGTACGACTCCAGTGATAATGATAAAAAAATCCATTTACTCTTTCTTATAGCCAAGTGCATATATGGAAAATTGTTTCTGTTACAGTAACGGTCAGGTTTAACATTGTGGTTCTGACAAAGTGAGCATGCAGCTCAGTCCAGGATCTCCAAAACATACAAGTGGTTTGAATAGATTTAAACCAGTAAGTTTTTCATATGGGCTCTCCATCCAAAGTAACTTTGGCAAGGAAAATGCCTTTCTGCTCAAATGACATGGGATAATCCAGAAACAGAGTAACAAGACTAAGTTTCAAGGAGTGTCTTTCAGTATAAGTGGAGCCAGTGTAGGCAGGACAGCAGAGAGACATTACAAAATAAAAGCATTAGGAGGTCTCTTCCCCTGATTTATGACTTAAAAACATTGTAAGACTGAATGTCAGGAGGGGCAGCTTGTAGGGTGACTGAGATGACATTCCTCCAAAATTTCCAGGGGTTTTTGTTGTTTATTTGTTTGGTTGTTTTTTTTTACTGAGGACTTTGAACCTTTTCTTTTCTTCCAGTGATTTTTCTTTAATTGCTGAGTGATACTGGACGTCAGCATCAAAATGGGCAATGAGAACAGTAGTGCAGAAAATCAGGTGAGTGTGACAGGGTGATTACATTTCCCTTCCCTACTAGCCTAGAGCAGATCTTACAGAAATTGGTTTCACAGGCCACTTACCCCATATTTATCTTCTGCTCCCAGTTACACTCCTATTTAAGTGTCATTAATAGTAATTGAAGGCAACTCTTTGTTTGTTTGTGTTTTTCTTTGGCAGTGACACTGCTACATAGCACCAGGGCACTGTGTGGGTGGTTGCTCCCTGGGGGGCAGGAGTCATGGAGGATCCCCACAGGGTGAGCAGGGCTGGCTCATCCCACCTCCCCAGCCAGGGAGCAGGGCAGCCGGGGGCAGCCGGGGGGCAGCCCCAGCTCCAGGCATCGGGCACATCCCTGGAGAAAGGTACAGGCCAAGATGGGTCCAGGATGTCAAACCGTGGGTCAGCCCAGCTCAGCGAGGTCGATGGCCAGGCAGGGTAGGACTGTGGTGGAGCACGAGACCAACATTCTATGGCATCGCTGGGGATAACATCCCCAGGGGAACTGAAATGGGGTCCTGGGCCATGGGCAGGGTGGGGAGAGGCCCTGGGAGCCAGACAATGCCTACGGTGCCCTCAGAGCCCTGACACACAGTAGCTCCTCCTTGTTCAGAAATGAACGTATGTGTGCTGATCCAGGAATTTGCACCCGTTTTAGAAGGGTGCTTTGTAAATGCATCTTGGTGTTTGGTGATCTATTTTTAAATTCTTTAAATGAAGGGGACCCATATGCTATGGCTAGTTGTGTACAATTACATTAGAAATTACTGTGTTGATATAAGTTTGAATAAAGGTTTTAATTCTTCTAATTTCAACAGTTAAAATACCAGAACATGTTTCATCTTCTCTTCTTCCATATGTTACGGTAGATCATAAAATGCCTTAGGGTTCATTTTGCTTCCAGTTCAGGTCTCAGCAGATCTCCTGTACCTTGTGCATTGCAAAGTGGACCCTCTCAAGGGAATCAATATTACAAGTTAGCCAGATTTTTTCATAAAGATTTTTTTAGAAGAAAAATCTGCTATAATTCTTGGTTGTTCTGGCCCAGTTGTATTGTTAGCCCAAGATTTGGTCCCAGCTTTTTTCAGGGTTTGGAAAGAGGGAATGTATTAATTCCTATAACTAAGTAATGAGAATTTCTTCTCCATTGTGTACAGCTTTCACTTAGGAAGCTTTTGAAAGTCAAATACACTTCTTCAGGAGTCCTCCTGAGGCTGAGAAGACTTTACTTGAAAGTTACTGAATTTATTAAGAAATTTAATAAAAAGCTCTTCTTTTCTAATAGGGAAAGTAAGCTTCTGGTCTCCATTTCACACTGTAAAAAAGCCAACCAACCAACCAACCAACCAAACAAACAAAGAAAACCTCAAAGCAAAACAAAATAAATGCTAGAAAACCAAATTACTTTAAAAATCACTATTAACAGAGAAAAAAATAGAAGTAGTAATAAAATCTTAAAAGCCACTTAATCTGCTGAACAGCTATTGAAAAGGTATTGCTTAATAAATAGTCACAATTCATATAGTCACTGAAACATTTAAATATGTTCATTTTTAGTCAGAAGTTCCCAATGCGAATAAAGTCATCCTTATACCACCAAGCCAAGGAACACAGCAGGTAGTGGATGATGAAACTCGTTTGCATGGTTTGCATTTCAAAATGTTAGCATCAGGCTTGGCTGTGCATTTTCTTATGCATCTGCTTCTGGCTTTTGTTTTTTTGACACTGACTGCAAATTTGCAAGGCAGCTACATTTAAGTTTTCAGCAAGTTGTAAAAAATGTCTGGTTTCTTTTAAATTTTTTCTTCGGTAGCAATCTATGCTTTGGAGAAACAGCCTGTATTTGACCCTCTTTGCATGCTGGCTTTCCTTCCAACTCTAACACAATTAAAATAGCTCAGTCGATGTTGTTCTTATACTCAGTACCGTTTGACACGAGTTGTTGTTCTTGTTTATGTATTTATCAGAGAACACCACTGCCCAGTTCTAGCTCTCAGCTGAGTCATTTGGAAGCCGTACACATGGTTTGCATTAAAGATGGGAGAGCCTGTGCTAAGTTTAGAACTCATTTAATAGAACGGAAGATCTGTGGAGTGAATGTGCTACTATGAAGAATGTAGCAGGCACTTAGAGAAAAAGTAAATACCCAATATGTCTTGTAAAGACCAGCCTCTGAGGAAAATATAATCTAAATTTAGTAGAAATCAGCAAAGCTAATAAATAGATAAAGTGAGGCTGGGGCCAGCAGTATATTTAACAATGTGATTTTACACATACTAACCACGTTCTGTTTTGCTGTAACAGTGCACAAAGTCCAAACTGCTGAAAGATTTTAGGTTTGTGCCCTGCCCTATTAGAATGGCAAAGCTTGCTCCCAAACAGGGGTCTTTGTCAGTGGCACAGCTTGTTGGGCTTATGCTGAACTAAATATAAGCTATGTTTAAGATGCATTTTCCTTGAAAAGCAAAACTCCACATGAAGAGTAATGTGTTTAAATTGAAAAAGAAACAATCCAGAAGAACAGGTATTTTGACCCAGTTCGATCCTTGAGATCCAGCCTTTAGCAGAGAAAATACAGGGGAAGTAAAGAAGTATTCTTTAATGCGAAGGTATGAAAAGTACCTCAGTTTATGGAACTCCAGAAGGCCTCAGCCATTGTGCTGCCCATCAGACACATCTTTCTTCATCCATCCAGATGCATCTGATGGTGTAGAGGAATGGCAGGGTCTGTCCTCAGGCTTTTCCCTGACTTTTCTGGACAGCCAAATGCTCAAAAATCATCTCCATGGTTATAATAAAAAGAGAAGGCTCATAGTTTTGTAGAAACTGATGTATCTGTGCACTTCCTCAGCCCTTGATAGTCTCAATAATCTGGGCTCAGATGCCAGTGAATAAAGCCCCACTTATAAACAAACCCAAGCTGACCAGGACCAACAAAACTCTCTGCTATCTAAGAAGTTTGGCAGTGTGAGGCACATGGTCTGTGTGAAGGAGCATGAGCCCAGCATACCAGCTCTGCAGCCCAGCCTTGTCCATGCTGCTCCGGGGGTTTGTGCAGTTAACTCAGGGACCAGCCCCCAAAGTGACTGTACATTACAGGATTATTATTGACTTTATGACTGTTTCTTATCATGGTCTCCCATCTGCTAGAATTATGCTATTACCAGGACATCTTTGCTTTCATATGAAAGGGGTGGCTGGAGGATGTAAAAACCAGACGGAGTTCTCTATCATTGGAAACATGAGCACAAAATTTTCTGAAGTTTGAATAGGCTGGATTTTCTAATATGTAATAATTTTAACTCAGGATTTTAATTCTTGCCACTCAGAGTTCTGAACGGGAGAGCTGTCAACTTTCACAGCCTTTCTCATGATTACAGAAAAGGCAAAGTTACCAAGTAATTGTAAAGCTCTTTGAAGGTGAAAACTGCTGCTGAATTGAAATTCTAGCAGCGCATACTCTGCCCCACAGCTGAAGAGGGAATTTCAAAGTCAGTTACCACATAAGTTATTTCTATCTATTTTGCTTTATCCCTTCTTCTTGTTTTATGAATAAGTAAATAGCCAAAGCTGGTTATTCCATATCTATGATACTGTCCATCTCTCTTTAACTGTATATCTTAACGGGTGGTTATCGGTTTTGTTCTTGTTTGCTTTCTACTGTGAAATGTGCAAGATAAGCAACACATGCACACTTGCCAGAGGGGTCATAACTTCTGAAGAGTCTATTTGTCCGAAGCATCATGCTGTGTTCCTGCTATAACCATTTAATTGTTATGAACGAATCTGACTGTTGCACGTTCTGCAGTTGATATTCTGCATTATTACTTTCCCCATATTTCAACTTCCTTATGCCCATGCAAAATGATGGATCTAGCTAATTGGCATGGTTCTTCTTTCACGTCCCAGTATTATGGGCACCAGCAGAAAATGCACTGTGAGCATTAGCAGCTTCCATCCTTCAGTCTCCATTCTCACAGATGATAACTGGGCAAACTCCTCTGAGCTCTGGTGCTCATATTGTGTGTTTACATACTTTCTGAATAGTGCAATAACATCTGTACACATTCCATTGTTTATACTCAATTGGGAACAAAAATACATTCCCAATTTTCTGCATAATAATTTTGCCTATAGCATTTTAATGAGGTATGTTGTTACCCTACATAGGTTTTTCGTTGAGTTTGTTGTGTCCACATGATTCACCACTTTCACTCTCTAAATTATTATTTTCTTTCATTTTTCCTTCCATCTCACCCATTGCACATTAGGAGGGCACGGATGGCAGAACTGTTCCACATCCTTTCAGTCAACCTTTGCCCACAACAGCGTGTCCACGGCAGTTGGCTACAGGCCAGTATGCCTATTGCTGGTGCTTATGTAGTTCTAGCATACCTCTGGTCACCATTTTCATTAATGCTTACTTCCAATGATAATTACTACTGGTCCAATATTGTATGGTGAGTAATACTAAGTGTTTGTTTGAGTTTACACAAAAGGAACGTTGTCTGCTTTCAGAGAATTATACGTCCATTTATGCAAATGCAGCAAATTCTGGGACACTTCTCACTGCAATGAATCATTATTATACCTGTTCTCATCCTCCCTGTGAATGAAGGAGGCAGGATGAAAGAAGAATAAGGATTCAAAGATGTGATGGGATTCTTAATTTGAAAGCATCATGAAAAGGAAGTTGGAAGACTATTCCTTCTCTTCTGAATTAATGATTAAAACTTCCTTTGCATCTGTAAAGCCACCACCATTTCTAATGGGAAATGTACATTTATGGGTACAGACAAAAAGGAAAAATATTTTATATTTATAAAGAACCTCTAAAATTATTTACTACATTTCTCCATTTAGAAATAGTGTGAAAATGTTGGACCTACATTTTCCACAGCTATGGGTAGTTAGAACTAGGCAAGCAAACACTATCGGCTGGGGAACACAACAGAGTTTAGAACTCAGCCTGGAGACAATTTTCCCAGCAGTACTTCATATGATTCTAACAGCATCTTCTAAAGTGTTTTATTGCTAGGCTGCTAAGAACCACTCATCAGAAAGCTGCTTTAGCTAAAATTATATTAACTGGAAATTGCAAGTTATGTGATAAAGGTTTTTTCCCCAAGATCATCAACTTTATTCTCTCTCTCTCCTGCTATATCTCATACACCTGCCATCCTTAAGAAAATAATGTAGGTACTCATCAGGCCTCCATCCAACTGTCAGGAAAGGGACAAAGGAAAATAAGAAGCTGCAGCAAGACTAGTGGAGTTACAAAGATAACTATGAATTTTCCTTTGCCTACTGAACATAGATCACATAAACAGATGGAAAGATTAGGTTAACAAAAACCATGAAACCAGTTATATAGTGATGCTTCGTTTAGCCCAGCGCAGACTCATGCTATGTACGTTCAGACTAAGTCTTGAACATAGCAGCAAGTTGTTGAGAAGACACTTACGTTGACATTACAAAGATCTGAAGACAAACAGTGTAGTGCCCTCAGTGGACTGGAAGGGCCATAAACACGAAAAATGAAGCCTGAAGATTTGAACTGTTCTTGCTGTACTGCGAGGAAGTTGTGTATTCTGTGAAGAATGCTAAACCAAGGATAAGATGGTGACAAGACATAAATACACACACACACACACCCCAGTTTGTTTTTATGTTCACAGCCACAGTCATTTCAGTAGGTATTTCTTAGGAGGGAAAGCAATCCTTTTTCTCTAAGAAAAGGTTGAAGGTACTTACAGTAGCTTGTTATATTTGTAAGAAGCAGATTAAATGAGACTTCCACCAAATTGCAATTTTTGCATTCCTGTCCCTTTGAGGATTTTAATTAGAAAAAGCATGAACTTAAAATTCTACTCCTGCAAGAGACAAATAAACCAAGCCAGAAGCAATAGCAAATGACACCATTACTGATTAAAAAAAAAACCAAACTACTGCAATGGCAAAATTCTATATGGAATCTCCCTTAAGAAAAGAGTCTGCTTTTTGCATCTGATCATGTAATAGTTACACCCAACTAATTAACTAGTCGTGATATTTGGGCAAAAAACCAAGAAGTGGTCATGATGGTCGTCCCTCTCTCTTAACTGCTCTACTCCAGCCACTCTCAACAAGGGGCAGGCACTGAATAATGCAGATTGGTCCACAAGTTGTTTACTAAAATCTGAATTTAGCTCCCTTGCAATGTGACAAAACCAAGTTTTAGTGTAATTCTTCAGATCTGAATTGTCACATGGAGTTCAAGCTTGGCCCCATATGTCAGGTACCAATTTGTTACTGTCCCATGATCAGTAGTTTTGCTGACCAGTGTTTGCTGATTTGATTGAAAAGTTCTGGTTGTTAAAGCAATATCCACTCATTATCTAATCTGTATATGTTTTGGTATCACTTCTCCAAACAATGGAGAAACAATGGTTCTCCAAGGACATAAAGATTGAAAAATCTAAATTACTACTCAGTTAATGTACCTGCAGAACAGAAAAAAAAAAAGCCAGAAGAGCAGAAAGGTAGCTCCTGAAACCTGCTTTGTCTTAGAAAATTGCAGCAGCCATTTTAAAAATATGACTTCCCAACCATGTGACCTGTACAATTCTGTTTTTAGAAAAATGTAACCTTCAAAACTTTTCTTCTATCCACTTTTCTGACATAGACTGGGTATTTCATTTGTACTGATTTCTATTAGGTATCAGGGTATTAGGCAGATGCATCAATGAACTGTTATGTTAACTTGATTGTTTTAAGATAGCAGCAAGCTATTCTCTGGTGTCTCAGTTCTGTTTTCAAGGAAAGGATTTAATGCTGAAGTACAATAAAAATAACGAGGAACACTCTATTGATTAAGGCTTTGGATGAACAACTATTCACTCCCTTTCTCTGCAGCCAGTCCTGCAGCGAAACGAGCAACTACTGCAAAGCATTGCAGTGAAACCTTTCCAAAGAGCGCCATGTGCACGCTTTTCTGCTTGATGTTAGCCTGCTCAGCCACACATGTGCGAGCCGTTCGGCTGAGGAGGTGTGTGGCCCGCTGTCCCTAACAGGGACCATGTGTCCGTCTTCCCGATGTGGTCAGCTTGGCGGTTGATCCTGAAACCGGAGCCTGGGCGCCGCGGGGCTGACCTTTGCTCTGCGTCTCAGCGTTCACCTGCACTGCTGCTGCCCACTCCCGTCCCACGGAGGAGGTGGTGGCTGGGAGCAAACAACCAACACTTCTAGCAGGCAGACTTTAAAAAAACAATATTAAAAAAAACAACTTGTAATGGAAGACATGGAGAAAAATAAAAGGTAAGTTCTGGTTTATTGATTGAGACTTGTAAAGGCTTGTTCCAGCTTCCCCTCCAATAACCAGAGGGAGTTAGTGGGAATGGAAACTTAATGTAACTCTTCAAAGATTACTTTCAGCTAGTCAGAGCTATGGCATGTTCCAGCAACTGCTATAAAAGGATGTGTGTTTAATGGAGGAATGTTGCAGAGGGCAGATGTAAAAGGAAACAACTTTTATTGAGAGAAAGGAGAAAAGGGAATCAAAGGAAGTTACTTATTTGGAGGGGTTTGAGGGCAAACACTAGGTTTTAAAACCAGACCCGTTTTGTGCTTTGTGATCAGGAGCCCGGTGCCTTGCTGAGAAACACGAGGCTTCTCGAATCGCTGTAACACAAGGCTGTGGCAGTGCCTAATGCTGTTGCTATGGCTTTGAACCGGGAGGGGAGAGTCAGTGTTTTGGGAGCTGAGCTGTGAACAGGCTCCCATGTAGCATTAAAGGAATTTCTTTCTGGTATGATAACTTCAGCCAGAGTACAGCCGTGCACATAATCCTTTTGGCTGCAATGTTAATGGAGTTCTCTTTCTTTTTTTTTTTTTTCCAAACTTTTAAGCTCCTGTTCAAAGTCATCAGGAAAATAAAGTGATCCTGTAATTTAGTTTGTGTTCTTGCAGAGTCCAATGCTTGTGGAAAGGTTTAATGCAAATTACATCGCATATTTCAGGAGAATCAGTTTTATTCATTTAAATACTATGTGGGCTTAAAGGGAAAAAAAGTATAGGCTGTTTAGTTTTCCTTCTGTTGTTTGTATATTGTCTGTGACATACTTGGTTTGTTTGTTGTTGGGTTTTTTTAATTATCCTAGATGTAAAGAAAAAACTGCTGAGAACCTCTGTATTCTGATTTTTAATATCATTATTTCTTTAAGTCTTTCAATTAAGTAACTTCTTATAATCTCAGAATCCTTTTCAAAACGGAGTATGCTACATTTGAAATGAATATAAAGCAAATTTAGCTGCAAGCTTCTATAGTAAATCACTTCAGAGGCTGTAGGTGTTGAAAACTCGAAGTAATTTATTTAACAGCAGCTTTGTGATGGCACTTTTGAACAAAACATAGTATTTCTAATTGTTTTCACAGATACTAATTAAAAATAAAAAAGCATGCTCTGCAAAGCTTGTTCAGCACCTGATTTGCATAACTAGCTTAAATTTGAAAGACTTGATAGAGAAATTGAATTATGTTTTTCTGCTGGCTGGCATAGATTCACAGAGCATGTTCTTTTGTGATGATTAAATGAATACATTAAATGTAGAAGACCAGTATATAAAGCTTTCCCATATCTTGGAATATTAGTAGTTCCTTTTACATTTAAATATCTACATTAAGATTTATTTTCGATTATTGTTAAAATCCTCCTTTGAGCTTCTTTTGAAAATATACTTTCCTGGCCATGTGTGCTCTTGCCTGAGTAGGTAAGAGGACAACTTTGCTTTTTGATCATTCCAACACCTGACAGCCTGGGAAGAAAAAGAAAGAAAGAAAGAAAGAAAGAAAGAAAGAAAGAAAGAAAGAAAGAAAGAAAGAAAGAAAGAAAGAAAGAAAGAAAGAAAGAAAGAAAGAAAGAAAGAAAGAAAGAAAGAAAGAAAGAAAGAAAGAAAGAAAGAAAGAGGGGTGTCAAAAATTCAAACTCCTCTCTGCTCCAACAGGAGCTATGTTGCAAAGATTGTTTTAATATATGTTAAATTTGGTCCCATGTGGAACTGGAGGAACAAAAGTCAGATTTTTTTGTGGCCAATGACAGTTGCTTAGGGATAGCTGGGAGAAGAACTATAACTTCTTAAACATTAGATCCATGAAAACACAAAACTATTTAAAACCAAAAAAAGTCAAAACCAAACAAACAAGCAAAAAAACCCACCAGCCCCCCCCAAAACAACCTATGGAAAATGTTAAAAGTGGTTTTCAAAACAGTGCACATAACTAACCTTTTGTTGTGATCGTTCTCCTTGCCTTCTCAATCTGCCTCTCCCAACATGTTTTTGTTTTGATATTAAGACTTGATGTAACAGCTGATAAAATCACTGGGACATGGGCCCTTCTCTGTGTCTAATATGGAAACATCCTAGTTTTGATGAGATGAGGTGTTCAGGTGTAACAGGCACATAAATGTCTATATTATGTAGTTAACTTGTGAATTATGGAGATGAATAGTAAAAGTAAAATCCAGCAAACTTCTACCAAAATTATTCTGGCCCCAAAGTGTTCCATGAAGTGTCATACTCAAGGAGTCAATGACAAATTAGCCTGACTCCACATTACAGTTTCAAACTGTCCTGAAATAATCATATTGCTGGCTTGCAAGTACCTACCAGATGTAACCACAGCATCAGCTCTCCCTGTATTTCTGAGTGCTATTTCAGCTTTGGTATCAATGTGCTATTGGATTTATTGTACGACAGGCTGATGAGTCATGCTTCTTTCTAACGCCATAACTGAGCCCACGTTGCTGATTAACTATAGGTTATCATGTGGCTCATGGGATTCGTGGCTCTGGATGGCAATGCAAAGGATGCTGGTTCTCTGCACAGAAAGGAGTTTTACTTTAGGGATTTGTGTGCAAGAGGCATCCCTGTTATGCTGTGGCTCCAAAAGCGGGATGATGCAGGTCAGCAGAACAGAGGATTGTAACCTAAAGGAGCCCTTTGAGTTCAGTGGCTGATCTTGTGAAAGAGAGATTAATTAGAAGCAATGTGTGGGTACTAAGAGTGCAGTAGGTTAATGACTTATTTTTTTGCTGTGTTCCTTTCTGCCATGGAAGATGATGGGGGCTTTAGAAGAAGGAGACAAAACATGTAGGTCTTCATCTTCTGAAGAGAGCTGTGAGATATTCCTCCTTCCTAGCACCCAAATCAGCTAAAGAAAATTTGAGATGGTAGCAGTAAAAAGGAGGAAAAATAAGAAATTAGTTTTCACTGCTCTTGCCAACTGCTGGAAGCATCTGGACAAATTTGTAAATTGCCCTAATTTCTTGGGGTTCTTTGTGTGGTTCTCCCTACCATCCCTGCCCTGCTGGGGTAGGAAAGGCGTTCATTTTTGTCTGCAAGTGGCCTGAAAATTATACTTCATTTGGCTGCTACTCTGAGGCATTTATTTGTGGCCCACTTCCCAGACTGGCCCAATTGTAGCTCTCGCAATAAGACATGATACGTTGACTAAATAAGAGCGTGACGCCATGGCTGCCTTGCGTGGCTTGATGTGCATTTACCAACCCACCGCCCTGCTCTTGTCCCACTTCCCTGGTGCATCAAGGCTCACTCTCCGTGGGGTTGGGCCCATCTAGTTGAAGGAGCTCCTCTTCTGTCAAGATATAAATCCCACCCACCCTAACTGGCAAGCCAGGGTGGCGCTGGGTGCGAGGATAGTAGTGACGGTGGGGATGGTGTGTGTGTGGCAGCTGGGCAATGGGTGCACTCCAGCATGATCATGCATGACCCCAGAAGTCACTGTTTTGGTTGGTTGGGTTTTTTTCCTGACAATTAATTTAATAACACATTTTTTCATAGTTCTTTCTCCCTGCACACATGTACGCATGCTGAAATAAATTCTCCACGCAAACTTTCTCATTGAAACAAAAGCAAGGCTGCCCAAAACATAGCACCAAAAGCAAAACAGAGCCCTGTAAGCTAACTAAGCTCTATTTTTTTTTTTCTGGCTGGAAGAAACAAATTTCCTTGTATAAATCTTGATGTTCTAGTATTTTTTTTGCCGTATACTGTGGTTTTGGGGCCAACATATGTACTTAGATAAATATTCCAAATGCCAGATGTCAGCACATGCTGGGTAAGTGCTTAATAATCATGAAACCAAGAGCCCTTGGTCTATCCCAGTGGAAAGCTGTGTGATAAAGGAGACTTCTGCAAACAAAGCTGTAGTGAAGGGGTTCCTCCAGGGAAAGGCAGAGGATATGAGAGTTAATCAAATTTGCCTTAAGTCTAAAGGAAGTCTTTTTATATTTTCAGTATGCCCTGACCTTTTCAGTTGCTCATTACATGGGTTTTTTCTTGTCCACTGGGTGTCTCTCATTCCTGGCTCTGATCACGAGAAGCCTTTGGTTGTGTGAGAACACACCATGTTCACACAGAGAAGTGTAATTCTGAAAACAACAGCTTTCTGCAATTTATTGACTACTACTAGAACAAAATACACCCCAAAATTGAGAGTAAAAATACCTAAGAGACTAGCTGAAATTGTATACTATGCTTTTCATCTATGACATTCTTCTGAAGTGGTTCTCCCATGGTCACTACATGTGCTTATGTGTCTTTATCTTAAGTGTGCTTTTGGCTTTTTACAATTACAGTTAACAATTCTTAAAACAACAGTGTCTGTATGTTGAGGGTAATCTGATTAAGCAGTTTTCCTTCTCCTTCACTATTGCTTGATGTGCCTGAGGATTTGAAATGGAGCTTCTTCATTCAGACTTCATTTTTGCTTTACATGTAATTGTTTCTCTCCGGTTCTTTTGTTATACTTGAAGAACATCCTCAGGTACTGTTCAAAGCAGTTTTTACCAGTTCTTCTTTGCCTTCTAAAGATAATTCTGCCAAAACAAAAAAAAACTCTCAGCAGGAAGGTGCCACTACCTGTTGTAAGCAGCTCCATGGGGGTGTTGTAGAACCCCAGGGATTTGCAGGCACACCATGGGTCACAGCCTGGCACTTGCACAGGACTCTCTTCCTGCCTGGAGCAAAAACAACAGTTTGCAGTAGAAACAAAACAAAACAAAACAAATCACTCATGTAAAGGCATGTCTCCATGGATGAAGATCCTAGGTAAATATTTACCTTTGAGAAGAGGTGATGCAGAATTACCATATTTGTGTAATAGTATTTCTGTAGCTATTACTAAAGAAACTGCAGCATTTCCTACAGCTGTTATTACAGAAAGGCAATGTGGTGGTGAATCAGGCCCTCCATTTCAGTTCAGAGGCATTCTGAGCTTTGTTGAATGGAGAGGGAAAGTATCTGGACTTGGATTCAAGTGCTGGGTCTTGATTAATGTTGGCTTTATCTCTAACTTCACTCCAAAGATACTGCTAATTTTATAAGTGTCAGAGTTTATAGCTTGTTTCCATTCTTTCTCATTTTAAACTTGCTTAGCAAGGAAGCATTTGCCAGGCTTGGAAAAAAGAGATTATACCCTCCTTGGGTCAGTAAAGGCTTTGGCTGCTTTAGAACAATTGTTGTGTTCTTCTCTCCCTGTTCCTTTCGTAGTATTTTTTTTTGGCTTAACCACTTCCTTCTGTTTTTCTGTCATGAAGAAAAAAATGGCTTGGCTTTGAAACCTGCAAGTTCCATCAAAGTGGTGAAATATACCACAGAAAGTTGTCCATCAGTGGGCAGAACAAAACTCCTTAAGCTTACGTATTCTCCAAAATTTCCTGTACTCCAAAATAGCAGTAGCTATTTAAATTGTTCTTTTTTTCATTCTAGAGCACTCCACAAGATTCAGAATTAGGCCAACCTTCTGGTAATGGGCACAGTTTAAAAAGGAGCCCTCAGGAAAACAGCATAGAAAGATCTGGAGGTCAGGACATCTCAGATCTTCTTCCTGCTGCTGTGCAACTGGCTGAGAGCATATCCCCATCAATTCCAGGACCTACAAGGTAAGAAATTATGTTTCTTCCTGTAAATAGACTTCAAGCCCTGCTGATGTTGGTAGCTGGGGGATGTTCATTGAGTTTCTGTTCTTGTGTAACGGATTTTCAAAATCTATCATCCTGATGGATGGTGATGATGCATTCTTCAAAATAACCTGACAAAACACAGCTACTTACTGTTTACCAAACTGACTTTCTCGCCTTACTGCATAGCTGTAAGCAAGACTCCAGCTGTTGTAGTAACCCTTGACCTAAACTTCCTGTGCTTTTTGCTCATACTAATAAACTCTTATCTGAGACAGAGAAACATTGAAGAGTCTTTTGTAGTCATACATGGTTGTGAAGTAAGATGTAATTGTAAACAATTGCAAAGTGCCATGCCCAGCTCTGTATAACAATCCTATTAAAAAGTACCAACTCAGCTAATATTTATTAGCATTGTACTCTTCTAAATGTCTTTAAAGTCACCTGATTAAATAAATAAGACCACTTTCAGAGTTAAGGTATTCTTCAGTGCTATTAAGGATGGCAGAAAGTAATGTAATTTGGATTTTATTAAATATTCCAAAGGGAATATTTTGTCTGAAGCATTAATATTTTTTGCTTGAATACTTGAATTTTCCCATTGTACTAGGGTTTTCATCTGCTGCAGTGAATAAATTATCTAGTGCCAGCATGAGTTTAGCATAGGGCTGAATACTTTCCTGATCATCAGTGTTACCTGGGATAGAATGATAGGTACAGCCTAGAAGGGGTAGCAGTAACTTGCTGATAAATGTGTAGGATTTTTAGGCTGTGGGCACCTTTGTAAGTGTTTGCATGAACTTTCTTTAAGATTGAAGAATTCACTGCAAAAAGACTGGCTGCATCCTTGTCAAGGGGAGTATGCGTGATTTGGGCCTTTTTCTATTTCCACCAACCCTAGCTACCATTTCTGATTGCCATTGTCTTTGAAAGATGTAAACCTGACAAATGAAAAACAAGAACAAACGGTAGTCAAGTAAAATATTTCAAATGCCATTAAGTTAATGCTATCCCAGGCAATAAACTCTTCTTCTGCTTTTTTTAATAAGAAGTTACAAAGATTAAGTGTTTCTTTACCGAGAGGGTGTTCAAACACTGGAACAGCCTTCCCAGAGAGGTGATCGAAGCCCCAAGCCTGTCAGTGTTTAAAAGGCATTTGGACAATGCCCTTAATAATTTGCTTTAACTTTTGGTCAGCACTGAAGTGGTCAGGCAGTAGGACTAGATGATCGTTGTAGGTCCTTCCCAATATTCTCTTCTCTTCTCTTCTCTTCTCTTCTCTTCTCTTCTCTTCTCTTCTCTTCTCTTCTCTTCTCTTCTCTTCTCTTCTCTTCTCTTCTCTTCTCTTCTCTTCTCTTCTCTTCTCTTCTCTTCTCTTCTCTTCTCTTCTAAAATTATTGATATCATGCAATAGTTTGTGGCAGTTTAAGTCCAAATGCAGGTATTAAATGAGATCATAATTGACCACATCAGGAGAATTTCAGGGAAACTTAGAGACATGACATAATCTAAAAAGACTTACCTAGAAAAAGCAGTTTGCTTTCTGGAAGGGACATTTTGTCTGTGCAGTGGAGCTCTTACAGTTCAGTAGGTTGTCATACTTCAGTACACACACTGTAAGATATTTACTGTTAATTCTATTTCTTCTGACTGCCACTAGCACATCTTAATCATTGACTGAAAACAATAAAGTCTGAGCAAGACTAGGACTGCAAAGTCAATTTACAATGATAAAGATATTTAGGCTTGAAGTTTAAAGTGCTGAAAGTTTGCACATGCTTCCTAGAGATGTATGACTATTTCTCTTCCATTGTGGCATCACTTTACTATCTAGCACCAAGTCTATACATGAAACAGCTCTTCCTCGGATGAGTTCCTTATGTCTTTGAGAGTCTACCTCCATTTTCATGTCAAATGAGAAAAGCCACAGACGGCATTCACACTAGCTAGAAAAAATTGAGTTTGCAGTTGTGATGTAAACCTGGACAGGAAGAGAATTCTAGGTGCATTTTTGTTCATATGTTATTACAGTTAACAAATACTACACATATCCTCAAGTTTCCTTCTAGTTCCTCTTGACAATATTTTACATAATCACTATGTTGTATGTGTGTGTAATGGTGAGTAACCATGCTGTCATAGCTGAAGAAAATATAAATTTATTGTAAGCTCCTTAAAACATGATCCATTGTGACTTGTGACAATAAAATAGTAATTTTCTGGTATTCTTATCAGTACGCAGGTTATATTATGAAAAGGGCGAAAGAGAGTTGAGGGGGAAATGATGACTATTAGCAACTGTTAAATTTTGTATGTAGGCCTATCAGGAGTAACATTCCTAAAAATTAGAGTTGTTTATGAAACTGCAAAATGACAGTTCTTAGACTGTGTGCTTAGAACTGCAACACCCGTACACCGTCTGACTGACAGCGTTTGTACCAGCATCCACCTAATGCAGTGTTTGTGCCAACTGCTGAGATCTGCCTTATGTACTGCCTCTACCCTATGAATGAAGCAGCAGCAGAACTCACCTCAGGGGGCTTAAATTATCTAAGTTCATCTTGTTTCTCAAAAAGCATCTCTGCACAATTACGTTCTTGTTCGCATTTTAAGGAAGATATATACACAACTTTCTCCAATGGCTGCCTACAAAGACTCTTCTAGCCAACTACCAGGAAGTTGATAGGGACAGTAACACTGTGAAACACTCAAAAAGGAAAATACGCTTTCAACTCCCTGACCTAACACTAACTCCCAGGAGTGAACCCTATCAAAGCAATTAATCTTTCTGAATTTCATTTTCTGCACCTGTAAAATGGGTATAGAATATTCACAGTGTAGTACATTAGAGATTCTTAGATGTCACCAGAAAGCAGCCAGAAGTATGCAGAGATTTAAACTTTCTGACATTCTTGCTAGGTTAATTTGTGGAAATGTAAGGAACTCAGGTACACCAAATCAGGGGGCCCCATATAAGACTCCTGAGGAAAGAGCTTTCCATCACTTCTGTGATATTTAGTTCATTTTTTAAATTCAATATATATAAAATCAAGGAGGGGATTTTGGGGAAGGGGAGGTTGTTTTACCCTGGTCAGCAATATCTTCCTCTACTTCTGTCTCTAAGAAAAATAATAGTAGGTGGCAAATCGTATCAAGCAGCTGGGAATGAAGCTGTATTCATCCGTGCAGCAGGATTTTGTCGCCCTCACCCAATCTGGTGAAAACCATTCTTGATGAAATGTGTGTGCAGTCACAGCTAGGAAAGAAGCATGACATTTTGGGGGTTTTTTTGGTGGTACGAAGAAGGAAGTGTCAGCTTCAAGTTCCTCTAGCCATTCAAACGTGGGAAACCATTTAATACAGCCTGCAGACAGATTCTATCACCATCAGTACTGGAAGGTCATGGTAAACTCCAAGACTCATCACCTGAATATTTGACCTGAAACTTCTAGAATTTATCATGAGTCTTGCATCTTCATATGGTGGGCCTTTGTATCTTCATCCTGTGGGCAAGGTTGGGCAATCCTGCCATTGAAGGGAAGCAAACCTACAAGGTCTTGACTGAAGACCTCACTGTGGCTTTTAACACAACAAGGAATGGCCTGTCTTACTGATGGAGTCTCCCTTGACAATGCAGAAATCTATTAAACATGTTGCAAAACTTATATGCTGACTTTGGTGTACTGGGGCAGAGCAGAATTTAACCCTCAAATTATTGTATCCATGCTATTCTTTTCCAAAACCTGCCATTGTTCGTTCTGATGCTTTAGTATACTGTAGGACTCACAACAGCAGTTTTTCAAGGTATTCCGTTCATAATCTCAAAGTAGCAAGTGCCTCTCTTCTTCCTATTCTAGTGATGGTAGAGATAACTGTTTGATAGAGTCTGATTTGAAACCAGAAGTTGTCCCACAATTTTCTCTCTGTGGGTCTGGATTTTAGTGGAGGCACAAGTTCAGGCTCCAGGTGTAAGCAAGTAGAGGAGCACTAAGCATGAATGTAAAAACAGCAAACACTGGAGCTGAGGTGGGGTGTGTGATGGTTTACATTAGTGTCAGCAATTCTTGCATGTGGCCTTTTGGAAGACACTGTTAAAACTGAAGAAGCAAGTGGTTACACACTGGTGTGGTTTGCAACAATGGGCTGAGTTCAGCTACTGAACACAAGGCTACGCTGTCACCCACCCAGCACATTAAGCTACCCAAGCTGGTGTTAGAATGGGCCAGTGGTAGTAATGGAGACTGTGAGGTGGGGTCTCTTATCTTCGGTTTTGAATATTTGTGGTTTACCTGCAGCAAATGCAGTCTTGCTTTTTTTTTTTTTTTTTGTTAGCGTAGGTATTTCTATACTGTTCTGTGACCAATTTGTATTTTTTAAAATGCATTGCTCAAAAATGGCATAGCTGCAGTTCTTTAGGGATTCCTTTTCAAAACAGGAGTACCAAGAACACTTGGACTTATATTCTAGCTGGCTAAAACAGCTTTACACTTCAGCATGCAAAATGATGAGTCTTGTGAGACGAATGTTACATGGATGAGTCAGCTTGAAGGGATTCATAAGATCCTTGTTTCAGGAAACATATTAGATGGGCAGGAGCTCAGGCAATTACTTTTTATTTAGCCTTACTCCTGAAACTGCTGGGACATGCGTGTTTTGGGTGGCTTCTAAGTTATATTCTGCCAAAATAGAAACGAAGACAATGAACGGAAATCTGAAGTTTCAGATTCCAGGGTGTTTATTTTTAACTCGCTCCTGTACGCTGCTTTGAACACATCTTTTCCACCCTGAAGTGAACTCTTACAGTCTTAAGAGTGTATGACCTGCCATCTTTGGATGGAGTATCTCTGTGTGGAAAACTACCACGTCTGCTTTTTTCCAATCTTCTGGGTGGCTTTCTTCCATTTCCCACAAATTCTCAGAAATTGTTTCAGTCACTTTTCAATTTTTATGTTTTGGAACTTAAAACATCTGTGACTCTTATTTTAAAATACTCTGTTTCAGTCCAGTTTTTGGTACCTGTTTCTCACTAGTCCTGTATGCTGAAAATTAGCAATTAATCTGTAAACTTTCCATGTGAAATAAAAATGCTGAAGAACTACAATAGCTAGCAAGCCCCAGGGTTGCTAACATTGGTGTCTGCGCAAGATGTAACCATGCCTTTCTCCTCATGCACAAAGAGAGGAAAATGCCTGGGGAATCCTTAGCTGGACAACTCTACCCCAGAGAAGCATTTTTTTGCCTGCAGGTTTAGAAAGAAGCAGATAGAGCAATTTAAAAGGTACACACCCAGAAGTAGTTCAGGGGAATAAGCACTCATTGTGGATGAACTTGGCCGCCTTCCCACCTCGAGTGCTGTGCACAGATCCTGTGGGACCCACAGAGCCACTGCAGAATGACAAGCTGAAGCTGCCACGCATCCTGTGGGACCGTCCGTTCAGTGCTATGCTTCCTGCTGACTCTCCGGATATCTCGGATGGAGACCAGGAGCTGGCTGTGGAACTGGAACTGAAGATCTGGCCATGTTTGCTTGCTGCAGCAGTAGTACAGCTTATTTTTTAAATGGTAGAATAATTTAGGTTGGTCATACTTAAAATATTGCAGGCCCTGCATTTTATTCTGTGTGTGGAACCAGGAGGTGAAAAGTGATTGGGGGTGGGGGGAGAAGGGGAGGACAGTTCCCAGGAGGATCGTATAGATCATTATCCCTGCTTCACTTTTTCCTGAAAGCTTAGATATACAGGGAGGGTGGGGGAAGCTGGCTGCTGTTAGCAGCCTGTTAGCAATGATGGATTTCTCATGTGTTTGTTTACACTGAAAAGTTAAAATAGTGACTTGCTCTGCCTCTAAAACTCTGACCTTTTTTTTTTAAGGGAATGTGGAAATTATTTCCTTGTTCCTAATTAACTTTCAATACCTCTCAGGGACAGATTAAAGTGCAGGATTCTTTAAGTTAACTCAAGTCCTCTAGTACAGTGTGTCCAAATGTGTAAACTCAAAATGTAGACGCTGATGTCTCGTGTGTCAGGGGAAACAGAAGAGAAACATTTGAGAAGCAGCTATACATGTGCCATGGTTGCAGAGCTGGCTGAGCATTTGTCCCCTTCAGTGCTTTCTAAATTCATCCTCAGATTTCAGGCTGTTATACTCCTGGGAATATAATCACTCAGGCCCTGAGTTACATCAGTATGGATAGCAACCGCATGTGACCTCTGGGGTTCACAGGCTTCAGCACTTGGTGTTTTTCCCTCACAAGTGTGACTGGGTCAGAAAGCCTGCCTCTCCTTTCAACAACTACTGTACTTTTTAGAAGGAAAGGAATAAGACAAGGAAATTTTAAATTATCTATGATTTTCTGTTGCTGGATCATCAGTTTTTTTGTTTATCAAGTAGGCTTAACATCTTTGGGCATCTCTACCCCCCACCCCTCCACACACACCCCTCAGATAGTTAAAGCCAGCCAGAGAGCTTTTGTCTAGCTGCTGCTGGTTTTATCTTCTGTCCCCTTGCCCTTGCTGTGGATGGCAAAACAGAGAAATGGAAGTTGCAACTTCAAGTGTTAATGGTTGGTAGATTGGGTATGGCTCTTAATCCAGAAGTATTTCTTGTAGATGCTCCATAAATCATTGATTTCTTAACATCCTTTATAGCTTCACACCCTAAACACAAACTAGGCAGTGCTGTCCTAATAAACATCTTAGTAACAGGGCAGTACTCTTACATTGTTCCAGGATAATTCAAACTTGCCAAAATATATTGTGAAGGTGGAAGAGGTTAACTACAGGTATTAAAAATTAATCAGTAAATTTGCAATGTTCTCCCAAACAAGCAATTTCTCAGCAATTATTTATGCAAAACAAACACTTTAGACACATAAAGATTTAACTCATTGTTATTTGATGTTGTAACTGGAAGGATAGCATTCATATAGTCAGTACGTTAAGGCCTTGAACTTGCAAATCCTTAATTATGCGCTTAACTTCTAAGACAAGGGAAAAGTTCCCTTTGATAACGCTTGAGTGCTGTGGGACACTTGCATATTTCAAGTTACATATGTACCTAGATCTTTGCGTCACTGCATTTTCTTTTTATTTAATATGTCATCAATTACATGCAGCAATTATTCCAAGCAAAATTACTCTTTCTGCCCTAAACTCTACACGAACTTTGAGGAACTCTAATGTTCTTTCATGCTTTGTCATTTGCAAGTTTTGTTTTATGTATTACCCTACAATATTAATTTTTCCCTTAATAATACCAAACTAGTTCAGTTTACAAAAAAAAGAGATCAAGTAACCACAAAAGAGAACAAATTTTGTTTTCCTTTATTTAAAAACCCCAACTTTCAGGGTCATAGCTTTGTGTTGATCATATTGAATGGGTTATCTGAAAATGCATGCTCCCTGCAGGTAATTATTGATTGCTAATACATTGTCATGTGGATTGGGTTTTACTCAGGGGAATTATCTTCAGCATGTGGTGTCATTTCCCTGTAGTGTTATTCCCTATAAAAAGAGTGGAAGATAATGGGACTAGGTGTGACCTTAAGAGGTCATCTACTCTATCATTCTGCCCTAAAGCAGGATCAACTGTGCTTAAGTCATTCTCAACAGATATTTGTCTAACTACAGCAGTGTCTTGCAGACAGAAAAGCAAGATTACAAAAAATGGAAAGGAAGATGTAGGATATGTTTCCTACATAGTTTTCCTTGTTACCTACATCAGAAGGAGAAACTTAAATGGAGATATCCAGGCAGGTCAGTCTGGATGTATCTTATTACGATTGGAAACTCGAATCTTTCAATCCTCTGTTATGTCCTGAATAAAACATTGAAGCAAGCTGAAGTAGCACAGACGATGAATATGTACTACTTCATTCTAAAAGTGATAGTTTAAGTTGCTGTCACAGCATTTGCCAGCACCGTCATTTTAATTCTGTTCAGCATATATTAATTACAAATTTGTCCCAATTCCTTCATCTACTCCTGAGTAAAATGAACAAGTTTTCAGCATTATTGAACACCAGAAAAAATGTTTTAGTTGATTCATAATGCTGAATAGCTTAGTTCATAGGATTGTTACCTGCCCTTGAACCTGCTAAGTCGCAGGTTTGCTACTATGACTCTTTACAAAGTTGCTACCAGCATGGCAGTAGATAGTTTATGGGTTTAGCAATTGTATTCGAGAAAACTTAATGACTTCAGTCATGTTTGGAACTGTTTCATATTTAATAGCTGCAGATAGAAGTATAATGTAACAAAGAAGTCATGTCTGTAAAGATCTTAGAGAAATTTCAGTCAGCTGAAATATGTAAAATGCAAATATATAATGATGTATGGTCTGTATGATGAATGTTACCAATGTTTCAATCCCAAATTTATTACCATGCTTTTCCTAACTCAGTTGACAAATGGGATTAACAACGAGTAAAGAATCAGAGGTTAAAGTGATAAGGAGAAACTGTAATTGTAGGTGTTGTTTTCTACTTTCTCCAACACTCAGTTTCACAGAGGTTAGAGCGCTTCACTCCCATCCCCAACCTGCACCCACATTTGTTCTTCCCCTGAACACCATATCTCTGACAGGAGCACGCTTCCACGTTGAAGAACCCTGGGCACACAACTGCTAATAAGCAGTTTAATCATTAAGAAGATAAACCTGCAGCATGAGCAAAAAGCTGGAATGGCAACTGACTCCCACTTTTCCATCCCATCCCCAACTCAGTGTTGTGGTTTCTGTGCCCCCTCTTCTAATTAAGAGTCCCTGAGTGCAAAATTGATGTCAAATGATAAAGGCTATTCCTTCCTTAGGGAAAGCCTCCCAGCATCTCCTTCTTGTTTGTTCATGTCCCATCATGCCCCATGTTGTCAGTGATCCAACAAATACCAGATATTGCATTGCCACCTGTGTTGTTCCCAGTGTCAGTAAGTTTTATATGAATAGGTGTCTTCAGTGTGCTAGGAAAAGTACACTTTTGGCTTTGGGCCAAAAGAATTTTTAAAAGTTTAAATAAAATGTATTAGTGTTATAAATTACATGTACAAACTGATGTCAAGCATTGCTGAAACTTGGTTGAACTATAAATTAATTGTATGGTATAGATAATTTACCTTAGATTTGAGGCTAACCCTAAATACAGGCAAAACTCAATAGCTCTTTAAAGACTAGTTCATTTCCCATTGTAATGACTCTGAAGAAGGTTTTTCAGGTTTAAGACAGGCTCATGTTCAGTTTTACATGCAGCCTTCTCATAAAGAAATTGTTGCATTGGGCAGTCCTCAGTATCAGAGGGGTTTTAACGCCACCTGGAAGTGCCTTTTGTGTACTATAGCACAGCCCAAGAGCATGGGGTTTCAATGCGGCTTCAACAGTTACTGAAGGGACAGTGTTTGGATAAGCACAGACCTAAACTGCAGGGACCTGAGAGCTGGTCACTGACTCGATTTTTGGTCAAGTATTTTGTGCATAAAACTGGGCAGGAAAGGGGAGAGAGGCTTCTCAGATTTCTGGAGGTTACTTAAAATCCAGCCTATACTCAGCCTTACAGAAGGTGTTTTAAGCATCTTTTACAACTCCAATTTGAACTTCTGAAATGTAGCCTGTTACTGCTAAGCTGTGGCAAAGCTCCAGTGATGGGCTCACCATGAACAAACTCTTTCCGTGCAGCTGTGGAACTAGAGCGCACCGCCATCACACTGACCTCTGAGCATTTGACAACGTGCTGTCTGTGTACCTTGCTTTGGATGGGAGCAGGGGGTTGGGAAATTTATTATTTCGCATTAAGTAAATGATGCCCCTTGTTCCTAGATGCAATTCCATGTGCAGTTTTGAATTCATCTTTCACTCCATGTTCCCTAAGGCAATGAAAATATGCCCAGGCTTCCCAGGGGAGGTGAGGCAGACAACAAGGTTAACCTATTCCATCACCTACAAACCTGGGTATGGAAACTGAGGTCCACACAGTGCACGTGAAAAATATTAAAAATAACTTCCCCTTCTCTGCAGTTAGTGCACCCACATCATCTCTGCTTCCATTTATTCTATCTTATCTTTAATGGGTGTGGAGAGAGATCATACAAATGGTTATAGCTTATATGCACTGAAATCAAACACTGCAATAAAATGACCTCATAGGGTGTGTGTCATTGCATGGCAACATCATTCGGCAGGGTGACACCTTTGACCTTCTGGTGAGAATCAGCTGTGCTGATCAGTTGGAGAAAACATTCAACAGATGTGCCCTTCTTAATCTTCTGCTACACAATAGAAGTATAGCCAGATAACAGCAGTTACTGTGGATTGCACAGCCTTTAGCTTCGTGCAACATAGTCTCATAGAAGCAGAAATGAAAAACCTTTCTTTGAGGTACTGGTGCTTTTTCCAGTACTTTTGTCACTTTTTCCCATGTTGCTCCCTTAGTCTGTTAGATGTGCATCCCCTCTCCCCACATTTAACTAAGACAGATTTTGGAATGGTTAAAATGCATGCCATGAGCATGGTGGCTGTCAGGTAAGACTGGGGTCATGTTTTCCAGGGCAAGGAGCATTTAAATCACTGTAACATGTGTCTGATGGTTTAGTTCCTGAAAGCAGATTATCAGCTTCTCAGTGCATGTACTGCATGGCTTTGAAACGTCAATGGCATGAATTGTTCTTATTCTTTGCTTCATTTTCTTTATTGATGTGAAACAAATAAACATTTCCATTGTTGGCAGCATCAGTAATGAAGGCATCAATAGCCACAGTGCTGAAGATTTATCCAATCCAAATTCAAGCATGTTGTCTTCAGAGGTGACGGGACAGAACAACAGTATCTTGCAAGAACATGGAGGACAAACAGGCTCTGATGTCTTAAAGCAGGCTGCAGAAGCAAGAGAGAGAAGTCTGCCTACCTCAATGTGTTTTGCACACTGTGCCAAAGAACATGTCACAGTAGATCTTACAAGCAACAATGACAAGTTACCAATCTCAAATTGCAATGAAGCAGTGTCATCCCCAAGTCCAGCAAATGACAAAGAAGAGGGAATAGCACATCCTGTAACTGTGGACAGAGGCCCAAAATGTGACAATATTGCTGCCACTTCTGTGAAAAACGATGAGAATGATCCCCGAAACCCAAGCCTGGAGCCCAGCCCTCCAGCAGCAGTTACAGAAATGCAAGGAGTCACACAAATGAATTTGAGTGAATTAGGATTGCTCTGGCAGAGCGAACAGCTGAGTGGCATGAGGGAACCACATGTCAGCACGTTTCCTCAGGGTAGAGAAGCAGGAGATTATTGTACTGCTCAGGAGGCCAAGCAGGAGCGAGGAGTTTTGGAAGTAGGTCAGCCGCAGACTGTAATGCAGCAAGGTAGACAGAGCACAGATGGTGGAGAGGGTCTGCTAATGAAAAAGGAAACCTTAATCCTAAATTATCCAACAACAGGAGGCTCAGGCAGTGAAAAATTTGGAGCAATTGTGAATGCTCAGGGCTTCACTGAGATCAGTGAGGTCTGTAATCTACAGATGGGGGCTGTAACAACAGTTAAAGGGGGTGATGCAAACTCAGGTCTATCTGGAAGCAAAGGGGAGCAATCAGAAGCCTGTACTTTAATGTCAGAGTTGCCTTCTAACCCTCCAAATCTCTTCCTGGTACCAAAGCCTGAAGAGCCTTTGAGGGAATATGTGCCTGGAAATGACTCTGAAGATCCTATGAGGAGCGAAGCAGTGAAAACAGCCTCTGAAAAAAACAAACCCATTTTTCAAAGAGAGCTTCAAAAGGAGGATGAGCTTGTTAGTGCCGAGCATTTCAGTGTGCCTTTATCATTTAAGCGAGAGGAAGAACAAAAATCAGCTGTCATAACTGAAAGCCCAAAAGATGAAGCCAGTAGCAATGAAATTATAAAAGCTGATGATGTGTCTAAAGAAAGCACCACACTTTCTGAAACAGAAAGCATTATCAATCCCACCAAGGAAAATTCCCTGGCAGATAAAAGATTATTACTGGAAGAATATGCATTAAGTACTTCTCTGAGCACATCCACAGAGCTGAACCAAAAAGAAACTGAGGCAAATGTAACAGGAGAAAAAACCAAAATCCTAACAGAGGAGGCACGAATTTCAGAAACCAGTGAATTACCTGAGGGGTCAAGTGGGGCAGAAAGACAACTATTGAACTCTGTTAATAGCCACCACCAGGACATGGAAAATACCCACTTGGGACACAATCCTGAAGAATTCAGTCTTTGTGAAAAGACTTCAACAAGTGACCTAAGGGAAGAAGAGGGAGAAAAGCTGCTGAATTTAGACAGTAACTTTAAACCACCTGAAGATAATTCACACTCTCTTGGTTGTAAACCTGAACAACAAACGAGTGAAGAGCAAACAGCTGCCATAGATGACCTAGAGAATAAGCTCGTGGCTTCACCACAGTTTCCAAGGGAAGAATGCTCACCGAGTTTTGATTGCTTTAATACTAAAGCAGAAGACGAAACTTCGGGCCAGCCAGGCTGTAACGGAACTGAAAAGGTTTGTTTAGCTGGTGCATACAGTTCACTGCTCCTCTACTCTGAGAACAATAATATTAAGCAGAGTAAGCAGGATGAATCCTGGGAAAAGGCTTTTGCTAGAGAAACTGTGTTAGAATCTGAATGCAAAACTAAGAGTCAAGAAAAGCCTGAGAGCTACAGCAAGTCAGAAGAAAGTGCAAAAATGTCCAAATCAAAACTTGAGCTCCAGGGCTTAAATGAGTTGGCAGGGACTATGGATCGCATGGCTGTACAAACTGAGGAGGCCTCACAGGTTTTGGAAACCAAAGAACAGATTGGTCACGTCACTGAAGTGCCTTGCAGTGATCCAGAGCAAGGACCGGCAGCTGCAGCTGCAAAAAGCAGTGCCATGGATTGTAAAGAAAATGAGGGTATTCAACAAGAGGAGCACCAAACTACAGTGAAATGTGTCACGGAGGACAAAGATTTGGCACTGAAAAGCAAATGCAAATCAGATGTGCTGATGCAAGCTCAGCAGGAGCAAGTGCCTGCAGAAAGTCACAGAGATACGCGGATGGCTTGCTCAGAAACCTCCCAAGCAGTAGTTGGTGCTTCAGGACTCACTCCGCAGCAAGTTCATGTGGAGAAAGGAGGTGACAGCCACATCAGTGAAAACAGCTGCCCCTCTGAGAGTGACACGTGCAGCTCTTCTGAGGCCCTGGAGTGCAGTGTCAGAGAATTGCAGGAAAATGCAGATGTTGTAATTGCTCTTCCCGAAGCAAAGCAAATGGAGAAGTCAGTGTCTGTTGCTGGTGACAGTGGCTGGATTTCAAGTATAGGACTTGAACAACAGAAGCAGCAAAGCAGTCTGACAACTGTCACAAGAGCAGATGATCAGGAACACAAAGAAAGGGCTCTAAAACCTGAACGGCCATTGGACGTAAATAATGACAGCAACATACCAGAAATACCTCTAAACGTTTCAGACAACCTCAATAAAGAATCTTCTGTGCTAGGTCCAGCACCGATCCAGTGCAACTCTGACATAGCAAAAGAAAAGGATGAGGATAAAAGCAGTGTCGTGGTGTCAGAGGATATGTGCAGCAGCAAACATGGGCAAAATATTTCTGGTGTGACCATGCTTAATTTGCAAGATTGCAACCAGCAAAACAAAACTGATCTCAAGGCAGAAGAAAAATGCCTCAGTAAGCAAAACTCAAACAAGCCCAAGCAGGATAATAATTCTTTGATCTCAGCTAGTCAGCATGAAGCAGCATGTCATAGCGATACATTTTCTAAAGAATCTGACAAGAATGAACAGCCAGGCAGTGTATGCAGGATAAAGGATAATACTGGTGAAAGCCCTGCTGCTGCTATAAATGCTCTTCCAGGGACACAGAATTCAGCAAGTGGCACTAACATATCACAGTCTTTGCCAAGTGATACAGAAATAGCACATACTTCTGATAATTCTGAGAAAAATGATCCTCAAATATCTAATTCAGAAACTCAAGGGAAAATGCCATTAATGGCAAAAAACTCGGAAAAGATTGAAGGTCTGACTGCTGATGGGGAAATCATCCAGAAAGACGGAAACGTGGAGATCAGTTGTGAGGACAGTGCTTCTGTCACAGAAACAAGCAATATGAAAAATGATGAAAGTCCAGGGGCACAAGGATCTCCTTCACCGTTACAGGCACACAGGGAAGTAATTCCCCCTGATAAGTCATATGAATCCAGCTGCGTTCAAAAGACACCAGAGGAGCCTGGTTATTGTCAAGCAAATTTTACAGCCCTGTCTACAGGGACCTCTGCACTCAGCCATCCTAGCCAGCAACCTGGAAACAATACAAACAATGGTACTTGCGGGGAATTACTAAGTAATGAGCTGGAAGTTGTAGCATGCCAAAACACCTTAGAATGTAACTCAGATTTGCAGATTGCTGCAGGTTCTCAGGTGTCTGTGCACTTAGGTCCTTCACCCAGGGTAAACACAGGTAAAACAGCAAATTCAGAAAACAGCTCTGTGGGGAGTTTGTGTGTGAATGAAAAAGATGTTCCAGACCAAAGTTTTCAGGGTGATAGAGTCAAAAGTTTAGTCCTGCCAGAGAGCTTAAATGTGGGGCAGAGTACTGGAAACTTATCACAGTTCAATTCTGAGAAGCTGAAGAAAGAGATATCTGCAATTAAATCCGAAGAAACAAAAAGTGAAGTAAACTTCAAAGAACAGCAAAATGACAGTTCAGCAAAGTCTCTGTTAGCTTGCCCTACTCTAGAAGGGAAGCTGCTGAGCCTTTCATCTGTTGGTAAACAAGAGGGCTGTAATGAGGAAATTGCAACCCATATCTGTGTAGATGACAAGTACGGTAAGATCTTAGAGAAACCTGGGAATTTAGAAAAAATGGAAGAGCTTTCAAAAGAGAATAACATAACCAGGGCAGAGATCAGTATTTCCGAGCAGTCTACAGAGAACTCTGGAAGGGAGCATGAGGCTCTGACTTGCAGCTCTCTGGATATTGGCTCCAGCCTCCCAGACTTTAGGGAGCATATCAGCCAGATATTTAAAAAAACTGTCCACAGCACACTGAGTGCTGAATTACCCCATCTTTTGTCTGAAAACCATGCGGGCTTCAAGCAGAGTCCAGTGGCCAAGGATACAGCAGAACTGCGTGGTGCTGAGAACTTTTCAGAATCAAACAAGGCAAGCAAAGGAGCTCCCGAGGGCACCTCAGAAGCAGAGGGGCAAGACTTGTCTTTAGCTACTGAGACTTCCTGCAAAGCTGCCAAAGGCAAATCTCTGCAACAAGAAAACACAGTGGCAGAGCTGCCACCAGCAAGTCTCCAGGACACTGAAGCAAACAGGCAGCCCGGTAGCTCTTTAGAAGTGGTCCCTAGATTGGATGGCACTACACCTGCTGAACGTGCTCTGGAAAATCTGCAAAACCCGGACAAAACCACTGAGCATCCAGAGAGCAGTGAGATGGAAAGAAAGGAAGGCGTGTGTGCTAGTGGTGTTGATCGTGAATCGCTAATAAGCTTAGAGATAAAGAAGCAAGGATCTGCTTCATCTGATGGGGCAGCAGCTGAGAACTTCTCGGCATGTTCTGACAGTAAGCAGCAACCCACTGTAGCTGTTACCTCTACAGGTGATGTACAGAAGAGGAACTTAGAAGATGCTGCTACCGCAGAGGGAAATAACTTAATTACAGAGTGTAATGCAAAACCAGTTTCATCTGAAGAGGATGTAAGTCTTCCTACTGAACAGTGCCAGGATCCTAAGCCAAATGAACAGGAGAAGAGTAAGTACGGTGATACAGACATTGCCAAGAGCATCTCTGGCATGGCAGCTTCAACGCTTGTCCCAGGAGGATCTTACAATCATGAAAAATTGCCAGACAATTTTAACATGTTGCCTGGGGAAAATCAGGAGACACACATTTGCAGCAATTTTATGCGTGACATTAATGACATGCAGATGACACAGGATGATCCAGTAAATAGGAAATGCTTGGAAACATTGAAAAATTCACAAGATGCACAGCAAGAAAAGAAAGTGACCATGCATGGGTTAATAGATTACTTAAAAAACGAAGTAAGCCAGGATGATTGCTTGCAAACTGACTGTAAACTAGAATCTAGCAATATGACTGAGGGAGATGTAAAAGAGAACAGGGACACAGCGTTAAGCACAGAAAAGACAGGTAACAAAAAACCTGGAGACATCCCTGAAACAGGTACTGCAAGGATGTTAGTCACTGGTGAAGATGACTTAGCTATAAACATGAGCACTGAAGAGCAGGAGACAGACCTGTACAAAAATCACTCCCCAATCATTCCTGTGATGGAGCAGTGTGAGCGTTGTGCATGTACAGATCTCCCTGTTGCTGAAAATCAGCCGAGCAAGATGAATTCAGATCATGAAAGCTCACTTCAGGATGCTAAAAGAAAGCTATCGCCTCTTGTATTAACTGAGCCTAAGAACCTTGACCTCAATGAACTTCAAGACATGGCTGTGGCAGGATTACCTACTGAAAGGTATTTACTTTAAATTACTATGTGAAATGGTTGTCAGGACCCTGGGGCTTGATACAGATACCCATTGTCTGGGCGGCTTGGGAGGGCCTGGCAGTTACTCTGTTCTTAAATTTCTATTAAATTTCTGTTGCTTCTAAATGTGGACTATGTGGAAGAAATTTGAAATAATTTGTAAGGGCAGAGGGGTCCTAAAAGCTGACCTAAATTCTTACCTGTTCCATGTTCTGGTTCAGATTCCTGCCCTTACCTGCATGGATTTGTTTACACTTCCCAGTGTTCACATCTTGTAGCCTAAAGTTAGGCAAAGAAATAGCGCTTCCTAGCCTTAAGTTAGCAGGCTTTTGCCTAAGTTTTGGTGACCCAGTTAAATGAGACCTGCAGCATTCACATGGTGGATTGCAGTATTTAAAAACAAGCCTACAGTATAACCCAATTACTCACACTGTTAGTTGTCTAGGTCTCCCTCTTATCCTCCAGTATAATACAATTGTATTGACAGTGCCTTTGATCACTCTGTTATTCAGTGTTTCTAATGACATGGAGTTGTTTCAGATATGAATTCTTCTCAGCTGGGATTTGTGGAACCTAAGAGTTGTTGGGTTTTTTTATTTTCCAAACATAGCAGTAACTGCTTTAATAAAGTTAAGACATTTTTTTGTGAGGTTCTACTTTGCTGTCTGAATTATCAGTTTGATGTGCAGTTAATTCAGAAGAATTCTGATCTTAGAACAGGTGCTTTCCCTTTATCTAGTCATGTCACTACTTCCTCTGTAACCTCAGCAACTTCCTTGCATGCTGTCCCTCTCCTTCCCGTACCAGAGGAGGCAGCTATAGCTGTGACTGCTCAGAGGCAACAGCGGAGCAGAAGGGTACAGTGAAAAGCTGAACTATTTCAGACAACATCAACTAATGGTCTGCATAGATGGAATCTTTCTAAGTATTACAAAAAAATTAGATGATACCAACTGAATAAGGAGGGAAAATGTTTCAGTGCCACATTCCTTAAAGGTTGAAATGATAAAACCATATTGTAAGTGAAAATACCTGAAGTGTTTCTGTTGTTGTGAAAATGTGGGGGAGTTCTTCCTGTTGTATGTGGGTCTGGGACGGAGACTGAATATGACCTAATTGTGTGAGCAAAATGTACATTAGAACATTAGAAGTGTTGGAAGTCTGAACAGCTATATGACTTTCTTTTTAAAGATCTGTCTATAAAATGACAAGGAAATTAGACCCTGTTATTTCTCTCTAGCTCCTTTCCTTTCTTTTTTGTTTCCCTTTATATGATGACAAGCTTCGCAGTGGATAACTTTGAAATTACCAAACAAATTGCTGGCATGGCCTGGTTCAGAAGCCTTAAGGGACTATGGGGCAGTACATGCGTATGTCTGCGCATGTGTTTTATATCAGGGCGGGTATCATACTTTAAATAAATACCTGTGGCAAGCAGGGCAGGGTTCTTGAAACAGCTGCTGGCAATTCATGGAGTAGTTGCTTAATACTTGCATACGCTTCAAGAATTCATTATCACCTGTTTTTTCCAGTGTGAGGGTTTGTATCAACAGGCAGCTGCTACTTTTGGACTGCAGCTGTAAGCGGTGTCACACACATACCAAGTGTGCATATGCACGCAGGAGATACCTCATGCAGAGCCGTATGCAATTGCAGTATTATAGATTTAAACACTGGGGAGTCTCAGAGGTAGAGAGGAGTATTTGCTTTTGATCATGCTCGTATCTTAGGGAAATATGCATTTATAATACCAAAGAAGTAGAAAGCATTAGTTGAGCTGGCTGATTTGTCTTCAGCGGGTCCAACATGCTGACCTGTCCAGTTTTCCTCTGATCTTAAAACTGGTTTTTGTATAGTTGAATTTCAAGCTGTATTCCATACCCTGTGTAGTCTGGTCACAACACTTGTTGCTGCAGAGTGGTTTCCAGTTGTTAATTGCCCTATAATCCTCACAGAGGATAAACTATTAGAGCTGAGCAAAAAAAGGTGCACATTTCTAAAAGCTGACTGTGGGCATTTGGGCATGATGGAAAGAGCTCCAGGGAGAAAGACTCCTCCCCAGCTCTCAGAATAAATAGTAGTAGGAAGTATATTACATTTAGGAGAAGGAAATGTCATGTTCTGAATTATTTCAGCAGTTTTCTCCCCCCTCCACTGCTTCTGTATATCTCCATCTCTTACAAAATCTCTTACATTGAAACCCCACTGAACTGTGGGTGCAGGGGCAAAGTTTTGTGACCTGACTTTTAAATCCTTGTTAGGACTTCTTCCTGTAGAGGAAATAGAGGAATTTCTTTCCTTCGTGGCTATGGCATTGGGAGGAGGGTGCTCTTGTGAACAGTAGATCCAAGAACTGTCTGCAGTGACTCCTGCTCCCACCTCCTTTAGGAGTGGGACAGTGGTGAACTAATAAGAGCCTTTGTGTCTGAAGGCAATAGTACAGCACCAAAAACTTCCCTTAAAATCTTCAGTAAAAAAGACAATTATTTTTGGAAGGGAGGTTGTGGCTGAAGCGTTAGCCCCACTTTCTTGTGGAAGCACAGCTGTGCTATTAGCAGAATTACGGAAGGGTTGGATTTTGGCAAACCTGTCTCTCAGCACTGAAAAGGAGTAAAAAATAACCCTTTCTTCGATGGTTTTCACATTTCTATCTCCCTACCGAACCTGCGACTGAAAACCTGTGTTCATGGTGGCCACATCTGGGCCTCAAAGTGTCATCCTTACACTTACTATTTGGCATCCAGCAGCTCCATTTTGCTGTCTGAGTTTTACTTGGAAAGGAAGATAAGGACTTGAGGGCTTTTTTTTCTCCTTTTGTAATGTCTACACCCATACATCTTCATTCTTTTATGGAGGGAGAAAGAAGGTTCATATATGCACAGGGAGCCCTTATACCTTTTGCCACTGAAATGCTCCTGTTTGCATCATGGGGTATGGCAGATGTTGATCGGGGTACGGAACAACATTGAAAATGATGGCAAAATTTAGGGATGTTTAGAGGTGGTGTGGAGTTTTTTGATAACTTCCCCCCCTGTAATTCAACTGGCTGGTATGTGCAAAGTGCCATTGTCCTGGAAAAAGTGCTGAGGGAGCTTTCTGAAGTGGAGACTATGAAGTCAGTCCCCAATGTGCATCTGTAAGGTACAGAGAACAGATTGCATCATTCCTGATTTGTTGGTTTGGCCAAATAGTCAGCTTGTTAACAGGCCTTCAGGTGTTCCAGGGTTGTGGAGATGCTCACAGACGCGGCTTGGAGCTGGGTGTGCTGGTGAGGGAAGAGCACAAGGAGCCGTAAACATGCTGCAAGCAATGACACTCATTTTGCAGTAAGGTGAGGTTCTCCTCTGCACCCCTCGGCAGAACCGGTTTGCCGCACAGAGCGGCATGGGCTGTGCTCGCTGCAGAGCTGAGCAATACACCCAGTGCCCTCGCGGGCCTTGAATGTAGGAGGGCACCGTGCAGGCTTGGCATTCCCAGAGGTTCTGGTGCTACTGACTTCTTCTGGAGCTTGTGCTGCAGAAGCAATCCTTATTCCAGCCCGTCTATGCAAATCAATAGACAAGATGCCGTGCTTTCTTAGCTGTACTCATGCAGGTGCTCACTCTTCCTCTGTGGTGACTGAACCTTCTTTGCTGGCTGCACCTTGACCTCCTCCTCGTTATATGAGTGGCGCACAAAGCTGGCCATAAAGGGCGAGGAGGCTGTGGCACTGCACTGCTTTGGGGACAAGTGTTTCCTAACAGTTTTGACACTGCAAGAAACTCCACCGGGAGGGCCCTTTCCCAGCTATAGCACTGTATTGTAGGTGCTCTCCTATCACTGCCGTTGGTTTTTAGAGAATTCAGAGTTCTGTTGTATTGTCTCACATCAGTTACAAATCTAAACAATATTCTCATATGGGAAGTATGTTGCAGCAGTTGGCATCAGCAAAGCTACTTAAAAAACATTCTTTATGTCCTATGCATAGGTCAGAGAAGATCTCTAAAGTTGGTCCAGACATACTTCTGGATTTGCTTCATGCTTTGTTCTTGCCATCAAAAATTGGCAAGTTCAGTAAGTCAGAAAAGAATGTTCACTCCTTAGTAAATACTGACTTGGTCTTTTTTATCTGCATAACAAATACAGTATTAAATATTTTAACAGTCTTGCTGGATGAGGTATGGAATGTAGGACTGCTTTTCAGATCAGTGAAGTGTGTTTTGAGCACTAAGGCTTTGTGTCATTAGCATCTGAAAACAAGAGTTTGGAGTTAAAATGAAACTTATCAAAACAGTGATTACGCAGCTTTCTTTATTTCCCTGGTTTTTTAACTTCAGAATTAACTCAGGTGTGCAGCATCTCAGGATCACAAAACAGAGGGAGAAATAGCTGGAGGTGATTTACACATAAATGAAATGCACAAAATTAATCAGGCTATTTGTCTCTCCTGCTCGTCTCCCTTTGCATCTGAATTCTTTCTCTTTATTTCCCTCCCATCTTACTGTCATTGTTATCCTCAGTAGGTGCAACTGTTAGTACAGTTGTGCTTTTGGAGTTGCAAGCAGGTCAGCCGGCAGTCTTTAACTAAAATAACTGGATGGGGAGTACTGTGAGAATTTTGTGTGTGTGAAGGCTGCGACGTTTAATTTTGGTATTTTTCTATTCATGGAACAGTAAAATTAAGATAACTTCACTCTTACCCAATGGACATCTCACATTGCTTTCTAAGAAGTGGAAGGGAGTTTTGCCATCTACTGTAATGGATGCCATTGACCGAACTGACCGCTGCTTTGGGCAGCATCTAAGTCAGTGTGAAATATTTATAAAATGCTGATTTGATAGTATGCCCTGTTGTACTCAAAGCATATACCAATGGAAAACTAGGTATGTGATACCATGCTGGTTATTTTTTTATTTTATTTATGTATGCCTCTGCTACACAAAAGTACAGAAGTGAATAATTTCTGGTCCTGCCAAATTGCTGGTACTTCTTGGTGTATTGAAAACATTCTGTAACACTCTTGAGAACCTTAGCCGCGTATTTTTAAGGTAGGCATTGACATGGATGGATAATACTTGAGCTGTTTTTTTCACACGTCCTTTTATGTTTCTCAAGAAATTATATTTATTCAATCAAATATAGGCATTTGCTGAAGAAATCCAACAAGGACACTGATACTTTGTCCAATGTCTGGACAGGCAGTTTAGCATCAATGTTTGCCTTCTTTTCTCATTAAGTTAAAAATTACTTTCAGATTAGGTTTTTTTTCTGATTGGCTTTCCCCAGATGTGTTTTTCAACCTTGCTTCTTCCAAGTAAGCAGTCTATTTTCTCAAAATTGTTTTTGCATATCCTACAGATCCCCATGTTTTCTCTGTTCCAACTTTGTATCTTCTGGCTTCTTGGATACCATAAAGCTAGTTCCACTGTCCCTGTTTCTAATAGAATATGCAAAGTAGGATTAGCCCCAGCTTTGAACCCTGCCGAGGGCAGCTCTGAGAACTGCAATTACAGACACAGGCATATTCTCCATGACTTGGATGTGGCTTCCTTCCAGTTTTTCTGCGTCTTGGCGTGCTTGCATTGCACTAGTGCTTCTCAACAGAGACTCCTCTGGAGCCATGTCTGAAGAGCCAGAACTCTGTAGTACTTGCCTCATCCTTTGCTTTCTGGTTATTCTCCTACTATCTTTTATGCTGATGTCCTTGGAGCCTGTCGTATCAATATTGGTCCAGGTGTATGGAAGCCCACATGTGCATTGCTGATAGCAGGTGGGGTTTATTTAGATATTGCTCTTCCTTAACATTTGGGTACTCTGGAAAAGTCAAAAATTGTTATATGGATCTGTTTGGGCCTGCTTATCTACAGTCACCTTGACAGGTTAATTCTTATAGTAGAGTCTCTTTGGCCTATAAGAAGCTCTGCATCTCAAATTGCAGTAAGTGTAGAAATGTTAATTGCTTAATTGTTCTGGATTCTAAGGTCCCTGTGAAATGCTGAGTGCCACCATTCTGTGCTGTTGTCAAGAACCAGCCCTAGTATGGTATGCTAATCTTGTTCTCCCTGCTGAAATGTGCTTGGGATCTCCTCCCAGACTAAGCATTTCCTGATGAACTCTTTTCTGTTCACCAGGCTTAATCCTTCCTCTTCCCTACTCCCCCTGTGCAGTACCTGCCCCATTCATCTGTGGTCCTCAGTAAAATAACCAGTGGTCCGAAAGTGCCCAAAGACTCTGCAAGGTTGTTTCCATTTTAAATTCACTAATTTACTTTTTTTACCTCTTGGTGCTTTCCTTTCAAGACAGCTGTGTGAGGAAAGACTAGGGCTGCAGCCTGCCCTTAAAGCAGATGTTGGGCCAAAATCTCTGCTCCAGCGCTGTGATATCAGCAAAGAATTTGGCCCTGAGCCTCTAACAGATCATCCAGGGAGAATGCTGCGCAGTCCTGTCATCCTTTTTCACCCAGACCATCCTACAAGCACTATACTCCCAGTTATCCTTCTTCGCTTAAATAAGGGGGGTGTCTGTTTCACCTGATAAAAAATCAGATTAGGAAAATAGGCTGTATGCACACAAGTAGGATTTAAATTATTCATTGGCCTGAACTACCTGGTGTTTTCCAAGCTCAGACCTGTAAAGCTTGGCTTCTCTTTGTAAATGATGCTCTGAAAAACAAAGAGCACTTGCTTCATGAAACTGAAACTCATCAAACTGCTTTTTTATTCTTTTTCAGCCTGTCTTTCCTAACTCCCTTGGCTAATGAAACACAAACAGTGTAATCAATAAAGCCTTTTTTTTTTTTTAAGGCACTCAAGAGCTTATGTAAAATCTTTGGAATTTGTTAGCATGATAACATTGTTATGCTCTCCTAGCTGATAGAAATATCAAAGCCAGCTAAGAATAACTCTGCAGCAGACAGAGAAGATTGGATTTGTTTCCTGGAATGAAAGCAAAAAGCATGTATGCATTGCTCAGTTTCTAACAACTAAGGAAAAAATTTTAGCTGTCATTAAGATAAATGGACACTTAAAACTCCCATCTCCCCTTCCTAACAATGTCACTAAATGGGCCAAATATAGACTTAGTTTTGCTGAATATTTGAAAGTCTCCAAGATTTTCCACACCTTCCTTTTTTTCTTTTTTTTTTTTTTTCTTGAATGCTGTGATGGTACATGAAACGTCTGTTGAATGCAGCACTCTTCAAATCTTGTACCTCTGGTAGAAACTCCAAATAAACTTGGTTTGCTGCAGAAGTTATCACTGGAATTTGTGAAGCTTTGAGTCTAGCCTAGGGTTTTCTAGAAATTGATCTTCCTCATGCGGAAATTTTCAAAACAGCAGTTTCCCATCAGTTTGATCCTCAAAAATGTAACGGTTAACGTGAAACTTTTTTTTTTCAAAGCAGACACTTAAGGTAAAAGTGTGGGAATATAAAGAGACAGCCATCCCAAAGCCTCGCCAATAAAAATTGCTGGGAATTGCACAACCTAATTTTCAACCACCACATTGGTTGTGGGCAATTTGTATGTGGAAAGTAGTGGAAATATGAAGTTCAGGTGTTACAGAAGCGGCTTGGATATCTCAGCCAGGCTGCTCTGCAGCTAATTGGGTCTGTGGTTTTGCAGAGTGTATGACTATGAACCTCTGATTAGGAAATGCAAAACAGAAACTCATCTTTAATTTTAAACAAACTGAAGTATGTTTATATGGTTTTCTTCGTTGCAAATGGCCTTAAGAATGGGCACTAAGTTTTTACAAAGAACAATTTAAAATCACACACACACATTTTCTTAAAGATCAGTCGCATGATGCAGCCTTATTGTTCAGAACAAACATAGGCATTGCTGTTTTGCTGGCTTTTTTGCAAGTTTATCACAAATACAGTAGTATTTGTATTTGCTTGTAGACCAGTGACAATCTTAACATCAATTTAAAGAGCTGGAGAAGGGCGAGCCTTGTTTTCATGCTTACAGGGAAAAACTTGACAATCTGATCTGAGTTCATCCTGTATTCTCAAAAAACAGAATGTAAATTTAAAAGAAAAACTGTGTGGGGTTGCTGGTTTGGTTTTTTTTTTTTTTTTTTTGAACATTTATTTAATGTAACATTCTTTCCAAGCCAATTTCATGGGTTTTTCGTAGGTTTTTTGAGGGCTGGCTCATTTCCTCCCTGCCCCCAAGTCATTTGGTTTGGCAAAAGTGACAAGTTTTATGGGAAAAACCCTCAGATGGAATTCACAGAGGCTGGGCAGAGCGGGTCACCACTAGCCATATGATGTCCATCAGAAGCTTTCACCAGGTGTCCACCCACAGTCTAAAAGCACCCTGACCATGGAGCACAGCTAGAATGATGGGGTCTCTGACAACATTTCTCAAGTCATGGTCTAGACCTGAAAACGCAACCTAAACTGATGTCCTGAAACCCAGCACCTCTGAAGGTACTGAACTTGAGTACCTTTAATTTTTCTGTAATTCCATTTCCCATCTTCCTGAGCGTAGGGTGAAAATGTGGCACGCCTGAGGAGAATATTCATGCGTTGGTCTCGCAATTAGGAGTGGTATGGGACGTGGAAGCTGGGTGAAGTATATATACATATATATGCTCTGCCTTCCAGGACCATGTGCCTATGTAATGTCAGGTAACTGTAGTGTCGCCACAGGAACTTTGTTGTACCTGTGCCACGAACTACTTAGCACTGCCAAACTAAAAAGATGATTATTTCTTTTAGGGTTTCCTCCACCCCTGAGACTGCAACCTAACTTCTCACATAGAGCTTGGTAAATGTTATCTTCATGGACACATACATATGTAGAAAAGCAAGAAGTGGGGACCTAGCAAAGATAAAATCCTCCACCCAAATGCAAAATACTGGTGTTCTTTAAAAACGCTTGGGATCTACATTACAGAAATCCAACAGTTCTCCCCAGTATAAGCTATTCTGATGCTTTCCGGCCTCTCCTTGAGGCGAACGGTTCCCTGGGAGCGCGGGAAGGGCCCAGACTCCAGTGGGGCCATCCTGCAGGATGTCTCCTGCCGCCGAGTCCCTCTCCTCAGCACACGCACCACTCCTATCCAGCTCCGGCCCTCCGGAGAAATCTTTTGCAACACTTTCTTTCGCGGCTCTTTGATCTGCGGGCTCCCAGCCTCAGCCAGACTGCGTGTCACAGCAGGCTGCAGCCTGAAAGTCAGCCCCTGTCCTGTAATTGTCTCCCCAGCCTTGCTGGGAGGTTGCTTATCTCTTGTTTTCCTGTTGCTTTTCAGCTTGTTTCCTCTCTCCTCCCTGAAGCCTTCTATTAATGCAGATTAAGTAATTCCTACAGGAAAATCAGATAATCAAGCACACCTTAGCACTGTGTTCCTGGAGTTACTGCATATCAGTTTTCCTCTGTTTAAGTAGCAGCGGGCACTGGGAGGAAAGTGGAAATGTTTTTGTGACAAAAGCAGGTTGAGATTGCTTAGCAGTAGGTGAAAGGGTTTTGGTACAGCAAGAACCTAATGAATAAATAGAGGGAGGCACGTTATATGAGCAAAATGACCGTTTTATTCCAAAAATGCTAAATTTGGTTTTGTTAGCAGGAATGTAGCTAGTCCATGTCCACGGCTTTGCGCCAGACTGAAGTGCTGCTTGCAAAGAAAATAAAAATTTATTTTAATGAATCTTATTCTCTCCGGGGTCTCCCTCCTCCTCAGGGCTGTTGTACCTGCAGAAGCTATTTGTGAAATGGTTTCCAGATGACAAAAGAGTTTAGTTCCCCCCAAAATGAGAGGGTGGCTGAACGCCTGTACCTGTATCAGAAATCACAGTAACTTTTTCCATGCCTGGTTTCCTGCTGCTTGGGAGGCAGGATATGAGAGAGCCGCTCTCCCCAGAAACTTTAACTCTCTGCCTGATTTCAATCCTTGCTGTCAGAGTGGATGCTACTGGCCCCCAGTGCTGCAACGAAGTGAACTCTCCACAGCGTATCTTTCCGTAAGTGATGTCACCCCTCGATGAGCCATGCCTTGCAGCCCAGGTGATGTTGGTAGTCTACATGTTTTTCAGCATTTTCACCCATTACAGTATCTGATTTGGTCTCCAGGGGTCACTTGGTATATTCTTCTACTTCCTGTGCAGGTATCCGAATTGTTAAAAGCAGCAATGAGCACATCCAGGGGAAATCCCTCTCATCTGCTTTCAGACTCAAGAATGTGAAAGTTCTCCTGTAACACAAAATTCACCTGGGCAAAAACCTGTTCCCTCCTTTGCTCATAGAAAATCGAACAAGGGCTAGAAGGAGAAACAGTTCAGGAGACAAAAAAAAAAAAAAAAAAAAAAAAATTAAAAACCTTTTTACACCTGAGGCTTGGTTCTGAATCAATGCTTTGGGAGGTCCAACTGGTATCATTACTGTACCCTAACATTAAAAGGAGATGCACAGTCCTGCTAAGAGCTGGTCTGAGTTCTGACGAAGAGGAAATGTTAGTCTTGTCACCCAAGCAGGCGTGGCTGGCACCACAGTTGAACAATGTCCAAAGTTCTGGCAGAGCGCACATGGAGTCAGCTGGGAGACTCTAACTCGGCTAAATTAAGCCTCTGTAGCCCCAGCATTTTATCTGAAATATCTCAACTGGGCAGTTGGTAAGCAATGAATCTACCGACTGTCTTGCTGTGGGTTAGATATTACAGACATTTAGTCTATAGTCAGTGTATGACATGCTATAAACACGATAATGATCTCCCTGGGTAGAGACTCAATTAATTCCTTGGGGGCTGGCAGCTTGTATATGCAATTCGGTGTATCTCGATGCAAAGACTTATTTACCTGTGAAGCCATTCCTTTGTGTTGTAAGAAACCCATAGGAAACCCAAGAGATTAACAAGGGCAGGCATAATTAAAACTGCTCCCTTTTCTTATAGGTGAGGAAACCTGTAAGAAAACCTGCGTGACTTCAGGAGCTGGACTTAACACAAGGATTAGAGTAGGAATAAATAGGTTTGGTTAAGATTTACAGCTCTAAACAAAGTTTCAGTGGAAGTTGTTAAAAACTTTTCCTGCATCCTGAAGCTTTTAAGAAGTTATCTTTAAAGTCGGGCCAAAACCCATTCCTTTAAAACTTTAAAAGATTGCCAGACACCATCAATTAAGCAAGGCTCTGCGTAAGTGGTTCTTAAAAATGACAGGAGGCATTTGTGTGTGCTTTAAGTGTGTGCTTTACACAGGGCGTAATTTAATCTGTCCGCATCCCCCCCGCCAGCAGCCATCGGCTCGCCGTGATTCCAAAAGTCCTGGGAGAAACTCCACCGCAAAAACAGGAGAAAAAGCACCAACGCCACGTGGGAGCCGCGGCTCCGCAGCTCCGGGGCAGCGCGCGGGGCCGCGCGTCGCGTCCGTGTGTCCGTCCGCCCGCCCCCAGCGCCCCGGGCCACCCGACCCCGGCGGGGGAAGGACGCGGGGCGCGGCGGGCTCGGTGGCTGCGGCCTTTCCTCGGGGAGCCTCATGGGAGGAGCCTCCGAAAAAGCAGCTCCGGGCTCCTGCTCCTCGGCCCTTTGTACGCCCAGCGCTCGGCCGAGCTGCCGGGGCCGGGGCCGGGGCCGGGGCCGGGCTGGCGTGCGGCGGGGCCGCTGCTGCCGCCCGCACCGGGGGAGCCGCGGGTCGGCGGGGGCCGCTGCCTCGGAGCCCGGCATGAGCGAGAACGGCGAAGCTCGCCGTTGTTTCCTGGCCTCGGTAAGTAGGCACTTGCGAGGGGGAGGTTGGCCAGGGCGATAGCTAAAGTAATGCGCAGTTCCAGCCGGTGCCAGAAATTGAAAGTTAGATGTTGTTCGCCTCTGCTTTTCTCTCGCGGAAAGATAATTGCACGGTTTCTCCCCCCCACCCCCCACCCCCTTTTTTTCCCCCCCCCCACTTTGAGCAACTTTTTGAAAAGGAACACTTCTGCCGAGCAAGGCGCGCCGCTGCCTCCAGCCCCGGCAGGGGATTGCGGGGAGCCCCGCCCGCAGCGCCGCTGGACGGGCTTGCGGGTCCTGCCGGGGCGGGCGGCCGCGCTTGGGCTCGGCCGGGCTCGGGGCGGGGGGGGGGGGGGGGGGAGGAGGAGGAGGAGGAGGAGGCGGCGGGGAGCGCGGGTGTTGATCGCACTGAGAAACTTCTGGCTCAGGTTTACCAGCTGGAATTTGGAGGCTTTTAAATTCTGCAGCAATGGCATCAGGACGTGCCTGAGAGCCCTTCAGAGGGTGTAAAAGCTGCACGGTGGTGACGTGATGGGCTTCTTATAATGGTTGACAGTTATTACAGCAAATATGCTTATTCATCTTGTGCAGGCATGATTTATACTTCTAACACTTTTATGTGGCTTTCTGTTGTTCCTCTTTTAGCTTGCGAAGGAAGTAATACTGTAACGCGTGTTTCAGTCCCCTTAAGTCTTTTAATCTAAAATAATTGTATTTGTTTGTCTAATGTAATAACTCGCCATAACTTCAGGTTTTAATGCGACCACAGTAATGTAGAATATTCAGGCGAAAAAATTTTGTTTTTTTCTATTTTATGGTTATGACTAGTCACATCGATGATCAATCCGGATGCACGTGTTACAAAAATTAAGGCATTTCTAAGCAAGAAGGGTTGGGTGAGAGAGGACGCCAGGCCCTCAGGTAATGTGTGACTAAACACCATCCGCTGCCAAGATAAGTTCTCTATCTTGTCAGGATTTCCACAAGCACTGCCAAAAAGTATCGCTTCTGAGAATTACCCTCCATCGTCACGTGCGCAGATTGCCTGACAGCGATAGTGCTACCGTCCCACTTGGCTGGGTAATTTGGAGTTACCTGCAGCGATTGCCAGCTGCTGTGCAGCTGGGTTGCTTTTACTAGGTGGGGTATTGCCTTCGGGAAGTCTTTTAAAAGGTGCTTTCATTTCTCTAGAATGCAGTTTCAGTGTTTATTTTCCTTTCTTACTTTATCAGTGTGGAAGTTTGCAGTAGGAGAAGAGACTCCCTTGCTGCTGGAAGTACAGCCTTGTGTCTGGAGCCGAGCAGTCACGCGTTCCCTCATGGACTGCAGGCAGCCCGCAGCCTTTGGGAGACGCGGCGGGTTCCTGTTGCTCAGCCAGGACGGTGGCAGTTCCCTTCCTTGGGGACAGGAGTGACTCAGGTGCTGCCCAAGCCGCGGTGGGCAGGGCTGGCTCTCCCTGGGCGCTCTGAGCACAGTCACCCGGCATCCAGACCTGTTCTGCTGATTGCTTGGGTCCGGCTCAGAGGAAGAGCGTGTATATCTGAGACGCTGCAGTAATTCCCCCGGGAGCCAGTTCTGGTCATCTTGGTAGTAATGCCTTTTTTCCGTAAGTGTAGAAATGCTGCTGTGCACAGTATTGTGCATCAAACTCATGTGTCCCCTGAATGAGAGTGATTTTACTTGTTTAATTAACACATGCCAGTTCATCTCTTGGATACCTTCGTTACCGCGTTTGTACAGCGCCCAGCTCCGCAGGACTCGGCCCGGCTGAGGCGCGCAGAAGGCCCTGCAGTGTAAATACAAAGTGCCGATGCAAGGCACTTCAGGCGTAGTTTCTCCTTCAGAGTACAGAAGGAATTTGAGAGATTTTTCCAAAATCACATATTTAAATGCATAAGCAAGTCTTTGTTGGGTTTACAAAAGGCAGCGTATTTCCCGAAACTTGAACTTTTGACTGTGAGTGTGTGTTTAGCTGGTAAAAGTAAAGCCTTGGTGATATCTGTGCGTAGCGACCAGCGAAAGTAACCGGTGACTTTGACCAGTCACCAGTCATTGCTTTATCTGAGCTTTTAAAGCTATTGCTGGCAGATGGACTTGCCCTGTGGTTGTATGGATGTCCCCTTAGCTCATTGGGAAGTAAAGCCAGACTTGCCATTTCAATCTTACATCTCATATTTTTCCTAAAATTCTATTAATATTTAAATCGATCTTAAATTACCTCACAAGAAGTAGTACGGGTGAAAAAAAGAGGGGTTTTTTTTTGGTTTTAATCCTGTGCTGGTAGCTTATGCAGCAGTCCTGAGCTGTTTCCTGAACAAGATTAGGTTTAGTTTCTGATACCAGCAATGTTGATTTCTAGTCTGAGAAATAGCTTCTTACTTCCTGCTCTGCTAAATTATATTGACAGGAGTCCCAATAATCATGAAAATACTTTTAAAGAACAGAAATATCAAAGGTGCATAGAGTTACTGTAGCACGTTATTGTTGGATTTTCTATACATGAAGTTTATTTCAATGAATGTGACTAATGTATGAGATAAGCTACAGAATAAAGTATGAGAAGGTAAAAACTAATATTATGAAGGAATTACTTAATAAAATGGATGAAATTTTGCGAGGTACCATGTGTTCGAATGAATGAATTTGAACTGATGTAGATGCTGCTAGATCTCTTTCCCTTGCAAGGAATTGCAGTGCAAGAACTTATCAGAAATAGCAAATCCTCTCAGTCTTTTTCAGTGATTAAGTAATATTTTTTTTCTTACGCAAGTGTAAACAGAGGCTCAAAAAATTGACTCTTTGGCCCCAGTTATTACAAAGCCAAGTATGAAATCCAGAGGATTTTGTCTGCCAGCCTTGCTGTACCCAGTGAGCAACATCTTGTTTCTTGGAGAAAATGCAATAGCGGGTGATGAGCGTGCTGAGAGCTCAGTCCTGCCTTGCAGTTGTTGGTGCCATTTTCCAGAGATTTCTGGAGTAAGAGCAGGATCTATAAATCTTACCATTATCTCATTAAAAGCAACCAAATGTTTGGGACTAGGAGATAGCAGAGCTTGAAATGCTTATTGGTTTCTCTTGGAGTAAACTTGGAGCTGTTGTTGACTGTTCAAAGGGAGCCACATCCAGCTCTCCTGATTGGAAAAACATGGACAGGGAGAAAATGCCAAGACCCGTAGCTGCCTTCTGTCTCCAGCACCAGTGTCAAAACGTGTTAAAACTTTAGTATGAAATTAGGGTTTTAACGTTTCCATCTCACTGATGACAGTAGGAGAGTAACAAATAGAACCACCAGAGTACCTAGCTGTGTTTGCAGGGTTGGCGCCAAGGAGCTGACCCTGCTTGCCTCTGTGTCCACTTGTGTAAAGCTGTGCTTTTTTACATATTTTAAATACATTCCCTGCCTTGGTTCGAAAGCTTCTTACAGAGATAGAGGTCAGATCTCCTATGTTTAGGCAGAAGAAATTACATAGGTTTCTGCAGTTATTTCTCATTCATTCATTGATATTTAATGACTACTATGGGTCAAGCTTTGTCTGAAACTTGCGATTTGCATACCTGCCTTCTAACAGTGACTTGGAAAATCTCTTTTCGAGGATAAGTAGAGGCCTTAAAAGTGAAATTATGAAACTCAAGAGCCTAAGGACACTTGATGGGCAACGTTTTTCGCTTGTGACACACTAATAACGGACTGAACCCCTTGGTCTTTGGAGTGAATTTAGTGTGCTCGCTGCAGCTGTTGGTAAGCAACTGCTTGTTAAACTGTGAGGTATTTTCCTTTGAAAAGTATTTCAGTCATGCTCGTCGTAAGTAGAATTTGGAAGTCATTTTAAGTAGATCCTCTTCCAGACTTGACCCAGAACTTGGGCAATGGAATGGTAGAAGCTCGTGGCCTTTTTATCGAGCTCGATTTTTGAAACAAATTGGCCTAAAAGGCCAGTTGCTGGAGAGGTCTTACAGCAGGGACCTGGTGGCGGGTGCCTGGGAGGCGAAGGCGGTTGTGATGCCAGGAATGTCAGTTGTGGAACTAGTTTGAGCAGCTTCTGGATAGCTTCGTTGTTTGTGCTGCACAGAGCAGGGTGGCTTGGCAAAGAGCAGCTTCGCCATCACCTCCCCAAGCCCGAGTTTCAAGTTACCTTGTCCGAAGACTGCATGAAAATCGCTGTCTGGGAGTTCGTCGTGCAGCAGATTTGAGTGGTGGTGGGCAAACACTTCTCACCAGATTGGGACACACCAGTACAACAGCTTCAACTGCAGTTTTGGCTTACGCTGTATTTCCAATACATTCACAGGAAAGACCCTTAGTGCTCTGCCAGTAGCCAGATCAAGACCTGTCCATCTGCGTTTTACTCCTTACGTACATAAGAAAGAAGTTGCAGTGTCCTGTCGTCAAGGTCTTCTTTCTAAGCACTCATTTTAAGGCAAGGCGGAGGGGGCACCAGAGTTTGTGCTATAAGTATATGCAACTCTTAGCAATGAGTGAAAACTGGTCCTCTTAACTAATGAGCTAGGGGACTTAGAACTTGTAAACATCTTAGCTCAAAGCTTCCTACAACAGGCTGAGCCCTCAGGTGTGGTTAAACCAGAGAACATGTGGGCAGTTAATTGCTTAGGATTGTAACTGGATAAAAGTAATATTGTAAATTTAAAAAATAATCAAATGTTCTACGCCATCATCTGAGGACTGCACTCGGTGCAGTGGCTTAACCCTGCTCTTGTTAGTGTTGCTGTAACGGAGGGGAGAATGCCACTTGGCTTGTCAGGGATGCCGTGGACAAACGAACTGGACCGAGTGCAGAATGATGCTGTGAAAACTCTGGAAATGAATAGCAGAAACACTGGCTTACAAAGGCTCACAGGTGTAATTCATTAAAAATAAAATGAAAAAATGAGAAAACAAGCTTGACAAATATTTTTTCCCGTATGAACGTGTTACTTTACAGAATCCTTTAGATAAAATGTGTGAAGTGTGAAGTTACCGGAGTAATATTGACATTATTATAGTGCAGTTTTAACTCCTTGTTATGTTCTTTGAACCAAAATTGGACTATAGAAGAGAATCGTACTGTTCCACTGGGTTTACAGTTAGGTAAGGAAGTAATTGTCTAGTGTTAAAGCTGAGGTCCATGATTTAGGGATTCTTATTCTTAAGCTGAAATTCCAAATGCTGAGTGACAGTTTTAAGTTTATACACCTCTGCTCAAATCTGTTTGTGTGAGGTACCATCCGTCTGCGTGTGGGGTTGTATTCGCTTGGTAGTACTGGAAACAGCATGGACAGAGGGGGGGTCAGGAAAGTGGCACCTCAAAACCGAGCCGGTTGGGTGAATCCACAGATGTGAAATTGGAACCTCAATTAAAAGTCACATTTTATGTTTTACAAAAACCTGAGCGTTTCAGTGAGTTTCAGGGAAAACTGACACTTCCAGGGCCCTGGTCTCTGGGGGGGCGGCGCATGGGAAAGTCAGGTTGAAGTAAGCAACAAAAACATTGTTCTCAGGGGGTTCACTGTTAAAAACAAACGAAACCCACTTCCCTAGCGAGGGTCCTTTTCTTATGGAGTCAAGGGTGTGTTTCCAAATTGCTTGCTTTTAGCCACATAGTACTTGGCTGCACACTGCTTTCCCCGGGTATGGGGCAAGGCTGGGTGTCTCCTGCGTGTGCTCCCTGCAGCACCCGCGACACCTTTGTCTGACTCTGTGCTCCCACTGATGAGCCCCCGCGCGGCTCCGTGGCAGGTGAAAGCCGGACTCGAGCTCCCTGTGTGTTACGTGGTTTCAGAGCAAGGAAGTCTTGCCATTTCTCTTGTTCAAGCAGTAGCTCCTTTTGTTGTTTGCTTTTTAAAGCCGTAATCAAAATGGGGTTAATTTGCTGTTGGGTTGTACTATCTCATTGCTCCTGCAGTTGTAACAGACGAAAGTTCAATGACTTCAGGCCGGTGGGAGCAGTAGAGCTGTGCACAAAAGCAATTTATGTTAAAAACGCCAACTTTCACTGCATTCCCTAACACACAAGTTAGCATGCACGTGCTAAAGTCCAGGGGCTCAGACAGCCAAACGACAATAGTTCTGCAATAACTCAGACCTCTAAGGCTGCCTTTTTCCATGTCTTTTCTTTCCGCAGCCCTCCTCGGCCAGGTGATGATATACAGTTGGCTTCTCCCCTTGATCCTTCTGAGCACCTTGATCCTTCTGAGCAACCCTTAGCTGTTTCTGCAGCGTATGGAAATGCTGACCCTGTGGATGCTGCTGAGCTGACTGCAGCAAGGTATTGTACAGAGCCATTGCAGCTGGAGCGGTGGGAAGCAGCTGCAAGCTGCTTACTGTTGTGGGCGGGTGGAGGACCAGGAGGTCAGCACTAGCTAAGGAATTGCTCTCACTCTTCTTGGGTGGGTGTATGTCTGGTATGGCCAGTTGCTGATGGGTTTGCTGAGTCTGTCTGTAGTCAGCAAAGCATCTGTCAGTGGAAATCTTTACCAGAATTTAAATCCCCCTCTATCAAAACCTTCAAAGGAAGATGCCGTTTACCTTTCCCTGAGATTGACTCACTTTGGCACATAGGAGAGTCATGCCAGATGAGGCTGCAATATATGCCTTATATTTTTTTTAGGTGCTTATGCTTTTTTTGGATTAGTACAAGGTAACTGATCCTTTGGGCATTTTCTTTAATTTTGAGAAGTTCCTTAACAGTATAACGCTGGTTATAAAGCATTCAGGTATCTCATCTCTGTTGGACAGTGGGCTTTTTGTCTGCTTTTACTTCACAGAGAAGGGAAACTCTTGCTTTATTTGTGCTGGTGGCAGTTGGGTTGTCAAGTTCTTTGGGTGTATGAGTTTGTCTTAACTGTGAACAGTAGAGGAAGCCTTGTAGGGTGTGTTTACCCTTCAATCATTGTGAATCCCGGGGAGTGTAAGCATACACAATATATTTAAGCTAGCATTAAATTGGTCAGCTGATGTAGCAATAATATGCTATAAAAGGCAGAAAGTGTGGTTTGCTCAATCCACCTTAAAAGCTGGGTGACTTTGCTGTTTAGCCCACACTGATCTTCCATCAGTCCCCAGGCTGGTTAGTCGCTGATGCTGGCTGAGTGAATCTGGGAGAAACAAACTTTTTCCTACAGTCAGGGTAAGACGATCTAGAGAAGTTTGCAGTGGGAAGCTAATGATGTGGATTTCTTCCAGTTCTTGTAAGTTTTTATTGAGAGTTGTGTTTCTTTGTTTTTAACAAATGTAATTGGGTTACTGATGGCTTTTTGTGGATTCTGTTTTCTCTTGCTAATGGATTGCTGGCCATGATAGCAAGGCAGTTAGAAAAGAGTGAGCAGTAATTGAGGTGGAGCTATGAGCTACTTTCTGAATGCCGAGGAGTGAAAAAAGACTAACACCAAAAGTGCCAGGAAGATTTATACATGGTCTCTGGACAACAGGCTGAATAGAAGACTCTGTTGCCCTTGGGGTGATCGTTTGCTGTTTGTAGGGAAAAAGGCACACAAGTTGTCCATGATTAAATGTCACCTTAGGAAACATTTAGGAAGAACAGTCTTAGAGTGTTTTAATTTACTGCTTCTTGTAAACCTCATGAATTCACACTGTTCACATTCTCATCTGGATCTGGAATTTTGAGTTAATTATATTATACCTTTTCTTTTTATCTGCTTCGTAACTTCCATCTTTAAAATGTTTTCACCGTTAATGTCCAAAAGTTAGTCTCGGGGTTCCTTGCTTTGCCCCAGTTGCGTAGGCTGCGAGCGCTGGTGCTGAGCTGTAGTTAGCCCGTACAGGCTGGCTGAGCCCAGTAGGGGTAAGGGCACATAGGCTGTGCAGCAGCCACAGGATCTGGCTCTTGTTTCCATATCCTGACCTTGATGAAGGTACAAGGATTTTTGTAAGGGTTCAGTGCTAAAAAGTTGCAAACCAGGGGCGTTCCGCGTGGAAGTAGGTAGTTTTTCAGCTCCTGAAACAGAGGAAGGTGGGAGAGAAATGCACTGTGGTCAGCTGGAGTGAACCTGGCTGCAGGTAGATCGCCTGTGTTTGTTGGTTTAAATGTTTTCGTCTAGTTTTTTAAAAAGCTGCACAAGTTAACTTTTGTCGGTATTGTTTGTTTTTTCTTACTCCTTTATTTTGCATCCTTGTTCGGCTTTAGATATAAAAAGCCTACGTGTTCTCCTTGCACCTGTCTTTCCTGTCCAGACTGTTGTTGCTTGCCAGCTTCTCTGTGAGCCTTGCAGAGGTGTTCCCTGGTGTCCCGGCAGTAGAAATGCAGTAGTTCCCATGTGTGCCCACCCGCAGATGCAGCTGATCAGCAGAAGAGAGGTTAATATCAGTGCAGCTGGACCCCTGCTTTAGCTCCTCTCTGAAACAGGCACGCGCAACTCTTCCAGCAGTAACAAACTCTGCTGACTTCTCTGTGGTTTGGGCAGACCTAAACTGATAACAATATAATGTTAACAGCAAATGAAAGTAGTACTCTTAAAATATATGGGATTATGCTCACAGTGAGGGTCAGTTATAGCAGGACTGGGCTTTTCTTATCCAAGGGAAGAGTTTCAGTGATGTTTGTTGTTTTATGTCGTTGCCTTATCCCTCATCTTCTCTTCACCTGGGATGTGGAGCGGATTCTTGCCTGTATAAGATGATCATATTAAAGCCACTGCTTTTTTGGCATTTTGTGTCGAAATACTGCACCATAGCTTTTCAATATGACTGCAGAAAAATTCTCTAGTGCAGACGCATGTCATGTCTCTGTGTTGATGCTTTCTGGTTATACTCGTGCACTACACTTTTGAAATGTTACCAGCGCTATTAGATGGCGTGATGCTATTCCAGTCTGCCTGCAGTAAAGTACAATTATAAAGTGGTTTTCCCCCAATATATTTAGTTATTTACTAATAAGTTCCTTTTGTTTCCATATATTTCCCCATCAGGGGTGTCACACAATGCAGATGGTGTGCACTTTGACAGGGAAAAAATAATGGTGCATATAAGGCAGGGGTCAGTTTGTGCTAAATGTCTTCCAGATGGCAGTGCATAATAAGAGATCAGGTTGTCTCTCCATCTGTCCAGTCAAGAAACTGTATCTTTGTTTTGCTTCTTGAGGATGACTGCCTGCCTCCCTCCCTCCTCCCCTGCTGATTACATATTGATCGGGGACAACATGGTATCATTTGCTCAGTAAGTAGATTTTATTTACTGTATCTACAGAGGAGTGCCATGAAAAGAATTAGGTAAAAAGTTCACTGGCTGTTCTGCCAAGCATTTTTGTTTAGCAATGAAACTGAAAGGCAAAGTTCACTCTGATTTGCCAGCACACGTTGCACTAGGAGAGATTTTGGCTAGACACATCTTTCTCTTTGTGCTGCAGGTGCAGAGCTCTGCAACAGGACTTCTATTTTATATGAGAAAAGTTTGGATTGGAAAGGCAGAGAAGGCAGAAAAGTGCCCCGGCTGTACGAGACCACAGCTTAGCTGGGCTCTGTGGTTAGAGGTGTTAAACATTTCTGAGCAGTGTCTATCTGTTCTCTACAACTTGCTGCCTGTCTTTGAGGGCAAAAAAAACCTGCAAGTGCCCAGGAAAAAATGGCAGTTTGGAAAGCACTTGCTGCATGACTTGTCTTTAGGGTCAGGCCATAGGTAAGAGGCAGGGTAACCCAATGTGGTCCCTTCCACATGCTAAGGAAAGCTTCTGCTCCTGCCTTTAATCTTCAGCTGACGTTGCAGAGCTGCAGCATGGCATTTAGTCCAGTCCAGACAGAGCTGTCACAGCTCTGTCACGAATACTAGGGAATGAAAGCTGTTCTAAACCTGAGCTGGTGTTGGAAAACATTGTGTTCCCCTGCACCAGCCTCTCTCCCATAATGCAGAGGGCACATTAAGCTGTCATAAGGGAATTAGTGATAGGTGATGTCAGATGCACTAAAAGCTGTGGATGGACCTTTCCTGGTCACACAGTTCACAGCCTGGGGAACCGTGATGCTCTCAGGGTGTGCTCCTCAGTGTTAGCAGCACAAGCGGCAGGAATACCCAGGCTTATCTGTATAGGCAGACGGTCAGAAAGTGACATTTGAGAATTAAACAGAGATGGAGCTTGGAAAATATTTGTTTTCTAATCAGCTCGACTCTACAGGGTAGAGACTGGCCAAAGTGTAGTTTTTTGTGCACTGGGAAGACTTGGCCCTTTTGGTAGTATCCTTGCTACAACCGTTAGAATATTACTCTTTGGAAAATAAGTTTAATGGTGACTCTTGTTTTAGTGAGAGCTGTGGAGAAGCAGAGGTTTTAAGATAGCCACTTCATGTCTGAGCTGATACAAGTACCATGAGTTGATACATGTACCTGCATTGATGCAGACTCTTAGGCTGGAGAGTTTAGAGTGGACACAGAGTCTGTGTTTTGGACAGGGTTGCTGTGCTGTGCTACACTGCCTCAGTTTGTGCAGTATGTACCATTTCTGAGCTGCTCTGCTTCTGCCTTGTCCCTTGTGAGCTTATTATGCCACCAGTGGGCAGCACCCATCTGCAGGTAATGCCCATTTGGTGATGGGCAATAACCGCTAGCACTACGCTGTTGCAATTCTACCTGCAAACCATGCTGAACAGCGCCAAAATTATTATGTGGCAGTATTAGCCCCGGAGCTGGCGTGATTAGTTTGCAACCTACTTTTCATGGCCTTGCTCAACACTCCTGGGTACTGTGGACCCCTTGTCAGAGTGAGAGCAGTGGGGAAAAGGAGGGGAGGCTGCCCATGGTCCTGTCCAACAGCCCGCTGTCCCACGGCACACGGGTGGACACCTCCTGGTACTTGTGTTGGTGCAAGAGGTCAGAGAACATGCGAGTACCAACTGCGTTTCTGCTGTGTTCCTTTACAAGCTCACTTGCACAAGTAAGGCAGCTGACACTTGGCAGCCATGGTCTTTATGGGAATCCAGTATTCAGCGGTTTAGATGAAGCTTGGAAAGATGAAGGGAAATTATTTGTGGATTTTAACAAATACAGATACTGTAGCTCATAAAAGTAAGCCCTGCGCGTTGTGACGGCCAGGGTGCAGAGCTCTTCTAAAAATGCCTGTATTTTGATAGTTAGTTTTGCTTTGCAGAGAGCATTAGGTATGACATTAGTCAAAAGTATATCTCTGCAAATGGTTTCATTTTATGTGGAAAGACTTAAAGGAGGAAGCTGAAGGGCTGCAGATGGGCAGTGGGGCCGGTGAGAGGGGAACAGGTGCTACTGTAAGCAATTAACAGAGATGGATTTATGTGTGCATAACGTAACATCCATAATTTTATGTGCGCTTGGTATTCTTGCTTGGCTGGGCCCTCTTGTGAATTGTTTGGGTTTTGCAATTCTTTGTTTACTCTCCAAACAGATGTTCAGCATTCACTTATTTTTAGCAGTTTACTTTTTGCTTTAAAATCTTATTTTCCCTAATCTCCGTGTGACCCTATATAGTCACATCGCCTTTGTATATATGTGATGCTATTACTATATTAGGACAAAGACATTTTTAGCAAAGGGAAAAGTCCTTTGCATGTAAAAGGAAACGGCTTGCTTTTTAATCATTACTTATTTATTTATTTTAACTTGGTGTGACTGAAAATTTAGGAAGTCTCTGTCAGTGTCAGACCAGTTTGGACAAACTGGAGGAAGGGAGGGAAGGAGGGAAGTGAGGAAGGGAGGAAGGAAGGACAGAAGGAAAGAGTGCATAAAGCAGAGATAATTTCTTAGAAGAAATAACTGAGTAGCTGTCCCATATGGCACAAAGCAACTTCATGGATATGAGCTAATCAACCTAAACCACTCTCAGAAAGAGCTTTTGTGATCTTAGTAAGTTAGTGGATAAACACTTTAGGGAATAACTGTTCCTGTGCTCATATGTATTGTAACTAAAGTTAGGGATGTGATTTATGTTTGTCCTCTGTTTGTATACATGTTTCTAAAGAAAGGAACAATCTGTCCCTGAACTTTACCAACTCTTACTCAGTAACACAACTTAATCTACCTTCTACAATTACAGTATAATTGCTGGGGGCGAGGGGAGAGGAAATTTTAAAAGGAATGGCGAAGATAACTGTTTATATTTAGTTCAGGAAACCTTAAAGAAACTTCTCAGCCAAGGCCTGGTTCCACCACCGTTTCCTTAAACATTTGTGTCTGGATCTCTGGAAGCAGGACCTGGCGCGAGGGGAGGCTGCTGTGTGTGGCTGCTGCCCCAGAACACCTGTGTCCCTCTGGTATGTCGGAGGTGCCCTGGGAAGGACAACGTGGCATGACAAGACCCTACGCAGCTTTCGAGACATGAAGTCATTGGTTATTTAGTTCCTTTTCTGTCATTAGTTTAATGAGTGTGGCCAAGAGCAGGGGGAGTAATATGGTTACCAGTCTGCTTAAAGTGAGGGAGAATGCAAGTGAGCTCCTTGTGGGGGGATCTTTTCGATACACGGGTGATTTACCTTCTTAAAGAGCGTTAGAAGGCTCACGAGAGAAGTGTTTTATTTGTGTTGCTGTCGAGGTTTTTTTCTAATTTGGGTTTTGCTTGACAAAACAGAAAGGTAATGGAGCTGTAATGGTGCATTCTGATCTGGTCTGCTTTGAGGAGAGGGAATGGCAAGACTGCCCTCCCCTGCATGCCCGGGATTTGGGCAGATGGCTGTTTCCCCCTGTACTCTGGTTGGAGTCTGTGTGCAAGAGCTCCTTTTCTGCAGGGACCAGGAGAGGGCACGCCTCCCCAAAGCACCCTGCAGGGCCTTCCCTCGCTGTGAAGAAGCTCCATCTTTCCAGTCTGTATTTACGTGCTCTGGAAGTCATTACATGGCTGTCATACTTCTGAGCTTGGCTCTTGAGGGGCTTTGCTGAGCAGAGGGACTTGTAGGAATTACAAATACAGCAGTACTACAGTCCTGTAATCTTAACATTTGTGTCATGAGTTCAGGGATTATTGTGCTTTTAGCTTTATAGTAGGGAGAGCTTTTAAAGTAAGAGAATTTTTTAGTCCTGGGTTTTAGTTTTTTAGAAAAGACAAGTCACTCAAGTCACTTAATTGAATGTTTGTATTGTACGCTGAGGAGAAAGGGCTATGTGAGAACTGTGAAGTAGTTATTAGTGATTTATTTATTTTACTAATTTCATATACTCTCTGGCAGTTACTGTTACAGTCTATAAGAGCTGTCGAAACTTTGCAATATTACTGGTTATGTGGTCATCTGAGAAATTAAGTGAAATAGGGTTTGTAGGAAGAAGTAAGTTGTGGGAGGTATGAGAGACAGTACTGGAGAGGGGACAGTGTGCTCCTTAGAGCTCCTTAGTTTAGATCCAGCCAGAGTTCATCTTTTAAGGAGACTTCACTGAAGCTTCACAGGCGCTTCTAAAATTTGTCAGCTTATTTTTAATAATTGTTTTGCAGCACTTCCAAGTCTGATAGCTGCAAAGAAGTTGATAACCTTGTTTCTGGGGATGTACCTTTGGCTGCGGCCCCTGGTGATGGTGTAGAACTGCCTGCTCAAGAAACTGAAGGTTCCACGAGGGAAAAAAAGAGGTATTGTGCAATGTTATTTCATACATTACAATAAATTTCCATGTCTGTACATCCTTTGCTTGAGAAAACATAAGTCATGTGTTTTGTCTAAGTTCTATGAACACTGTTGCTAGATTTGAAACCAAATGGTAGATTATCAAGATGTGCTTACTCCAGTATATTTACTGCAAAAGACCAGAAGAGGGAGCTTGGACTACACTGGTTATTACTATGCTGATCTTTCCTACTATTTTTAAACTAATACATTTTTAGGGGTTTTCCCAAATATTTTCCCTTCTTGAAGTTCAAGTTTGGTTTTTTTTGGTTGGGGGGGGGTGTGTTGTTCGTTTGTTTGTTTGTTTTGTGAAACTGTGCAAGATCAGGTCACATTCAAGAGGACTGTTCTACTCATTCCCCTTCAGATGCTGCCAGCGTCTTCCTCACCCCACACTACTGATTTGTGTTGTAGTTGTCAGTACTGAAGGAAGAAGTTCAGCTTGGTTTTGCTCTTGCTGAAGAAATGTTGAATTATCTTGATTTCAAAGTTAAATGCTTCTCTCCTTCAGGTTTGCACTGATTGGTGCCACTGTGTTTGATAGGTGGTCTAGGGAACTTGTGCTTGGAAACCCCCAAACTGAGTCCTCCCATCTCAAGTATAGTCAAGGCGAGACGTGTGCTTGGATATTCATGTCAGAGCTTCAGATGACGCCTGTGTTGTGGGTGATTAACTGGTATGCTGTTGTGGCTCAGCAATAAAGGCATGCCCTTATTGTGACATCTATTAATGGAAAAGGTCACAGCACAGCTGAGAATATTAAATGGGCACTCCCTGGAGAAAAGTGTTCTCCACCCCACAAATACAGGCTGGCAGCTTGTGACAAGTATGATACAAGACAGGAGACACCACGGGAAATACAGCTATTCCACTAAAGCTCTCTTCAGAAATGTCAAAAGATGCCTCTGTCAGCAGAAGGATACTCTGAATCACGAATGAAAACATACACAATAGACGTGTTCTTCTGTGGAACAGTGAATGAATAACTAACAGAAATGCTATACAAAAAACCATCCACAGTATAATATCTAGGAAACATGTTGGTTAACTATTTGTTCTAAAGCTCTGATTATTTTGATCAGAAGATGGTGTCCTCACCTCTAGTGCATGTGGTTGCTGTAACACAGTTAGGCCAAGTCTTCTGTGTAATGTTCCTCCATGATACTGTACTGGACCCACACGTTCTAACCTGTGGATAGTTGGCGGGGAACAGAAGTGTTCGAAGGTCTGTTTTGCATCAGTATGCAAAGTTCTGTGATCTGGAGAGAATTTTCTGAATGAAGGGTAGATACCATGGTCATTCTTTAAAATTGGAGACAAATGGCCAGGTGAGGTTTTAAGTTAGAAAATATTCACCTCAAGTTATTGACTCTTTCCAGGGAATCATCCAAAATTGTTTGAACTCTGTGGATACCCTGGACTGAATTTCACACTCTGTGAGTGCTTTAGTGTAGTCACAGATGACTATCATTTACAAATCCAAATGGAAACCACCAAAACACATGGTATTTTTTTTTTTCCTTTTCACCAGAATTCAGCGTCAAAGAGAGGAGAAATAATTTTAGAACTCTGCAGACAAGCAGAGCTGCTGTGCTCACATGTTTAGATTGGCTTGTGCCTCTGGAGTTTCTGCTTGGTTTTGATATTGATGTACTGTGTTTAATAATGTAAATATCTATGTGTGTGTAAGAATCTCTTGGATGGGGTAAACAATGGTGTAATTAAGTAATATTAGTAGAACTGCTTAATGCAGAATCAAAACCCAGTCTAGGATGGCAGTAACCAAAATGTACACTGGCAAGCATCCTCGTTAGGCTTTGAGAATAGCAGTGTTATCACCTACAGCCTTCTTTCTCTAAAGCTGAACTGCGTCTTTGCTCTTTTTGTGATATGAACACAGGCGTTCACAGATCTTAAGGGAAATTAAGATGTATATGGAGGTGAGAATTAGAGATATCTGTGGGAAGAAAGATAATTCTTGCATCCTCTTGAAAAGCAAACATATTACTGTCCAAATAGCTCTTTGCTGTTATAATCAGCCCCTTATGTAAATACATCTTGGACTACCTTGCTTTTTATGTGATTCATGTGTATCAAGTCAAATCAGCCATGGAAAATTGAGTTATGTTTCACTTTGTCACATTTATGGCAACTGCCTGGATGGCAAGGTGCTAAACTTCTGCAAATGCTGTGCCACTGCACAATTTTCTGCAAAATGGATCCTTGAGGCATTTCAGTCTCCTCTGTGATTATGATGGTCACATTATGAACTGTGTCACAGACACTTCATAATTTGGGAGAAGTGCTGAAATATTGCTAGTGAGAGTGTAACTTGTCCTTTATGGAAGCCCTACAGATAGAGCTGGAAAGGCTCTAAAGAGCTGATTCCATCCCTCTGATTGTCCTGTGAGGAAGAGAGATGGATATAATCCATTCTGCAGAGCAAAAAGCAAATGCTGTCTTTGTGCATGTGCTCACCTGTAGCCTCACTACCTGCTTTGAAAGCTACACCTGTGATGTTAAATGTGGCTGGTGCGACTGGAGAGGGGGGTCCTCCTTGTTGTCAGATACGGGGTCAGTTTTCTTTCAAAAGCCAAAACAGACTGGAGTCGGATCATTTTGAGAGACTCTGGATGCATAGGGAGCTTCTGATCTCTGACTCTCTGAAATTAAACACACATCTCTGTCTTACCCAGTTTTTCTGAAATGAGCCTGGAACTGATCAGAAGCACAGCAACAAATCTTTCTATCTGAAAGCAAAAAGTCACAGCAGTCTTTACAGAAAGCTCTGCTTTCTGCATTGTTGGTTTCCAAAAGGTGGTTTCATAATACTTCCCTGGGAGGAAGCAAAGCGGAATTCTTGGTGTCACACAAAAAAACAGGATAAGCTTTATGACTTCTGGGTTTTATTTGCTTGATCTCATGTTGAAAACAAGTTTTCTCCTTTTCCCCACCTTTGGAGAGGCTTAGTGTAGAACTAAATAAATAAAAATTAATGGATTGCCTTCATTTATGACCAATACTGATAATCCTGGACTCAGTTGCTTTTAATGAGGTAATGAAAACCCAGAAGGGATTAAATGGGATTCAAAAACACAAGGCTTTTTTTCCTTGAGTGAATTTAACCCTTTTGAAAGGGATGAGTCATTTCACTAAGTTTACGAGTGCACTGAGCAAGGAAGATGCAAGTGAGGGATACAAATGCAATCTCAAGGCCTTGTTTCCAAAGTGTGGGGTTTTGGGTGTGGTTTTTTTTTTTTTTTTGGTTTTGTTTTTTTTTTTTTTTTTTTTTGGGGTGGGGGTGGTTTTTTTAACATGTATTATATGAACTGGATGGTACTATACCTCTAATGCGTGTCTGGTGCACAAGTGAAGTGATGTTTTTTCATAATAGCAACACTAAGTCTTGGAAACTAAAACCCAAGGATTTTTCCTAAGGTTTTGTGGCTGGTATCCCAAAAAGTGTTCACCATCTTCTGAAGCACAACGTAAAAAACAGATACCTTCCAATAGATACCTTCCACGTAATCAGCCAGTCTGTAACAAATAGACAGGAATGAGCCGCAGTCCTGCTCTTCATTCATTTCCTCCATTCCAGGTTTTTAAAACAGATTGCCTCCTAAGTGACGTGTTCAGAACTGCTCAGCCCCAGCCAGGAGGACGCTTTGTGTTGCTCAGTGTAGATCTCTTCAGCCTGTTACCGAGTAATAGCATCAAATCCTGGGATGTCTGCTGTGTTTCAAGCCAAAAATGTGGTAGACTAAGTGCATTTTCTTGTAGCTGATTGTGGGATTGGTACGGTGGGGTCCCTGGGCGAGGGACTGGATCCTGCAGGCTTCTCTGGGTGAGCCCATGACTGGGGGGTGGCAGTCCTCTGTGTGATGGGCAGGGTGCCTGGGGACGCCCATGTTGTGTGCTGGCAGAGGACAGCTTCCATAAAACAGCAGCAATTCAACAAATAGCTTCCAGTAACTGCATTTTTAAAAGGCAAAGCATTAATGGATGCTTGACAGAAGTGGGAAATTTCACTGGTTTTCTAACCATATCTTTGTTCAGAATTTGGGCTCTCTGGGGTGCATTCTGCCTGCATGTTTATGCTCAAAGAGCAATTATTTGTGTGCCTTGTAAAGCTTCTCTCTGTATGTGGCAGCAGACAAAAGGGCGATGGTAGCCCTCTGTTTGCTTGTTATTACTGTGTATTTTACAGGTTCCCTCAGGCGATATATGGTAATTTCCTTACTGCTAGAACAGGTTCAGCAGCGTGAAAATGAATATGTCATTACACTAATTAATCCATCCACAAGGAATTTTAGAATGGCATAGTCATCTTGCATCAACCCTACAAAACTGGCAGTATGGATTCAAGGCAGAGATTATACACCTGGCTTGGGTTGCTGTTCCCTGGCACTGTGGCACAGACGGTGACAGCTCCGAGGGCACCAGAGGAGCCTGGCAGTGCCAGGAGGGTGGAGGACTTGCAGGGGATAACCTCTTGTCCTAGAGCAGGTGATGCATGGGTTAAAACTGTTGAATCAGGTGTATTTTGTATTTCTCAGTAATCAATGTTCTGCTTAAATATGGCCTGTGCTTTTTGGGGCACCCTACCCCTAATGCTACATCTTTTAAAAATAAAACCAAAAAGAAATCCCTGAAAAATACCAAAAATATATAAACCCAATTTTCTGTTAACTCTTTTGAAATCAAATTGAAGCTGTAAGCTAACTTCTTTGTTACCCAGTCATCATTTGACCACCCATCCTTGGCAGTCACAGCAAAGACTTGCACCAGGGGGGAATACTGTTCTCGTCTGATTTCTTCATCCTGCATTTTCATAATCTAATTCTTCACGTAGGCCCTGAGGGCAAGACACTTTGGATTCTGCCTCCTGACATCTCCTGCAACAAGGTGCCCCTGGAGAGTGTTGTTCGCACTGACCTGGTGTCGTGGTTTAGCCCCAGTCAGCAACTAAGCACCACACAGCCGCTTGCTGACATCCCCCACCCCGGTGGGAAGGGGGAGAATCGGAAGGGCAAAAGCAAGAAAACTCGTGGGTTAAGAACAGTTTAATAATTAAAATAAAATAGTGATAGTAATAATGGTAATGATAACAATAATGATTATGATAATAATAATAATGATAATGATAATATAATAAAGAAAAAGAAAATAATGAGAGAGAGGAATGAAACCCAGGGGGAAAAAAAAAAGGAAAAGGAAAAAAACGAACACGTGCTGCAACCGCTCACCACCCGCTGACCGACACTGCCAGTCCCCGAGCCGCGATCGCTGCTTCCCCCGGCCAACTCCCCCCAGTTAATATACTGGGCATGACGTCACATGATATGGACCATCCCTTTGGCCAGTTTGGATCAGCTCTCTTGGATGTGCCTCCTCCCCTCCCGGCTTCTTGTGCACCCGGCAGAGCATGGGAAGATGGAAAAGTCCTTGACTAGTGTAAGCACTACCCAGCAACAACTAAAACATCAGTGTGTTATCAACATTATTTTCATACTAAGTCTAAAACACAGCACTGTACCAGCTACAGTGAAGGAAATTAACTCTATCCCAGCTAAAACCATGACATCTTGTCAGCTGAGGGCAGGTACATGAAAGCCCTTAAAAATGTCCATCCCCTCCCGGCGTTAAGCAGCTCCTTTCCTAACAAGCCTGCCTCCAGCTGCCTTTGGGATCTTATACCTTGGGATGTTTAAAGGTTTGGAAAGAAGCGCAGAAGCAAGGTCGTGGTCTGTGATGGCGGTTCTGCGACTCCAGTGCCTGGAAATGTCAACAGAGCTTTGGGTGTTTGGCTCATGGATGTGGTCTGCAGAGGCATATTCAGCAGTAAAACAAACTCCTTCCTTTGGTGTGGTTATGCTTGTGGTCCCAGTCTGTAGGCTGGACCAGAAATTTGGAAAACAGGTTTAAAGTTTTGTTAGTGATCCAGTGAATTCAGGCCTGGTTCATACAGTAGTAGCATGATACAAATGGAATCCAAAATTGAAGTGTCTGTGCCTCAGCAGGAGGGGAAAGCAAAGGAGCAAATTACAGGCCAGAGGCTGCACGAAATGATGTGGGACGAAGAGCTTTCCACAGGGGTTTGGCTGCCCTGGAGCCTTAACTTGGGTCTCCTCTGTAGATCTGCGTGGTAGACAGACCTCCTTGTTCCTTTGGTGAAATCTCTGCATGGTCACTCTGGAGGCTTCCACGCTTGGGGGTGTGCTCAGCTCTCGGAAACCTAATCTCCCTGTTCGTATGGCTTCTTAATTTCATAAAACGCTCTTGTACACGGAATCTTCTGGTGTGTTTAGTTCTCACGTTACTGATCGTAATTCACTGCCGACCTCTGAAAGACTGTAGCCCCCCTGGCATCCTGAATAGCACTGTGCAGAGGCCCCTTTTGTTATCTTTGCAGTGGGTTTCCCATGCAGGAAATTTCAATAACTAAGCAGGCATCTTGGTTATTCATAACTCTTAATGCCATTAATCTCACTTGCAATTTAGATTAAGCAGTGACCTTAGCAACCAACCAGTGATCAATGGGGGGGGGGGCCACATTTATTTATTTATTTACCCTTTTTTTTAAAATATATTTTTTTTTTTTTTTGAAAACCATTCTAGTGTTTGTTTCCTGTGAGTTGCAGTGTCCATCCTGGGTGCATCATCACTGGTCACTCCATTTTTCTTTGACTTGTCAGATGGAATATTCTGTCAGTGTGCTCAGGCTTAAAATTCTGAGATACTGGGGTTTTTTCATGAACTACCAATGTATCAATGCAAATAAAGCACTCACACCATGTTAATCTAGATAAGCGGTGGAGCAGACAATGTGTTTGTCAAAGTATTTAATCTATAACAGTGAGTTAAATCTCTGAAGCTTTACACCTAGTACCTCCTTATGTTATTTTGTGGTGTATGATTTTACGTCATGGTAACACAGACAGGGCTGTGTTATGCCAGGTATTATACAAAGGCAATTGAATGAATTGCTTTTATTTTTTTTGAAGAGAATATTGAAAAATATCCCACTGATTTAACACTCTCTAATTATTTTACTGCTCAGATTTCATTTACGCTCTCCAGTCATGAATCAGTACCCCACTCTAAGCCCATTTAGGAAAAAAAAAAGAAACAGCTACAAAAAAAAAACCCCAAAACCAACAAGACTGTGGTTTCAACCTGAAGGTCTGTCATTCTTACTTTAGGGCTGAATTCCTGATTTATCTGTACTGGAATGGGATTAAATCAGGGATAACTGGATCTTTGAAGGATGGTGATGAATGTGCCTTTAAATTGCTAATTATAGACTATAGTCATATCTTAATTATACTGTGGACATGAACTGCTCTAAATGGCTATTTATTAGGCACTACTGCAGCATAGGTGTTACAGTTTATGTTAACACTTTACTGGTTTTTGCCAGTAAACCAAAATTGTTGCATATTTCATGTCACTTTTCATACTTAGTTGCCCTATAAAACTAAGGGAGAGAAAGAAAGAAATCTGCTTTTCTTCCACTGCTCTTGGTACCTGATAGCAAGAGGTCATTCATTTCTCTGACAAGTTGCGTGGCTCTCCAGGAGGTGGCATTTGCTTAGGTTCTCTCTTTGGGATAATCTTTCAAAAGAACAAAGATTTTTAATTTTAAATGGTGGTCTATTCACATGCAATACTGTGGCTATTCCCTAAAGAAAAAAAAAAAATAATCAAAATTGCACCTCTGGGGAGAGAGAGATGGAAGGGGTTGGGGTTGGTTTCTGTGACTTTCTCAAGAATTCGATGACAGTAGCAGCATTAAGTATTGCCACTGTCCCTGTCCCACAGCAGTGCAGGAGTGCAGGCAGTGAGCTGGACCGTGGAATGACCTGGCTGATAAAACAAATGCAAGATCAATGTGGTCTCGCAGAGATTCCTGCTGGCACATCTCTGGGCGTAAACCTAAGAGTAGAGTTAACTGGATAAAGTGGAGAACCAAACTGAAGGGTAGCAAATGCCTTGTAGTGTTCAACCCGCAGCCTCAGCAGCTCATAGCTTGAAGAGGTCTTTTAAGTGGCTCTCCTCAAGGCAAGTGGAAATTATAAGATAGATCCGCTTTTGGTCACTTTAGAGAGGGAGGTAAGACTAAGGAGCAAAAATCTGCCTGCAGGAGTGAGAGAGACTGATTTGGAGAATAAACAAAAATAAAGAAATCCTAAGCATCCCAGGACTGAAAAAAATGCATCGTGAGTAAATTAGCACAGGAATATGAGTAACACGTCTACAGCCACTCAGCATGTGCAGCCCATGATGAAGAATGCTTGAATTCTTTAAAAGCCTGTAAAACTGCTTACTGTATAACATTCAGAAAGATGAACTCCAAACCTTGAGTGCCCACGTGATTGAAAACAGTCTGCTTGACCTTCTCTGTAACACAAGGATCAACACCGGTCCTGGGAGAATTTCTGGGAAGCACTTAGCAGATGGAGTCTGTGCTTAGATGGCATATCAGCAAAGGCCAAGGAGGGCTGGTGCTCCTCGAAGGGTTTTAGAGTACACGAGTCTCCAGCCTTGGGTGTGCTAAAAAGGCTGTCACCACTGCACTTCAGAAGATGTCAATGTTTTTGTGTGTTAATGTGTTCTCAAAAGTACAGCCAGCCTCCGGGAGGCACTGGTTTGCCTTGCAACTGTGTCTATACAGAACAGTGTTGATTTTTCTGAGCAGTTTGGTCCTTTTAGTCCCTTAGGAAAGATGTTGCTGTTTGTTAGCAGTCTGATGTTGTGGATGCCCTAGCCATGAGCCCTTTGATACGTGGCAGCCTAATAATAAGGGAGTCCTTGGGGTGAAAACTTCTTTCCAGGCTGCACTCAAGGCTTTGGAATCCAAAGGCAATATCATCTGAATATAAAAAAAAATATTTGGGGGAGAGGGGGATTCTGTTTAAACAATAATCTATCCTTTGTTAACATTTGCCTTTGGTTGGTTGGTGTTTGTAGACGTGCTGTTCCTCAGAGCTTTGGCAGCAGCCTTCAGGATACTAGAGAAACCCCTTTTTGTTATTCAGATGTTTGGTTTTGCTCTTTTCTATGCAGTTTGCTTTATATGGTGCTCATTTCTGCACAGTACCTCCATAATGCATTGCAGCTAGGAGTTATAGCTTAATATTCACCCACTCCTTCCCAAGGGGGATAGATGTGAGAGGGAGGGTTTTCCTTCAGTAGGCTCTTTGATGTTTCTGTGTGGGTATGTGTGGTCATGTTTATAACGAGCGTAAGTGCCTAGCGTGGTGGACAGTGAAGCCAAGAGCAAAGAAACAGAACATAAATTTCAGGGTATCATAAACCTTATCACAGTCCTGTCCAGCACTGTTTTTTGATGGAAGCTAAAAATTTCAAATTGGGTGCAAGTGACGGAAGTCTGAATTTATATATAAACACGAAATGTAGTAAGACCAAATATTTAGGGGCCTGTACAGCATTTTAAACAACTAACCAATAGACATCAAGTTTCAATAAAGCATTAACTTAGTATAAGCCAAAATATGGCTCTTGCTTAAATGGATGAAACAGGCAGGAAGAGAAAATGATGAATTTTTTAAAGGATGGTAGTGAATACTTAAATGATCTTTTTCAGCAGGGGGATCACAATAAGTTGTTATGTGGCTGTTTATCTATAGGCTGAAATGCCTGGAGCACCTTTAAGTCCTTTGAAGCTACAGTGGGTTTTTTTATTTTTTTTTTTTTTCTATTTTAGCTACATCTGTGTATTTTCAGGTTCCATAGAAGTTCTTACAAAATGTACTTATAGTGTTGACACAGTTCTTATATTTTTAAAAGCCAGCACTAAATTTAGTACTAAATTGATGCTTCTTGGCAGGCCCAGAAGATGGATTGGGGCCAGGCAGGAGAGGGGGAGCTCCCCTCTCATCCAAGGTCTTTCTTACAGATCAGAGCGGGCTGCAAGGAAAACCTTCCAGTGCTGCTGATCACACCATGTTTGTGTTCAGACTTGAGGTCTATCAGACTCCATCAAAGGCCAGAGCCAGCTTTGCAAGCTTACTGCTGTAGTTGCATGATGCTTAATTACACGTCCCCTCTCTCTGAAGTGCAAGAGAAGTGAAACAAGTGACGTGATCCTCTGAGCATCTGGAGTAGTTTAAAGAATACGTGGGTTTAGGTGAACGTAGCAGCAAGCAAAATGACAGATCCTCTCCAAACCTCAGCCTAGGGTTGGTTCACAGACAGCTTTGTAGTGTAACAGATTTTATGGCCGAATCAGAAATAAATCTACAGTCTGGCTTCTTGCACAGTGTTGGCCAGAGACTACAGTCTATTATTTGTTACACTTGCATCCCTTAGTCAACAAACATATCCAAGTCCAAGGCTCAGTTACAGCATATCTTTTTTGAAAGACCATCGCAGTCTGGAGTTTTAAAAATATTAAATGTGTTCCCTCCCTATGAGGTAACTGTACTCACTATTAGGAGTTTGCATGTAAAAGTTGATTTGATTTTGTTTTCCTAATTTTAGTTTCATTGAATCTTGTTGATGCAATACTTGGTCAGAGCCGCCACTGCTTTTGAGCATGTAACTTCTCTTTGTGCAGGTGCCTTTGGGTGTAATGGACTGAGCTCCTTCATTTTTGGTCTGAAACATTTTCCTAAGGCTTCCAGCAGCTCTCTTCTGGCCGGTCAATGAAGTATTGACACTAAATGACAGAAGCACATCCATCAAGGTTTCACTAGTGTTACAGCCCATGTTGTTGTTTTACCAGTGCTCCAGTTCACATTGCTGTTAATTGAGCTGCTTGGATGGTTATTTTTCAAAGAGAAGAGCTAAATTCTGTCCCCTTTATAAGCAGGAGCGGCACAGAGGTGGTGAGCTGTCCTCATGGTGAATCTCTGAGCCGTGCCGTGAGCTGTACACACGAACATGGGTGAGAGGGAGGGGAGAAGGAGGCGGTACCTTGGCTGTGACACCCCTCATGATAGACCAGAGCCCTCTGCTAACCCGGACGGCCCGTGCAAAGAGACCAGGGGCATAGTTGGGCTCGCAAGGCTGAAGCCCTTGATCCTGTAGACTGTCAGTGAACGTGTTAGCCACGACCTGCGATTTCTAGTGGAACTCAAATGTCTGTTGCATGGAAGTGTTGGGGAATGGGATAAAAAATTTCTCTACTCTACAGCTCCTGAAAGGACCCTGCTGCCTCAGAATGGGATTCAAGCCAAGCCTTTTTTTATTGGGCCTTTTTTTATTTAATAGATGTACACGTGAAACTTGAGGGAGTTGACCCGGGCATTTGAAGTGTATTGTTTACACTTGTTAGGAAGATGCCACAATATTCCTGTTTCCCCTCTGGCAGGACAAACAGTGCCTGTGTTCTCCCTTTTGGCTTCCAGGTACGTGCTAGGGTTTTACTTTCTCGCCATGGTGTTTGCCTTTCTAAGGAAGTTTTTTTTCTCAATGTCTTCCTTTTCTCGGTAACTAATGAAATCCAGCAGGGAGCTCTTATGATATTCAAAAGACCAGTCCTCTGTAGTTCAGTAGAGCTACCACATGCAAAACTGAAGCTGAGCTGTAACCTCAACCTAACAGGGTCTCTGGCTGCAGCCGTGTAATTTTAGTCTGTTGGCTGGTACCATTCATTTCCCATATTGGTTGGAAATACTGGCATTATTAACCATTTCAAATCTACTGCCAGAGCGTACATGGGGCTTTTCATACGCTTTCTTCAAATTCTGTGTTTTGCTTACTTGGGCATGCTCCTGACAAGTGTTTACCTGACATTACATTAAAATTTTGCACAGAGTTGTGTTTTTATTTGGCTCTGATGGTTTGCTGTCGTTAACAAAATTATGCAGTTCATGGCATTTTATGCTTATCCTGCTAAGAGTGTGGTGAAGTAAATACTTCTGTAAAAGGGCTAAAAAGCAGCCTGTGTTCTCTAGCACAGAAGAGGTGCAAACCTGTCAAGTGACACTGTCCTGTATTTTCAACTCTTACTCTGAGAGTTGTGGAGTTGTGATGGTGCCTGGGATGAGTCTGGTTCCTCATCTCTTGTCTGGTGATGACTGGAAATGGCTGTTTGGGTGGGTCGGGCTGCCCAAAGCAGTGTGGGAGCCTTCCCTGGGGAGCTGGCAAATACAGAAGGTGTAGTGAGCTGCCACCACCTTGAGAAGGGAGCATCAGAGCTGGGCTCTGCTGCAGAGCTTGGGGGTTAACGGGGCTCAGACACCCAGCTGGGCGCCAGAAATTCTGAAGCTCAGTCCTTGAGTGAGGCGGTGCCGCTGCTTCTCTGGGGGACTTGAGATGAGTGTTGAGCAACGAGACACTAGAAATGAGGGTTTGGCTTTCACCAGAAATGAAACAACCCCAAAATTGTAACTTGCTTGGAAGTTTGTGGCTAAACAAAGTGCTGGCTCACTAGCTTTTCCACTTAGTTAAAAAAAAAAGGCACATTTATTTTGATGCTGGTCGTAAAACAGAATTTAATTTTAGGCAGTCTCTGGAAATGAAATGTGCTTTGTTTTCACTAAGCATCTTTGTTTCTTCTTATCCCACGAACAATTCATTGTGGATGCACCCAGAGAGACAGAACCTTGCACATGTATACAGCAACACTTATTTTTGTGAAGTAAGCAAACCCTACTGGATTTCCCTTTTTGCAAGCAGATAAAAAAACCCAGAAGCTGTTTAAGGTGTGAGCCTAGTGAGGCCTCCACTGAAACACAAAAGCCATGCTGTGGTATGTGCTTGGAAGTTAGTATGCTTTAGTATTTCTGCTCAATTTATCTGATCCTTTTGACCTCTCTGCCCTGTCACATATCCAGAATTGGTACATAGCTTCAAGCCATTTGCGTCCCTAGAGTTTAATTCCTACTACAGACGATAGTGCAACTGATTTTTTTTTTTTTCTGGATGCAAAATATAACTTGTATGTGGAGCATCTGTTATTTGCTGAAGACAGTGATGTGGAGAGTGATGATGCCCAGCCCTTTCAGCTTGTTATGCATGTGAATTCCCAGTACCCTGGTACCTCCACTGTGGCAGAAGGATAAGCTTATTCGTAGGGTTTGGAATGCTGTTTGCTTTGGCTTGTACTTTCTGGGCTTAAAGATCCTCACCACTAATCACATCAGTATTAGATGATGAACATCCCCCCAGCTCTTCACCGCATCGTCCAGCAAGGGGGTCTGTGCAGGCAGAAGCAAAATGGTTAAGTGCACTGATCTGTTGGATGGAGCTGCGCCGGGTAGGGTCTGCTCCCACATTGGCTTGTTTACCTTGGCTGCTCATGATATTCTCCCTACGTTCCTCATGGAAGATTCCATTTTTGCAAGAGGGATGAACTCATTTGTTTAAATGAAAAAAAAAAAAGCAGCCATTCTGCTTATTAATCCTCTCAGCAATCATCCTGATATGCACAACTTGCCTGTTATTAAAGGGAAATGTATGCACGGCATCCAGCACACACGTGCATTTGCATTTCAAATCAGCTGAGTCAACACAATATAATGGTCCTGTCTGTAGGTCCTTAGGGAGCCACAGTAGCTGACAATGTGTGCTTAAAGGGAGGGTCTGCTTTTCTTCTTCTTCTTCTTTTTTTTTTTTTTTTTTTTTTTTTTTTTGAAGCCAGTTTCAATAGCCAGTAGTCCTGTGTTAGAGGCGCTTGCACCGTGGCTGCTTGGACCACTGATGTTTAGCAGATGATTAGCCTCTCACAGTGGCTGGGATTTGATTTTATTTTATAAATAGTGTTCATCTGGACAAAAAAAAATTGGCAACAGTTCAGAGAAGAGAAGCTGCTGCTGAAGTGTTTCTGCTTGTGCTGCCACTGATGCAAGCAGCTGTTTCCATCTGCACTGCAGTATTGCAGCCTCAACACAGTCAGAGCTCTCAGGGCTCCTTGCTGGTGGAATTACGGAGGAAGCTGGCCTTGCTCGCATCTAGCTTCAACCCAAGGGCACACCGAGGATGGGAGGGTCGCAGTCTCTGCAGCAGGCACAGCCAGGTAGCCTGAACCGGGAACCGTCAGAGGCCATGTAAGTGTGGATTCCCTTTGCTCTCCTCTTTTTTCTCTGTACCGTTGGGCCTGCAGCCTTTCTGCACTTAACCTGTGCGGTGCGTTAAGGAGGTGACTTTTGTGTCTGAGGCCTTTGTTTAATGCTAATTGCATTCAGCTGGAGACGTAGTTAAGGTTTTGCTGAATATTGTGAGTTATCTTTCATAAAGCCTTCCTAGTATGAAGGCACCTTGCTTGGACTGACCACCTCGATTCATTTGTGTCGAGCAATAGCTGTGTACCATATGTTTTGTCTTTTTATGTTTTGGACGCATAATCAATCAAACACAATGACCATTTCCAGTGAACAAAAACACACCCCCTTCCCCCCTCCCAAACCCACCCCTCTGTGTTTTCTATTTAAAATGCACAGCATGGAGCTGCATTTCACTTGTTTTTTCAGAGCTTCTTTTTGCTTTTCTCTATACCGATACTGTTTTTCAGCACATCACCCTTGTCAGCATCCCTCCCTGTCATGGTATTATATCCTCTGATGAATCATAAGCAAGGGGTCCTTAGATCTCTTCTTGCTGAAGGCCAGCTCTGAAAGATTCATTGCGGGGAGGGAGGAAAAAGCAAACAATTAGTGGTTAGTCAGAAGAAAGTTATCACTTTTTCAGATGGCTAAATCATATGAAAGTGCATATAGAATATGCGTGCAGAAATAGCAGAGTCATTTCCCATTTGTAAGTAGAATTTTGGCATTTATTGGTTGAGGATTCATCAGTTTACTTAGCCAACAGTCTTTTCTCCCTAACCCGCCACCCCAAACTACTAAGTTGGCATGATGGAGCATGGACCTTACCTCTGAATGGAACTTAAAAGAATTGCCTTGTTTCCTATTGTTGTTTCAGTTACATAAATCACATGTATCTAACACATTGGAACACAGAGTTAATTTCTGATCATGTATTTTGGTAAGTTTTAGGTATGTATCCACTAGGACCAGTATATAAACCAGCCTCATGGAGGTTTCTTAAATTTTTTTTAATGTTATGTCTGCTTATTAAGGTAGATCTGATTATAGTTGAGACATCGTTTGTATGTTTGTGATAAGTGCTTCAGGGTCATTTGGGAATGCTAGAGCAGTAACTGATAGTTTTGCCTCTGTAATAGGCCTTACAAGTAGGTATATGCTCCCTATTGTCATATTCCAGTATATCAGCAGATAGCTTTGCTTGATACCGTCTTGTTATATTTGTAAGACACAGGCCTAACAGCATTTCTGCATCCTTTGTTCCTTTGGTGTATAGCTTCACCAGTTAGGATTTTTTCTATATAGTTCCATCTTATATAGTACTGGCATTCCTATACACAGCATCTATTTTAATGATATGGTGGAATAAACTGATGTCTCATTATTGGTAAAGTACTGTAAATTACATTTTCATCTGCACAAACTGGTGCTGATTTCTAACAGTGATCCAAGGACTGGGCAATGAAAGAGGTGTAGCTAAAGCAGGGTTCAGTGGTTTTTATCTACAATTTTCATGGCCTTTTAAGAATTAATTCTGTTGAAGAACATATTGATCAAGATGTGTGTGTGTGTATATATATATGTATGTATTTGGGGGGGCACATGAGTAAATTATATTGTCATGTCTTTGAGTGACTTCTTTTATATACAAATATACTCGTCTTTTGCAGTTAGTCATTCCTGTGGGGTTTCAGTATGATCTTTTAAGGCCCTGCATAACCAACAGATACACTTTCAGCACAGGCGTCATTCAGTAACTGTTGATGTCATTGGGAAGAGTTTGTGAAAGATATTACTCATCCTGTATTAAATAAATCACTAAAAGAGCGTGCCATTTTCTCCACTCCAGCTGTATATTCTTTAAAGTAAGATAAGTAAGTAAAGTAAGATAAGTATGGAGATGTTTCTTTATCCTTGAGAAAGCATGAGCCTGTTTTCCCAAAACAAGAACCTCCTCATAGGAAGTCATGGCAGTCAGCTCTGGTCTGAGGTTTTGACTTTGTACCCTAATAACTATAACTTTTACCAACGCTTTTTTAATGAGGTTACATTTAACTTACTTTGCAGACACAAGCAAATTCCTTAATGGCAGTGATAGTTCAGAGGCAAAAACATCTGGCCGTGTCCCAGCAAGTTGGGTAGCTGCCCATGCAGTTACAGCATCCCTGAAGCCATCACTTCAGCCGTCAGCAGAGGCTGACTGCTTAATGGAGACAGCTTCTTAACAAAGGGAAAGCCGAGTTGGCTTTGGCTGCCCTGAGTTCACTAGCTTAGTGGGGTGTAAATCAGAAATCATTACTGGAATAGGTTTATGTTAGCATCAAAAAAGTACAGAGACAAACAAATTCCTTAAATAGCTGCTGGTTGAGGAGTTCCTCCAAAGTGTCCTGTGGCAGACTTCTTCACTAAACAGTAGGGAAAGTCGTAGAAAGAAATTGATGGCAGAATTGGTGCTGAAAAGGGGTCTAGGTTAAGATTTTAGAGTGTATCCATGATTACGTATGCTCTTTTTGCATGTGTATGCCAAATTCCCAATTTTAATGTAAATTTGTTTCAGCCAGGATAAAAGTATTTGTAATAAAACCAGTATTGATACTAACAGCCTGCGGTATTCTGTTGTTCATTGTGGATTGTTAGTGATTCAGTCACTGGCAGTAGACAATTGTCCTTTTATTTAAAGAAAAAAAAAGTCAATTTTGAATGATAAGAAAAGGAAAGCCCAAGGGAAGCTTGTGACAATAAAAGTTAACTGCAGATAAAAGTGGTGTGGTTCAGACCTCGCTATTGACATTATAAGCACTGTCATGTGCTTTGCAAATTGCAGCAGGCACCCTGGTGGTCACAGATTTAGCTAAATCAAGGACATGTTTCAATCGGATAATAGGAATGGACTCGGTTGAAATAAAAGCAAATGACAGTATGATGATGTCTAGTGTGCATGAACTGTTGAGGTGTGTACACACTTACATCTAGTGCACTCGTGACAGTATCCTTGCGTGCGCCGTTCACGCTATGCTGAGACGCCAGTTTTGTCCTGCTGAGGTTGTGATCAGAATTCAGCTTGCCAAATACTATCACCTGTATAGCAGTGGTTTTCTTTTTAATTGTAATAAATTTCTATCTCCTGGTAATACTTTTTAAGTATTAGAAAACTGGAAAAGTTGCTAGGTTTTTAAATGTTGGTAGCTCTTAGCCAGTTGTCATCTCCGAATCATTTTTTCTCTCTAGTGGAAAGGGTTGCTTTCTCTGAGCACGAACCACACCTTCCTTTTGTGGAGCATTATGGTTGCTGTCCTTGCAGCAACTGGGCAGGATTTACATTCAGTGCCCATTTCTTGATCAGCCAAAGGGCTGATGATGTGTTATTTCCTCCCATCAGGAGCTCTGCATGCTGCGTCTCTAACATTTTCATCCCTTGCCAATCGAAGAGGAAAATGACTGAAGACTGAGCCAGCTCCCACTGAAGCTGATGGTGAAATGCCCACTGACTTCAGTGGGAGCTGGATCAGGCTCCAAGAAAGAAATTGAATGTTACTGATCATTGGTAGCAGGCCAAGACATTGGTGCCCTTGTGGGTTGTTTTTCAATGTTTCTTCTGCTGCGAGGTCTTTTCGTTTGTTTGTTGGTTGCTGGAAAGACTCAGAAAAACTTAAACTGGATTGACTCAGCCTTGTGTATAAGAGATGGGAGCAGCTGTTCTGTGAGTACGTGTGTATATAGCATGTATATATAGAAGTTATCTGTGCATATGTACAAAAACGCAGCCCTTGCTACCACATTTTTTATTTTTCTATCTCCCAAACTTAAAAGAATCCAGTGTATTGTTCTTAAGGGTTTGAAAGAAATTAGTCTGGTACAATATTTGCACAGTTTTATATGCTCATACATAGGAAAATCATCTTAATGAATGTATACATGGAGGAGTGGGATGTATATATATATTTTGAAAGTATTGAAAAGAACTTGGGTCTTGGGAGGAGAGGAGGCTTCTGTTACTGAATTGGTATTTAGTCTGAGCTCATCCCTTGACAGGTAGTTTTGCCTACTGTCACCGTTCTAGGTGAATTTGTTGTCTTCTTCCTCTTATTGACAGTCATCAGTAAGCATCCCCATCAATAAGCAGAGCATGCTCTATCTACTAGATTTGTCTACTAAATAGGGTGAATTGCTGGAAGACGTGGGGATGTTTTACTCATGAGAAAATGGACCATAAGTAACAAGCAAATTCTTTTGTCAAGCTCCCCTGTCTTTTATTCCAGCCTCCCTTATTTGAGTCCAAAGGATCTCGTCTCTGAAGTCAATGACAGCGCTTCCTTTGATATGAGAGGTTATTACATCAACTGCTACATCTGTCACTAGAAGTAGGCAGGTCACGTTTGGACTTGAAAACAAAATAAAAAGACCCCAGAATCACTAACCCTTCTATTAGCAAGGCATGCCACACGTCTAGCAAATACGTGTATGTTATAAAGCTCTCTATAGTGAATGGTGTGCCCTATGCCATGCATAATGGAGCTGCTGTCATCTATTATGTATTAAGACATAGGGGCAAATTGGAAAATACAAACTGATGTGAAGTAGTAAAAACATGAATGAAAAGGCATTCCTTGCCATGCATTGTGGCTGTCACTTACAGTCAGCTCTTTCTCTGTCTGCTTTTGCTTTTTGCTTTGCTTGACCCAGCAGTCAGAGTAACTGCTTGTTAAATTTAAAGCAAAGATGCTCTTCAGTCCTGTGTGTTTCAAGAGGTAATAGTCTGGGTGCTTTTAATGTTTCTCTAACATGATTATAGGACATAGAAAAGTGGTTCTGTCCATTATAAACACATTTTCTTTGCTCTAAGACCTTATACCTGTAGAGGGGTTTTGTATTTGCTAATGTCTTAGATACCGTTTCTTGATCCATTTCTGATGCTTTGGAAGGATTTAGGTACGTAACTTCTTAGTCCAGGTGAGCAGGCTTTTCAGTGGCAAAAGGCAGAGTTTTAATTATGGCTAGAATTTCAAGGCAGTTTGCATTTTCTTTGAGGAACTGGGAGTGTTTCGAAGAAAAAACAAAAAAATTATATTTTTTACTACGGAAAAACTTCTAAGAAAAAAAGGTGTTATTTCTCATCCGATCCTTAAATGCTCTGAAGCAACTGTCCGAATTTAGTTGCAGACTATGGATATCATGTTTTGTACTCCCGTTAGCACCAGAGAGCCAGCTTAATGGGAAAAAAAAAAGAATTATTTTCCTTTTTCCACCACAATTTGAGGTTTCAAAGGTTTCTTTTAAGGCATGTTTTGGCCTGAGAGCCTTCATAGATGCTGATACCAGACAAGGTAATAAGATCCCTCCTTAGCTCCAGAAACCAATGTGAAGTTTGCAGCATAAAATTGTCTAAAAATATAGCACGTGAACTGGGAAAATTTTGGTTTAAGCAAGCGTAGATATCTCTGACACAGACATCAGGGTAATTGTAGAGCTGTGTTAATTGTTTTTGTTACATCCCCACAGTACTGTTTGGTACAGCTCCTCTCCCTCCGCTACGAGGTCCGATTAGTGAGGGGAATGGGTGCTTGGGAAACCTCTTGCTTTCGGGAGGAAGAACTGGGGCCGTTGGTTCTGTTGGCATGAAAAGTAAACTTTGGGAAAATCTGGGGCTCTCCCTTTCAAGTTTCTTTGATTTTGATTAAACAGGATCCTTAGAATTAAGTTCAAATTTACAAGATAGGGTTTTCCTAAGCAAAAGAAGCTTGTTTCTAGGGCTAAATACAGACCAGATTGTATCTGAAACCTAATAGCAGTTAGAATCAAATAAGCTCCTGCTTTTGAGTTTTGATTTCCTTCAGCATAGAAACCTGCTTCTGTTGGTCTTGTTAATAACATTTCATTGCTGTCATTAGAAATGAGTCCAGTGTTGTGCTGGGGAAAGGGTTTGGTTGCTGAAAGAGGGGGATGATGAGCAAGGAATTGGAATCCCTTTGTTGAATTTCCCAAGTGCAGGACTGTCCCCTCCTGAAGCAGGAGTCTGGGAGGAGGTTTAGTGCCGTTGTTCCTCACCTAGCAGAGGTGTGGGCAGTACAGCTGGGGTGCCGGCTGGTGAGGTGCCACTGCAAATCAGGGATTGCTTTTTCCAGCATGCTGTTGTGCTGAGTAGGCACTTCCCTCAGCCCGGCTTTCCTGCAGCACCTGCGGAAAGGGACGGTTTCATTGTGCTGGGAGCTGGAGCAGCACAGAGCACGCCCACAGGAGAGGTAAAGCTGAAATCAATGAGAAATCTCCCAGAGCTACAGCAGGCTGGAGCAGCAGCGGAAGGATCACACCCACCCCTGAGTCAGGAGATGAAATTATTATAGTCCGATGAGAGATCTTTTTGTTGTTGTTAAGAGGTTGAGATGTTTTTTGTCCTTTGCTCCTATTGCTTCCTGGCCGTGTTTCTATCCGTGCAGCTGCTTCTCATGTTGAGGTAGAGGAATAAGGGTTAGTGAGGATCCGTGCGAACCTGTGCACAGCTTTATGGAGGCTGGGTAGGGGTAAAATAGGCAGAATATGGAGCAGGTTGAGGGCAGAGGGACTCTTTTCTCCCCTCTTCCCTTTAAGCGAAGGGACTCTCCACCTCCCTTCTTTTCCACCCTCCATGTAGTCCTTATCTCCTTTCTGAAAGGAAGGACCATAAGCATTACAGGAACACAGTCTTATTTCCACATCTCACTATTTTCACAAATCTCCGTGCCTCTCAAGATAAGCTGGTCCCCCACGGATTACGGGTGTCATATATTCATCTTTGCACTTCACAGTTGCTGTTTTGTCCCCGGGTCCTGCTTTTGAGCAGTGTGGCTGAGCAGAGATGCGGCTCTGGAAAGCCTTCTTGCATTTAAAAGGTAGTTCCAATAAAAGCAATTTCAAACCTATGGCTCTGGCTCCCAATGAATTATTGATTGTTTTCCCATTGCATGATGCTGTATAACAGTGAGCACAGGCACATGGATGCTTTCTGAGGAGAGAGTTAACAGGATGTCATTTCCTGGATTAAAACTTTAGAGCTCGGTACTAAAGGCAGAGGAAATATATTTGCCACAGGTATTAAATACTTAAACATCAACTACTGATTCAAATAGCAATCTCTAACCTAGTAGGGTGAACAAAGTGCAGCACTGACTGGGATTATTATGTATTGTTTGTTTATAACTCTATATGTGGTAAGCATTTTCCACCTCGGATATTGGGGTATCCTACATCTTTATTGTTTCTTCTCACCTCTTAAGAGATTTATGTGTTTGAATATTTAGCAGCCTCTGGTGATTTAGGGACACATTAGTGTATTTGCTGGTGTGATGTCTGAAGATGAGTGCCTTTAATTAAATGGTATTTGCCTGTTGTTCCTCTGAGAATGAAGCATCTGCCTGAAAAGAGCACAGGGATTAAAAAAAAAATCTTCAAAACTGAGTCCTCTTTCTGTAACATAGATGTTTTCATTATTCAGACTGAAGCCAGTAAAAGGGAAAGCAGTGTGGCCAGAAAGGGTGGGGGTTCATTTCATTATTCATTTATATCAGTAGTGTTGAAAAACATACCCTGTTAGATCTCAGGAAAAGCAATAAAAAGGAAAAATTTAACATGATTTAAAGCAATATGGGGAACTTCTTGCTAATCAGTTAGAAAAATGATTTAAGTAGTTTGAAGTGCTGCTGTAAGTATGCCATGTTACATCCCTCAATCTTTTTTCCTTCAGATGTGGCTTCCCACAGCTTGAGACATTTCTTTCTGGTTGCTGTGTGAAAGCAGGAAATGGCTTTTGTTGGGGGAGTGTGAATTTGGCTTCTGCACAAAATGCTCTCAAAATCACTGAATAAACAAGCAGAAAAAGCAGGAAAAAATGATTCCTTCTTCCCATATTGGTTATGGTAGGATTAGGTACAATACAACAGGTTAAAAAACAAAAATCAACATTATTTTTAAGGTGATTATGCCCTTTTAATTCTCCTCTACTGCAGTTCTAATCCTGTTCTCTAAATATAATCACCCTATGAGGAAAAATTGGCCTTCTGATAGTAAGGGATTAATGTTTAAGGGATTCTTAAATTTCTTTTTGCAATCTATTCTAGAAGACACATTTCCAAACTGACCTGTGTGGTTTGGATAATATGCAAGGTATTATTTTCCATGGCTAGAGTCCCACATAATGATCTGAAAATGGAAGCCATAGCATTTTATTTTAATTTTAAATCAGATTGTTGTATCTCAGCTCAGACAGTAAGTTGTCCAAAGACTTGACATTGGAGGTTGAATGTTATTGGAAGAGCAGTGAAGTCGCTCAGCAGAGTTACATCAGCAGCAGGATGTAACTGAGCCATATTTACCCTTTCACACCAAATTTACACTGGTGTAAATCATTAACGCTTCAGCTGAACTGGCTGAGATGCGCTGGGGCCACAGAGGACATCAAACCCTTGGGCTCACGGCATGGAGGAGAAGCAGAAGGCTGCACAAAGCAGGGGAATGACTCTGGCTGCTTCTGAGCATGATGCAGAATGATCTTCCTCCCTTCTGTCCCTAAATTAAACCGTGTGCCTGTCATGACACATCACTTGTGGGCTGGGAAGTATCACCTTCAGTGCAGTAGTGATTATTTTTCTGAGGAGCCATGTTTTCTGTGGCTCTTGTAGGAATATTTATGCTGAAATAATATTAAAATCTTTCTCTGGAGAGGAGTGCCTGCCCTGCTTTCTGCACACATCAGTGTCAATATGGGTTCTTGTGTAATTGCATTGCACTAAAGTAGGTCTTTGTCGTTTCAGTGGAATGGGATTTATTTGATAAAAGCTTTATTCTTAAGTGAGAACTGCAAAGGATGCTTCTCTGCCACGTCGTAGCTCAGGCCATAAAATGAACATATGACATTTATCCTGCTCCTATGTCAGGCAGAATACCTCTGCTGAGGAAGAGACTGCGGATGGTTTTGTGGAATATTACTTTTGCTGCAGCAACCCATGAATGCAAAACATAATTCCTATTTAAACCTCCCAACTTTGATTGGATATGTTCTTTCACAAAAACCTTTTTAAAAAAATTGCTATCTGTTTTTCTGTCCTACAATATTGTTTTTATTAGGGTTTTAATGCATCAGAAATATAGCAGGATAAAAAATGAAGATGCCTAAGAAATTAACTTCATCCCAGTTCAGGGATTTCTTCTATAAAATTATTTTGAATTGCTGTGATTAAAGAAGCTGGAGTTGTACCTATTTTTCATTGAGCCACATCCAGTTTTAAAGTAAAATTAAAGAGAGAAGATCTATAGGCCAGCAATGATGAGTGTTATAAAGTAAGACTAAAATTATTCTCCAGCATTATTGTTTAAGCTGAAATAATCCTGTGATGAAATAATGGTTTTGCTTTGATGATCAGACTTTGCAAGTCAGAAACCTATAAAATATGGCACCGATGTTGCGATGCAGGTGAGTAGCACAAGGTGTAATTGCCCTTTCTGGTACGCATATGATACATATTCTGTACGTATGCCATACATATCAGATAACAGACAAAAATATTCCCCCCGTAAGGTGATGTACTTGCTTGGTACAGACTCAGCACTAGAAAGCTGTGAATTCCCACTGACTTCTGGTGTAGGCTGGGGCATTCTGCATTTCACTGGAGCAGACCCTCAGAGACCAATACACTCTGGTTTTCCTGTGGCTACCTTGGGGGTACCAAACATTATTTTGTTTTATTTGCAAGGCTTGATTCTCATCTTGTGTGCGCAAATCAGTCAAAATGTTCCAGATGGGACAATGGTATCATGCCAGTAGGAGCGGGATGTGAGCTGAAGGAAAGGTTGGTGATCTGACCGTTTCCCTCTCAGCATCCTCTTCTTGTGACCCGTTTTGCGGTTTGTCTCCTCACAGTATAGGTTTGTTATGAATTTATTTGATCATAGGGTAGATGATCTTGTCACTGAACACCCTTATCACAGCATGAGAGAAGTCTATTAATAGTTAATGGTCAGAAATGTGTCCCTAAAGGAACTTGTAAATGGAGTCTGGTGACATGTAAGTGACATGTTAGTACCTCCCCTGGTTCCTGACTCAAGATAAGCCTCAGATCCAGCACTGAGAACATTCCCCATGGGGGGAGAGGCAGCAAGGCAGATGGCTTTCAGTGGTCCCTGAAAAGTCACCCATCCTTGAGCTTTGGTAGGCTAAGCTAAGGTTTGCTCTTCTCTGGGCAAAACGTTTTCAGAGCTATCTGGACTGTTGAATTCTTTTGCGAAGTTCCATCATTTCAATGGTGTATTTTACTGGAGAGAAGGGAAATATTGTTTGTAAGGTTTATGCCTATCACCATTTGTTTTGTGTTGGTTTTTAATACCATGCATTTAGCAGATCCTTGGAGGCTAGGTTTGATAGGTAGACCAACTCAGACACCAAATATTAATATTGAATACCTAAAATAACAAAATGAATCTACCATTGTATCCATCTGTTCTATGTGTTGCTGTACAAATTTAATATTAAAATTTAAAAACTGTAGGGGTGTTTAATATTCAAAACATGTAGGTGAACAATGACATAGCTAACAATCAGCATGTTAAAAGAAGCTAATTATTGTGGAATGTCATGTTTAGCTGGGAGTCACTGAGTAGGCAAATACTGTACAAAAATGACAGCATACAAAGTTGATGCATCTTTGATATTATCCTGACCTAATGCTGGGATGAAAAAAATGACCTTTTGTTGTAGCTGTAGAATATTCTTGGTCCTTGTGAGTAGGCCCTCGGGTCAGTTAATGGCTGCTGGCCTAAATTGGTAACTTGATCTCCAGGAAAGGAATTACCATTTGGGCTCTCTTGGTGATTTTGAATTATGATCCAGAGCTGTATTTGTAAGAGTCTGAAGGAAGGAGGGGAAAAAAAAAAAAGAAGGGAAAAGATTGTATGTATCTCTGTATTAGAGAGTTGTGTAACTGCAACATGAGTGATACCACAAGATGAATTATAAGAGATTGTCATTTATTGAACTTTATATAAACAGAAGGAAAAAACCCTCAAATGTAATGTGTACTGAGCAGTCTTTTTTCCCCCTCTGGACTCTGCATACATGCACAGTGAGAAGCTGTTCATGCCGTTAAAAATCCCAGCCTGAGTGGATAAGGCAGACTTGAGGTGGATGCAGAAGTGAACTGAGCAAGACCGTGTATGTGCAGCAGTTCAGTGGCAGAGTTGAGAGTAGGATTGGTCTTCGTCTGGAGAGATGTATTGCTGAAACATCCTGCCTCAGTGTTCTTTGTTGTTGTTGCTGTTTATTTGGTTTTGGTTGTTTTAAGAACTATATGGAAAAATCAGTTTAACCATTGAAAATGGCACCAGGAAACCTGAAAAGGTTTTATCAGACTGTTTACAGTGAAAGAGCTTTGACTGAAATTAATGTGCATCTCTGAGTGCTTTGCCTCTCTGGCTTTAGAACTCTAAAGCTTGGAGTTACTGAGTGTCTTTTCAAATCTGTCAGCCTGCGTGGCTCTTGCCAGTGCAGTACATGTGCCTGCTTAAGCAACATGCAAACCAGGTTGACCTTAGAAGCATACAGCCAGTCCTGCATTCTTGGTTCTGATCTCATTAGTAAACCGGACCTGAATTATTCATGCAGGTTTTATGAGGATCATCTCTGAAAATGATTGATGGAGGTAAGACTACAGAACTTATTCCTCCTTTTTATTTCGAGCTCATCTCCCAACGGGTTTTACAAGAATGGAAACCAAAATTCATCTTCTGTACTAAATTGATCATTATAAGAAGTTGCCTTTCTTTTTTTCTGATTTAGATTCCTCTCATGGTGTATGATAAATTGTTCAGTAAATACTCATGTGAAATTTATACCTTAACTTTATGATATAACAGCTACAGATGCTTTGGAGGGCCAGGTCTGATGGAATCTGTGCATTGCCTTTAGTTGTTGCCACAGGTAGTCCTTATGTATCAGCACTGCAGTGTTTGCTGATTTGGGTCCTACCATCGCACGGCTTTGGACTCCCTGTTCATCTCAGAGCCCCACACGTACCTCTGGTGAACAGAAATCTCACTCTGGGAACCGAGCATTGCGTGATGTCCTTCTGGTAACAGATGCATGTGCCTTGTGTGCTCTTATTTGTCATTTGATTCTTAAGGCCCAGGGAAACAGATCTGCAGGTAACCTTAGTGTGGTTTTCTGTGGCCTAGAGGTGATGGGTGTACTTGGGCAGCTATCTTCCCCTTGAACTGCAGCTCTAGCCAGTTGTACAGAACATGTGGATCTAAAGATGAGATGGAAAAAAAGACAAAATATCCATCTCTGTCTCCTCCCCCTCAGGGAGTACAGCTATATCTCAGGAAAAGGCTTCAGAAGTTATTGCCAGTTAAAATTGATCAGGTAGGAATTACTTAGCATCCAAGACAGTCGTCATTTTCTCTGTACGTTTCCAAACGTCCTGCACACTACAGTTAGAGGGCAACCTGTAAACAACAGCTCTCCAGTAAAGCTTTGGAGCCCTTGCTTTTGTTTCATTACCCTCCAAGCACTCTTGGGTGGTAATGGAGCACAGTTTGGTTTTGTTGTTGTTGTGTGCATGTTGTAAGATTACCTGACTTTTTTCCTCCTGATATGTCATATTTCCAAATACACCATGAGAATGAAATTATCACCCACCTCTGGTCTGATGTCAATAAAACAAAGGTACATAGAGGCAAAACAATTAGCGGATAGAGTTTTTTGAGTATCACTGAGAAGGATGAATTTATGGAGTGCTAGCTGGGCATCAGTGATATTGCTGACAGGTATGAGAGACCTCAGTTAATCTGGGACATGTTCCACTAATAAGGTAAATTTAACATACTTTTTCCGAAGTGCAAAATTTGGAAGAAAATAAACAAATTTAAATACAGGTGGACAGAGGCTGTTCACCTTAGCTCTGATGGAGGAGATCCCCCTGAAGCTGGTCTTGATGTTGTTACTTGTGATTCCACAACCCCGGGCGGTGGAGAGCAGCTCCTTTGGCTCCATCCCCCTCTCCCCACTCCCCGCACAGGCAGCGCTTCTCGATAACGCAAGTCCAGCTCCCAGCTTCAAAACTTCAAAATGTCACACACCCATTCCTCTCCAGACTGTCTATATTGCACACCAATAGATCAGTGCTCCATAAAGTCGTTAGGCATGGGGTTTTTGTTTTCTGAAGCAGGCTATACACTAAATAAAAATTCTATATAGATTTGGCTTTAAGTGAAGTAACTCCACAAAAGCCCGTGGAGCTCCCTCGGCACATACCGGTTCCAGATTTCCTCCCTTGTGCCCCGCCATAGGAAGTGATGCTGCTGACCTCAGTCCTTGTCTCAAAGCCCTGCTTTTAAGTTGCTTTTATATATCAGACATCCCTCTTATTCCTGTGAAATAAAACCAGGGCGCACATTTGCATTGGTTGCACTGCTAGTGTAAATATTAGAAGAACATGAGACAGATGGCAGGGTTCTTGACGCGGCTGAAGGCCACAGCTCTGTTGCAGACTACTTTTTAATGAACTGAGTTTCCAAGTGACAACTAGGATGACCTCACTTCAGTGGCGGTCGTGCCTGAAGAGGGCAAACAGCAAGGAGAGGCAGTGGAACGAAGAAATCTCATTCTTGCTTACTGAGGGCTTTCCAGCCACAGTGACAAAAAGGCAATTTTTCATTCTGAAATAGAGAAGGCTTTGAAATTATAAGCATCTGTGGTTTACAAAAAAAGGTAATGTAACTTATGAGGCTGGATTTCCGCAAGACCAAAGGTGAAGAAAACTCAACCCTAGTGACTCCCTTCGGTATTTCCTCCGGAGATTTATGTAACAGGCTGGGCAAGACCTCAAAGTTTCCAGATGAGAGTGGGAGTGCTCCTGCTCCACAAGTTGATGCAGTGTTGCCAGAGTTGTGTTGGTCTAGTATGATTCTTGCATTTCTCAGTGCTCCCCTGCTTCTCTCCCCCATGTCTATGTGTTACATTTAATGTTTACTGGTATCTTTCAAGAAGGGAGGTGAAAGAGATTAACTAGAAGAGTATTTCTGGTCATTTTGTATTCTATTACTATCATCTAATCATTTTGTAGCTGCTACAGTCCATACATTTTTGCCCATTATGTACAAAACCCAAAGGATACAGATGGAAATACATGACATATGCTATCAAGGCAAGCTCCCATGGATTTCCCAAGCTGGGTAAAAGGACGTGTGAATGTGTGTTCCTTCCTGTAGCTTTTACTTCATTGCTGCCCCGCAAACTAGTCCTGCAGACTTGGACTCTGCACTTGCACACCCCGTCTCCACGTTATGACCTGGGGCCAGCAAATGGGTTCTCCATCTCTAAAACCTTTGCGTCCCATCTCACCGTGCTTAATCCTTGGCTGGAGCTTCAGAGTAATATTCTAGATGATACAAGGGCTCTTCCTTTCATGAGAGCCTGCCCACAGCTGGATCCATGGTGGCTGCTCTTTGCACAGCTTTGGAATGGTGCAGATTCTCACAGCATATCACAATTTGGCAATCTGTTTTACACCATGAACTTCACAGCAGCATTATTTTCTTTCTGTGTATTCTGTGTATTTCTCAGAGAAAAGACATTATGAATAGAAGTGGCTGAAATATGTAATTTCCTTTTCACAGGAAATCCTGTTGTTCTGGGAAAATCTTTTCTTACGGTTTGATAGTAGGACTGTAGTCTTAAAAATAACCTATGCAAGAGAGGCCATCCGTATTTTCACTAAGGAAAACTAAACACACAGTCTAATTTTTCCAGGATACATGTACTGCAGACCTTGGAGCGTAGTCCTGGTATGCGCTTCCAGGCTTTATGCTCTCTCCCACATCCCAGGCTGTGACAAAGAACGCTTTTCTGGTATTCGGCTTCCCTTCATATTTCTTTGTGAAATACCGTATTTTGCCAGCACGATTGCTTCTCCTAACAAACTCAGCAGCATTTGGGTTACAGTTAAGACAGTTCTTGCTTGATTACACTGCTGCTTATGGAGGGCTACAGCTGAAAATTAGGAGTATTGCAGCGGAATCTCTTGGGGATTATTAAATACTAGCAAAACAAAGCCTTGTGCTGGAGCTCAGGCACCGCAACTGTCTGTCCACAGACTCGGGAGGTTCTCCAGTGTGGAAGCTCATACAGTGAACAAAAAAGAACAGACATTTCTCTTTGCTTCAAATGCTTATGCCCACCTCATCCAAGGAAAGAGACCAGGTCAACAAAGGTAGCTCGTTTAAAATGGAGATAAACATGCACAGAATCTTTCCATCATTTAAGTAAAGGAGGACACAGCACTGCACCATCAGGGCAGTTTTAACAAAGCCGTTACAGATACGAGTAGGATGTGCAAATAGAGACCTTTTAAAATTTCAGTGATATGACATATGTCTATATATTTACTGCATGTTACATGTGCTATACAGACATTTTGAAAAAAAGGGGTCTAAACGTGTGCAACTGTTATTGTTTCAGTGTTACAGAGCAACACTTTGGGTTCGAAATGAAGAGAGTAAAGCATTAATTAAGTACAGCGCAATGCAGGATTATGTGAAAGCCTGAGAGATATGAATTACCTTTCATTTGGTTGGTTTAGATGATAACTTTCTAGGTTTATTTTTATGACACAATAAACATTTCTCTACTGGGAAAATATCACACAACGCTGTTTCTCTTTGATTCTCCAACTTATAAGTTTCCTGAACCAGCTCTGTGGAAGGAAGAGAAAGCATTATTTTGTTGAATACCTATTGTACAGCTTTATTTACAGAAGCTCTTTGTTTGCAGCTGTTCTTAAGCTTAAAATATTTTTAACTTAAAACATGGTGCATCTTTGAAGGGATCTAATTTAAAATGCTGCAGCCTACCTCTTCCAATTTGTCTGTTCTGTGGCCTGATGAAAGATTATGGTTTAAGCAATGACACAAAGAAGGTATTTTGAGGACCTGCAGCAACAGATATAATCGGAAGCCAGGCACACCATTTTTGAGCAGTTCCCCGGGCAGTGACATAAGTTTGGGGAGGAAAAAAATTCTCCAAAAATCCCTGAGTAATGCAAACATCCAAAGCTATGAGCTCGTAGAAATCCTTTTGCTTTGCACAGGAGTGGAGGTGATCAGGCAGGGGAGACAGGGGTTGGCGCCGGGCTGTGGCGTGCACCCCGATGGCATGTGAGGAAGTGGGAGCCCTCACTGGGATTCTGCAGAGGCAGCCAGGGAGAATTGGGTCGACTGTGCTCCTCAAGCTGTCAGGGGTGACATCGGGGTCTTGTCTTCCCCAGCTCGCCGAAGACTTCATGCTGAGATAGATTCAGGCAAATGTAATCCAACGCAAATCTTGTACTTGCACTTCTCCTGACATTGAGCTGCTTAAAATAATCATGTGCTTTGAGAAACCAGACAGAATCAGGCAGCTCAGAGTTATATTTTAACTTGAACAAAATAAGAAGAGTTCTCAATTCAGGACGGCTTGTAGAGTGCTTCTGGGGGATGAAAGGGCTTTTCATTTCATGGCAAATTTTGTCCCCGTTGCACCGTTGTGTGGGGTGCGGACAGCCGTGAGGAGCAGTGGAGACCGCAGCCATGCAAAGAATCGCTGGAAATAGGCGAATCAGTCTTGTCCTTTAGGAAACTGTCATATTCAATTCACTTTATTACAGATCAGCAGTAAAAATCTGCATCTGACCAACAGAAATGTTTATTGAACGTATATTGAACGGATGTTCAGTGCCTATTGAATATGACACCATTGTTACTGCATTCCTTGCTCTCAAAAAAGGCTTCAAGAAGAAATGTTTAAAAGCTAAAATTTGGTCTCAGTTTGGTTTAAGAACAAATAAGATCTATAGTTTTCAGATCTAGAAGGACAGTCTCCTAAGGCTGTACTGCTGTAAGAGCAAATTATATGTCCTTGTGTGGTTTAGATCTTCACTTAATGTTTAGGTTACCCATCATTTTGTACAGTTGCTGCCTTTCAAGCTTGTGTTTCACTTGATTGGCTTCATTTTGGGGGCTGCTGTTTTCTTGCAGGGTTTTTGAGTCTGTGGAAGCACATGGTGCTAGAAAAGGATTATTGATAATACCAGGACTCCGTGCATTTTACAGGTTGTCTTACCTTGTGTAATAAAGCCATACACTTCCTGTTTGAAAAGGGCTACGGTAAAATTCTGCTAAAATTAGAACGTAGTATTTCCACAGGCGCAGGATGCACAGGGATTTGCTGCACCTCAGATATCTCCATATCTGCTTTCTCACCTGTGGGAACACACCCAGAAATTTGGTGCTATTTTAGATGGGTTTTTTGATGAAGCTGTGTGATCTCTTGAGGGGCGTCAGTGTTGTTGTCTGTGTGGTTGAGCCACCTTCACACTGGAAAGCAGGCTTTGCAGGACAGATGTATTTCCAACTGTGTGTTCGCCTCTGTAGCAGAAAGAAGTCTTAAGTGACATAAATACTTATGTATGGAGAAGACCATAGCCATGATATTCTGCTCTGGAAACCATACCACAATGTAAAACCTCCTTTGGGAAATGCAAAGGTAGCCTGATAGCTGAGGTTTATGACATTGGTTCAGAAAGCCCTGCATTTCCAAGCATGACCTGCAAACATGAATCTTCACTCCGCTTACTAGTCTCTCATTTGATTTTTGCCAGGAGCTCTGACTCTGAAGAAGCATTTGAGACCCCGGAGTCCACTACACCAGTAAAGGCACCACCTTCACCTCCGCAGCCACCCCCCGAAGCGGCGGCGGCAGCAGCAGCGGTTGTAGCAGACATAGCAGAACAAGAAATAAAACCCCAGCTGCCCTTGGAAGACACAGGTAACGAGCATGTAATGAGTGGGACAGGTTACTGGGGAAGGTGAAGCCGCAGGGAGGCGTTTGTGTTAGCACAGGCAAGGAAATGATGCTAAAAATGTTTCCTGGAAGGTTAGTTGGTGTATGGTGGGCCTTATCCATGCTGAGAAGAAAAACCCTGTCACCTCCTGGAATAAAGTATTGGAGAATCTCTCTATAACATTTGACAAATAATAAAGAAAGGAGAAGTTTTCTAGAAAAATCTTTCTTCCTTTTGAATCAAACTTCATTCCCTCCTGTCAGAATCGTAAGATTTTTACAGAGTCAGACAAGTAAAAAAAATGAGGTATGAGATACAGATGCAGGTACCTGTGTGAGCACCATTAACGGTGACGGTTAACTAAATGTTGTTTTCAAACATATTATCAGCTGAAACAAGGTAAACAAAAAGCTCACGGAACAAAAGGAATATTTATATTAGCTCTGTGGTGTACAGTATTACTCTGTGGTACAGTATAGGAGGAGCACTGGAGTATTGGGAATGTATGTATAATATACATACATACATACATAAAAATTGGTACACAGTGGCAAAGTAACCTTTAAAAAGGGAATATTCTGTTTAAAAAACCAAAGAAACCCTTTCCCCAGAAAAAGTGTTCTTTGTTCTCTCAGCTGAGTAATGGAATATGAGGGAGTAGAAAGCACTGTGGTAGCCCAAAATAGCTTTGTTTGGGCTGTCAGATGACAGCTCAACAGTTTAAGATTGAATTCCCCATTATGCTGTCTTCTCTCCCATCCGAACGTCAAGTCATCTTGATCACCTGGCTAAACTGTATAAAGGTAATTTTACTCTAAGCAGACTAAAGCTCGCTTGTCTTTCATTTGGAAAGATGTACAGCATTGCCAGGCAGTGTTTTAAAGCTTCCTTTTCCACTGTAGAAGTGGCTATGTTTAGCAGTGGGCAAAGCCACGTCCGTGGCTGGTGTGTGTATTATAAAGGCTGTCCAGCTTTGATTTAAGCCTTCAGGAAAGTGACAAATAAGTCTTGCAAATGTCTTGAGCCACCTAACACATTTCTGGGAGTTATGCATTAAGGAATGCTCTTTAAGATCATGATTTATTATACGAGTTTATAAAAAGCTAGAAACATGTTCAACAAACTGATTCCACAAAAAAAAAAAAAAAGAAATACTGAGACATCCTGACACTTTTTCTTTTCTGCTGTTACAGTTCCCTCTTCATTGTAGCAAACGACATTACTCATTCTCCATCTTCTTTCCTTTTTGTAATCTAATGATTACAAAATTAGTGCTGAGAGAACAAAAGAACGCATATGCTAAACAGGGTTGGAGTGTGGTTTTAATTACTGCAGTAGATTATCTTCAAACCCTTGATTACACATGTGCTTCCCTGGCACATGTGATTCTCTTCTCCCTACATCCCAGATCTCCCCCTCCTTTCTTTCAGATATTTCTGAAGAAAGGTAGGAAACTGAATATATCTATTCACAGCCAGTGTGAACTGTATTGAAGGCCATCGGATGGCAGAGATGAAAACATTTCATTTGCAAATAAGATTTGTTCATGGGTGGCAAGTTACCACAAACTAACAGAGCTATGTTCAGCATCCCAAAATTATGCAAAATGAAGTTACACAACAGGGTAATTTATGTGAGGGATGCAAGATGTGTAATGCACAAAAAATTCAAATGTAGGAGGGCAACACAAAGCATTCGTTTGTTCTGGAAATCTTTAGAAGAAATTAATAATACTAAGACCATAGCTTAGGTGTTTGCATGCTTCTTCAGAAATGCGAACAGTTAAACGTTTTGTACTTTATAAACCACTTGAGTAACAGTTATCTTGTAGTTTGCTTACCTCATAGGTTATGCATGTGGCTGCACACAAAGAGAATGAGTCTCTTCCTTGGGGGTTATGGGCAGTTGAAGCAGAGTTCCTCGTTGGTACCATACAGCTAAATAAATAGGTTTCAGTAAAAGAGGAATAAGGAATATGGGCAACCAGAGAGCCTGGCACACACACAGGGGGAGGCAGCGACGTTCAGCTGGGTTTCTGGTTCACCAGCTGCATGGCTTTGTCTTCTGCATGAGGTTGGTGACAGAGCGTGTGCTTGGGTGGAAGGAGGAAGCATAGTAAGTTTTTTAAAGGATTATTTTACCTATATCTGACAATAATTACTTCTGCAGACGGTTGCAGTTATGCTGCATGATATCATTAGCGCAACAGCTGGACCCCACTGCTGGACAGCCAAGAGGAGAGTTTTTAATTAGGTTGACTTCAACACTAGCTTAATAAATATGATGAAAGTGAAATATAGCTAGGCTCATCCTGGGTTTGTGCCAGTTCTTGGTGGGGTAAAACCTGCTGTATGGCTGCAGTCCATCAGCAGCAGAGCAGAAGAGGGGAGTCAGTCTGCGGGCGAGTCTGGAGGGGAAGAGGAGTAACAGAGCATGTGTGGAAACTACCTCTGAACCCCAGAAAGTGTCACTAATGAGCCCTTCCCTTCCTCTGTAAATACTTTGTTTGTTGTGGGGAACGTGGCTTATACTCTCCAGGGAAATGACTTTGAGGGTGCTTTTTATTTTTTTTTTAATTATTATTATTTTAGTAGTATTTCAAATTATTGTTGCCTGTCTCATCAGCTTCTCACCGCAGTGTCCTCTTGTCCCTTGCGCCAGCCATCCGAGCACCAGAAAGTGCCCCAAGCCCTTTCTCCCACATACCCCCTGTTTCTGGCCAGGAATTCCTGCCTAGGCGGGGGCATTTCTTCTGCCTCCCTGACGCCTTCCCCAATTAATTAATGAATTCAGATTATATACACGGGGGAGGTGTGAGAGCTGGAGTCCCCTCTGCGCATCACAGCCCACTGATCGGGATATGGGAGACCTATATTCAGGTCCTTCTTGTGCCAGGGAAATTGAGGTCAGGCTTTCCAGTAGAGATAATAACCTAGACAAAAACAACCCAAATTTTGGGAATGGAAAACATTCTTCTTCAGTGTTTTTCCTCTTGAAGCCTAACACAGAAGAGTTGAAAATAAACTTAAATCCAAAGTTTTCTCTCAGAATAAATGGCAAAAGTATTTTACAGTGGTTTCTAAAATAGCATTACTAATTGATTTCATAACTTCAAAGGCTTCTCATAACAAGCATAACTTGAAATAAACCGTGTTTCAAAATTTCTATATTAGGTAATTCCAATTCCTATATGCTATAGGTGAAGTGTACTTGTCTCCTCTGTTACTTCATTATAATGGAGTATGTGGGTGCATGCCGTATGTATTTTCTAACCGATTCTCTTTGTTTGTTTTTCTCTTGAAAACACAATTTGAATTTAATTTCTTCCATATTTCCTTTATTAGAACTGGTTAAGTTTCAAAACAGTGTTTCATTTTGTTTCCAGCTCAGCAGTGTTCAGGCCTTCTATTTTCAGCCTATTGGGTTTCCCCCATTTTAGAGATGTATCAACAAAGAAAAAAAAATGCTCAACTGTCCTAGTGCACAGTGCAGCTCCCCCTCTAGAATTTGTTGTAATTTAAAGGGAAAAATATTTTAAAATACCTAGAAGTACTTTATATGTTCCAACTCCTTCATATATTTTCATTATTCATAAAGAAATAGTTCAGATTTAGATTCAATAAGCTCATAGCTGGTGCAGATATTTCGTTTTCTTCTTTAAAATATCTTTAAAACAAATCTGAAGTGCCACAGTTTTTGGAAATGCTTCTTTTTGTAAACACGTCCTGGGAGAGCGCCCTGCCTGCGCTGTGGTAGGGGATGCCCCGGGGTGCCGCATCCTGTCCCGCTGGCACCGCCGTGCTCAGAGAGGGGATGGCACGGAGAGGTGCGCAGGTGAGGAAGAGAACACTGATACTGCAGCAAAATGAAACAAGGCTGCTTCGGTTACTTCTGTAGCTCCTTGTGCAGCTGCTGCTGCTGAGTTTCCGCATTTCTTTCCCAAGGCTGTACAAAGATAGGCTGTCGGATGTAAATCCTAATACCGGTCCTGCTCTAAACCTACGAATGCCTCCTATCCTTCCATATTCAATATAAAGCAGTGGTAGCAATGTAGTAAAAATTTTATATCCTCATTAGTGAACAGATTGGAGCACTTGCATGAGATTGGTTACTGTTCAGACCATTTATGGATCTTTATTTAAAGAAGGCTGAGTTAAGTGAGCTGTGTGTCTACCTCGCTGTTCTTGTGGGACATAGAAGCTTTACTGTCATCTGAAGTGCCATCAAAATCTTGGTATTTTGTAACATACAAAAAAAGATTTCTGTAGTTGACTAGAAATGTTTTTTGATTTTTTTTATTCCTTTTTGTTGATACTAACAACAGAAATTTGTTTTGTTTGTTAATGCAAACAGTCTTATAATATCTTTCTAGCAATTTTTGCTTCTGCCGTAATAGGTGACAGGTGAAAATGCCAAGCATTAAACATGTCATGGAGCTCTCATTTAGAGGTCTCATCACCTGGATACAAGAAGTCTGGGGGTCGGGGGGTTGTTGATGTTTCGGTTTTAGGATTGTTTTTGTTTTTCATGCCTCATCCATGAAAAATTTCTCTGAAATCAGAGAAATTTCCTTGTGGAAGGAGCCGAACTTGGACCTTCTTTTTTAATGAATGAAATGGGAGGGGTTTTTGGGGGGATTGCCTGTTTTTTATGGCAAGGTAAGTTTCCCTGCTATCACTCATGTTCTTGGAATGCTTTATAACACTTAATATCTACCTGTGGGCAGCTCTTACCAGTATAAATGGTGGGTGACTGTCAGTGCCAATAAAAGGCATAAACCTTATTTAAAACCTTGTGCTGGCCTCTCTCTAGGGCAAGTCCTGCCTTAATTTTCATAGCCTGTGTTGTAGTATGTTCCTTTGACATCAAATTGCATTTTAATAAAATACTATAATTAGTAATACTGATTTGCTTAATTCTGTGATGTAAAAGGACAAAAGGCACTGCTCTCTGAAAAGGCTGTTAATGTCAGGAAAGAATGGTCTTCATATCTCTTTGTAGTAATAAAGCCGTGCTGTTTTGCGATATTTGTTTTCCTGTCTTCCTCGCCAGCATTTCTGCTGTTACTAGTACTGAGCCAATTCTGTTGTAATGCCAGAAGGGTCTAACAGCAGCATTCCACTTCTACCAAAAGCCGTGTTTCTGGGACAGTTTCACATATTGTTTCATAAAGAAACAATAAAAATATCACAGTAATGAGTCGAGCAACTCTCTGCAGACATCTATACTTTAAGTAAAGGATTTGATTAGGAGAAAGTTGTGAAATAAGCAATTAAAGATTAAAGCTCTGCACTATGTGGAGCACACCAAATTTGAATGCTGTTTTGCTTTGAGTAGCTGAAAAGCCTTGTACGCTCTCTTTACTGCTGTGATGCATCCCTAACCTCAGCTCTACCATGCCTGTTATTTACAGTCCAAGTCCTGCAGGGCATTGGTTTAGTTTATTTTATTTTGTTTTGTGTAAATGCATGTTTGTACTGACTTTGAACAGGGGGCCTCAGTCCTGTTGAGGCCTTTGGCGCATGCTGGAATGAAAACAACGCATAATTGCAGATGATTTCTTGTTCAGATCTCCCTTTTATTTCATGCTGACCTACATTTGTACTCTGCTGACATATTAGAGCTACGCCAGTGTTTACTCTAATGTATTCCCGTTACATGTCTTCCATTCTTGTTTCAGCGTAAAATGTACAGATTAGTCTAGTGCTGGAGTTTTGTGGCACTCTTTGAGTCCCCTTAACAGAATTCCCATCAGTGTCAGAAAGTGACGTGTGTGTGAAGTGAGCACCAGCTCAGCTGGCAAATCAAGTCTAATTAATGACCTTTCAGCCAGGCTGAAACCAAGCCCAACCCAGTGGAGATTAAGGAGAAAAATAAACTGTCCTGAAGTACTGCCATGTTATTAGCATTCATTTAGCAGAAAAACACATTAAAATATTGTTTTAATTGATGTAACTTAATAAACATCCACAGTCTTAGAAATTGTGTAGCTGTCATTCCTTTGACAATCTCTGAAAATACATGATGCCACTCTAAGGTACTGCTCTGGGAACTGTGTCCAATTTCCTTAAATCTTTTCTGTCTTCTACATACATAAATAATAATTCTTTTAATCTCTATGCAGACTTATAATTTCCTCTGAAACAAAGGAAAAGTTTTTTTCTGTTCTTAATCCATTCATAGCTTCTGACTAAAAGTAATTATTGATTGCCTGTATTGCTTTTATGAGCAACGTTAATGAAAGTAGCTGGGCAAAATGGGAATTATTTTGCCAGGACTGGAATGAAAAAGATGTGTAGAAATTTCCCTGAGATATCATTTAAAGATGAACAAAGCATTCATTTTTGTTTGACTGTTTTTCTTTATAATTGCATAATTTTAAAAAATGACAACATGAGGAACACCAGTACATATTGGTGAGAGCTCAGAGCAGCTGGCTTACCCCAGCTTGAGCTGTGAGCTGGAGAGAGATTTCCCAGGTCTCCGATACCCTGACTGGGACACACACACACACAGGCAGAGGTGACTGTGCTACAGTCAGACAGGGAGCAGTACAATGACAGCAGGAACAAACCATATTCAGAATTCATAAAACATTTTAGTAATGAACTTTTATGAACTGGAGGGCAGAAAGGACCATCATCTTAATCCTTTCCTACCTATATATTTTCTACTTTTTTTTATATGCACCGTATATTTTTCTACTTTGTCCAATATAGTTGTTATATCCCAATCAGGAGACTTCTAGAAATCTTTTTAGGATTCCATTCAATAAGCAAGTCTTTAATCACAATGAAAAGCTGCTCAATCTAACAGTTTTAGCATATAATTTTCTTTTCATTGATGAGTTAGAACTACACTTTGCGAAATCTCTTTTAAATAATTTGTAGGGAGCTTCTAGCGGTCTTTTTTAAGGAAGATTTTCAACTGAGAATATTTGTACAGTACTCTAATTGACTAATTCTCTTACCTTTACCATAATTTATTTCATATGAAATTCTCAGTGAATCATGTCTCATTTTAAACTCGGTATTACAAGGTCAAAGTGGAGTGTGTTGACTGCTTGGGGCAGAGAGAGGAGCAGCATTGATGGGTTGTGGAGAGGAAGCCATGATCCTCTGGGAAATTGGTAAAAATAGCACATGGGAAACAAAACTTAAGATCAACATGTAATTGCTGAAGAACCAGTCAATTTACAGGGAATTTACTGCATAAGACCGCTGACACAATTCTGTGAACTCTTTATAACAGTAGAAAATGGAAGCAATAAAGTGCTCGATGTTCAGTTTTTCTGGTATTTGGTATAGTTAGTACGTTATGGTAATATCCATTTCTTTAACTAAGTGATAATTAGTTTAGAAGAGATGCTCTAGAGGCTATTGCAAATGCATGTTTTGTGTTTTCATGAAACTTGCCTTGAAGCCTTTTCTGGGGAGAACAGAACTACTTTTTTCCCCTAATCTAGTTATTATATTGGAAATGCCACTTTGGTTTGTATGTCCTTTAATCATTGCTTAGGCAATTTGTATGATTTTAACCCTTTATTTTTTTTTTTTACTTGTAGTAATATTAGATTATAGTAAAAATCATTAAGCTCCAGTTTTAAAAATATGTTTAAAATTCACAGAGTTTTCTGTTTGTTCCCACAGGATTATGTTCAGAAACCGTACCTGTAACTGATGTGTCGCAGAGTGAATCAGTTGAAGAAGGCCCTTTCCGTCCCCCTTCCCATTCTTTTTCCACTGTCTTCGATGAGGACAAGCCAATAGCCAGCAGTGGAACTTACAACTTGGACTTCGATAACATTGAGTTGGTTGATTCTCTCCATGCCTTAGGACCAAGCTCTCCGGAATCGAAGAATCGTGATCCTAAAGCGAATGTTCGAAGAAAATCTACTGATTCAGTCCCAGTTTCCAAATCTACATTGTCTCGATCTCTTAGCTTGCAAGCAAGTGATTTTGATGGAGCATCTTATCTTGGCAATAGTGAGACATTAGCACCGGCAGCAGATGTGTACAGTACTGGTTCAAGTAGCGCTTCTAGTACCCTTAAGAGAACAAAAAAATCCAGACCAGCTTCCTTAAAAAAGAAGCAGTCAGCAAAAAAATCTCTGGATGCTCCACCAGTGAAGGAAACACCACAAGAACCATCTGACCTTGGCCAAGCAGCTTGTCCCCCAGGTGAGGATAAACCAGTATCTGAAGCAAAGGCTGACTCAGTAAAGCCCGAATGTACTGAACCTTCTAAAATCTCTGCTGAGAAACAGGAGGCCCCGCCTGTGCCTGAAGGATCCTACCCTTTGGATCCAGACAGTTTTGAAGGGATTAGTGCATTTAGCACTGGAGGCAGCAAAGTACAAAACTCTCCCCCCGCCAGTAAGAAAACACTACCTCTTACAACGGCACCAGAGGCTGTGGAGGTGACTCCGCCTGACACTGGAGGACAAGAAGACCCTCCAGTCAAAGGCATTGCGGTGAGGCTGGAGTTCGATTATTCTGAGGAAAAAGGGGTGAGTGAAGACCAGCAGGAGAGTACTCCTCCTCCAAAAAAAGCAGGTAAAAAGCCTGGTGCTAAAATGCCGCTACGGAGGCCAAAGACTAAAAAGTCAGTGGAAAAGCTTGACAATGCTCCGACCACACCGACCAAGTCACCCACTGATCCAAATGAAATCCCTATCACAAAAGGCTCTTACACTTTTGATATTGACAAGTGGGATGATCCCAATTTTAACCCATTCTCATCTAGTACAAAAATGCAAGAATCACCCAAACTGCCTCAACAGACGTACAGTTTTGAGCCAGACATGTGTGAGGACTCTATTGATCCTTTCAAGTCGTCTTCTAAGATAGCCAACTCACCCTCTAAATCTCCAGCTTCCTTTGAGATACCAGCCAGTGCCAATGAAACAAACGGAACTGAAGGAGACAACTTGAATAAGCCTGCAAAAAAGAAGAAGACGCCACTAAAAACGTAAGTTAAAGGGCACAGATGTTTCTAGATTAGAAGAAGCACATTCCTACCCCTTAGCACAGTTACACCCGGTTTATATTTGAATAGAGAAAGGAAGATGCCGTTTAGTGTTGGTAGCCACACAACTGGACTCATGCCAGTGGTCTGTATGTGCTCTCCCTCATCCTGTTTCCTCAACAGCTTGATGTTTCTGGACTGAAGGGGAGAACCAGGACTAAATCAAGCCAGATTAGGCCACTGGACTGCCAGCTGGATTTTTGAAGTTTTGGGGCTCAGCGTAGCTTTGAATTTGATTAAGTCCAAATTTTATCAGTTTTGTGCCAAATTATCTGTGACCTCATCTTGGGAATTTGATATTGTTTAAGCTGATCGAAGTATTCATACCAGTAAAGACTATTTTGTGAATCATCGGTTTTGTTTTGAGAGTGAAACATGAAATAGTAAGGCAGTGACAAATCTCCTATTGCATGCATCAGGAAGATGGTTTTATCTAGTGACTTACAGTATTTAAAAGAAAATAACCTGAAACAGAAGTGTAGTATTGAAATATATATTTTTAAATACAAGACTAAAAAATGTGAAAAATTTCCTTTCTGTGAAAGAGCTTACAGTTCTGCAGAAGGGTTAAAATCTCCTAGATTGCTACTTGTTAGGGAAATATCCAGCTTTTAGACACAGTGGACAAATTGCAGGATAAATTCTCTAGCTTGTTGTATTTAGATATTTGGTTAATGATTTCAATGGCTAGTTGCACTGATTCCGTGGTTAACTTGCCGGTGTGCATGTCATCTTACTCATTCAGACATAGTTGTTTTGAGTTGGTAACAGCAAGTTTATAACCCATTTATCGGAAATTGATATCCTGTGTGTATCTATAAGAAAGAATCTCACTGCATGTCCCTTTATGATTTAAATGTTTCAGCTGACTAACGAAAATGTGACTTAAAATTACAAAAGCCTGACAATTTGAAGATAACATGGTCAATGTAAAGCAGTACAAAAAATGACCTTCTTTATGGAGTGAGGTGGAGATTGTTCAGTTTTTTTCTGAGCAGCCTGCTACCCTCTAGACATCTAATTCATGTCCCTTGCCAGATTTGAGGAAGCTTGTGCCATTTTTTTTCTTTTTAGGGGCATTTCTGACTTAGGAAAATTATAGACCACTGTATAGTTGAGTTGAGTTTGAGTTGTTCTGATGTTGCTTCTTTTTGAGGTATGCCTGAAATTTCGGCGAAATTAAGGTGGGAGTTAAGGTGCATGCTAAGCTGATACATTTTCTGAGCCTACAGTCTAAACTGGTTTTTTCCAAAACAAGAAGGCTTTTAAAAGTGTGACAGCAAGAGAAGAACAATATGAATTTTACTGGGGAAGTGCAGAGGGAGAGAAGGGAATTTTAGTATCACCAGATCCTTAAGTCTGATATTTGCAGCCAGCCAGAGTCTCCTTGTGTCTTCCAGTAGCTGCAGTGGAGTTGACAGACCCCCAGTATAAACCTCTTGGGTCCACGCATCCGCTGTGAATATTAGAATCAATCCCAAAGTTGTTAATTTAGGGGCAACATGAGCTTACAAAGAGTTTGCTAAATGGCATTCATCCTTGGGAAAATCCATCGTGGGAAGGCCCTGTCCTATAGTCATGAAGTTCCCTGATGCTCTTTATCATGGTGGAAGTGAAACTACCCTAAGAGTGGGCTTACACGTTCTTAGGTCAGGTTTGCAGGAGTTCCCAGCTCTTGCCTAGGACTGCTTTCGCTGCCTTGTGTTATGTGTCTGCTTGTAACCTACTTTTGCTAGTGGTTTCTAACAAAGAAGAGAATCTGCATATTAATACACAGTGCAGTCTGGAGCCATAATACTTTCTAGAAGAAAATTAGCCTAAGGCTTGTTGTGGGGGATGCCAGGGGAAGCAGTGGCTCTCTTTGTCTCTGCCTGTCTCTGGTCTCTCCTCTCCCCAAAAAGGGCTCTCAGCATGACTCTTCCGTGGAGTCCAGTGCAGGAGAACCCCCAGCCAGGCCAGGAGATGGGGTGTAGGACCCTTGTTGGTGCTGCTGTCTTGGTGGGATGGGAGAGAAAAGCCAGTGCAAGATGCTTCAGCTGCAAGGGGTAGAAAGGAGGGTGTTTGAGTTAGGAAATTATATTATAATATACCAGGACTTGTAAATCCGAAATAAGGGATAATTTTGTGAAGCCAGGGGTTTTTATTAGCACTATTGAAGGGTGCAGAAATACAGCTGTATGGACCAGTTTGAAAATGTATTCCTTATACGGAAAGACAGCGATTTCTACATTACACCTAAGGGAGGTCAAGAAGCTAGGCATGAGTTTAAGCCATTGCTAAGCCTGTACTGCTTTTAATCTGTGCCACATGCTAGGTCTTACCTGTGTTAAATCAAGAAAAGTAATCAGTTTTTATTCTGGAATGAAACCTGCAGCAGTCTAAGCGTTGACCTCCATGTGAAGAGATGAGATTTTTAGAAGAGATGTCAGCTCGACGCAAATTACTCTCTGGTTGTATGTCTAAGTGTTGAGCTGTTTTGAGATAGATCTTCTTGCTCAGATGATACTGGACAAAGAGCAGCTGATGCCTCCCGAGTGCCTGCTTATAGTGATGAATAAAAATAGGTGGCTTGTATAGGCATTGCTCTCAAAACTGTTAGATGATTGGAGGCTGTGTTTAGAAATGCAAGGTGCCATCTTTCAAGAGCATTGCACGTGAGAAGAGCCGAACAGAAGCTGCCAGGCTTATAAGTAGATGAAAACTTTTCTTAGCCTTAATTGTTTGGCAAGGTTTGCTTCTGGTTTTGGGACAATCAATTTATTCTATCAGAACACAGAGTTAGGTTTCAGTGAGAGCCCAAATAGATGAGATCTAAAGAACTGTCATTTTCTTTCTTGACTTAGGTAAATTATTTGAAATGGTCAAGTAGCTTTTTCTGTACTGTCATAACAAATCAGCAGACATGAAAAAACATTGCATAACTGTGCTCTTTCCTTAAGCTTAGCTGCCATTCAAGAACAGTTTTACATCCCATATAATAACAAATACTGTGTTTTGAAAAGAAGGCAGGTGGCTACCATCAGGGAAGGCAAGGACGCTTAGTATGTGGATAGGACTTAACTCAAAGGCCTCAGCTTTGAAAAATGTGTTTTGTAAGATGAAAGTGTGTCAGAAGTATAACATTGAATTTGAAAACTTTAAAGGACTTGATGAATTTCCCCCCCCATATTTTACAATAAAAAGTAGGTCTTATGATTATACAGTAGAAAATATGCATGATGAGATTGCCTTAACACATTAACATTAACAGAGTATTTGTAGGTTTATCTTTTTTGTCAGTTCCTTCTGTCTGTCTCTCTTTTCTTTGTCTTATTTGTCTTAGGATGGTAGAAGATGTGATGTCTGTATGTTCTCTGTTGTAAGTAATTCTAAGCTAACAATTCAAGTTTCCTCTTTGATTTATGGGCTTTTTAATTTTACTCATTTATTTTGCAGCATGATCAGTTATTATTCAGCATGAAGCTTTTTTGTTAACTATTTCACTTCACTGGTGCACATGAAAGCTATTTTAAGTAAAATGCCTTGCTGTGAATGAGTTTGAGGAATCGATTGCCTCGTTATCTGTTTGCCTATCAAAGAAGACCCTCTTTTAAAAACAAATTAGATTTTATATCCTTGAGCTAAAACGTGAACATATTATTCCCACCATTGTACACAACATTGTACAATCAGTTTTTCGTAAATACTGCGTAAAGTATTTCTCCTTCTTAAAGGAATAAGTTATCCTAATTACTTCTAGCATCATAACTAGATAATTAGTAGCATCAAACACACCAATATTCAGCTGTCCAATTTATTTTCCCCTCTAGATGTGGTTTTTGGTTTACCCACTACCGATTGAAACCCACCAATATAATTTCTAGTGTTGATCTTGCCATTCATTGATCAGGGATGAGCTGGTGGGCAGTAATTTTTGCTAGTGCATCTCAGTTCAAACATTAAGTCTTTGTCGGCAAGTTTGGTATGATATTTTTCTCCCTCTTCTAGTTAGTAGCAAAAATGTGTTTAAATAACTGGCAATATGCATCAAGAGAACAGGTGGATAATTAGTTTATTTCCTTGTTAGAAAATATTTTTAACCAATCGTGAATAAACATAAAGGCAACATTCATAATTATACACCAAGACATAAAGTTTATTCTTCATTCCTTTTGCCTGACTGAAACCTATGGGATTTTGAAGGGCTACAGTGTCTGTGCTCCCAGTCTGCACTGTGAGCTGTCAGGGGAACTGGAAGCAGAATTGCCATATTTGCTGTTATTTGTTTTAAAGAGGGAGAGGGTCCGTTGTGCACATTTGTAACGATAGAGCTTTGTTCTTGCATCTTGGGAGCAGCATCTGCCTCAGCTGATTTTATTTAGTTCATCCAAAGCACTCCGGGTTTTTTTTCTTAATGATTTATGGGGTCATTGGAGCTTACTGCCCAAGTTTATCACAGTTTTAATTCTCATTTAAAGATGTGTTTTAGACCTAATTTTCAGATGGGAAACTGAAGCAGACAGAGGCTGAATAATTTGCTTAAGGCCACTGAGGATGTCTGTGGTGGAGCAGGGATTTGAATAGCAGTCAAGCAGCAACTCCATTCTCTAAATGTGTCAGTAGTTGACATGAAAAATATGGCAATCCTGCTTTTCTCAGCTTTTGGGGAATTGAGGCCTGTTCCAAGTGCATGACAAGAATATGTACCTATGGCATGTTTCTCTGTGGTGCTGCTGCCTAATGGATGGGATTTTCAAGCAGAAGGGCTTACAGAGGTTGCATTGTCTGTGGCTGTCTCTTGCTAAGTGTGAAATGACCCGATTCTTCTTGATATTACCGTATTAACTGTTTTAACTTTATTTTCAGTGATACATTTAGGGTGAAAAAATCACCAAAAAGATCCCCACTATCTGATCCTCCTTCTCAGGTAAAGTACTGCCTTATTTTGATGCATGTGATTTGTGTTCTTATAGGGGTAAAAAAGGGAAATTTGTTTTATTTAATTGTAGAATTGTACATTTAATAATAGAAGAGGTTTTTGTAAAGAATATAAGCGTATTGGTGTTCAAGTATAGCACACTCGCCTATAATCATAAGGTATTGAACTTTTGGTCTCTAGAAGCATGTATACAACATATATGAGATCTCGTATTTGCTCTGGGAATTCCAGTTAGACTATTAATAGTGCATGTGCTTTGGAAAGGCCTATGTTACAGTGGAGCGACAATATGAATAAATATCTTCAATCAGTTGTCTGAAAAACTAGACGTGACTATTCACCCTGGAATTTTTAGATTAGAAAGCAAGAAACTAAATGCATCGAACTGGTGGGCTGGAAGGGAAATAGAAATAAAACAAGTGGGCTGATCTACCAGGACCATGTGCTTGGATGGTTTTATTCCTTGTTGTAAACTGCCGGCAGGTGGTTTTCTTGGAAGAGAAGTTAACAAAAGCTGTTCTGCCTACAAAAGCTGCGTCAAGTGCTTTGATGTGGCACAGCTCCTTCCATGCTGCTGTTCGCCTTCCTGTTATCCATCCTACCCTTTTATTTATGCTGCTTGACAGCCGAGAAGTGAAGAAAGGGTTCATGACCTTGCAGACCTACGAAGGCTTGCTCCCATGAGGGAAGCCTAAAAAGTCAGTTTTGGTACTCAAAGACTTCAGTCGTGGGTGATGTGTGCCACTTATGTCAAGTACCTAACAGATTTAAACAGCTCTGGATGTTCTTTCTTCCTTGTTATCAAGGCAGCTTTGCAATGCAAGTGTTTATCATCAAAGAGCTTAGTTATACTGGGAAAACTTGCTGCTAGTAGAGTTCTGAATGAAGTACTTTAATATTTTTCATTAAGTATTTTATACAGAGCTGCAGTAAAGAGTACGGAATTAAAAAGGTGACTGCGGTCGTGCAGAGGAATTTAGGGAGTTGACTATTCAATGTGTTAATGAAAGATAATAGAATTAATTGGCGCTTGTTTTCTGCAGGATCCCACTCCACTGCCTACTCCGGAAACACCTCCCGTCATATCCACGGTGGTTCATGCAACAGATGAGGAGAAACTGGCGTCGTCAGTGACCAGTCAGAAATGGACCTGCATGACTGTGGACCTGAACACAGATAAACAGGATTACCCGCAACCATCTGATCTCTCTACATTTGTTAACGAGACTAAATTCAGCTCTCCTACAGAGGGTATGCTGTATAAAGGACTGTCTGCATCCAGCTAATGTTATATATATTGAGAGGGGTGTTTTGGTACATTCGAGGATATTGGCATATACTTTGCTGAATGCAAACTGTATTATTTGGGAACCTTAAAAATTATGCTCTTTGGACCACTCTGGGGAACTTGGCAATTATGGGGAGCTGAATGTATGACCCCCATAGTCCCACCTTGAGTTTTCAAGAAAGAGTAGAGAGGAAGCTTAAAGGAAAATGAAAGGGGCCTTCAGAGAAAGGCTTTTGCTTCCTTTGTATGGTTAATTGTAGACATGCTCTGTTCTTCTGTGCGTGCTACCTGTTCTCTCTTGCCTTCACAGAAGAGCGGAGTCCGATACCGTTCTCGGTTAGTGCTCTTGGATCCAGAGTCACTGAACTGCTCATTTCGCCTGAGCCTGTTCCTCTAATCTGAATGAGAAAGTCCCCGGTTAAAACTCTGCTCAAAGTTTATGTATTGCATTAAGACCTTAACACACCATCTCTCCTCCAGGTTCCTAGGATCCAGGTATCTTTATGCATTATAATGTCCAGGATATTCCCTGCAGAAGATAGTTACCGTTCACGTGCCAGATAAAATTTCCTTCTAGTTAAGCTAATTAAGATTTTTCCTGTTGTACTGTCCTAGAAGCAGTTGTGAGCTAAAGAGCTACAGCTGGAAGTTTCTGTTAAGAGAACTGTTATTCCAGGTCTGTGAAATGTGGAAGAGGCAGAATTTAGAAAATTTGCGTGTGGCCGTCCCTGGGGTTACCAGAGGGAATACTGCTTTGCAACATCTGCTCCAAGGACAGATTTTCAGCTTTGTGGGTGGGAAGAATGTATGAGTTTAACTTGGCTTGAACAACTACTTCTTGATCAGAGTTTTTTTTTCCCCTAACCTTTCAAACCGTGTTCCAGTCTACCATTAAAGCTACTTTATGTCATTTTAGACTGGGTCTGAGGAGGTTTTGCCTAATTAAGAACTGCTAAGCTTTTAGGTCAAATGTGTTTGACATTAAAAGGCGTGAATAATCACAGTGGTTTTAATGGGACTGCACATGTTCATGTGCACGTGCTTATACGTTTGCGTGGCCTGGGCTTTTTGGATATCTGTTGAGTCTTCCGTTCCGATAAGTGTTTCAGTCTGGATAAACCCATTTGGCTTTATTGTCAAATTATAAATTTTAGACATTGGCTTCACTTCATTAGTATTAAAAAAAATAATTTAAAGAAATATTTTTTAGAAAATAAGCCCTCCAAATCTGGGAAAATGGAAATTACATGGAAGGAAATGGAACAAAAGAATAGTGAGAGATACTCTAAGGCAATCATTTTAGCTATCAAAGTGGGTAGAAGAAAGTGAGCAAAGCTCCTAATTAAATGCTAATTGTCTTGTCTCATGTGTGCTGCATGGTATAGTCGAAGTTTCAGATTACATGCTAATTATAATCAACAATGCTTCCGCTTTTTAGATCTCTTAAAAATAATAATTTTTTTCCCTTGACAGTCTTGCTCCTGCGGCATTGAGAAATCTTTGAGTAATTCCAGGGCTGTTTCTCGGTGCGAATATTTTTACCCCTCCTAGATACTAGTATGAGTGTTATCCTGTAACCTAACACTGCTTTTGTACAGATACAGCCCAACTACTGAGTCAGCCAATACATCCAGCTCTCATCTGTTGCACGTGCTGCTTCTAACTGCTGCCATTTTCATGTGCACAGACCATAAATAAGCAGTAATTATTAGCAGAAAATTCTGATGTAATCTGTAGCTATTTGTAGGAGGAGTTGGAGGACATCACTCAGTAGGTCTGTTGTATGTATTTATAAAAGATAATTATCTTACTTCATGGGATATCCTGGGCATTTGTAATTTTGAATGTATAGAGATAGCCGGACCCTAAGATTTTGGAGGGGAGATGATGTCTTAGAGGAGATACCTGGGAGGGGGGACGGTGTCTAATTATGCTGGAAACTTCTGAGAGCAATGACATGAAACAAACTGCGTTTAGCGAGCTGTGTTATTCCTTTTCTTTCTAGTTGAAGTATTTCCATCTGTTCTGCCTTTTTTAAATCAGTGAAGTTAAATACATGTTGTCCCAAAAGTCAGTTTGGACTGCAATTGCAGAGCCGTTACTAGCCCTGCAAGGCAGATGGAAGATCACTGCTGGCTGTGCCAGCAGAGGCCAGTGTTGGTACATCTCCTGCCCATGAGTGTGCGTGTACACTCACTCACTGATTGCCCTCTGGGGTCCTAAAGCTGCCCCATGAGCATTCGTGATGCACCTCACTGGACTATGTGTAGATAAGTGGAATACAGAAAGGCAGTTACTAAACACTGGATGCTGTTATCTGGTATTTCATGCTTTTTCCTGCAATGCTGCATCCAGGAGGTGGTTGGAATCTCATTGTTTCAGTTTTGTTTCTGCTTTCACTAGGAAGAAGCTTGTATCTGATACCAGGAGGTTGTCCCATCTTGCCTGGCTCCCTATTACCATTAAAACATATGGTGCTAGGAATTTAAATGTGAGGAGCCTGCTATTACAGCATTCTCTTCTCTTAGATGTTTTACTATTAATATCTCCCACATGTCAGGTGCTGAAAGTTTGTGGCTGTTCCTCTTCAGTGGTTGTTTGACAAAAGACATAGACTTGTGGAATTACAGTGCTTGTATTCTACAGTCCTTTTTATTATAAAAAAAATTTGAGCATTGTAAACTCACATTGCACACTTCGAAAATTTTTTTTTTAACAAAACAGGTGAGAGATTATCTTTAGGGTTGGGTTGTTTTTAAAGAGCAAATGTTTTAATGATGGTTACCACCTTCCTGATACAAGCCCTACTTTTCAAAAGCTGCCCAAACCTAGAAGAATTTTAGCATATACTTTTATCATAATATAAATGCTAGTGAGCCATTCATTAGAACTTAATCTATAATGGAAATGAAATTATATAAGTGGCTTATTGAATTAACTCATGGGAACAGAGTAAAATACAGCATTAGGACAAATTAATGGTGTTTTTAGTTTTTAAAATAAGGTGTCATTGAATGAAGTCTTCGCTTTTATTTGGGTGCAGGAAGGTATGCTCTCTTTTCCATTATGCTGTGTTTTATCTGTCTGCCTCTGTATCAGCTCAGTACTGGGTGACCATGGATTGGAAAGAAATACTGGTTATTCCTTCCAGTGTAATTAGGAGATTAGAAGTAGAGAAGCAGTAAAGATTTGCATTTTGATTAGGGTTTAGATTTAAGGTTCTTCGTAAATCTTCCCGCCTTAGGCTTTTCCTCTGTAACTAAAATGTGAGTAAAGCCCAGTAAGCTGGGCTGTTGTGTCACCTCTTGTTCAATTAGCAGGTATTTTATGTATCAAATAATTATCAAAATACAGGTATTTTATGTATCTTTTTTATCTTAAGTGATACCACAGTAGTCCTTCTTAATTAAGAACTGTGTGATAAACATAAAGAAATAGAAATTACTTCATTTCTTAACAGCTTTTAAAATCTTTTTGGGTACATTAAAGGAAACTGCTATCAGCATTACCAATTACTGAAAAATGTGTTTTCTGTGATAAGATAACAGGGTAGAGGAAAGTTATCAGTGCTCTGAAAGTGCTCTGCAACTTTATTAATATTCTGGCCCCTGGGGCAGAATCTTCAGCAAATTGATGAAGCTGAAATTTTTCAGGCAAATGAATTTGCCTGAAATGTGTCATAAATTCATTGTCAAAAATCAGTGCACCTTCTTTCTCTCTGTATATTCTATTAATACCTCATGAAGAGTATTGAGCAGAATGAGAGTGGCCCTTGTAAATGAGAAGAGATCTCATTTACTTCTGCAAAAATAATTTCATGGCATGTATTTAATGGCTTTTTTTTGTTTCTGTTGCAGAATTGGAATATGGCAACTCATATGAAATAGAATATATGGAGAAAATAGGCTCCTCTGTGCCTGTAAGTTCTCACTTCCATTTCCATTCATTTGCATTTCCTTGTCGCAATATACTATCCAGATAATGCCATCAGCCTCACTACCCCTTAAATTAATTACAGTGTACCTGCAGCAGATTTGCAAAACCAGTTCCTTTAAATTGGCAGAACTGTGGAAAATTGCATGTGCTTTGTTTTCCTAGATCCTCTAGAGCTCTCTCCATTTTATTATTTTATTTTTAAGCTAGCATCATAGCAGTTCTTTCTGGAGATTAAAAGCAAATCAGTATTTCCAGCAGTGTAGAGTACAAAACTGTCTATATCAACTATTGAACTATTTCAAGAAACTGAGAGTAAGAAGAAGAGAGGGAATCAGGAGAGAATACAGAAAGAATGTGAAATATGGAATGCAGTACTATACACTATCAGTTGTTTTGCCTTACTTCTATTTAATTCATGGATTTGACAGCTTGACCAGATCCAATGGGGATATATCCACAGGGGAAGTTAAAAAAATCAAGTGTGTAGGTCAGGTGCTTAAACTGATGAGAATAACATTGGTTTCAATGAATATTTTAGTAACACTTTCAGTCAAGGGATACCTCCTGCCTGACAGGACTGGAAATCTGATTAACCCCGAAGTGGGAGAAGAAGAGCCATTACAAAGAGTGAACTGTTTAGGTTTTGTTCTTTAATGGTTTTTTCCTTAAAGGGCTCATCTCAGTATGAGCAGACAGTCCTATATTATTAGTTGTCTGTCAAGTCATTTGGTCACTTAAAGCTTCAGTGACCTGAATTAGCTTTAATGGAGAATGGTTGAGTTGCTTAACGAGTCTTTTCTTTTCCTGTTGCCAGCAGGATGATAGCACCGCGAAGAAACAGTCTTTATACCTAATGTTTGATGCACAGCACGAGAGCCCAGTCAAATCACCTCCCATCAGACTGTCTGATTCCACAACACCATGCTCAGGGTATGTCACTGCAAGCAAACTCAGCAATGGAAAAGAATGTCAGGGAATGGGTTACCGTCATAGCACATACACAGGCAATTCTGCCTCTTTCTGCCTCTATGTTGCAGAGTTGTTTGTTTAAAAATAGATTCCCATCTGTGTACGCATATGATAGAGAATAGAGGGCAAAGATACAGAAGTTTTATAATGGGAAGGAAAAAGGACATACATTTCGCCTTTATATTCTTACTAAACAGAGTCACAGTGGCAACTCTCACTACACTGTGCCTTCCTACTTTAGAGGTTTTTTCTCATATACTGAGGTCATTTTCGTGTCAATCTAGAAACCTCCTAACTGCAACTTTTCACTTGGCCTTTCCGAGATATATTTTCCGAACAAGGAGTCTCGTTCATAAGGGCAGGATGTGAGGGTTGTATTTACTTCCAAAAATTTTGCTTGTTAAGGACATCTGTTCTTCTTAGTAAAACTTGTCGTTCATTGGGAGAGATGTAGGTCACAAAAAGAAAGGGGTAAAAAGGCAAATGAGAAATATCTAAGGAATGTGCATAACATTTCTGATAGAACTGGCTTTATTTAGATGACTGGTGCATTGCTTTGAAAGGATATTGCAAAGTGTTACGAGATACGATGATATAAAGTTGAGTTGAAACAGTGTGTGTTTGTGTGTGTGTATATATATATATGCATACACATGAAAGTAATGAAGAGGACTTCCTTAGCTGTTACCAGAAGTGGAATTGTAAGGTCCTTGTTCTCTGCGCTGAAAGCATGTACACAATCTTTTTCCAGGTCAAGTTTTGAAGACCCTGAAGCTCAGCAATCCTCTGGAATGAAAATACAACATCCAGCTTCCCGAGTCCTAGCTGCCAGCCAAGAGGCACACTTGCAGTCACCTGACAAGTCAAAGCAGAAAGACATAGAGCCCATGACCCTAGGAACAACTCCAGACACTATTGAAATAGTAAGTAATTTATGATAAGAGTTTGGAAATCATTTTCCTGCAGAAATGTCTCATGTCATAGGTAGCAAAGGTGGATCTCGAAAGTAGAATGAAACTCAACCTGATGCTTAAAGATCATGGTAGCAGCATGTGGTAGGACCCAAATGAGGGAGGTAGGTTGATGGAACTGATGGAGTTCTGAAGAATTTTCTGAATTCTTGCCATAGCTTAACATGTTCTTGTGATAACTTATTCCAGGTTAATACTTTGAAAGGCTCTTTTTTCTCACACAGGCCTTTTTACACTGTGCTTTAACCCAATACTTGAAGAAATATTTTATATATAAAATAAAGGGGTTTGTATAAACATAGAGACATGTTGTTCTGTTGCACGTACTATGAAATTTTAAAATTTTGTTGGTAAAGAACAGGTGCCCTTTCATATTTGTGTATAAACTATTAACTGTGTTGTCATCTGATACTGATAATGCAGCATTCAATTTTTGATCATTAGAACTCATTCCAGCTTCCAGTTAAATCACTTTTTTTCAGTGGCTTCTCTGGGCTGGATTTGAATTAGTGGTGAACCCTTCCTTGCTTCCAACCTGCGCTGCATACAGACTTTAGAGCATTGGTTCTCAAAGTCATGAAGGTTCCCTCAAGGCCTCCACTATTCCAGGCAAACTTGTTTCACAAATGCCTACAGCACTAGGCTTGCTAAGCTATATGACAATATATTTACTGAGGAGTCAAAATAAGAAGCAGCTCACTTTAATACTATGCTTAATTTATATTAACAATGCTGCTGATACCATCTCACAAAACATTTTTTATGAGCTTGAATACTTTTCTCACTGCAGGGAGTCTTGGGTACTCAAATCCCAGAGGTCTTGTTTTTGTCATTCTAATTCTGTCCACCCTCATATTGTGTGTGAATCCTGATCATGTTATAATTATGAACATAACTAAGTTTATCCCCAGTAAGCAGCAAAAGACTTCGTAAAGACTGCAAAAACAGTCTTGCTGAGGTTTCCCTCAGTTTTGGTGGTCTTCAAAGTTTTTAGACTGCCTTAGAGGTGCCTGAACTGAACATAAGCTATTGTATGAACATAACCTATGGTAACTGTTTGAAAACTGTTGCAGAAGTAGCGAGAGTGGGCTGTGGTCCATGGTTTGAGAACCATTGCTTTAGAGGTCCTAATATTACTTACTTCACGTTAGTCTTGGAAAATTTACTCGGCTTTTAAATTAGGAAGAATTATTCCTCATGTTTGTCTGTTACACCTATGAATCATGTATTCAGAAGTACAGTGGGGCATGAAATTACTAGGAATCAAAGATTTCCAGACAGGTATGTTGCTTTTGGCCTGAACTACTTGGGCAAAATCTCTGTTGCTTATTCTATATCCTCCTTACCCTTCAGACATCTCCTGAAGACTCCTTTGTCTCTGCTGATGCTCTTCTCAATAGGATATCTAAGAAAACCTCAATATGTGATCAGCCTGAATATCTAGATCCTGACTTAGCAGAAAAGAACCCCCCAGTATTTGCTCAGAAACTTCAGGTTTGTAGCAGAAATATAAATATGTCACTTTTCTTTAAGTTTGTCTATACATGGGTAGAGGAATGCTTTGCTTCATCTGAAGGGGATCGGGGGAGGCTTGGAGGAGAGGTGGGAAGGAAGCAAAGTAATGATTTGATTCTTTCCAAATTATCTTTGGCCTTTCAGGAACTTAAGGAACAGCGATATTTTAATTCAATTCATATAATACATAAAGTTAAACTTAAATTTCATCAACACTTTCAGCTATCCTATACCACTGATGTGTATATTTTGCAGAAGTCTTTACAAAGCAAGTCTTTTAAGCTTGACCACAGGGCTTGATGTGTGGAGAGTTGTCTTGACACCTGGCCTTAGTAGGTCTGTATGCATAGATTTGTTTTCAGAGATTTAGGCCCTAATTCTGCTGAAATCAAAATTAGATTTTGTTTTTCTGGTAATCTATCTAATGCAGAATTTGGCATGGCTTCTTCTAGGAGAAGCAAATTTTTCTGCAGAGCACTTCTGTATGTCAGGGCGTATTTTCTAGAATATTTATAGTGAAACTTTAAAACGGCAAAGGTTGAATTGAGAGCAGCAGCTGGCATAAATTCACATAAAATGAAGGCAAAAGGAGAGGAGTCTGTGAAAAACGGCTTTAGCTTCAGAAAACATTTATTTTACTCAAAGTGTTGTTCATACTTACCCCCTACTAAAAATTGTTTATCTATACAGCTACCTCAAAACTAACCAAAAACTGGAGTTCTGTACCAATGTTCTAGTCATGAAAGCAATATGGGATGTGTTTGTCACCGAGGAATTGTCAGAATTACACATTAAAATATAACATTCCATTTTTGAATGTGTTAAAATTTTTTGCTATGTTCTTAATACATTTTTTTCTGTGGATTACTCGCAACCAAACACTTGACAGGAGGAGTTAGAGTTTGCTGCAATGAGGATAGAAGCACTGAAGTTAGCCAGGCAGATTACCCTGTCTTCTTTCCGCTCCGAGGTATCTGTTTTGTGCCTGACGTGTGTGTGAGTGTGCACAGACTAAGAAACCGAGTGCTGCTTTTTCTTTAACAAGGTAACTAAGGCTCTCAGAGTGCAGTGCTAAGCTGTGCGCACCTCAGTGTGACATGGAAGAGCATGCTGAAAGCAGTACTGCACACGGAAATGCTGTCACCTGCTCCACTTACAGACTACCGCTATATCCAAATGAGCAAAAGGCAAATTTGAAGGCAGGAAGCAGGCGCATACCTTTCGTAGGAGGCAGATTCTGCAATCCCGTGGCCATTTGTCTTCTGTCTACAGGAAGATTTGTCCTAAAATACTTGATGGCAAAACAATACCAAACCTACTTCTTATAAAGATGCTATAGATTTTGACTGTAGGGGCATTTTGCCTTTTGTTGGTATTTTCAGCTTGAAATCAGACCCTTGACCCTCAAAGTTCAGAAGTTAGAAGTTCAATCAACCCTGCCTTCAGGCTTCTGAAGAAAAGGACTATAGCAGGCTTGGAAGGGCTGTAGAACTCCCAAGGAAAAAAGGCCTCCCAACACAATGTGTCTTTATTCATGAACATCTAAAGCTTTTTTTTTTTTTTTATTGCTGCTTCTATGTTGTGCTGGCTAGTGCCTCCTCAGAGTGATACTTTGCACTGCTCTAGGGATGCACGTGGTCCTCTCACTGTGTTTGGAATGGGACAGAAAAGCTCACTCTGACGTTCTGGGTTTGGTGGTTAGCTGGTTGCGTAGCCAGTTTATGATGCCCTTCATGGTGCTTTTAACAAAAAAGTTAAGCCAAAAATGTTAGTGGCTTTCTTGCAAGGTGGTATCAGCTGAATGGGATGCTGATGGGACAGCAGTGTCTTGCTGCAGTGAGACATTTTATTCCACATTAGGAGAATGTGCTTCTGACATGTTTTTCTCCAGTGATCTTTCTTCTCTTATACTGTCAATTAATAAGTCAGCAGAAAGTCTTTTGCCTGGTTCTATATCATCTTGAGTTCTCTGCGTCATAACAACATTTGAGCTGGTTATAGGGTAGAATTTCTTGGTGCTCTAAAGATCAGTCATAAGGTAGCTAGTTCATAAAGGTAAAGATTTTTTTAGATTAACTGTACTTGTATGAAAAAATAATGATCATATTTGATTTATTTTGCTTACCCTAAATAACCCACAAGCCAGCTGTTTCCATGGTGCACATACACTGACTGAAGTAAACTCATTCCGTGCAGATTTATGGGTGTTTTAAAGTATGTGGCTATAATCCTTTATTTAATCAAGAAAAAGTGCCGTTGCCAGCATAGAAACTGAGATTAACCTTCTAATTAAAGGAGTGAAAAAATAAATACCATTTTCCTGTTTGAGTACTAGCCTGTGTGTGACTGCGTCCCCTTGCTCCGTTGCCGTGAGTGGCGGGTGTCAGAAGAGGGTGATGTGGGGTCTGCTCTAGATCCTCTCTTCCTCCTTATTCTCTCTCTACCTCCTTGTCCTCCCAGCACTTTGCTGTAACATGCAGCAGTCAGGCTCTCCAGCACCAGGAAACACTCAAGATGAAACACGTAATAACACCTAGATGCTCTTCACAGGTTTTACAAAAAAATTCTGTTAGGCATCTGCATTTTTGCTACCAGCAAGCAATTCAGAAGCTCACAAAGTGTACAATTTTAGACTGAAGAGAATAGGTTCGTATGTTTGTGAATTCTTGTGTGTTACCCAGGGGCAATTCTGAGCTGCAAAAATGTTATTGTATGTATTTGATTATGTGGAGTTATATTTTAAATATGCTTCTTAACATCATTACAACATTTTCTTTTATACAGAACAAGTTTATGAACTCCTTAGAACTTAGAAACAGGGAATGGATTTCACGTGAATTTTTAGAAAATGACATTAATCTGTATAACAAAGATAGCAGAAACAACAGGCAGAAACGAGAAGAGAAAAATAAGCAAAACTCGACCCTCTGACGGAGGATCAGTAGCATTTTGATGTTCACAAAGGCCCACGTTGGTCCAGTCATAGGAATGCTTTTAGCTGAATACTGTGTGTGTCATGTTAGGCTGGGAAGGACTTTTGTCCTTGCATAACTTGCCTATTTCAGTGGGAGGTTGCTAATGTTAAATTAGCCTATGATGACAACCCTTGTGACCTACAGTGACTGATGGCCTGGATTAAGTATAATAGGATCCACCAGACGACTGCAGTGACTTAAATTCGGATACTAACTGGCAGAATTCCCTTCTGGTTGGCTGTCCTCCGTTCTTTTCTTAATGTTGTATAATTACATTTAACATTTGCTAGACCATTACAGGATGGGGGAACAAGAATAGGATGTTAAATAAAGACACAAGCACTTGTTATGGCAAATTAGGTCACCTAAAATAAAGATTAAATACAAGCATTTTTTGCTATTACTAGGACTGAGTGTAAGGATATGCAGTTTGTTGTTCTCAGACAGGGGGAAGTTATTTGGCCACTCCCAAACCTCTTGTCACAGACTTCAACAACAGCAGGACTAGTCGTCTATTTTTACATTGCCGAAGATTTCTATCTTCCAGCGTTGAGACGAAGTAACACTTCTCTATTAAGCAGTGTCCATTAGGATGTCCTGTGGCCATTTGTTTTAGAGGTGCAACTTGAACAGAAAGCTGGTAGGGTTTGTGCCCACCGCCCTACAGATGCTGAGGCGATGTGGAGTTGGGTATTGAAATAAGAGCTGAGGGAAGGAGAGAAACTGAAAGCAAAGGCATCGGCACATTAGTGCGTCACGGCTTTGGGGACCTCTCATGGTAGTGAAGGAGGAATATTTCCTTCAAACAGGGATACCATTTTTTCTAGCAGAACTTTACAAGCAGGAAACTTATGCTTGGATTTTACTTGCTTTTCAATATACTTGCAAGCACAAATAGGTCTTGTTTTGCCTCCATTGACCTGTCTGCACACACATCAATTAGTTAAAACAGTAGATCATTTGATACACACCCAAGCAGTATTGGAATGCTTGTAAAGGGCAAGCTAATTTTTAGCAGGGCTAAATACATATTCCTCTAAACAGTATGATAAAACTAGTTTTCATTTTCATTGCAGTGCCTTTCTGTATTATCTTTCACTTTGACCTTGAAGCGAGATAACTGCAGCTGGTTAATCAATGTGCATTTATTTCCTTTCTGGTCAGATATCTGGTTTCTGTGAAAGATGCTGGGAAGAGAAGAGGAATTGTGTTGGGCTCTCAAATATTTACACTAAGATTGCAGTGGCCTACATTTATTAGTAATTCCCCTGCAGACACTAATCTTTCTGTGTGACATTCAGTGACTTATAAATCCCTACACTTATTATTACCCCAATTAACTGCTTACCTTCTCAGCACTTAGGTGTTGAACTTAAAGTATTGACAGAGTTCTTTTGGGTAATACCATCATCCTGTTGGTCAGTTTATAGTATTTTCTCAGCACAGGAGTATTTGGAGGCAGCAAATAACAGTTGCTGAATTGTACATCAGTTTGGAGCTGTGTAAAATTGGCTTTTAAAATAAAACCACGAGGATTTTCACTGGTTGCTCCTGCCAAAGAGAGAACCTGGCAGCCTGGTTGTGACTCGTGTGAAGTGTTTCCAGAGCTAGGACAATACTGGTCGGACCGCTATCGACCAATTTTGCTCAACGGTTGAATTCCAAGAGTTTTTAAAATAGTTTTTGGAAATTTTGAGTTGTTTTGCATGTCATTATTACTTTTGTACAATTTACTCAAATGCAAGAGAGAACTAGAGAAAACATAACTATATTATATAAAAATATGCATATGTATTAAATGCTTTAAATGTTCTCTTTTCTTTAAAAATTTTCATCACCCTCACAGTTACTTTGACACGTTTTTATATGTGCTTGAGGAAATCGGTGTTTCTTTCGCCACAATTAATATTTTCCAGCAATCTCTTTATGAGATCCAGCAAATTAAGCTGCAGGAGGCTTTTGAAATATGATACATACAGTTCAACAGATTGATCTTCAGGACAGCCTTTCTTTTGAGGGCAGCTTTGATGATCTAATTGCTCTTTTTTCTCTCTCAGTTTTTCTTGTCTTGTGTTCGAGGAACTAAAGTACATTTTTTTGAAGTTAGGATACTGAGTTGAGCCAGCAGTAGTCTTTCTTATTGGCTGTTTCACCTTTACTCATGTCTGTGGACAGCACCATGTGGTTTTGTATTTATGCATTTACATAGCTGTCCGAGCTTGTGTACCAGATGTATTTTTTCCTGCATAGTTGTTGTATACTGGGAGATACTTCAAGAATACAGGCTATGTAATTTTGATAGATCTTGTGATGCTTTTTGCTCAGGTAGGAGAGTCCACTGGATTTGAGGTTGCACTTCCTATTTGAGTTGGAATTGATCATTATTTTGTGTGTTCATGTTCAAAGGTAGCAAATAAGAGAAGGGATGGCCTGCTCCATAAATGCTAGAATTAATAGTCAATTGACTCCCATGTTTAAAAATTAACAAAAAATACAAAGCAAATTAGTGAGAGTTTCATATAAATAAAGATGCAGTATGGTTTGTAAGTACTGTTTAGCTTATTCTTGCTCTAACTAAATTTTCTTGCCTAGTCTTTTAATGTTGCTGGTGTGGTTTCTTCATGTTGTCTACAGATGTGATATCCAGAACATCTAGTCCTGTGTTTATCTCGAGTGAGCATTGGATGTAATTTTTAATACAGCTTCTTCAATAAGGAGTGATGTGAGAACTCAGAAGGGATTGCAACAGAATTAACAGTGTGTTTAGATCCTTTCTATTATTCTAGGCTATGTGAGAAGGACTGTGACCAAATGAATAATTTATGGAATAGCATCTGACAAAATTTCCTTTAACTGTGTTGAAACAAGAGCATGTGGTGTTGAAATTAATGAGGTCTGTTTGTGTGCACGTTGTGGAGAGGAGGGCTAAACCTTAATTCAGACATCACAGAATCCCAGAATGGTGGGGGTTGGAAGGGATCTCTGGAGATCATCTCGTCCAACCCCCCTGCTTGAGCAGGCACACCCAGAGCAGGGGCACAGCACCGCGTCCAGGTGGGGTTCGAATGTCTCCAGAGAAGGACACTCCACAGCCTCTCTGGGCAGCCTGTTCCACTGCTCTGGCACCCTCACAGGAAAGGAGATTTTTTTTTTCTCACATTTCAGTGGAACTTCCTGTGTTCCAACTTGTGCCCATTGCCCCTTGTCCTGTCGTTGGGCACCACTGAAAAGAGTCCGGCCCCATCCTCTTGACACCCACCCTTCAGATATTTATAAGTATTGACAAGATCCTCCTCAGTCCTCTTTTCTCCAGGCTGAACAAACCCAGGTCTCTCAGCCTTTCCTCATAAGGGAGATGCTCCAGTCCCCTGAGCATCTTGGTAGCTCTCCGCTGGACTTGCTCGAGCAGTTCCCTGTCCTTCTTAAACTGAGGAGCCAAAACTGGACACAGCACTCCAGATGTGGCCTCACTAGGGCACAGCAGAGGGGGAGGATAACCTCCCTTGACCGTGTCCACTCACTTTCACATTCCTGTGCTTCAAGCAGTAGAGTGTTACTCTGCTATTTTATTTAAAAAAAAAAAACAAAAATAACTAAAAAAACCCCAACCCTCTTTTACAATAAAATAAAATCTTTTTCTCTCTTCGGTGTAAAAAATTGATTTAAAAAAAATCTTGATTACTACTCTTAATAATTGCAGATAAAACCTAGAGCCTAAGGTACTGCATTAGTGAACTTGGAGGAACAGAATATATTGCTTTATGCACAAAGGTTACAAGTAAACGGGAAAAATATGTTATCCCCTTTTCAGCAGCAAGGAAGTGCTGCACCAGAAAAGCTCTATGTGAATATCCATTGCCATCAGTGGATGGGAAAAGGCATTGATCAGCCTGACTTCCCTCCCCACCCGCACAAACAGTGGGTCATGTCCAGCCCTCTCTGTGGCACAATGTAGCATCGTCATAGAGACAATTTTAATTGTCATGAGAGCTGAAAAATTCTGCTACTGAATCTGCAGGTTAAATTAAAAAAAAAAAAAAAATCATTCCATATTTTAAAATGCCATTTTGACACTGGCTTAGCAAGTGACAAGTGTATACATACCTAGTGAGAGAGAGATTTCTGGGCATTTGTGTCCTCCCTGCTAAAGTCAGCATGTTTGAATGTTCTGTACCACGTGAAGTAACTTCTTAGGTCACAGAAATTCAAGGAATTTCAGCCATACTCAGATACAAGATCTTTCCTGTGAACTTCTTTTGGTGGAAGGATTTCATATAAAGAGAAAGAGAAAGGAAAATACTTAATACGTGCAAGAGTTCATCCCTGGCCAGGGCTAAGCCCATCTTCCCCATGGTGCTCCCCGAGGTGGGCTCCCCTGGGACTGCTCTGGGCAATGCGGGGACCGGAGCGGGTCCTCAGCCCGTGAAGGGGAGGTGCTCTGTCTCTGTCTCGCAGAATTATCCCAAGAATGATGTAGCCTGCACCTGTGCAGGTAGTCGTGGGGGTCCAGCACTGCATGGGCGGAGGGGATCCCCTTTCTCTGCTCTGGAGCCTGGAAACCTAACAAAGCTCATAGAGACGCCTCTTGCCATTAACTTGCTACCCCGTTTGGTTTCTTTGAGGGTTTCCTCTTTTAAAAAAAAGTTTATTTTAATTTTTTGTGACATTTTGATTCTCCAGCCTGTTTTAGTCCAGTGTTGTAGGGAAGCAGTGTTTCGGTGATGGCTGTGGTGTCTGTGCTGTCTGCCCCTCTCCTCCCTGTCCCCAGGAATCCTGATTTCTTTGGCCAGTTTCAGGCATGTTTAACAGAGGAGTAGAACATTAAACTCCAGCGGTAGGGTTATGGTCACCTCCACCGCCAGAATTATTTTGTCACCTGCTGAAAGGAAGAACATTTTGTTTGCCAGACTGCCAGAGGCAATACCCAGCCAAGCGGTCAGCATGTTGACGGCAAGATGCGAAGTGTAGGTAGGGAACACAGAGACATATAGCTGTGGTGGTGCATCTGCTGCAGAGGGGTCTGCTCTCTTTTTGGTTTTAATGTGCTGTAACTTGGATTGTTTGTATCTAGAGTTGTTTGGAAGACATCTCACGCATCTCAGTGTTACATACCTCTTTTTTGCTCTCTTCCTCATTTCACATACTGCTCTCCTCCTGCATTAATCTGGGCCACTTGACATGGGCAAAATGGGCAGCTGCAAATAAAACCTCATTTAACTTACTAATCGCATGCTAAATACCAGTGGAGCAGCAACATCACTTGTATATTCACACTTTTTATGTAATACCATTTAGGATAGATACAGTATATTGGCAAGTCAGACCCAAGAAAGTAAGGTGTCCTCTTGCTTCTGGTTTCTTGATCTATTTTTATGGAAGCAGAATTCCCCTTAACAAGCTCTCTGCCTCCAATTCTAATTTCCTCTGCTGACGTGCATTTCTTGTGGATGTTTTGATGAAATTTCTGCATCAGAAAGTAGTAAATTTTCTAATATAGGACCTTAAAATATTGGTGGCAAAGAGCTGTCTTTATTTTCTCTCTGTAAGAGTAATACAGCTCTCTTGGTGCTTACTATGGATCTTCAATGTATATTTTATGATTGCTAAATTCAAAGTTCCTTGTCAGCATTATTGGTGTTATAATTTAGTAGTGCACAGGATTCTAGTCCGAGCTCAGGACCGTGGCGCCTGGCACTACACCCAGAAAACATATGAGCTAAACACCTATTTAATGGTTCATTTCTTTGTATTTAAAAAAACAAACACACAGAGAGAACCTGCTATCCCAGCAGATGTTTCCATCTCTAAAAGTGCACTGTACTCCCGGATCGGCACCTCGGATGCAGAAAGCACCACAGGTCTGCTCTACCCCCAGCAAGACTTAGACTCTGCACTACGACTCGCCAGAGCAGAGGTAATTTTCTTCAGAATTTGGAAAAGACAATATGTGCCCCTTGTGGTTTCCTTCTTTCCTGTTTTCTCCCAAATGATTCATATTACGAACACTTGTTCTATTCTTGAAACCATCCTCAGCCATGCTAAAGCCACGCCAGAGGCTACCAAAGCAAAGAGCACTACACTGTAAGTTTTTTTTCTTTTGACATAAGTGAAAAGTAGACATTATATGAAAATAAATTTTTATTGTTTTTAACCTCAGGTGTACTCTGTGCATCTTGACATTGCTATATAATTATCTAAAAATTGTAAGATGCTAGAAATAGGAATAAAGTTATGTATTTTACAAAGCTACATAGAAGATCAGTCTGGCTAATAATAACAGTTAAAAAAATAGGTACAATGTAGTGTTAGAGTATTCCAAACTTTATGGTAGATTGTGTGAACGAAAGGAGCACAAAGGAACACAGTCCTTTGGGGATAAAATTCCATGGACAGTCAGCCCTAACTATGCATGCGGAAGCAGTAGAACCCCCTTAGAGGACAAACCAGGGGACCATGTTCCAAACCCATGTACAGAGTATTTCAGGTTCGGACCAGGTCAAGTCAGACACAGTGTGTGTAATGTAGTATTTCTTTAAAAGTGTCCTTGTTAAAATCAGGAATTAAATACGAAACAAGAACATTGCATCTACTTTCCTAAGTTAGTTTTTCAAAACTTGAGTATGATTTCACACCTGAACTTTTTTAATTGCACCTTGCAGTCTGAAAAAGAAAACAGTCACTGGGGATGCTTATATTTGAACCCATTATGCACTTGAAAACTGTACCTCTGTTAATTAGGATTTGATATTAAATCAAATATTGTACAGTTATTTAATTTCCTCTTTAATGGATCACTTGTGTTTACTGGGGTTTTTTTTTCTTTGCTTGCTTTGTTTCAGATTGTGGCCAAGGAAAGAGAAGTATCTGAGTGGAAAGAGAAATATGAAGAAAGCAGAAGGGAAGTGATGGAAATGAGGTGGGTTATTAACTTGTCACTAATCACACCGGCAGAGTCTTATCTCAGCCTGTGGATACTACGCAGAGTGCCATGATTGTACAGCTGTTTGATTAGCTGAATTTCTTTCATAATTTTTAACTGCAGGCTTTGGATTGATCCTAAACTGATACTTTGTCTTTGCTCTGCATGGTGGGCACCCCTGTTCAGGGTAATCATTGAAAACTTCTATGTTGCTGATCTCACTTACATCCTTAAAATACTGAGATAAGAGAGGTCTTAATGTAGGTTAATGTAAGGGAAGAATTTCCTCCAGTTTGTGCTGTGAATGCTCACGTGGCTTGCATAGTGATGTTTCTGTTGCCTTACTGAGTAAGTCTGCCTGCGGAGCTGGCAGAGGTATGCACATGCCAACAGAAGAAGGAACGTGAAGGTTTGCAGATAGGTGTGAGTAGTACAGGCTCCCTCCAAGACATTATAGTAAAAAGTTTCTTTAACGGTAGAAAACAAAAACCCGGTTGCCAGTAGGAAAACATTTCTTGCAAAGGAACCACTCTGGCCTCTGAGTGTTAACTTTCAAGGACATTCTACACCCTTTTCTTTGACCTGAGCTGATTTTTTAATTACTGCACACACTAAGCTTGATTTTAGTAGAGCAATAGTTACCTTGCATTTTGCTGCTCTGCTTGAGAGCTGACAGAAGGACCTTGAGCTTTTCAGTTTATTCTAGTTGTACCTGTTCTACTCTATTTTTCCTTGCAAACCTGCCTCTATTACATTAAATATCTGTGTACTGGAACATAACTGGTTTGACCTTCCTTCCCAGCCCGGGTCCTACCACTTGCAAGGGTGACAAAAAAATCGCTGTAGTGGATGAGATGAGCAGGGTTGCTCAAAGAATCACTATTGCTTCCCATTTAGTCAGTTGAAAGTTTCAGCCTTTCTTTTTGTACAGTGATAATACCGTAAGAATGACATATCAATTAGCTTGACCTGCTCATCGATCTGAATCTGAGAAAGTCATCAAAAATATTTCATGGAGTATTTAAAGCCTATTATCTTCTACCTTCAAACAGACAGAAAAACCACACCCCCAAACTCATAAATAAAAGGAAACTGTCAGATTATTTTAGCATCCTTCTTTTAAGTAATAATTTCTCCTATCGCTGCTAAGACTGACTTTCCTTCAAAATCACTTCTGTTCTAGCACCAACTTCTTCCAAAAATTCAGTCTCGGTGGTTTAAAGCTAAAGCCAATGAGCTGTATCAAGTGGTGACCTGCATGTGCAATTCCTGCTTATATCCAGGAAAACTGTACTTAGAGAGTAAAGGTAAAACAGAACTGCAGCGCAGAACTTGGCAAACGCTAGCATGGATGCCAGGAGTCGCACATGGCAGATTTGAATAGCGGCAGCACAGGGCTTTGAGCCAAAGCATCTTAAGAGAAGCATCTGCAAAAGGCAAGGGCAGCCACTTTATTTCTTTCAGAAAACCATCTCCCAGTGCCCAGCTGAGTTCTCTCACCTCTCTTGCACTCTGCTTGGGAAAGGAAACAAAACCCTGTGCATAGCCCTCAAATGCACAATGAGGCAAAAGGGGAAAGGAGCTGCTGCAAGCAGTCAAACCAAGGAAGCAACACAAGGAATGAAAAAAATTAGGAATTGTGTAAGGAACGTCTCAGCATTCAGCACGTGCTCAAGTAGCGGTACTTGGTCTATTCTCTAGAAACTGCCTGGATGCATGCGCCTGCTGGCTGCGAACGGGCACTGACAGAGGTTGCTTATTCCTTAATGAAAGGAGGGCAGGGGGTGACACAGAGCAGCTGGCACACTGTAGACCTGTACCTTCATCTTCCTCGCAGCAGTTTGCTTGTGTGTCTACACCCGCAATGAAATCTGATTTGAAAAAACCCCACATTATCTAAGCCAAATTTCTCACAGGCACATCCCTAGAACACATGGGTGAAAAAAAATCAGACTCATGTCATCACAAAATGATAAAATATGCATGTGTGCACAAAGAAAGATTTCTTTTGGAAGATTAAATGTTGAAACAGTCCATGTGTGGTAAATTAGAGATGCAGCAATTAGATATGACATAATGATAAGCAAGGAGTGAAGGGTTTATCTAGAGTTGCAAGCACAAAAGCATCACTTTCCACAGAAGGAGAAGCAATGCTCCTTTACCCAAGCCCTGCATACTCTACCTGGAATATCCTGAGTTCGGCTAAGTTTACAGAAAAACATCAGACTGGAGGAAATTCCACTCCAGAGAACAGTAGACAAGATGAGAAGTTGTAATAATGTAATAACTATCAAAGAGCTAAACCAGGGTGTGCTATACCATAACCCAAGGGTACAACCAGAGGCGGGCAAGAAATATTTAAATATGGTTATTTGGAAGTCTAATTGATTATGCCTCAGTAAGGGAAGTCAAGCAGATGACCTCTGAGATCCTTTGTAGCCCTGAATTTTGGTGGGTTTATGACTTATGAAGTTGCAGAAAGTCAGTAAATAGACTGAATGTCTAAAATACCAGAAGTTAAGCCTATGCAGCGTGTCAAGCTAGGGTGAAGATGTGCCGTCACAGAGAGGAGTGATGTGGCCAGCATCCTTTGGTTCCCCAGCCATAATGACTGTTATTTAGGCTGCTTGACTGAAAAGGGCCTTTGACGTGAATCCGGAACAAGACTTCACTTGACTACCTTGCTTTCCAAACTGAATGTTATTAAAATCAGTGTGCCATTGCAGTATCCACTTTTATCTGTTCAACAGCTGCCACATGATTGGTACAGCTGGATAACACAGAAGATGTGGTACCTACCTGAACTAGTCTAAGCTGGTAAAAATAAGAAATACATTAGGTTATTTCACTTTGCTGCCAACTTCCGTGGTGCAGCCTGGGCTGGGAAGCGCTGTAGTGTTGTAACAGTGTTTAATGTCATGTTTGTTGCCCTGAGTCCTTGGCTTCATTTTCTAGGATGATAAAACTTCCTAAAGGTGCCTGGTGTTACAAGGATATGACATGGCTTTAAAATCCTTATTGCTTACAGCAGGCTTTTGAGGTCATCTTCTTTGGACATGAAACCAATCCCTTCCTTTTAAGGGAAAATCCTTGCGGCTATCTTTGCTCTCAGAAGTGTCATTCATAGTTTAAAAAAAAGGCAAAAAAAAAAAGCAAAAAAAAAAAGCCAATTAAGACAGTAGAACTGGCAGCAGGGAACGCAGCATCCGAGCAGATCCCAGTGGAGGCAGTGGCTGGAGGCACGGTGAGCTGAGCAGAGATGGGCTCTGGCCCCAGTACCGAAAATTGTTTCTACCTGAAGCCCGAGCGAGGTCAGCGGGCTGCGCAGCTGTAAGCCCCCTGCTCTGCTGAGTGCTCTGCAGGACCAGGGCGAGTGAGACGGTACTGACCTTTGAGGCAGGTGGCCTCCTCAGGGGTTTCTGGGCTCTCTTTGTGATTCAGAGTTGAGACAGGCGTTACTGGAGTTACTGCATTAGTCTTTTAGGAGCTCTGCAAGTTTCTCCTTTCCTTACTGACTTTTGTCTCAGGATTTTCCCACATCCTTTCTGTAACCTCACCAACTGCAGCAGACTTCTCTAAAATGGAGCAAGTGAAAGCGAGCTAAGACTTCAAAAGAGACGTATTCATGTACCAGTGAGCTATTTTGAATATCCACTTCAGATGAAGTGTGGGGTAATTTTGTTTTTCATAGACAGTCCTATGTGGCTCATGAATCAAAGCACAGATCAAGCTAGTCTCATTTCATTAGCTTTATTTGGCTCTGGGAAGGGATGGATCGTCTTTCTAAATCACATTTAATCTGCTTATTTTGGCTAACCTCTTTTCAAGAAGGAAATTCAAAGCCTACCATGAGTATATGAAATAAAACAGTCTTAAAAGTAACATTTTGCCACCTCTGTTTCAAGAACAGATTTGGGAAATAGGACACGATATATTTTGTGCTACATAATTGAATATTTTGGTCTCGTTCTCTTAAGTGCTAATGGATCTTTTAGTCACATTTGGAGAGTGGAAGATCACATACATTTTGGATGAGGGCCAACTCTACTGTTAGGTCTACTTGCTACCAGTTATAACTTTACTTAACATTTACATTAAAAATAAGCAAACACAAACATAGAGAAGGGGGAAGAAAGCAATGGCAAAATCAGACTCTTTGTAAGTCTTGAATTAGACCAATGTGATTATGTTTATATTTATATCATGACTGGTAATGTACTTTGGGCATGTTTCAAATAACACAATTTGTTTCAAAGCAATCCCTTTTCCCTCCCCCCACCTATACTGATTTACATGAAGAATTAAAAATCAGGTGCAATGTTTAAACTGTCAGTTTTATTTGTTACTCAGGTAATAAGGAGCATATAAAAGTGTGAAGGCGTTCTGTATCTCTTTTAAAATACCATAGTTCAGTTATTAAGTAGCATTATTTTCTAAGTAAGCATTAGCAATTATGTTTGCCAAAAACTTCTTTTTTTTTCCCTCTTACAGGAAAATAGTTTCAGAATATGAGAAGACGATTGCCCAGATGATAGGTAGGTGTTTCTACTCTGAAAGATGCTATCCTCCACTCTGATTTTCTGAAAAGAGCCTAGAAACATGGTTGAAGTCTGTGGGCTTCATTTTGATGCTAGCTACATCTGCTGATGCTGCTGGGAATTGTGAATGCATCTGAGGACACTACATGTGGTGCCAGGTTGTGATGAAAAGCTAGGGCTTCATTTTACAGAAAGTAGCCTCCAAGGCAGTCCAGGTAATACAGAAAGGTCAGGGCTTTTTCTTCTGCATCAAAGCAAACTGTCCCATAGGAAACATGTTCAAATGCTTTGCCCAGAATTTGTGGGCCTCTCTGGCAAAGACTTTCAGTGACCTAAAAACCCGTTAGTCATCTGCTCCCAACTGTTTAATGGGAGATACCAAACTTAGCTTTTTATAACAACAGGGATTATCTGTGTTAAGTGCATTGGTCAGACCAAAACCTAGATTAACTCCAATCCCAGCTGAGCGATTATGAGTGGCCAATCCACCTCCCCAGTTATTTACTGACATAGGGGTCTTCTTTAAGGTCTAAATAATGGCATCTTTTGCCTCACAGTAATTAGAAAACACCTTTTTTAACAGCATGCCCCACAAATGAAAAATGCTAGGTGCAGTAGCATTTCATAACCAAAGGTTGCAGGATTTGTGTGCTTCCTTGGCACAGGAGGTTTGGCCCTGGTGATTTTAAAGCCTCCTCATAAGATTTCCAAAGCTCTTTTTCTTAGTCTGGCTTTAGAAAGCATCAGTGGCTTGTGCTGCCCTGTACTGCTTCAGCTCGAGCTGTCTCCCAGAAGGGTGAACAGCTGAGCGGGGTCGTGGGGTCTCTATGGCCAAAATTTCTGGGAAGAGCAGGAAAAGAAGCAGTGGCTGATGAGAAAGCAGGACGAAGCTCATCTGGACAAGCTCAAGTAAAGCAGCAGAGAGCTGTGAAATATTGTTAAAAGCCATTAGGAGTGGCCTCGGAGTTGAATCTGGGCTGCAGGAGAAAGGCTAGCCTAGTTAATGATATCTGTGAGCAGGGAGTGTTATGAATCCAGCCTGTTTGCACTGTGCTTATTGAAAAATAGAAAGAAAGAAATTATTCCCCTTACTCCTCCTGAGAGAACTGTCACAGAGAGTACAGCGTGCCAGGAACACAACAGGCATACCTGCATCTCTCTAACAGGTTTTTAACAGGGAAGGATTTTTATTACAGCTATCAAATACCATATTGGTTTGCCCCTTTTAAAATTGGCAGTTCCCTCATATACAGTCAGTATTGTGTGACCCCCAAATTTTGGTTTCTTTTAAATATTTTTTTTTTAATTAATGCTTGAGTTGTCTTTACATACGTTTGTTTATTTTTGCCCGAAGAGAGTGGGGGGAAGTAATTCCATGTCTCGTGCTTTTGCTGCCTGCCTGCATTTCTTAGCTGTTGGGAGACACCCCGGCTTCCTTTCAAGTGAAGGGGAAAATGGGCCTATAAATAAGTAAATAAATAAGTAAATAAATAATAATAATAAACGAATAATATATAATAATAATATGCCTGTCTTCATTCTCTGTGGTGTTATGCCTCTGTTGGCTTTTGTATGTATAATGGAGCAAATTTGCCTGCCTTCTGACATAATGTCTGTCATTCTCACCATGCAAGTGTTAAAATAGGAGTGACCAGAGTATGCAAAGAACTTAATTCATTTTGGTTTACACTAAACATACTCTGGTGTGGCTTCGTCGCTGAACCTAGCCGTTCGTATGGACAAACACAGTCCTTTTTCCCCAAGCATATGTATATAGTTAGCAACAGAAGTTTCTTTTTGATAACAAATTCCAATTCTATTTTTGAGAAACAGTTTAAGAAAAAAAAATTCGAATTGTGAGACCGCAGTGCAACAAGAAGGTGTAGAATAGGGGTCCTAAGGCAAAGGCACAGCCATGGCATACATAGTAAATTCTACAATTGCCATCTCCTCTTGTTGCAAAGAAATCAAGGATAATTAAAGCATTGGGCCATTGGCCACTGAGGAAATAGAAAGATCTTTAAACTTCAAATTGAGAGTATCGGAGTCTTTCAAATGATCTATGGCAATTTTTTAAGAGCTATGGCTATAAATAATGTAATTTGCTGCCCATTTGCAAAGGAACTGAAACAACAACAGTGACACAGAAAGCATGTGTTAATTAGAGCAGTATGCAAATTCTACAGCATGGTAATACATTAAATGCAAGGCTTCCTCTCCCTGCATTTAATGTAAATTTTGGACCTAATTGTCCCACTTTCTCCTGTCATTTGTTGTCAATTACTGTCCCTTTTGATAAAGGAATTCACTCATCCAAAAGCCACTTGTGGAGGAAAATGATTGTCTGTGTGCTATTTGTGTATACTTCACTGAACTATTATCACAATAATGCCTTACTGCTGAAGCAAAATATGCATTTTAACAAAAGAAATGCCTGTGCTGTTTCTATTTATGATTTAACCCTTCTGAGCTATTCATACAGCCCTGTTAGGAGGGCATTACAAGTGAACCACTTTTGCAGATCCCTTTAATGAATATTCAGTGTGGTTGATAGGTCCTGCTCAGCTTTGTATAGGTCGTTACGTGTATGTATAATGAATACTGAAAATATTCCATATTAACAACAGATGATTGTTTATGTTTGCCTATAAAGGCACTGAAAACATGCACTGCAAACAGTAATTGCCTTTGATTTCCAGGGCTGTGGAATGTCTAGTATTTGCTGTCATACACATCTACAACCCAATATTGCCCAACTTAGCTTATGCAGTTAGTTTCATGCCACACTCCGTATAGCCAGAGCTTGCAAGCTGTCAGTGTATAGATCCCTGTTAGTGTCTCTTTGCATATTTTTTTACTGGTGCTTTAACTTTTTTCCTTTTTTCTTACACTTGCCTCAGCCCCTAACACATTCTTGTTTCTATTGAGGAGGGGGGAGAAAAAAGAACAGGCTTTCCAGGCTAGCCTGCTGCTTGTGCTACTGCTTTGCTGACTGTTGCCCAAGTTTTGCAGCTCACGACTGCGTGGCACTGACAGCCGTATGGAACGGAGCCTGCATAACCCCCATGTTCACTGCACCCCACCCTACACACACCTTGATTGCAGCCATCCACAGTTCCCTTCCAAAACCCCTGTCATGGATTTCCTTTTTTATTGATGGATTTGTAATGTTGGGGTTTTTTCTGTTAAAAATGTATCCTTAATACTTGTACGTTTAAATACATAATTAACTTCTCATATGAAAAACAAACAGATGTTATGCTTTGTGCATTACAGGTTGTTGCATTACTTATTTTCTGCTTTCCTAACAATTCCTGATTTTCTATTTTGCTTCCGTTTTTGTTGCTTCTTGCTATTTGCTTGCAAAAACAAAACAGGCAAGCCTGGTAAGTAAAGCTTTTCACCAACTTTCACACCAGCATTTTGCATTTTTAGTTTCTTTTGCTTTTGTTCTCCGTTTGCTGCATTCCCATTAAGTAATGTAAGTAACACTGAGCTGAGCCTGAAAGCGGATCTGCTGTGGTGGTGCTCTGATTCTGTCAATTTCGATAGTGTTAGTCCTGAGCATACTGTTGTTACTGTTGGTGAGCCGTGGACAGTGTGTGTTGCAGACATAGAAGCCATTTAATTAAAATATTTTAATCGCATAACCTCATAAATATCTTTAGAAATAAGTATCTGTAACAGCTCAACTAAGATTTGACTGGTAGAATATTATCAGTGCAATTGCACTAATCAGCTTTTTCATTAAAGCTAAATCATAGTTTTAGAAAATATCACAGAGATCTTCCAGTTCCCCTCCAGCCAGGTGCCAGTTTCTGTTTTCTGTAGTACTTAACCACTTTCGTTTTAAATGTATCTTAACTGTTACCTGAGATTATCAGATGCCCCTTTCCTAAAGCTCACTGGAAACTTTCCCTCTTTTCAATTTATACGTCACTCCCTTCCCCAGTATAAATTCCTGTTTTCCCCTTGGAGTCTGGTGAGGCCGCAGCTCGCTCCCCGGTCCATGGACACCTCTGGCATGCGGTGGAAGGGAGAGGAGAAGGGGAGCATCGGATATCACTTGTCCCTAATTCCCATGTGCAGGTTGAGGTGGGGCTGGGGATGAGTGTGTGAGGAGCTGGTCCAGCCGAGGAGAGAGGAGGGCACCGCGATGCACTGGGAGGAACAGGAAGAGCTCGGTAGTTGTGAGGGCGTGAGTCACAAACTACTAACTTTCTAGGTTGCCCTAGAAGCAAATAAGAAGGAAGTTGCTAAAACACCACAGACAGCAGTCTCAGGAAAGTAAAGCTGTGACATTAAAAACATTTAGGTACATTACGTGATCGTGCAAATGCATCCCTTCCCCTGCGTGGAGTTGCGATGACAGAGGTTTTGCCAAAGAACAGGATCCTGCCAGTAAGTGGTTTGGAATTAAGCTAGACAGCGTGTAATCTCCAGCGTGATTAAACAACTCTTGTGCTGGAACGCAAGGTGACAACTTCTCAGATTTAGAAAAATAAATGAAGGATGACAAATGGTTTTCTCATTTTACTTGCGAATACATTCATTTTGACATTACAGATGATCACAGAGTGTCTTTAAGAGGGCAAAATAGAAAAGAATATTTTTTTATGAAATGTTAAATGTCATCGAACTGATGTGGCATTGCAGGGCTCTGGGTTTCTCAGTTCTTTCATGTCAAAGGTGTTTGTACACCGGTAAAATAAAGGTGTTAACAACTTCCAGTGCTGCAAACAGTGCAGATCCTGAGAGCTTCCCTGGTTCTTTCAATCTTCTGCATCATGTAGAGCAAAATAACCTCAGGTCAGGCTCTGTCCCAGCAATATGCTGTCAGCAGGTGTGCAGAGCAGCACAGAACAAAACCAACATGGGCTGATGCACGGCGTGGCATCGTCAATGCTCTGGGCTTAGTTAGGCTAGCAAAAAACTGTATAAAAGGATTGAGTATGCAAAAGAAAGAGATTAATCTCGGATTGGGAATTGACAGTATCAACTTTGACATTTCAGAGCTGACCAGCACTATGAAATACTTAATTCAGATAAAGACTTCTATTCAAATAAAAAAATAAACTCTTGTTTAGTTCTTTATATTTCAAAATATAAAGGCCTGAATGAAAAGTTGTAGATTCTGAAATGCTCCGCACTTTTTACATGGGAGAACTTCTTACCTTATTTTAGTTTCCATCATAGGCAAAGGAAAACGGTAATATAAAACCACTGTGTTTTGCGGGTTGGTTTTCATTTCAGTATCATTCAAAGTAGCCCTTAAAACATGGACACAAGAATCATATTTTAGGATATGAAGCAAACAATGAAGCATTTTGGAAGATAATGCCAGACCTTTTCTTCCAGTGTTATATGGGTATTCCAATTTTTCACTAGGTCAATTCCTTTGAAAAGTTCTCTTCCATATGGATTTGTATCCCTGTTGTGTTCTTCCTACTATCCCTGCCTCAAATTTAACTATACACAGGAGAAGCTTGGAAGATGTTTTCTGCAGACCAGAACTTAGAAAGTCTGTCTAATGTTAGATTTCCTTTCTGGTACTTGCTACAGTAATCCTAAGAATGAGAGTCTGAAAAACAGTGTTTTTCCAAGGGAAGGATTTGAGTTGAATTCCATTAAACAAAGTGCCTTGTTTGTACAGGATTAGAAGAGATGCCAGGAGATGACAAGCATATATCAACAATGGCAAATAATTTGTTGCCAGTGCTAGTAATATGCATAAATGTCTTTCCCTTCAGCCAGTGCATCTTCAGGCAAACAAGGGAAGTCCAACAGCTGCCTTTTTCATGGGAACAGCTGAGTTCAGAGTGAAATCAATCATCAGTACAGAGATATATTCACATTTTTCCCCAACATCAAAATATTTAAATATCCCTGTATTTAGTAACCTTTTTCCAAAACAGGATTGTGTCTTTATATAAAAATGAGTTTTCTGGATCCTGCAAACTTACTAATACACAACGTAGAGCACAGTAGAGTAGAAACTATAGATGACAGTGAAATCAGTGTTCTTACTACTATTACCCTTCTGAAAATCGCTTTTTTTCCTCCCCCTCTCTTCTTTCTAACAGAGGATGAACAGAGAGAGAAATCTGTCTCCCATCACACTGTTCAGCAGCTGATAGTGGAGAAAGAACAAGCTTTGGCAGATCTGAACTCAGTGGAGAAATCACTGGCAGATCTTTTCAGGAGATACGAAAAAATGAAAGAAGTATTGGAGGGGTTTCGGAAGGTGAGTCATGTGAAAGTCCCCTCCTTTAAAGAGCAAAGCTGAGCAGGCTCTCATGTATACCAGTGCTGCGTAACAGAAGGCACGTCTTTGTTTTCAGTCGAATCTGATGTACTACATTAGACTGTAGTGTGCTGGGGGGAGGGAGAACGTGAATGCTCGTTTGTGCTTTCATTTTGGAATAGCTTTGAAAAGGTGAAGATGTTGCACAAGAGTAACTTGCTCCCATCTGTGACACTGTGATTTCACTAGATGTCACATAACTGCGGGACTTGAGCACATGTCAGGGCTGGCTTCTGGACTGAGCATTCTGTTAAAACCTAGCATGTGAATTCCTCAGGTCAGAGGTTATGTCTAAAGTGCATGACAACGTAATCCTCAGATGAAGGGTTGCAGCCATGATCAGATGCAAACAGAAGAATTGTAAAGCTTTTTGCATTGTGTAATATTGCTTCAGATGGCCTCTGTGTGGGGATGTCAGTGTTAGACTGAATGTGACTCACGCAGATAGGTGCCTGTCCTACACTTTGACCTCTTGGATTAAATTTCATGTAATCTTCTCATTTAAGAATGAAGAAGTGTTAAAGAAATGTGCGCAGGAGTATTTATCACGAGTAAAGAAGGAAGAGCAGAGGTATCAAGCACTCAAAATTCATGCTGAGGAAAAACTGGACAGGTAATTGATTGTACACATCTCTTTTCAGGAGTTCATATGCAGGAAGATTCCTGTGGCTGGACCTTGCATCCCAAACTTGCTCCTTCAGTGTGCAGAGCACAGGCTGCGTGGTGATGGAGGGTGGAATGAAATGCCATAATGAGAATTTCTGTAATGTCCTGGTGTTTCTTCCAGCTCCTGACCATATAGAACACCTCAAATTTCTATCTTTAACAAACGTCTTCGTGTTTCTTTAACGTATTTTCCAGGGAAGATCAAGAAAGAAGCCATTAGCTAGGTTTATGCAGCTGTGGAGGGCTGTGCTCAGATATTTGCACCTGCAGCCGGTGTTCCTGCCCCCAGAGATTGGCTATTGCCCCTGTGCTATATTATTGCCCCTGCGTCAATCAGCAGAACAGAATGTGTAAGTGCTGCCCAGCCGTTCCAGTGCAGAATCAGTCAGGCGGTCTCCCCCTAGTAACACCAGTTATCTAAGCTGGATCAGCCCAGCTTGTGCTGCGGGCGATGAGGAATAGTTGCACAAAAGATCGTGCCAGATGTGCACAGATAACTCCTTAAGCCATCGTTAAGGAGCAAACATCAGATTGTGGCTTACGAGAGGCAGCTCTGGTTGATTTTTTTTTTTCCCCTATGCTTCCATATAATATGCAGTTAAGCATTTCTAGGGATTACATTCAGGACTTGTATGACAGTCCCCTAGGCCCAAGAGGTGTTTCCAAAATGTCACTAGGATTCATCAGTGCCTTAAACAAAGTAAGACTTGGATTTGCTTTCCAGCTGTTGTCCCAGCTGTGAGTCATCTGTAACAACTGGAGATCAGGTTTAGAAACTGCCATAAAACACTTCTACCTAAGTGATATTTGTGACCCCAGCACAGATATCTGAGAGAAACATGAAGGGAATGACGCAGACATCGAGAAAAGATTTTACAGCCTATGCTGAGCAAGGGAAGGAGTCATGAAAAGTCTCCAGGGACAAGGCTCGGCATACTTTCAAAGGCATGCAGAAAGTAGCCCTGCCCTCACCATCCATCTGTTAAGATGCAGTCCATCCTTTGGTACCCGCTGTCCTTTCCTGTAGAGAACCTGACATGACAAAAATCTTTGTTTTTCTAGAGCCAATGCTGAAATTGCACAAGTGAGAGGCAAGGCTCAGCAAGAGCAAGCAGCATATCAGGCCAGCCTTCGTAAAGAGCAGCTGAAAGTGGACGCATTGGAAAGAACACTGGAACAAAAGGTAAATAGCAATTCAGCTCTTTTAACGCAGAAGTCAACAGGGTGACCAAGTTAAGTGAAACTTCCCCAGAGTGGCTGCATCCAGCTCTCCTCTGGAGCTCAGACTGCAGCCAAGGTCTGCCCGAGGACCTGTCTTGCTCCTCACGTCCAGCTGGCCCGGCAGCTCCCTGGCCCCAGGGAGAGCAGCATTGCCCAAATCTTATAACAAAATCAGTTGCGTGTGCCGGGCATTTCAGGCAGATGGACCCATCTGCCAGGCCTTGATCTCAGCCACGGGCCAGCGCTCGGGGGTCAGACTCGGTCAAAGCTCAGTGTACACCTGTGTACCAAGCAGGGCCCTTGGTTTGCTTTTGTTCTCAGGTTTAAGATCTTCTTGTTTTAGTTCTTCTTCCATTTTTAGTTTTAGCTGTAATTCTAATGCTAGCTTATGTGCCTCCATGGTTACCATAGACAAAATGACCAGATACAGATCTGTACGGCTTCGGGCAAAAGTGACTGTAGGAAATCCCTATTTATATTTCATGTTCTCTAGCTCAGCAAAGGGGCTTGCTTGCAGTATAGTACAGCTTGTCCTTGCTTAGAGGCCCTGGAAGACAGTGAAAATAATGCCATAAAAGTGCAGCCTAGAAACAAATTTGCACTATGCATTATTATCGTGTGCTAGGAATGACTGCTATAAAGCTGTCTGCCTTAGTGCTAAATTGTATTTATTGAAGTCGGGGGAGCTGTATGAGGAAACAAGTAAGCATATTGCTTGAATGCAGTATATGTAGCTGTACTATGTATGCATATATATATCTATATATCTCTCTCTATATATATAGATATTCTGTTCTCAGTATTGGAGAAACCTTAATTGTCCCGCGCTTCTCCCAAAGGTTGGGTAATTTAAGAAAAAATACTCAATGCCAACAATATTTCTCATAATACTTAATATTGCCTTTTATTTTCCAGAATAAAGAGATAGAAGAATTAACAAAGATTTGTGATGAACTGATTGCCAAAATGGGGAAAAGCTAACTTTTAACCAAATTTCTGGACTTCGATATTGAGTGCAATATGACCATTGGCACACTGATGTCCATACGTTTATGTGGACAGGTTATATTTTCACTTTTTCGTATGCACTACTGTATTTTCTTTCTAAATAAAGTTGATTTAATTGTATGCAGTACTACGATGACTATCAGAATTTCTTGCTATTGTTTGCATTTTCATAGTATAATTCATAGCAAGTTGATCTCAAAGTTCCTGTATCAGGGAGATTGTCAAGTTCTCTAAGAAATTACAAATTGCTGATCCTAGCCTTCCCTTTGTACATGAGTTCCCATGTTGGATGTCTTTTGGATTTAATATAAACATGTATTACTTGCATGGGGACTCTTGCCTTAAGGAGTGTAAACTTTATCTGCGTTTGCTGATTTGTAAAATAAAATTAAAAATGAAAAAAAAAAAAAGAAAATGCATGTCACTTAAATGAAATTCTCTATTGTAAATAAATTTTTTCGTTGAAAGTTGAAGTTAAGTACGGCTCTGTTTTACGCACTTCACTTGCTTCCTTCCTGTGCAGCGCCAGATACAGCAGCTGTTATTAAGGAGCTCCTCCACAGAACCACAGAAAGCACTTCTTGGGTCACTGCTTGGAGCACTCTGTGTGTCACGCGAATACGCTACTTATGTGCACATATCTATGTCTATATCTTGCTCTCTCTATAAATATATATATATATATATGCGCTAGATTTGGACCATTCATGTCCCAAGCATAGGCTTAATCCTCAGAAACGCTGGATACCCTGGCCCTGATCCAGCAAATCACATAGGCAAATGTAATGAGACTGTTTGCATGAGTTGGAGGCCGTGACGTGTGATGGGATGGTGGTTTTTAAGCATATCCATCGCTGAAAGGTGAATACATTTTCTTCTTCCTGCTACTGAAGGCTTTGCCTGCAGGGTTTGTGGAGATGAAGTACGTGTGATTAGACGTACAACCAGAATAAGCTAGATAAGTAGCATTCTCGCACACCTCTTTATCCTACAAGTTATCCTCTGCAGAAGATTAGGTATGTAAGATAAGCGTTAAGGCTTTAATAGCAAACAAACTGCTTTCTTTGGCTAATGGTGCATCTCTTGTATCTCCATGATGCGGACAGTCTTCGGCCTGGTTCTTGTCAGCTCCCTTTTTGTACTCAAAAGTAAGTCAACTCCCTTTTCTTTCCTTTTTTACTTCTTTTTCATTTCCTGCGTCAGGCATGGCTGAGCCTCTTTGCTGTTCTGGGCTTCTTTCCTGGGTTTGGTTTCAAATTATGTTGTGTATGTGGTTAGCAGCACTGATTTTCACCTCTGCTCTGTAATGTAAACATAAATATGTATGCTAATAAATTTAAATGCACGTGTCCCTGTGGACAGCAAGTGTGCCTTCTACTCTGCAAGTTTGAAGTATGGTATTTGAAATATATTTCAAATTCATGCTTGCCTTTGAAAATACCATGTAGTTTGAACCAAGGAAAAGAAAGGATAGAGTTACGATTGTAATGTTTAAACAAAAGCAAAACTCGTAAGACATATTGTTGTGCCCTCTGGCTGAACTGATAATTTAGGAGACAATGAAATATGGATCATAGTGAGATTTTATGTGTTTACAGTGTAGTTTTTTGTGGTACTGTGGGCCAAAGATCATGACAGAGGGGGAAAAAACATGATACTCCAACTTGTTACAGTGGACTCTGCTCTGAAGATGTTACAGGAAGGTGTGGATGCAATTACAGAACAACAGATATTCTTGGATTATTTTAAGGGCAAATTGTAACAACATCATAATAAATGGCTATTTTTAGTATCTTTAAAACCAGTATCTGGACCACTTCTAAAAAAGAAAAATGGAGAGGATTTGCAGAATCTCTAGATATTTTTTAAACCTTTTTGCAATTTTTGCATGTGCTTCAAACAAAATCAGAAAGAGCTGCATAGTTGATATTTTAAAACATTTTTTGTAATCTCTAAACACAACTGTTATAAGTGGTCTTTTTTTCCTTAATGCCAGGCGAAGCACTGCAGTGTTACACCTGTGTAGGTTCTAGTGATGAAGACTGTAACAGACAAGGAACTCAGCAATGTCCAGGGCATTCAGATGCATGTGCGGTCATTAGAGGACAAGCAAGTAAGTAGTCACAAACAGTTCTGACTCATTAAATTTTCAGTAATAGAAATACATAACCAGTGTTGGAAAGAGAAGAGTATATAGTAAGCTAAGGAGAAAAAGGTAAATGTTTTCTCTCAAAATAAACCCTATTAATAAGTCTCAATCCCTAATTTTATTGGTTTAGCAGCAATCTGATACAAAATCCCACTGAGCATGATTTGTCAGTATGCCATGATGAGCCGTTGTCCACACTCTGTGAAAGCTGTAAAAAACGATTTTAAGTATTACCCACTTCTTACTTAAATCTGTCATTTTGAAGTTAAATGACTTACCTGGAAATCAGGAAGGCAAAGAAGCTAATGAGGCAGTGCACTTGAGCACGTTCAGAGATATTTAAGCTGCATCTTAAATATTCAGAGAGATTTGAGCTGCATCTTTAAGATGCAGTTGCATCTAGGATAAATTACAATTATTTACTTAGGTAGGAGCTTGTTAGTGTGCTGTAATCTGATGCAATTGTATTCATTTACTTGTAAGGAAAGGCCAAACCTAGTGTTGTTGCTCAGTATCGGATGGTCAGGTTCATGCTGAGGGGGTGCAGGCAGGAGCGGGTGACAGGGAACGTGCAGGTCCATTTGGGTTCCATGTGGCTCTGTTCTAGGTGGCGTTATGAAGTCCTGTTCGTTCAGGTCCTTCTGCGAGCGGGCAAGGAGGGACGGATCCAGGGCGCCTGGAGTGAGCGTTCACTGCTGCTACTCAAACAACTGCAATGCAAAAAGCCTGGCTTCAAGAGTCACCACCTCCGCGAGCTACTTCTTTCTCCTCGTCTTTACATTGCTGTGGCACCCGTTGTTGAAGCTGACATGAGGAGGGGGGGAAGAGTATCCTGAAGCAACGTCTGCCTTCTTAGAAAGGGATTATTATATTTCCTAATCATGTTACTCCATGTACCATATTTCTCGGTAGGCAAAAAGCAGTAGGCAGGCCTGACAGATGTATAAAAATCGTTCCGTCTGCTAAATATGTCTTGACCTATATGTAAGAAACGCTGCCCTCTTCTTGTTTATCGTAAGGGGTTGATTGTGCAAATATGTAACACTTTCCTACAATTTAGATAGTACGTATAAAGAGAAGGAGAAACCTTAGCTGCAAGTAGCCTTGTAGTAGGGTAAAGGACCAATATCTTCCAAATGCGGTTTACTGTTGGCAGAGATTCAAAAGCAAGCTAAAATTTTCAAGGACGAAGTGACTGAGAATTCTAGCAAGCAAATTAGTCTTTCAGAGAATATTTGTGAACTGGACAAAGCCAGAAAACTTGAAATATAGATGATTTAGTATTAATACAAACTGGTAAGAGAAGGTCATTGAGAGAACAATGCATGGAGCAATGTTATATTATGCATATTTCCTGGAAAAGAAACCCTTCCAGTCTTCTATTTTCTGATCCTTTGAGAATCTTACCACAACATTGGAAGAAAAAGAAAAAAAAAAGAGCTTGGAAGTTGTTTTGAACTGGTAAGCTCCCTCCAGAGATCAGCTTGTTCTATCTCTACTGCTGTTTTTGAGAACAAGTGGTTAATCCCTGTCTTGTAGGCAATCTCTAACTTGAGTAATAACATTTTTGTTTATCCAAATTATTCTTGTGGTTTCAACTAGGTAGTTAGTTCTTCACTGTCCTAAACTTCATTCTTTAAGAGTAAGAGTATGTATCTCCCCCTTCAATGACATGATTGAGTTGATCCGTGGTGGCTTACATATCCTTTTCATTTTGCAAAGTGAATGAAATTACTTGGAGATCTTTAGAGATGTAAGGAACTCAATCAACAATTACCAAGTAAATGATCCAGAATAGGCCACATTGTAGAAGGCATTGTGCATCACTAGCTAGTAGGCAGACGGTCCTTTGAAGTGGTTATGTTGACACTAGGCAGGATGAGAAGTGACATACCACACGATGTGATAGCACTAAGCAGGGGCTTGGGTCTGTGATGTTGGAGAGCAGGGTGATACCTCCTTTGATTCAAAACTCAGAGGGACAGACAAGCAGATGAGTGATATTTGTAGATTTTAATGTCCAACTGTGATGATCTGGTCTAGTCTCTGGTACGCAACATGCATAGGACTGGCTTAAAGTCCAGCTGGTGTAACTGAAGTAGAGGTGATCCTTCAAGTTCTAGTTTTAGTTGCCTGTTTGGAAAAAGATTTGGTCATCAAGTTTATGGAACTCACAAAATACGTGGCAAAGTAGTTTTTCCTCTAGTTTTGTGTTGTGACTTTTTTTCAGTATAATTCTTTGACAAGTCAATTCCAGGCAGTGTGTCATAGAATTCTGCACATTCACAAAAATTTTATTAAGACTGCAAACTCTAGAGAGCTTCTTCAAGTGAAATCAGTGAAACCTCCATGTAGAGTATAACCCTAGCCTGGCTTGTAGCTGTTGCCTGTCACATGGACCAAACTGTCTCCTTGTGTTATTGTACTCTTTCCTCTGTATGGATCATTTCATCATCTCATGTAGGTTGTGGCTTCAGACTGGGACTGTTCTTCTGGGGTTTTGTTGGAATGGGCTCTCAGACAAGGCGGTTCTGGTCTATGCTTAGTTGCTAGGCACAAGTCTGATAAAGCTGTTGAATATAAAGATTGCAACAATGCAACAGATCTTGGCTGAGAATGTTAATTGAGACTTAAATATCTCATCTGTGTAAAAATCACTTAAGTTGATTTAAGTATTTTTCATTTAATTCTCAGCTTGAATCAGTTCCTTCAATCTGTTCTGCTACAGGAAATATGTATTGATTGTATCTTTATGTTCTGATTGTTCTGCAATGATAAATCTGTATTGAATGTAATCTTGGTATATGCTCGGTGCATTTCCTTAATGAGAAAATAAAATACATGCAATGGCTGACAATGTCTCTTGATAAACAAAACTGCATCTTTTAGTTGGGATTTCTAGTTGCATCTGGCGGTCTGTTTTCCAGCAGGAATTCTGGCTTTCTTTCTGTGGGATGTATTTCTTAAATTTGTTAGATAAAATAGTGAATCTTGATAGTTTTCTTACTGTGATATATCCATGATAAAATAAGAAGGTAAGGCTCTCTCCTCTTGACAAACACCATCTGTCATTCCTGACTACAGCCAGGACTGAGATCTTCAGGCAGCTCACAGCCTCCCACCGCCTCCGTTTGATTCTGCCACCCAGCACGTAACGGGCTGTGTTTTGCTTTTTACGGATCTGACATTTTTCCTGCCTAATTATGAACCTGAAGTGTGCATACATGTATATATCTAGAAATGATAAACCGTATTTATGGATTGATGATATCGGAGGGGTTTCACAACGGTTCTTGCCATAAACATTGACAGGAAGACAGGCACAGAAAAAATGGAACAAAACAGAAGGAATATTTTTTAAACTCCATTAAAAATAAAATATTTTAAAGTTTCCATTGCCATGACTGTGCAGAGCTATTCCCAGTCATATGTAAAATAGAAAGTAATTGTCTTTAGTTTGGTTGTTCTGATGTCTAACCATTGCCGGCGCAGTGGCATACTCTTTCTGTCTTCCTTAATGTTGACAGTTGGGACAAAAGGAGCAGAAACAGATAATGAAATGCCTTCTGCTGCAACTGAAAATGATAGGACTTCTTTTTCATCGGTTTTATTAGTCAGATCTATGTAGTGGATCAGTTTGGTAAGTACTGGGTTTGAGTTTAGTGCTAGCCTCTTACCTTCAAGAAAGGATCTCCAAAGCAAGAGATTCATAATTTCTGATTTATAAGTGAGAAACTCCCAATTATAACAATAACTTGTAGGACTTACAGACAGCCCCAAATCATAATTTCCATGATTTCTTTATATCCTGTTGGTTTTGGCAGTGCAGACAGCGTTTCCTTACTTTCCCAGTCTTCTCAAAGACAATGAGAGCCTCTGGGACCTACCAGGAGGGCACATCTGAGCGAAGTGCCCCTGCACATGCAAATTTGTGTCAATATTCATCCACACCTGAATTTTCCCACAGTGAGAACAAGGTTCTAAGCTGTCTCTTGTTCTTGGTAAGGAATAAGCAATTTTAGAAGCTTGTGAGCTTTAAAATCTAGATCGGAGAAGATCATCTCAATACTAGCTGTGCTATTTAATGAAGGAAGTTTTAAGTACATGCTGGCGTCACAGACCACAGTTTCTTTTTTAACCTTTTTTTCATGTGAAATGTTAGTCGTGTGGCTCTGATCAGTAGGGATTAAAACAAAGAACACCCTTGTACCTTGTGCTATCGTGTCTTTATGTGCAACAAAAGCCCAACTGTGACAAATTTCATTGTGAGCATCCCTCCAAAGGGTCTCAACCTTCCTGCACCCTATAGATGTTTAGGATGCAGCCCAGAGCTGTTGGCTGTGGCTGGTGATGCCCTTGGGCAGGAGTTTTATGCTTTTGAAATCAGAAGTCCAGAATGCAACTCATGGAGCTCACGGTTATCACCCTGTGTACACATACACTCCCTCTTACCATCCAAAGCCAGCAGTGCATGAGGTAAATTTGTGACATGCTTAGATGTAGCATATTTATTCACAATGGAGTGGAAAAAAATTGTAACAGTGTTAATCCAAGTAACTGTGTGTATAAAGAGTGTTGCTAGGAATTCATCATGTTGGTGGTGTAGGTACAAGTAAACTTCATTAGCATCTGAACAAAACAAGGGAAAAGCCAATGTGGATTTCAGTTCAGAAAGAACCACAGAAGCAACATGTGATACTTTGCAGCGTGGCTTAATGGAAAGTAGGTCTTGTCAAAAGCATCTTATTTGAGGTTACGGATTTTTGCTGATAAAGGCAAATACATAGATTTTGCAACACATTTTAGATAAAATTGCAGTCATGATATACAGACTGAGAGTTCTAGAAGAGTGAAAGACTGCAAAAACAAGTTCTCAGTAGAAAATCATCCAAATGGTATCTTGGACACATGTGATCTCACATCATCTTTCTGAAAACCTTCAGGATGTTACCATAAGAAGTGTCACAAAAAAAGAAGGGGCTGTCGAAGTACCAGTGTGTCTGCATCAAGATAGTCCTATATGTTGCCATAGGGACAGGTTTCCAAGGGAGAGAGGTATTGCAGTTTTCTGGAACAAAACTAAAGCAGAGGAATGAGAGTGGGAGGAGATGCTGAGCATTTTGTAGCCAACCCTCCTCTCAGCACCAGTAATCTGTCAAGTATGCTATTACTAAAATTGCCTACACCTTTTCTAGCAACCTGATTTAGCCCTGCAGGCAGTATTTCTTTCAAAAACTACCCTTTTAGCTGCTAGCTCAAAAGGCTTGTAAGTATTAGATAATGTTTGAAAGGTGAAGGGGAATTTCTCACTTGAAGTCGTTTCCTTTTTCTGAAGACTTCCTGCCCTTCACCCTCACCAAAATGTTTTTCATTTTTTACTTTAAGCACTCAAAGGGAGAGGTATTTGAACATCGACAGAGACTTGGCCAAAACATTAAGGTTAGTGTTCAAATGAAGTCACTGATTCCTACCGCTTTCATTTGAGACATCTGTAATCTTATTTTAAACAATGCCGGTCACCCTCAGTTCCTGATTTTCATTGCAAAAAGGTCAGTGTCTGCAGAACTGGCCCGGAGCTCAGAGAGGTCAGAGCCTGATCTGCTCAAAGGCAAATTTTGTTGCATGGTTTTGCTCCTGTGCTCTCCCAACCTTCACAGAGCTTTTGCGATCTTAAGGATGTGCTTTGTCTCCCTTTAGCAACTTGTCTTACCGCCCTTTGCAGCTTTTGGAGGACTTCTATCAAATGAAAAGAAAATATCCAAAAGTATGTCTTTGTTAATTTCAAGTTCTCATACATATGTGTCAATCGAATTCAATTTCTAACAGCATAATAATCTCTAAATTGCATCTCCCAAGTCTATGATGATTACTAGTTTCAGTCTTTATCAGCATGATAGGTTTCGCTCTATTTTATTTTATGCTGAGTGTATGAAGATTTAATGGCTAAGGGCTATATAAGCCAGCTCTGGAGAAAAACTCCTGCCCCACTGGCAGGCAGGCATGCCAGAAACCCAGAAGCTGCATTTAAAGCAGGATCCGTTTAAATTACAGTCAGTTGTGAGCACTGAGACTAGCTGGGGCTGCAGAGCTAGGGGTTAAGACACACTTTTAAAGCAATCCACTGTCACAGAAGAGAAATAAGGACCTTTGCAGTATCAGACAGCCTTGGTGCTTTTTTCGGTCTCACCTCTGTGTTTCACTGCATCTGTGAAAGCTGCCACCACCAGCCGTACTTGGGCAGGTAAGAGCAGTTAGTGACAATCCCTGCCTTCATCTCTCCCTTCATTTAGTCCTTCTAAGGGTTAAGCTTTAGTTTTGGGAAATGTCTTTTTGGACATTTCTTCTGCACTGTACCATTAATGGTGCTTATGAGTATTTGGCAGTCTCCATCACTTCAGTTTCCACATTCTCCCAGCCAGCTATGACTCCTCGTATTGGATAAACATGTCTGGTTTTGTTAAATATTCGGTTTCAACGAATATGACTCTGGAAAGAGCAAATCAGTTACCAGGATGAAGCAAATCCATGAGTGGGGCAGTCAACTGAGCCAGGAAAAATGTTCATCAGGAAGTCATCCGAGCAGGGCTGTGCCCGTGGGGCATTGGCAGAGGGTTTATTAGCATTCCTGTAATCAAGCGTAGGAAGAGCTCATGGAGAAGAGAGATCTACCAGGCTGCCTTGCATTTGGAGGTGTTTGTGCAGCAGATGAAAATGAACGGTTTGTCCCCAGGTTGACAAGTCACGGTCAAATGACAAGGTTGTTCCTGACCTGGTTGTCAACGTTTAGGACGGGGGGAGCTTCTGCTAAAGCATCTTCTCAACACAGCTCTGCTCTATCGATTTTTTCTAGATTTAGTAGATATTCCTTCTGAATCCCAGCACAGCCACGGGGTCAAAACCCTGGCCCCGAGATGGATGTGTGTGTGAAAAAACTCTGTGTGTGTTTAGGGTGCGGTGCTCTTGTGGTGAGGGCAGATTTGCAGTCAAGCAGTTTTCACCAATTGCTGGCAATTTCAGTTGTGGTATTTTAGGAACTGTGCAAGCCAATAAGGCTTTCAGAGCTGGCCTTGATGAGACTCTTCTGAGGATGATGACAGGTAGGGAGAAAAAAAAAAGAAAACCTTGATTTGGCACCTCCTGTTAACGTCAGAGAGAAGCAGTCCCTGAAAAAGCCATCTTCTGCCCGCTCAGAAATCAGGATCCCTTGTGGAAACTGAAAATAATACTTTGCTCATGAATGATCAGCAGTCTAGTGATCTCATCTGACCTTTACTTTGACATGGCTTATCCAAAGCTTTTTATGCTTATCCAAACTTTGGCTCCAGACTACACTGCGAACACAAGCTATTTGGGGCAAATCCTGGTGACCTCTCTTTCTGCTTGCTCTCATCAGGAGGATGAACAGAGGATTAGCAGCCCATGGACTGGGTGTCTGGAGCCAGCAAATAAAAGAGTCCTCCCCATCTTGGAGCTGATTTCTAAATCATGGTGTGCTTGAGGATCTTTCTGTGCCCAGTCTCAGAGACCAGTTCTCCAGGAGACAGATGGCCTGTGGGCTGCTTTGGTCTCAAGAAATACAGTCAGCCACAGCACTTAAAATAGTTCTTAAAACAGTTCTCTCCTTTTTTTTTTCTTTTTTTTTTCTTTTCTTGAACAATTTTGCTCTAGATTTGCCCAGTAACTACAGAAGCGTTTTCATTCATGTTCTTTTCATAACTGGGAAACTGAGGTCAAGGTGGCCACCAGCCCCAGTCAGGCAGAGGAAATGGGATTGGAGCCGATGGCTGAAATTAGGACAAGGTTTAGCGATGTTGCTGCCATTGGAAGCTTGCCCTGGTTGAAGCGAGGTGCCTGCAGACAGACAGCAACCCTCAGGTGTCTCAGTCCTGTCCCAGCTCCAGGTCCCCTCTCCAAGCTGGCCGTCTGGATGTCAGCTTTGTTCTGCTTTCCTGCTGGTTGCTGCTGGGAATTTGGATGCATTTTAAATGAGATTAGACTCTGCTAGTTCTGCATGAAAAGTCTGAAGAGGCTGCAGTGCCAAATCAGGGGCTCATTTATGGAGTTTTTGTTGAGCAACAGTGCAATCGTTCTTCATTCTTTTTGTGGTAAAATCACCTTCATTGCTTTGTTGCATAATTTACAAGAGAAACTCCTTAGGGTGTCACCTAATCAATGTAATTCTACTGGTTCAACAGAAAACTTGGCTTCCACCCCTTTAGCTGAGGAACACCGGTGTCTCCAGGCAGTACAACAGGTCTGGCATCTGGGCTGGGAGCACAGGATGAGCTCCTCAGTACCACCGTGGCCTCCAGAAAAGGGTGGCACGCTGGACAGGTAACACAAACACATCTTACAGTTTTGCTATCTGTGAAAAAAATGGAAAAATTACGTAGAAACAATAGAAATTTACAACAGAAAAAAAATGGTACAAATATGTTTAGTTTTGGACAATGGTCTTGCAGCAGTGACAGACTAAAGGCAGAGGTGAGGGAGGGTTTGGGGGTAGGTGGGAGTCTGTGAGGGCAGCTAAGAAAACTGGAAAAAGAAACAGGCACATAAGTCCTGCAGATCTGAAAACTCTTAATATTTAAGTTTTGCTCCTCTTTTTTCCTTCCCTGAGGTTATACACTCAGAAACCCCACCCAAAGGAACTCTTTTTGCCCATACACAGAAGATCACAGAAGATGTTGGTCCAAGTCAGACACAGTGACCTGAGGGAAGATGTTCCTTGGAAATTGCATTTTATTTTCCCTGATCTGTGTAGCAGGACTTGAATACAAGTTTTTCCTTTTTCCTTATAAGCGTTCTTGAAGCGTTGGGCTTCCTGTGGGATCCCCATCAGATCTGTTTATTTAAATCCAGAAACTCTCAGACCTTTTGCATTGCTTGTAGATGTGCTCCTCCTGACATCTCAGTCTCAGCTTCTTGGGGCAGCGACAGGAGTGGATGGGGAACGTGGGTCACTGCAGACCAAGTGACCTAACGGCTGGCCACTGCCAGCCTCCCTCTGCCGCCAGCCTTACCCCCGCTGCTGCTGCTGCATTGCTGCGCTTCTGCAGCAGGGCGAGAACACATCGGAAAACTAACTCCTCAAAAGTAGAAAAAAATCTGGCAGCTTAATTTCTTGAAGCAGTTCAAGGGTGACTAAAGCAGGGCTGGGACAAGACAGAGAGAGAAGGACCACCCATAAAAGCCATACCTCCGTAGGCTTTCCCACACTATTTTATTTGCACTATGAACACAGATGTCCATACAAAGGAATCGCCATGTGTTTTGGCTAACAAAGCTCATCATGGTCTGGGAAGGCCCATTCAGGCGTGGTTTTGATGGTTGTTGGTTTGGCTGTGGTGGGTCATGATGCGTCTTATCCTGGAATATTGGCTGCAAGTCATGTCAAAGACACATTTTTGCCCACTGTACCGCATTACCTTCACAAGAAATGGGAGCAGCCCTGCTTCTCACACCTACAGAAGGACACGGTACATTAAAAAAACCTCCAGAGGTGTTAGCTGCATGTTTGATTTGCCAATCCTCAACACTGGGCTGTGAGAAAAACCAGGAGAAATAGGGCTGGGAAGGCGAGGGCTGGTACAGAACCTGCAGCCCTTACAGAGCATGATCAGGGCTTCAAGACAGGACAAAACGAAAACAGCTTTCAGCCACGCTGGCTCTGGTGAATTGGGGTAGTTCTCAGGAAGAGCTATTTGCTTTGTAGCATTTTTTTAAGGTAAAATATAGTTCAATATTACTTACCTGAACTAGAATTGCATATCTCAGTGGAATCAAAAAGGCTACATACAGCTGAAGGTAACCACCTTGATTAGTAGAGAGACTCGGGAGCATGCTGTGCAATATCACTCAGCTTTTTAATTGCTTTTTAAAATAGCAGTATGCACAAAGCAGTGTGCTAACCCATGAAAAGTCAAATGATCTCATTGATGGCAAGGGAACAGCTCACACAAAAAAAATGCCACAGAGGGACATTTATGGCAGCAATAACCAGTTTTCACTTACCCATCACTGTGACGGGGCTGGCAGGCAGCAGTGGCTGTGCTAGCCATTCATTTGCTGCTCAGCATCCATGAAATGCTTTTTGCTGGACCGGTTCCCTAGCAATAGCTCCAATTCTGCAGCCAAGCTGTTCTCTCAGGATAGCTGAGGCATATTATTTTATATATGCGATGATATAGTATAGTATAGCTCTGTTATGTTGGTAAAACTAGCCCAGGAACGAAAGCAGTCTACAAAACTATATCCCAGGCAGGAAAAGTAATCCCGTCCATAGCACGTGTTCCTCTCAGCATCTCATACCCTGAATAGCAGGGATGCAATGTCGTGTTTCTGAAAGCTGGGGAACTTTTGAAGTAAAAAATTTTTAAATTAAAAAAAAAAAAAAGCAGCATCAGAAGGAAAATCTGCATATTGTCAAACACTCTCAACCTACAGTAATTATCTCACTATAAGGAAGGGGGATGATGTGATCTGTAGTGTGGAGGTATCAGTGGAAATGCTCCTGTGCACTCTGAATCCAGTGATCAGATTCAGATAAAGCTTCAGAATTCCAGCTTATCGTAATGCCTGATTAGTTTGAGAACGACACTATTTTTGCATAGCTTATCATTAGAGTATCTGCAAAATTTCTTGTTGGCCTGAAGAAGAGTTAGACCATTTTACAGCGCTACTGCCAAGGAAGGAGGTGTCTCTCGCGTGTCTGTGGGTATTCTTCTTCCTGGGAGTGCTCTTTGACGTAACCACGCTAAATCCAAATGAGTATGAATGGTATATACATAATATTTGAGTTGACACAGTTCTTCCAACTGAAATGCAGCCAGGAGGCTGCAAGTTTGGTCGCCATCACGTACATGATACTTTTTAGACATTGCTGTCCCTAAGATGCACATTAGGCTGCTGCTACTTGAATTGTGCTAGCACCTCCATGCTGCTGTTTACCCACAGTAGTGACCTTGATGACCAAATGACGTTTTGACCTGTAGCCCAGATTTTACTTTACTTTCCTTTTGAGGGGTTTATTTTCTGTGTCTCTGGGCAGAAGAGCCTCACCCACAGCATCTCCAGAGTGAGAGAACGGCAAAAAATTGTCTCTATTACCTTGCTGCAGCACCTGAAAACAGATATTGATCACAGGCATGAAACAAGTCCTCTTGGTTTGGTATTTAAATGAGAAGTAATGCATAAATATTTCAAATTTTAGTATTTTTTCTTGAATTATTGTAGTACAAAACCCTCTTCAACCAGATAAACTTATTTTACTGACAGAGACTATCAGTGTCTCTCTTTCATATATCTGTATTTACCTTATTTGATTTATTCAGCCATCTGGTTTGGAAATGTCATTTTTGCACATCCAAAATAATGACAGCAATGACAATGATTTACAGGAATTTTGAAAATTAAGAATCAAAGCCATTACAATTTCATCTGCAGTCCCATTCTGTTAATATTTAAGTGTCCTTAAATCACACTTAATTTGCACATTCATGATTTGTTCCTTTTGGTGGAGCAAGATATCAAACAGCAATAGAGAACTGACTGATTAGGATCATCAGCAATCACTTCTTTTTGGTTCATTACAGTACTTCACAGCTGCCTGATGTTCTCCAAACAGGAGGACTATTAGAGGAGCTTTCATGCTCAAGTCAAGTAAAAAGAAATTAGTCCTTCTGGAGGAACATATATAAATGCCAAGGAATATATGTATGAATACAGATATCCACTGATACCACCTAACAGGGTGAAGAACTGAAATATATGTGTTACCTTTTCATCCTGATGAAAATTAAATTGAAGAAATAAATTCTGATGATATGGAAATCAGATTTTTTTTACAAAGGGTCATATATTTGGTCCTGGGAATGTAACATCATTTTTTAGAAACAAGGTTATACAACAGCTAAAGCACCTTTCATCTGAGGATTTGGAAACCCTTCAGACAAGCACCTCACTTCTAGTTCAGACCTCCCCTCTTTCTCTCCTTTCCGTAGAATTATGGAGGGGTTTAGCAGACATCGTGTTCTGGAGCGCTGTGTCTCAGCTCCTCTCTTGTTACCCCTGGTCCTGCTGGTCTCTTCAGAAGCAACCAAACATTTTTTCCCCTTTTCTTTTTCCTCCATGTATAAAAATAATCAGGCCATCACTTATTCATGCTCCTGTCACCCCAAATCATCTTTGAATTCCTTCTGAAAACTCCTTTTTCTCAGGAATTCCTTCTTTTTTCCAACTGGCAACAGTGCTTGGTCACTTGTCAACTGTTGCTCAGCTGCTGCCCATGCTTGGCCTGGCATCTCGCTCCCACGCAGGGTTTCAGGCTTCCCATGCTTTGCTTACAATAATAGGAAACTTAACACCCATTCTGGAGACCGTTAATATGAAAATATCTTTTGAGGTTTCCTCAAAGAAAATGCCAGAGAATGTTTTATTGGCAAACAGCTGTTAGTAACCAAAGTCCTCACCCCATTCCGATTTAACTACTAAAATTACTTTTTTAACTCACACCTCTTGACTTCTGATTACAAAATAAAAGCATTCCTTTTTATATAAAGCTTTAAAAATATTTTTCCCTCTGTATTGCAGGTGTCAGTCCATCACAAAGTGTGGAGTTTGCTCAGCTACGTCTGTAGGTGCTGGCCAGGTGAGATAGAGACACTGCTGAGGTCTGGGAACGCTGCTTGGGGTGGGAGGTCTCAAAGTGACGAAACAGGGGAACAGCTCGGGAGCCTTCAAACTGCAGTTAGACACCTCGAAACTCTTGGGGAAATCCTTCACATGCATTGACTTGCATATAACATCACTGTACCTGTCTTTGCATTATGTTGCTTGACAAAAGACGACCTTGAAATCTGCTGACTACGGCATCTACCCAGATTTAAGATGCTGAATAACTCACCCATCAATTTATGTCTGTCTGGGGTGAGAACTTTTCAGTCGCCGACTTTCTTTTCTGCGGAGTTTGAATTTTATGAGCATGAACAATGTGATGAAATCAACTTGACAATGAAATGATAGTCCTTAAGCTGCTGCTTTCCGCCGGTGCGATGGCTGCAGCCCGGGTGGGCAGGAGGCAGCACTCCCCGCGCCCACCAGCAGATGGTACCCGGGGGTCACAAATAGATGTCTTCCCAGGGCCTTGGGCTCCCCGCTAGTTATTTACCCAGCAAACACAGCAGATCTCGAAAGATGATTTAAAAAGGCCCTTGTTCCTCAGCTGCCCTGCCAGACCCGACTAGGGAAACCGCCCCAATATTTAGTGCCTGGCGTGCTCCATCCCCCAGGTCAGACCACCCTGCGGGTCCCCCTTCTTTAGGTGTGACATTATTTTACTGTCCTCAAAAGTAATGCTTCCGGCTAAATACGTCGTGCACTGGCCATTTCTACCGCATCCTCCAAAAGCAATCGTGTGCTGAACACACATGTCACCTTGCGACGACCACAGCCGTCGCGAACCTAAGACGAGCCAGGCACAGCCAAGCCTTGATACGCTTGGCGCTGTACAAATGTAAAGGATGGGGCTGAGTCTCCAGTATGAGCCTGGGCTGAACTCAGGAGCTAGTTCCCCACAAGTTGCATTTCTACACAAAAATCCTAAAATACATTTTTAGGTGTCCATACTTTTTTAGGAGGATGATAATAATGTGCCACATCACAAATTGACCAATTTATTTCTGTCCTTGGGTGACCTTGGAAGCACTCTTGCAGAAGTTAACTCAGAAGAAAACCTGCTTCCCAAACCAGATGCCTGCAGGGTTGTTTTTATTACATGTCCCTTGCCAGATCTCCCTGTGTGCAAATACTAGATCTGCTAGACATTCTTTCCCACTTCAGCTCCCTGCCCTAGGACAGCAAGGACGGCATTTCTCTGGGGATGCAGTCAGGGAGCGCCGGAGCAGTGCTGTGAATGTACACCAGCCTTTCCCTGTCGGGTGAGTACTGGCTTCTGAGTTTGTCCTGCTCCTTTTCAGAATTTCTGCTTTCTGCAGAGACCCCAGACTGGTGTCTGGACCAGTTATGCTCTAGTTTTTCACTTACACAGAATGACTTCTTCTTTATGCCAGTGCAGTAAAGTGGAATCAGGCAAAACACTGTTGAATCGCCAAAAAAAAGGATCAAGCTGTAAGACAGGTGTAAAGGATTGTGCTCAAAGTAAGAGCTCTTACAGGGTACTGATTGTAATATCTTACCTAAAAAAAAAATATTAAAAACCTCTTTCTGTTTAGCTATTTTATCCAGACCTTTTTCAAACTCCTGCAACTATTCTATGTGATATTGGAATCATTAAGAGTTTACATGTTATGAAGGCTCTGAAGTTCATGGTCATGTCTTCCAGCTACAGGGGCAACCATGAAAAAAATAGTTCCAGTTCTACCCCGCAAACTTGACCACAGTGACCCAGAGCAGAGGGAAGGCTGATGGGACGAGGCTCTGAACTGAACATGTCTTTTACACCCAGATACATAAATAGCTTATTTTTAAAAGATAGATAAATCTTTCCCCACAGATTTATAAACATTCTTCCATGTCTGGAAACACTGTGTTGTAACATAGCATACCATGGCCACCAGTGGAGTGGAGCATTTTAAAACAAACAAACAGCAAAGAAATGATGACGGGCATGAAAACATGAAAGCAAATTTTCTGGAAGATTTGTTGTTGCTGCCCTTTTAAAACGAAACAGTCTGTATATTTGTAAGAACATTCAAAATATTGACAGTCTAACCCCCCCAACTTTTGTTTCTAAGCTCCTCCACCTTCAACTGGAATGCTGTTTTTTGGTATTAAGTGTAGTTTCTCTCTATCAAAATCCATTCTAATATTCTGTTCTAATAGGAAAGAAACTCAAATTTAATGGAAGTTAGTTAGCAACGATTAGAGAGTGCCATAACCTACTCATTACAAACACTGACTTAGGATAAATGTGATGAAAGGCTTTTTCCCTCCAGGTTCCTCTTTTCAATATCTAATGAGGATCTGAAAGTCAGTAAAATGAAAATAGTCTTGATAGATAAACATAGCTGATGCTTTGGTAAACAACAGCCACCCCCTAATCCATGTAAAAATCTCATTAATGTTAATTGATTTGAAATGAAAGTGTAGGCTGTAAACTTTTATCAAAAATGTAATACAGCATCCTCACTGATCTCTTGGTGATACCTGAGCGAAGACTGATGCTAAAGCAAAGGGTTAGCTCCTTTACTCATTCACAATTGTCATTTACTAGCCGCTGCGTTTCTTCGTTGTGATTAGGGGTGTGGGTCTCCTGCAGTCCTGCACTCCACTGGAGGCATCAAGCGTGGGTTACTGTAATTGCAGGCAAATACAGTACAGATGTTTAATTCAGAAGGACCCAACGTCTATATCGCTATCTATAACTTGCTGTGCACCACTCGATCCTTCCTTTGCAGAGGTTACCATTTCTTGCAGACTTTTAAGATGTTAGTTACCAGTTGTACTAATTGTCTTTTCCTTCTCAAACCAAATTTTCCAATTTTAATGTCAAGTATTAAGCAAAACCAGAAATACATGGCTGTTTCTGTTAGGCTCCTCCACTACAAAGCGTGCTTTTCCGCCTTCTGATGTAACTCCTCCTGACGTCGCCTTTTCCACTGGAAAAATCAGTACTTTTTCCTTTACACCAGCTGTCATCACAAACACCCGTGGCCACTGGATTCCTCCACACATGCACTCACCTTTCGAGCGGTCTCCTTGACACGTACGTTTTCTCTGGCAAGGCTTGGTTTCCTTATGGTCAGCCAGGGATACTTTCTGTCTCCTTCTGGCTTGAAACTGTCTGCTCAGAAAATCTGCTCACTCAGGCTCACATGAGTTCCCTAGGTTCTGCCTCTCAAGTTAGTGCTGGATATGAACCACAGGGCTCCTAGCATTTCATCTCCTGCAGCCTGAGCTTGTTTCAGAACCTCTTCTCTGCAGTTCCCTGTAGCCCTCTGATGCCAAAATGCATCCCCCATAGCCTGCGCTCTTCCTCCAGGGTGCTGGTGCTCCCTGGGCGACCTAAAGTCCTCAAGCACCACAGCAAGTCAAGGTGTAGGTCTCACTACTCCAACTGTTTTCCTTTGCCTTCTAACACGTAAATCATCCACCACTCTTCTTCTCCCTATTAATCAGGTGGTCACAATATGAAATAGAAATTATTCATAATGTTGAAGGAAAACACAATTTAATAAGCTAGGAAGGCCAGTACAACTCCAGTAGTTGCAAAGCTACAGTAGATATCTATTGTATTTATCATTTTGATGAGGACATTTGATGAAATAGGCTTCTGGACTCAAGTAGTTCACCCCATATAAGGTCTAATGCAGGAGAGCAGTCAGTGAGTTGCCAGTGCTGCCATGGGCACCAAGAAGGTGGTATAAGTGACACTGCTGCAGTGCTTTCTGAAATTAAAGGTTCATTATCCTTGTTCTTTCAGTGTCTTCTAGAAGGCATTTTCACCCCTGAAGCCAAGCAAAAACAAGACAACCCAAAACCAGGAAAGCACTTGGCTCTCACTGTGGTCTGCAAGAAGTTGCTCAGGGCTGGAGAGCTTTGTATCCCACAGCAAGTGAATTTTAGGTGATTTAGACCTTACCCTGAAACCTTCACCAGTAGACTTGGTGCAAGAGATCAGTCCTTTGATCTGTATTACATCTTCCAGAGCAAAAGTCACTATGGATATACAGTCTTATGATTTCCCAAATATTTGTAGAAGTCCAGTCTATGACTCCCCTCCTAGTGCTTCCGAATGTATCATGGCTGGAAACAGTGGCTTAGGGCTGATCTCTCCCTGGCACGGTAATATGGAATAAATAATTTATACCAATCTGTTACTAACAAATCTTTTCTTCCCACAGGTTATTTACACTCTGTGAACTTCACCTACTGAAAATGACTCTCTGGCGGATCTTCCTGAGGATAAATCCAACTGTCCGGATAATTTCAGCTCATGAAACAGTTCTACTGCATTTTAGCAGCTAAGGATGTGAATTTGAGTGCAAAGAAATTAATTCAATTCCAATTCAAGCTTTTTTTGAAATACAAATTTTAATTTTGTAATGAGTTTTCCTACATCATCAGGAATTAACTCTTAAATAAGAAACTGTTCCAAAGGGCACATTTTTATTTCATCTTTTAAGTGTTCATGGACAACCAGAGAAATTTGGTTTATTTATTATAGCAATCATGGTATATAAATGTACAGTTCATTTGCTCTAGCATCGTTATGAAGGAAAGGTGCTGAACAGGAAATTACCCTCAGGCCCCAAATTATATCTTGCTGGAACCTGAATTGCATTTTTTTTGAAAGATCCTAAAATGCGTGGGCGACAGTAATGATCTATACTGAGATAATACAAATAATTTTCTTAGTCTTCACAGACTGAAATTAATTGGTCCTGAGCACAGCTTTAAATGTGTGACATTAAAGAAGCACATAGTTACCCCACAGGAATAAGCTACCCTACATTTTAGTGTTGCATCATTGTCTCGTTTTGCATTCCTGGCCACATGATATTGACTCTGGAACAGGAGGCAAGATGCTTTAATTACTCATAAAAAATTATGTAAATGTACATAGCAATGTTTGTTGAAATTAATCATCCATTAGCACTCTGGAAAAAAAAAGAAATGAAAATCAGATGAGATATTGCTGCTGAAAGCTGAGCTGAACTTCTGATTCATTTCACAATCAGTGTTCATGAAATATGCCTGATGAATATCGATGTACGCCGCTTGAATAAATCTGCCTGAGGGAGGAGACACTTTCCAGAGAGGGCAGGTAATATCTGCAATAATTAAAGGCTCATCAAGAGATCTAAAAGCAACTTATGGAGGAGGGTGAACTGCTTTTATTCACATTTGTGAATACGGAAAGAGTAATGCAAAAGAGACAGAATCCCAGAATGGTGGGGATTGGAAGGGACCTCTGGAGATCATCCCGTCCAAACCCCCTGCTCCAGCAGGTACACCCAGAGCAGGGGGCACAGCACCGCGTCCAGGTGGGGTCTGAACCTCTCCAGAGAAGGAGACTCCACAGCCTCTCTGGGCAGCCTGTTCCACTGCTCCGGCACCCTCACAGGAAAGGAGATTTTTCTCATATTCAGGTGGAACTTCCTGTGTTCCAGTTTGTGCCCATTGCCCCTCGTCCTGTCGTTGGGCACCACTGAAAAGAGTCCAGCCCCATCCTCTTGACACCCGCCCTTCAGATATTTATAAGCATTGATAAGATCCCCCTCAGTCTTCTCTTCTCCAGGCTGAACAAACCCAGGTCTCTCAGCCTTTCCTCATAAGGGAGATGCTCCAGTCCCCTGAGCATCTTGGTAGCTCCGCTGGACCCTCCCCAGTAGTTCCCTGTCCTTTTTAAACTGGGGAGCCCAGAACTGGATGCAGCACTCCAGATGTGGTCTCACAGGGCACAGTAGAGGGGGAGGATAGCCTCCCTCGACCTGCTGCCACACTCCTTTTAATGCACCCCAGGACACCGTTGGCCTTCTTGCCCACACGGGCACGTTGCTGGCTCATGGTCACCCTGCTGCCCACCAGCACTGCCAGGGCCTTCTCAGCAGAGCCGCTCTCCAGCAGGTCAGCCCCCAACCTGTACCGGTGCGTGGGGTTGTTCCTCCCCAGGTCCAGGACCTTACACTTGCTTTTGCTGAATTCCATGAGGTTCCCCTTGGCCCAGCTCTCCAGCCTGTCCAGGTCCCCCTGAATGGCAGCACAGCCTTCTGGTGGAGCAGCCACTCCTCCCAGCTTGGTATCGTCAGCAAACTTGCTGAGGGTGCACTCTGTCCCTTCGTCCAGGTTATTGATGAATATATTGAACAGGACTGGACCCAGCTCAGACCCCTGGGGAACACCGTTAGATACGGGCCTCCAACCAGACTTTGCCCCATTGATCACAAAGACACTTAAGTTACTAATAAGGTATTGGACATAAAAAAAAAAAGAATAGAGGGTACCTGCTGACTCTGTACTGTACCTCCTACCATGGTTCACCACCACATAACTTGCAGGGTCAGCTCACAGGATAAGGGATGCAGAGGCTTCATTCACACCAGGGGCAACCTATGGGCATGCATTGAAAAGAAAACATCTGTTCCCAGTGTCTTGTAAGATGGTGTGAAATTAATTCCTAATTCTAGTTTTAGCTTCTTTAACCAGCTGATGGGCTTAAGCTGGGCCTTTAGCTGCCCCACGGTGCCACACACCTTTCTGCTCTGGGGTGCTGCCCTCTCTGATACCCTCCCTGCCTTGGCAGCTGCCTGGGGGGCTCCTAGGGAAGAGCTATGACATTTCAAGGCAGAGGACCTAGAGGATGCTGTGAAGACCACAGAGAAATAGCTGAGGGCCTTTTCTGACCTTTTGCCCTTTGCTTGATTGCCTGTTTCTTTAAAGCGAATTTACTTACGGGTTTTTTTAATTTAGTTTTTTCTCCTGCTATCCCCATGAGGCATTCTTTCCTATGAGTCATGCACACCATAAAGAAATTGCTGTTTGGCTCAAAGTTCTGCTCCCATGCCTGGAATCAACATTTTTTCAGTGAGAGATAGGAAATGAGCTGAATTTGTGGGTGATTCATTATTTATTATTCTGACCTGAGATGTGTTTTTACCAGTAGCTTTAAAAGAAAAGAAAATCATAAAATAAAATCCCTAAAACACAAGGCCAAAGCTACATGTGACTCAAGATGCTAAACATGCTCTTTGATGGTTTCTTTACATCATATACAGTAATAATCCCTTACATCTTTTGAAGTTGATTTTACATTTTATCAGGATTATTAATGTGACTAATTTTATTCCAGAATGGTATCTTAGTTATTTAAAATACCCTTCAAGAGTATATTTTCTCATATGGCTCAGAAATGTGGTATTGTTTATGCATTTATATTCTTTTATGTGTGTATGATACAACATAACAAGGCACTTTTTGAACACCTATATAGCCTGGATGTAAAAATCATAAAAATATATATGAACAGAGCAGTCTTGGGCACTAAAGCCTGTCTAATCTCAGAAACCCAAATTTGGAATAAAACAGAATTCCAGATAATAAAAGAGCAAATCAGACAAAAACCTGGCAACCAAAAATACGATGCAATAGCCAGAGGCAGAGCCCCAGAAGCCGATTCCATCAGGGACAGTTGGAAGGGCCCCAGCAAAAAGGTTAAGAATTGGAAGAACACGCAGAAGACTTCTCGTTAGCAGGATTTTTAAGGGTATTTTAGCATTAACTCCAGGCGGATTATAACCATTTCCAGTTGCCAGACAATTCCAGCAGTGCTATTTGCCTGAGCTCCAGCCCAACGGGCAGACCCCGAAGGCAGCCCAGCCCAAGCCACCAAAATCCTCCTGGAAGCCAAGAAAGTGAAACCTAACCACTGGTGACTGTGGTAGGGATATTTGCAATGTGCCTGGAAAGGTTGGTCCTGGGATCAAAGGCAATCACAGACTGCCCAGAGACAGGATTTCTTGAACCATACAATGGCTGAAGGTTTGCTAAACACCAAGCTTTGCCAGTTTTTCTTCAACGCTGTCAGGCGGGGTATTGAAACATATTGTCTCTCCCTACAGGCTTGCCTCTCAGTATGTCAAACCATTTGAGGGGCTGACCCTCCTCTATGTCCATCACAAACAGCATTGATGTGCTTCTCTGAAGATGCCGGGGTCTCGCCCCCTGCGTAACTGCGTATGGGTCACAGCTCTGCTCAGCTTGGGACCCCGTCATGGATCTGTAAATCAACAGCAACTATGTAAATGTCATGAATCAGCTCTTCACTTAAAAGAGTGAAAATAAAATCCAGACCAAGCTCTGAAAGCCTTGCTTGAACCCGTTGCAAGTCACTTTCTAAAATTAGATTTAGACATTTAGGTCATTATAAAGCAGATGCTGCCACCAAATTTGTTTGGATGTAACTCACTGCAGCACTTTTGCCAGTAGAAACAAATTAGAAAATGCTGGCTAGCTCATCAAATCCTCCTGATTTATTCATTTCGAACTAAAGCAGTTGCAGAAAGTTCTTAAGTAGTGCATCTCCATCCTTGGCAGATATTTATGAAAAAGGCAATGATTTTAATTTTTACTGCAGGAAATGGAACACATCTGGGATCAAGAAGTCTCTTTTATAGTGGCCATCACTTCAGGTGGGAGGGGAGGAGGAGGAAGAGGAGATGAGGAAATTAATTTCCCAGAAAAGGCCACGATATGTTTAAAAAAATATATAAACTAAAATATTGTTCAGAATGATTTCTCTTAGTTGACGTGAATGTTACCCGTTCAGTTCTCCCAGGATAGCTTCTGGATTTGAAGGTGGGTTTTTAAAGTGCAGCTGTTCTGATTTGACTAATATTCTCGCAACCATGTAGTGATAAGATTGCGTGGCAATGAGATTGCCTTTCTATGCTCCATGCAAGCAGATGGAAGAAAGTAGAAGCTATCAGTGACCTCTTCTCCCATAAAAGCTACCCCATATATGCACAGTGTTGCCAACTTGCAATTTTTTCACAAGTCCCATGATTTTTAGTTGGGAGGAAGAATGGGTTTAGAAGTCCCACACCCTGGAAGCAGCTAAATTGGCATGTATCACCCTAAAATATCTTGAATCACAGAAAGCTGGGGTTAAACAAGCAGAGCCCCTAAACTATAGTTTACAAACAACGACAGCATTTTAAGCCATCCCACCATTTTTGGAGTCTGATTAATGAGTCTGAATGGTGGCATGTACAACCAGCACACAAACAGCATCTAACATTTTCCTATTTCTGCTTGGCTGCGACTACTTTAAACAATTACTTCAGAAGGGTTTGACGTCCAACTGGGCATATGCTGTGCTGCTTGTGGCAAGGAGACATGGGGACTGTTGACCACAATTGGGCACGTCAGGGACAATCTCTTAATTACCAGACATGCTGAGGGTGTTCTAGCTGCAGAGATGTCCTGAGACTTCCCTCCCACTCTTCATCAGGAGTAGAAGTGAGGGGATCTCTGCTCCCCATTCAAAGGGATTGTCTTCAGCTCAATCTGCTTGAGCTGTTAGGGTTCTTTAAAGCAGGCCCATTTTTAGCCTTTTTCATCTTGAATGAGTGATTTCGGGAAGACGTAGCAGATATTACAAACCATGACACTAGTCAAAACACAACGTAGGACTGCAGCAACTGAAGATCTCGCAAGCTCCTGCACAGGAAACGAGATGTTAATGGCATTTCTGTCTCATTTCTGAAGGAGCCCAGCCCCGTTCCTCTTCCTTTTCAGAACACGAACAATGTGTAGAATGGTATATATATATTGCTAATGCAAGCTGGGGTTTTGTTCATTGTTAATGCAGTGAAAAATACAGATTTTTCACACAGTTTTCTTTGTAAGCCAACAGTTGCCTACAAGCAAATGCTCTGTAAGCACAGGATGCACATTACAGGGAAGAATGCTATTGGACTGGCAAAGTCAGGTCCACAAAAACAATGAAATGACATGATTAAAACTTCCTATGCAATCTTAATCCAGGGCCCTTTTGCGTAAGCATTGTAATAAAGTCTTTTAATAAATAATTCAAGAACCATTTTTCTCATCCCATCCCTGTTGCAGAGTAAAAAGCATTCAAAAATGAGGCGTCTGCATGCTCTGTCTTCTTCTTGTTGCCTACTGCGTCTTGCAATATGCTGTTTAAACACTTTTCTGAGATCATACTTAATGACACCATCAAGTTTATGATGGTTCTCAATCTTGCCTAGCGAAAATCACAGATGTTTATTAACAATGTACTTTCACACCAATAGAGGTGTGAAGATTCAACTCCTCTGAATTCCTTCTGTGGGGTGCAAGGACAGAGGTAAGTGAACATCAGAAGTGTCCACCTTCTCTGCTCAGCTGCTGCCTCCAACTTGGGGTTCTTTCAGAGGATTTATAGGTATGTATTTATTTGACACGCAGCTTCAGCTGACCCCAGTTACAATGAGTTATTGACAGCTCTGGAGCTGTGAATCAAAGGTCTCCAGAAAATAAACCGTGAATAACTGGTGACTATGTGGGGAATTAAGACACCAGGCGTTGCAGGCAAACCAGCCTCTTTTCCTAAACAAGCCTGATTCATGCCCAGAACAGGTCCATCCTCTGCAGGAAAACAGGCAGGTGTCTCAGAGGAAAAAGAACAACTCGTATCATGGAACTGCTGTTCATTGGGCTGATTTATGTGAGGCTGATCTAAAGCTGAACAAGTGCCCTTTTGGGGTGTTCTTAACTCATTTTTATGTTTTAATGCACCTTCGTGTATAACTTCCCTTATGTCTAGTTGCGATAACCACATGAGGAGAGCCGCTGCTATCCAGAGAGACTGGGTCGTCTTCAGCACGTGTGCCATTACCCACTGTCAGAGGTACGAGAGTGCACATTCTGGGTTGAAAAGAGTAAATATGGGAAAGACTCGTCAAAACCACAGCTATTATAAAGATTTCATGCTGAGGTGACGGAAGAGATTTGTGTTTGGACGCGAGACCTGGAGTGAAATTTAGCAGTATGGTTTGGAGGGGCTGGTTCAGAACAAAAGAGAAAGAGGATCTGGGGCTTTTCCAGAAACACTGTTGCTGTTACGATATTTTAAAAGGTCATCGTGAAAAATCCACTTGCTGGATACTCGTCTGGGTTTCCACCACGACTCACTGGATGATCTAGCCCACATAATGTAATTAATTTGTGCCTTGGAATTCACATCTGCTCAGGAGACTGAATTTCAGAGCCTTTCAGTGCATTTCTTACTTGTTTTTCTTAGGCTGAGACTTTCCAGCGTGGCTACATCTTTCAGGAGTGGCACATTATTTGTGTTAGACTTGAGGTGGGATTCAGTACAAACCAGCCATGCTGGAGACAGTGCACCTCAAAGAGAAAAGGTGCTATGAAGCAGTAATGCTTATTTACCCTGGAAAGAAGCAATTCAAACAACATGTTTTCTTTCAGAGTTAAGATGAACTTGCTGTTTAACTCCTTTGTTACCAAAGGCTGCAGAATTCCCAGGCAACAGCATGGCTGAGACAAATCACCATTTCCTCTTCAGAAAATGGAAGTGGTGTACAATTGTTCTTTTTTATTTCTTTTTTTTTTTTTTTTTTGGTGGGAAAAACAACTTCTTGTTGTTTTTTTGGTGGGAAAAATGAAGTTCCTTCACCACTTTCTGAGCTGAGCTACAATGGGGCCCAGCCAACCATGACCTTTCAGAACGTGGGGGAGGAGATACAATGGAGTTACAGCTCGTTTCTTATTTGTAATGATCCCTTTGCAAAATCGTACCTGTGTTTCCAGGACCCATGAATGCACAGCTGCTCGGAGAAGCAAATGATTAATCTTTCTCTTTCATTTCCTTCAGAAGCTGCGGCAGTGGCAGTGTTCAGCCAACCCGTATCTATATATCTCTCTCTATATATATATATTCTTTGCAATCAGAATATTTAGATTGCTTTAAAATGCATCAGCAAAAGGCAGCACATGGAAAATTCTGATTGAAAACATATGGGAAGTTGCATCAGAAACAGAGATTTTTTTCTCTTGCCTCCTGCGGATGTTGATTTTCTCCACTCAACTATTTGGGGAAATAGCAGGGAAAATACATTTCCTTTTTTGCTAAGCACCATCTAAGCCCTGTGGATTGATAACTTCAGTGTTACTGTGGTCTCTACCACATTCTGCCAGCTGAGAGACTTCTTTATCTTGAATCGCGTGTGTCCTATTAATAATTACTCAACAAGACTTTCATTATGTATTATTCATAGCTTTTTTTGAAGTCATTGACACCACCTGCACTTAACTCTGAAAACCAGTCCTGAATCAGCTTTCGCAGATCTCCGCTAGATTTGGGTGTCACCAGATGAAAAATATAACTATTACAGTAAAACAATTTCTTACTTTTTTCCTTCCTAGAGCTAATTGCTTTAATTATTTACCACTTTGTTTCCTACTAGTAACCGGCTGCTGCTTCTTGCCCTGCCTGTAATTGTGTTTATTTGTTAATGCCAGAGACAGAAAGAGATGCTACCACTGTAAGAGTGGAAACAATCTTAAATCATCTTCAGCCCTGGCTCCCATCTCTCACAGTCCCATTCATCTAACAGAGGCTATATGGGTTTGTAAATCAGACAGGGCCCTACATTCTCACACCAAGAAAAAAATCAAAGTGAAGCAACTATGGACTTAGGAAAGAGTGTTAATGATTACAGAAGGCTAAATCACCGGCATTAGATGTAGTACAGCTTTCTTTTCTTTTACATCCCAGGCTGCTACAATTCAGTAGTGTGAATAGCAAAGTCTTAAATGTACCTTTCAGTTCATGAAGAAAATAAAGGTCCAATTTACAAGGGTGTTTCATGCAATTTAATTTTAAATTTTATTTTCTTCTGCCCACAAACAAGATAAAAAAAAAAACAAGAAAAAAACACTGATCTGGCACAAGCGGGATGCCCAATATCATGGTGCCTGTGCCAGGTGCTGCTCCTTCCAGCACAACAGAAAAAGACTGTTGCAGCGTGTGCCTCTGGATTTATAAGCACACAGAGCTTTTTATTTCATTTCAAGCATTCGGATTCTGGTTTGTAACAAAATAGGGACCTTGGATGCCAGGCTCGAAAGCCAAGCAGCTGCAGAAGTTCCCTGTGCAGCAGGGCTGAGCCCGGGCAGGGGGCTGTGGGAGGGGGGGTTCGGTGGGTCTCGGGGGTGACGTGGTGCAGGAACGTAGCCTTAAATTACCTTCTTTAGCCAGTCTGTTGATGCATTTGTCATTCCCTTTCGATCCTTTTACTTGCACAGGATCAAAGACCCCATCTCATAGGGTTTGGTCGAACATTAGAATGCCTTAATAAAGATGTTATTTTTCACGTGTACAAATTTGTGACTCTAAAAAAATTCACTTGCTTAAAAATTGTTTCTTTTTTTCCCTTCTTCTTCTTCCTCCAACATCACTGGACTGAGGTGAGCAGAAGATACTACTTAGTCATAGTTTCAGTGATAGTTTGGTAACCTGGTATCTCCTTACCCTGGAAAAATTCACACCACAAAGACAATGTGATTCTCAGTTAGGTCTGCAAAGAAGCACTTGTTGTGGTCTTCAGCTTCCCCAAATCCTTACATCCAGGAGAATTAATTGCCCTCAATTTTAGAGAGCTTCTAAATGTACTTGTTACTCTTTTTATGGTCCTTCCAGAATTTATACACCTTGAGCTGACAGCAGTACAAATAATCTCTGGCCCTAAAATTAAAGGTTTAAAAAGACAGAGACAGACGGAATGAATAAAGTTTTAAAAACTTTCCAAACCATTTGTCAGATGATTTTTTTCTGCAGCAGGAGGCTGGCAGCAGTGACCTGTGCTGGGAAATGCTCAGTGCACCAGCGTGGCCTTGGTATTTCTAGGCTAATTTTTGTTTTGAGTATAACTCTTGACTCATGGAAAAATAATCTAAGTGTTTTGGGCTGGTCCCTGACTTGATCTTCCTCGAATTAATGACTGTCTGTTTCAAAATAAGCGTGGAGAAGCTTTTATGATAATGTTTTTATCCTCTTGCTCTCTCTCCCTCGCCCGCTCTTTGAGAGGCAGAAGTCACTGGAAGCCAGTTCCCAGCAGCTGTTCGCCGTGTGGATGGTTGGGCTTTTCCAGTGAGCAAAATTCAGCGATCAGCTCTACCAGACTCCTGCTGCCACTGCAGCACTGCCGTCTCCAAACATAAAGCGACATTTCGTGTCAAAAATTAATGCTAAGATGCGAAATTAAATTAGCCAATTTTAACCAGAGTGCTTTAGGCAAATGGCAAACATCCCTCTGAAAGTCAGTGTGTTGGGAGGCACATACACCAAACAAAATCTAAACAGCTAAATTTAGTCTGGATAGGAAATTATCTTGAGGTTAAGTAAAGTTTTCTGCTACTTTGTTTTGTTTTTAGATTACCCAAGAGATGTTCCTTCCTGGAAAGGGAAATAGGACAGGGATACATAGCTGTTTTTCAATCCCTTCGTTTACATGGACTCATTTCAAGTACGTTTTATCGTGTGTTTGTGATTTAAACCTTACTGGCTCCTATTTTCAGATGGAAAGATTTGAAGTGCCAGCAGCAGGTCTGTGTGCAGCACAGCTCCTATCGGTACCTCTCTCCTCGGCAGGGGGGCACCTTTCTTCCAAACTCTTACCTACTCTGAACAACGGAGCACAATGTAAAAGTTTATTTTAAAAAAAATTTCCTTCACACCTAGTAGTTAGAATCAGTATTTATTGCAAAATTACATTCCAGAACAGACGAAAAATTATGAGCTCTGCTATGTAATGTCTAAGCCAGAGGAGACAGAGCTCCTCAATCCAGCAACTCCAGCCAAAGTTCAGTAAAATCTAACCCACAGACTTACTGGATTCATATTTTATCATCTACCCTAACACTTTTGTTTGGGTGTCATTTTGCTTAGAGAGATGCTTCTAAACCTAAATCCTGGAGCTAAGCAGCCACAACTGGCTGTGTGTCTGCTTCCATACATCAAATCAGATCTATAATTTCTGGTCTTTTTCACTGAAGACCCCAGTTTTCTTTGCATACGTGTAATTTTTTCCTACTTGTTTTATTTTGCAATAATCAGGGTAGAAGTAGCTGTAGGAAAGCATACAGTTATAGGTTTATTTACTGATCTAGGATATAAATCTTGTTGCTTAAGTAAACACAAACTGTTTAAACAGTTGTTTAAGCAAACATGAAGGATGAGGTACGCTGGAAAAGGTTCTAAAAATGCTCTGAAAGTTGGGGGCTTGGTGGGGCTTTTTTGTTTAACAAGGCTACACCATCACTTTTTGTAACTGCTAGGGAGGTGATGGGAGAGGAAAAGGACCCTCAGCACTTGTGTAATGAGGTTTTTTTTTTGTTGGCAAGCCTGCTACCTGCGCTGCTGGGGAGCCCTCACAGGGAACTTGTACTGCTGAAGTCCAAGTCCCTGCAGTCCAGGGGTGGCAAAAAAGTGTGCACAAGGGGAAACTAGCTCTGGCCAGGGCTACTCCCTTTCCCGCTTTGCTGGATCCCCCTGGGTTGGGATCCATAGGGAAAACTGGTGAGAAACTGCTTCGGTGGCACTGAGTACTCGGAGACTTCCAGAGCTGCAGCAAGCCAGGTTAAACGGCAACGCAGTGGAATCTCCCTTTGAAGGCTTCTATTTACTTACGCCAAAGTTATTCTTTCAGAGGAAGAGATAGGAATGTACAGTTTCAGAGCAGGAAATACCACTGTCTTAATAATGCCGTGAGTAGGAACACGGTGTTAGGGTAGCATCGAGCTGGACAGGCAGCTGTTGAAGCCAAACTCTCCCCCTGGCACTCTTGCAGCTGGAGGGCTTGCAGGAGATTCACTTCTTCCCAGTGCCTCAGCTAGCAGGGTCCTAGCCAAGCATTGCTGTGCGCTGAGATGGAAGAATCCTTTGCAGAACAGAAATAGAAAATGTTGGAGGTTATTCTTTGAAACTCAGATCACTGCTTTTTGTATTGTATCCTTACAAAGTGCCTTGAAGTCCTGGTAAGATTTGGGCCATATTGAATCAGAAGGGTGTTGGAAACAACCTCTGAACTGCAAAAACTTTACTTTCCTGTTGCATGTATAAAATACCTTTGGTGGTACACCTTGGGATATAAGGTACCCTATAAATGATGCCAGAAAGTAGATGAGGACAGAAAGAAAGACATTTTTAGCTTAGTGGATAGTGTACTGTTATCCTTACATGCACTTCATAAATAATTTTTTTATTTTCTGGAGGTTTCTGAAGAGTGCATTGTTCTAAACATCCAGCTATTCCTTCTGAGACTGTGTGTTCACGGATACAAAATGTTCACGGCATTTAATTATTAATATTTTTCCAAGTATCTAGGAGTTTTTTCCACTCTGTACAACATGTGCAAGTTCACCTCTCAAAATGATAAGAAGGAAGAGAGAGGTGAGGGTCATCTTGGCCGTGACACCTTTCCATTTACAGCATTTCTCGCTGACCTGCCTCAGGAACCTTGCCATGACAGTCTGGTTTCATCACAGCATTTCACCCCATGGCTCCTGATGAGGCAAGCTGAGGATGCTGCTTTTAAAAAGGAAATAAAACAAATCAGAGAGTGATTACTGAAATTAAACATCAAATCAGAATTGCATTATGGATTTCTTTTGCATGTTCTGGCTTAGCAAAAAGGTCTGTCCTACAGCTCCTGATACTCCATCTCCTTGGATCTTCCATAGTCCTCTATGCCACTGGAAAATGCCACTACAAAATGGCACCATTTTGAATCATTTTCTCTGTAACGTGCAACTACTTTCCCTTCAGCTGGAGAATGGTGATGGCACAAGACCACAAAGATCTTTCCTTGCGAGTTCTGAGATTTGGTGTGGTGTTTGAACAGGTATGTAAAGCTGAGAAACAGAAACAATACAGTATAAGTTTCAAGATTTAGCATGTTTTTCAGAAGGTGCCAATATGTTACATGTGTAATGTGCATATTTCTGGAAAATTATGAATCACGTACTTCTTTCCTGTAAAAATTACAGCTGTTTTCTAGGATGTCAAATCTGTAACCCCTTCTGAATAGCAAAACAAATTAAGTAAGATTAGCTAAACTGGTAGGGAGAGTATTTTGAAGAATGGAAAGTAGAGCAGATTGCCTCCCATTTTGCAGCGCATCTGTGATGGGGAAGGGAAGAGGGGCCGGCTCCATGCCAGCGGCGTGCGGGTAACAAAGTCCATGCAAGGGACTGATGCATGGTAACAAAAATTATTCATTTTATCAGACACCAGTTCATTCTGGTGGTGACTGAAAGGGGATTTTACTAAGTATGCAGGTTTCTTTAATACACAACACAATTAATACATCTTCCTGTTGACTTTCCTCCTGTGTGCATTGTGTGCATTGGGTTAAGGCTGCAGTAGATCAAGTGTCTACAGAAAACCAGGTGAGAGCTGTTTTGGTCCAGCTCCAAGCTGGCAAGGACCTTCCGGCAAACACTCTCCGTCCCCCTGAGCGTGAAGGAGCCAAACGCCAACAGTCCCAAAGAACACGTGTTGTACAGACAGGAACAAACTCGTATACACTTGAAAAAGCCTTCACAGCCTTTGCAGTGCTACAAAAACATGCTGCGTGTTTGCTGGTTTCTTTGTGATATTTGCCCTTATTACTGAGATTAGTTGGTACCAGTGTTTTTCTTCTTTAATCATCTTTTAGGAGCCAAATCACCACAAAGGAATAATTGCCATTTATGAACCCTTCTTTCAGGTAGAAGCAGTTAAATATGATCATCATACAGCTTTTATGCTGGAGTAAGAATTCCCATAGCAAAAATGGTGTTTCTGCCTGTTTGTGAAACTATGTTCATTTTAAGTAGTAATTTGATGTTGAGAAGAAAGGCAAACAATTGCAGCAATTGCTCTGTCGTGCAAGTACTTTCATGCTTTGCCTGCCTTCTGACTGCAAAGACAATATTTACATATGCATACAAATAATTTCACGTATCTAGCTAGTGCTAGAACTGCAAATATTAAAACTGCAATATTTTGTTGATTTTTTAGACACTTGATGATCAGAAAATGCCAAGGCATTGGTAAAACAGCGGGGCCATCTTCAGGAAATCACTTTCTGAATGTCTGCAGACATTAAGTGTTAGGAAATTTATTTCATTGGCCCTTTCCTAATGAAGCCCCATACCAGCCAACAGGGCATGACAGAAGAGATCCATTCTGGTACTCAATGTATTTTCTAATTCTTTTCTTCCTGAGGAGCAGGTAATGGTCTGGGAATGTAAAGAGCAGCATGAAAAGTCCCTCTGCCTTCAGTAGCAAGTTGTACGTTGACATGCCAATGGAGAAGATTATTATAGTATACATGTTGTTGCCATTTAATTATACCCTTTCCTGTAAAGAGCCTGGCTTTAATTAAATGCCAAAACAAAGTGAGAATTTTTCTCCAAGCCATTTTAAAGTGCTCACTTCCTCCTCTGTGTTCTGTGGTTTATTAGATTTGAATGAGTAATGGGGTGGTTTCATTTGTTTAGTAAAATTAAAGTGGTCAGTAACAATTTCCTGTCTGAGCAAACCATGGGCCGATTAATAATATTGGTGATGGTGGTGAACAGGTTTTTGTGCAGCACGTAGGTTGTGCTGCCAGCCTGCTGCTGCTTGGGGGTTTCCAGAGCTGCTAATACTTACCAGGCCCAGTCTCAACCCTCACCAAGACAAACGTTGCACTTACAGGGCTGGGCTGGCACAGGAGGAGTTCAAAAGGTAACTTCCCCCAAAGCAGTGTGGAGGGGATAACGTTTTTAACCAAAATTGATCCTCCTTCTTACCCAAACATGTAATAATTTGCATTTGCAGGACCAAGTCTGGGTGTGGTATGAGCACTGGAAGCACCATTGAGGTGTCTGGGTTTGGACGTGTATCAATCATTCGGGACAGCAGAGAAAGTGTTTGCCTGGTCCTCTCCAATGTGTTTCCCAGCATTGCTGGCAGGGACGGCCATCCCTACCAAGGAATCCCTTTACTTTTCACAGAAACAAATTCTTGTTTAACCTGCATGTAGCAATTTTGCAGAACCCCATGATCCTGGGTCAAAACTTCACAGCATCCCATGAATTTGAACTAACAGCAAAAATGGTAGGGAAATCAAATGCATTGTGCAAACCTTGGTGTGGGGTTCAGTATTTTTACTCCTGCTGAAAACACCTTGGAGAACTTTATCTCTGTTTATATCTGAAAAAAGCCACATGTAACCAAGGGCTACAGTCTCCCAAACTAAATTGCAATTAGCAGTTGACACAAACAATATTTAGCAGTCAGTTTTCCCATACACATTACAGATTTTTGCCTGAATTTTATTCATTGCCTCTTCAGAGAGTCAGACACACAGGCCGGTTTCAGATCAGCTCACCAGCTCATCCAGAGTGACATGATCCTCTTGCAAAAGGCATTTGGAAAAGGATGAACTCTACCACAGTTATTCTTGCTATGCCTAAACACTGATGTGGTATTTGTGGCAAGTAAATGCCCACTGCACATAAAAGAGCTTCGACTGTGATATGACATACATAAAATAAAATAAAATAGGCACAGTCCATGAATTTTAAAATGTGGTGGCAGATGCGGAGCACCAGAGAAACATCAGGCTTGTTGCAACACCTATTGAGTCAATGACAAAAATGCTGTCTTCAATTGTTGTTCAGTTGATGACAAATACAATGCCTTTGTCATTAGTAGGCATGTACTAGGGCCTGTCAGCACATAAGACTTCAAAACCTGACATTGATATCCAGCAGTTTGTTTGAAGAGCTGATTCAACACATTGCTGGCATGGTTTTTTGCTAGACTTACTTCTTCAGCCTTTGCCCATTGATCCTCACGTCTACATATGACCATTAACTAACTTGGCTCTTTCTAGAAGCTGCAGAATGTTTCAAGGGTCACGGTTAGCTAAAGGGTTGATAAGCACAGATTCTGTAAATAAAATACTTTGTGCATCAACGCCAGTACTTTCTACAAGGGATGGCCGAGCATGTACAGCATCCACTAGAATCGTTCTACCCACGGTTCAATCCTGGAGTGTTTGAGTTCCCTTAATTTTTACTCAAATTGGTGTCAAAAGGAGATACTTAGCACTTCAAAGAAAATGTTGGTGGCATGTGGACTCAAGCCCTCATGGAAAATGCTAATTGGTTATCCCAGGAATGTAACGCGCTGAAGCAAGGTTTTCAGCTTAGAAAAAAGTAAAATGACTTCTGCGAAAGAAAAAGCTTAAAAAAGAAGCATACTTCTTTCCTTAATCATACTTCCTAACCCAGATAGCACCAAACATTTGCACAGAAAGGAAGTCAGAGAAATGACGCTGTTCCACATGAACAAGCAGGTTGCGTGGGCGTAACTGAAATCAGAAATTATACTAATAAATAATGTGTCTCCTCTGACAACCCAAAGAGCTCTGCAAATATTATTTCAGTTGAGCAATAGAGATGGGCAAATATTTTATAGTTTTAGAGCTGAAGGTTCAGAGAAAAGTAACAATAGAAGTGTCTTGCTTGAGATGACATACAAGGCTAATAAAGAGCAGGAACAGTACCCCTGTGTAATGACTTGTAGACCTGTGGTCTAACCACCAGACAAGAAAGGGCTTACTAAAATTAACAGTGTTAGAAAAGATTATGCTACCCAGCAAAATACTAAGTTCCTGTGAAGACCTCTGAATTGCTTGCATAGCTTTTGCAAAAAGTTATTTAAGAGACACCATCTGTAGTTCCTCTGCGTGCATCTCTGTCAGGACTTTTGAATAGTTACTCAGAAGTCAAATGTGTTTCTTCTCACATTGTCTGCAAAACTCAGATTTCAGGTATAGATTATACCCTGTCTGCTTCATGGCAGGAAAACAAAGTGCCTAGACCTACCCCTTCCTCATTTAAAAATAAACCATCTTTTTGCTAAGGTTCAAAGCAATGAGATTGCAGCTATTTTACCAAACCAACTACTTGGCTGGAAGTTATCTTAGAATTTTAAATTACTAATAAATTAGATCAATTCCTCCAATATGGATCCTGGTTTCGGTTGGGTTGAAGTGCCGAAGCATGGCTACCATCCATTCCAAGCCATGTGACACATGCTCGTCTTCTTCCACCTCCTTGAGTTAGTCAGTCCTAGCGTTTCCTCTCTTGAGGAACCGATTTTAGCACCTGATGGGGTTGGTGGAGCAGAAGCAATCAGTTTAGCCCACTAATTATGTTTGTCACAGACTGACAAACTGCGGTCTCTTCTCACGTCATGCTCATTTGAAGGGTAAATTCGATCAACAGCCCGTTTCCATTACCCATAGGTTCTTGTTGAAAATTGGCAATTTCCTCTGTTTTAGGCAGATTGGGCTCAAATGACAAAATTCCTCTAGAATATAGGAAGAGAAGGTTTAGGGGAGTTCATGTCTCAGCTTTCCCGCAGTTCCACACATGTTTTCTAATTTCTTTTTGACTGAGTAATATTTTCCAAGTGGTATCTAACTTTACAAAAAACACGAATGAGCCTAATCTCGATCACTTGTGCAACTGTTTTTGTAAACCCTTATGAGTTTACACACTATTCTGTGCCCTCTGTGACCCTCCAGCCTATGACCCTCCCTCCTACCCCACTCCTACACTTCAAATTTTAGTGCATGATTCTTGGCAGCCTCTGGCCCCTGCAAGTCTGACTTCTGCAGCCACCCATGCAACCCTGCTGCCTCCAGAGGGGACAAAATACAACTTGTTTCAGAGCAAGGGATCTTGTTTAATGCCATTAGAACCACACCTTGGGTATAAATTGTTCTTTCCAGGATGACTCTATTCCAAAATTTCTGTGTTACAGCTGAAATATCGTGCGATGCGGTTATATATGGAGAGGCAGGCTCAGGCCAGAACTGATGTAGCAGTGCCATCCTGTACCTGGGTTATGATTAATTCTGCCTTTCAGCACATGAAACATCAGCTATCAATCTCTTTCCCCTCTTCCTCTACTTTAATAACAGCAGAGACACTACCTGACATATTCTATGGTGCCATAAAGGACGCCGATTATTTATTTAGAATAAATGAAATGTGGTTTAATGGAGCGTTTGATGTGCTCCAAGCCAGTGAGCGGGTTCTGGTGTTCTGGGCTTCAGTGTAGATGCTTGATAACGAGGGTTTGCAAACGAAAATCAGGATCAACTCATGAGCAATTTGAAAGCTCGTCTTGGCTCTACCCCTGGCTCCACGGCTGGTTGAATTGCAGCCTTTTGCCTGACTCCCCCATCACTTGAAATAGGAGAAAAATGGGCTCCAGCTCTAGATGAGTTCTTTACTCCTGCAGGACTCCAGACACAGGGCTCTCAAAATTGCATTTCCAGACAGGCTAAGCCTTGCCCGTGGGAGCCAGAGCTGCCTTATGAGCAAGCATTTCCCACACACAGGGAGGGGCACTGTGGGGGCACTGATGGATACCTCAGAATAATGTTTGACCTTACCTAAAATCTGGGCGGTGCAGCAATCTCCCCCGTGCTGGCCATCACACAGGTTCCCGGGGCAGGTTTTGCTCGGCACTGGGCATCCCTCCCGTGAATATGGATTGCGATGTCTTAAGGGATTTAAGCCTAAACACCAGTTTCCCATGTCTCCCCAAGTTCTCACTGTGCTCTCCAGTAATCCCACCACCAAGGGGATGGTGCAATGGTCAGAGATGAAAAGGAGCCTGTATCAAAATGAAGCCACACCACTGGGGAATAAAGTCACGTAGCTATGGGAAAAACATGTGTCTGTGAAGACTTCCCTTGACTTTAGCACACACATTCTGCTTGTTATAAACTGTCTTTTTATATAACTTGACCTAACAACATCTGCAGAATTTTTGCCTTTTTGAAACAGCTATGAGTGAGTCACTGTTTATTTCTGATTAAGCCCAATTCATTTATCATTCTGCTCAGGCTTTCATTCCTGTAAATACATTTACTCTCAAGATTCTCAGTATTTAAAATACATGTTTTGTAGTAATTCTGAGGTCAGGAAAACAGTCTGCCAAAGACTATGTGCACATTTCTACAGCATAAAATTTATTTTTTGCTTGCTAAAAAAAAGGCGGTGTTCTTGCACTAAATCACAATTTTGAAAGGAAATTTAAGGCAATCATTTCTGTAAAAGTTGTAGCAGTTAACAGTTGGCTGAGTATTTAAGTGTAAACTGTTCCTAGACACAGTTCAATAAAACCTCTGTTCAATTAGATGTACAGGTATAACACTGACATATTGTAGGAGATGTAAAACATTTAGGGATAGCCTTTAACAGATAAATCACATAGGTAGTAAGCTCCCAAGCACACACAGACCATTTTTCATGTGTTCTTACACAGGAGCCAATTTTAAAGAAGAATTAAGGCTAAAATACATTTTGTCAGAATTCAGAACCCACTGGCTATTTAAAATCGGATTTGCAAGAGCCTAACGAATCCCAAAGATAATGACATCCCTGCCCGTTTGATAAAAATTGGGAGAGGGTAGGGAGGAGAGACGTGTCGGGATGCTGGCAGAGAGGACGCATGGTCCTTGGCTGCAGTCCTGCCCACTGGGCAGCTGCCCACAGCCCCAGCCCACCCCAGAGGATGGCCAGGAGGTCATGGGAAGGAGCTGGGAGCCTTGCAGCATGGGGATAAAGGTCAGACACAAATCTGTAAGGTTATTACTTTGCTACACAGAGAACAGCTTGCTTCTTTGCAAAATTTCCACTCGAGGCTTTGACCTTGTGGTTTCCATGTGTTTCTCAAATTTTGTTTCCTGCAGTGGCACCAGGTAACCCCAAGAGCTGCCCCAGGAGGTGAGGTGCAGGTTGAACCTGCTGCGGGATGCGCACGGGGATGAGCCAGGAGCTGCTCCAAGGGCTCAAGGGACTCATTAATACCCAGCCCCGGCTTGTGGCCATTTCACATGTTTCTGCTCTGGCTGCTGTAAAGCCAAACGACCACATCACTTCTCCAACTGGTCATGGACTAATTTTGGCCTGACGATGGAGGTGAAAAATGAGTTGCCTCTTCTCTGCACAACTGATCTTGTTATGATTTCATCTGTGTTTCTAGAAATCCAGACATTTCCAGAAATATCCGACTATGTAATCTCCTCACAGCTCCTCAGCATCCCCACCGGTTCCTACCACTCAACCTGTTCATTAAAATTAGCAAAACATTACATAAACACTAAGACAGTTTTCATTTGTGGCAATTTTGTCATTTTGTTGTTGTGTTAACCGAGTTCAGCTAAAGGGTGTTCTAACGAACACAAACTAAACTAACCTTCCAAGAAAGGTCCGTGGGCAAGGGTGGGAAGTTGCAAGAACCATGAGGTAGCTGCCAGGAGAATGCAGACAGATGTCAGAGACATTTCCCTATTTGTAAACAAACAAACAGCCCGACACCCAAATAGGGCCAGTCTGGTGGAAAATATCAAAGTCGTGACCTCCATCAAATGAAAGAAAACAGATTACACAGTAGCAGTACTCACCGTTTTCCGTATCTCTGGGTACGTGGTGCTGGTTTTATGAGGCTATCCAGGGGAGTTGAACTGAAGTGACCGTGTTAGGTTCCAATGAGGTTTTATTATTTCACCATCACCATCTGAAAGGGGACTACCCAGTCTCCATTTGTTTTTGTTTTCTTCCTGTTAATCTCCTCGGGTTTTATGTCTGCTCCATAATTTCCTTTCTTTTTTTTTTTTTTTTTCCACTTCTCCCTGTTCTCTTCCTTTGCTCTCCTGTTTTACCATTTCCATCTACTTTTTCTCTGTTCAGCCCTCTAACTCCCTTAGAGCTCTACATTTTTACTCCTTAAAACTAAGTCCTTAATCCACCACTGCTATTTGCACACACATTTGTTCAAGCAGTTGAGCTTAATATGCCACTTCTCATTCACTGAATCATATTCCCCAGCTGCAAACAGGCCCACTGCAAACATTAAAAAAAATATACATTTTAAGCTAGCCTTTCATGTGGCTGAATTAACTTATTAGACACAATAACTCAACTAGTTTCAATTGCCGAGCCTTACCTGTAGTTTTGCTGAGGAATAGCCCCATTATGCTACAGCCCCATTTATATCAGCCGGGCATAGACTGTAACTACCACATGGATTTGGCCACAGCATTGAAAAAATAAACATTTATGATAACATATTTCTAATTTTGGCTTTGGATGCTTCATTCCCCTCCAAGTGATGGTGTTCAGAGGTGAGTTTCAGGAGTAGGATATTTTCAGATTTTTGCAAACAGAAATTCCTTTTGCATGTCTGACCTTTTGTGCATCTGGATTTATTGTGGCAATTTAACAAACTGAACAAGCGTGCAGCCAGGGCACCTCTGTTTACCTACTCTACATACCTAAAAGCGGTGACTTGGAACTGTATCATAGCTCTTTCACAGAGTCTCACCATGGCCCCAGACCTTCCTGGGTACCTGACTGCTGCACTGCTGCCCAGAAAGCAGTGGAGATGCTCCAGCGGGAAAGTCTTCATTGCCAGCAACTGGGGACTTTCAATCCCTTTTCTCCAGCTGCCCCCAGATACCTACCTCTGGGATAATGCCACTGACTTGTGCCCAGTGGCCTCAGAGCCTTCCCTGCTGGTAATCCATCCCCTACCCTCCTTGCAGTGACTCATTGCTGTCCATAGGAAAAAACTGAATCACAATCTCAGCAGATTCTGCTGACCCCATTTATAGTCTGCAACACAAACACAGGCGGCAGACCAAAGCGGAGAAGGAAAGCCAAGTTTTTTGTTAAGCAAGCGCATTGTAGGACCCTGGAAAGGAAGATTTGTTTGCGTGCTGCTCACTCCAGCATGCCTGTGCATGCTTGTGCTGCATTCCCGAGGGAAGCTGGGTTTCTGCGGGGACGGGAGCCGGAGCCGGGACAGAAGCCACGTGGGAAGCCAGCAGCTGCGCTCCTTTCTTTGATAAAGTGGTGGTTTGGGTCCACCTACGAGAGAACCTTTGCTTTGGCAAGACTGCTCTGGAAACATTAATTCAATTCCTTGCTTTGTAATCTGGGACGATTTTAAATCTCCCTCTGCTTTTTGAAGTTAGTCAGAATAATTAAAATTGTGCTGGCAAACAGGGGAGGCGGTAAGTAGCAAAAGCCAAATTTCAGGCTACAGGCAGTCTGCATGTGCCTGGGATCTGCCTGATGAATAAAATGAAGCCAAACGAGGACAAGCTAGTGGGGTTATAACAGCTAAGGAGAGGTAGACCCAAATTATTCCTTTGCAAGAAAAAAAAGAAGAGGTACCATTTTGCCTCTTAGGGCTAGAAACCATGCAGATAAGTTGGAGCCCCTTGCTCTGCAGAAGGACAGAGCCACTGACACCCTGCTGCATCTATACGGATGGCATGGGAGCTGTGCGCACAGGGTACTCGGCGCCCCAAGCTGAGGCCAGCCCGGCCAGAGACACCCCTGTTACAGACACCCCCGTTACAGACAGCACCTCCAGGGCGGAGGGGAGCTCAGGGGACGATGCGGCTGTGCTCGTCCCTCAAGTTCAGACCTTGCTACGAAGACAAAGCCTTGGGGGAATTCAGAGGGTGGTTTTCTGTTTACTTAGCTTGTGGGAGTTTAATGTTTAATCATTGCAAAGGAGTGAGTGGGTTAGTCATATAATTGTTAGCCATGATTTCTGCCTTTTTTCCTTTTGTCCTTTGTTCTTCCTTATCACGGCTCTTGCATTTTGTGGACTAAATTGGCTTCCTCTCACAGCCTGCTGGTCCTTGATTTCTCAGTAAACTGCAGTTTTATAGCATTCACAAAAGTGTCTTCATTTAAACAGCTCGAATTAAGGGCATAGGAGTGAGGGGCAGTTACTGCTTAGACAGCTCCCTAACCTCAGAGGAGGCGGATGCTTCCCCAGGTCCAGGCTGGTATCCATCGCTGTGAGTACTGCTGCTCCCGCAGACCAAAGAGCCAGCTCTGAACCGTGCTCCCAGCCTTCACCCAGGAGAAGCAGCACTGAAATTCCTCAGTCTCCAGAGGCAATGGTTGCTGATTTCTCAAATGAAAGAGGCGCAAAAGGAATAAATGACAGTATAACTTCCAAACAAGGGAACCATTTGCCATTAAGCGAATGGGACACTTTTTTTATCCACTAGCTTCAAACTGTAAAACAACTTAATGACTGGGAGGTTGGTAGATATGCGTGCCATTACTTGCAACTACATAAGGCAACCCCGCAGGGCTGTGCCCTAAGGGGCAGGTTTGTGCCCCAGCACGGCTTGGGGCTGCCCCCCAGCATGGGTTCACCTCTGCTCTCTCCCAGCATGTGCTGCAAAACCCAGCTGCTCTATTTTGCCCATCCTTTTTTCCCTTAGAAATGTCAGATCAAGCCATGGTCTGCCACTGCAAATCACTCTGCTACGTTTTAATGGACAGAGCCAAATTTATTTAATGATTTTGATTACTCTTGTTGGTTAATAATTAATTCAAAACAGGGCCATAAGATACTTCGGTTGAGTTCTTATTGCTTTTAACAAAACTGAAAGATGCTTTTAAAAAACTATAACTCAATTAATTTCTGTAAGAAGAAAGATATGCATCTTAATTGCCATGAAATATTTATTTTATCTTTTTTTTCCCCTGCATCAACTCTACCTTACTCCTTTCTAACCTTAATTCATCCTTGTATTAGTGGTTCATAAGACATTATTTAACATCTACAGAGGTATTTTCATACTGCTGAGGTCATTCGCAGTCAGACACATGGCCCATGCCATTACAGTTGCTTTTAAATGTTTCTAAGGTGTGATGAGCCTACGAAATGATCCAAAAAATAAGTCATTTCTCTTTTCTTTTCCCCAAGACAAAACAGGATTGACAGAACCAGTCATCTTTTCATCATTAATATCAGACTTGCACTCAGTCATAAAGGAAAAGATTGACGCATTTCATAGCCCAGCTGTCTAAAGAATGATAATAAAAAATCCTAAACTGTCACAGAGCAGCCCAAAACAGCTTCTGGAAATGTTGCCTTTCCAGATACCAGGGGAAACAAAAATCCAATCCATTTACCACAGAATTAGGCTCTCTACCTTCAAAATATAGAGCCACCTGGATAACTTAGATAAATTATGGCTGGATGAGCACGGTAGCTTGGTGGCAAAGGTAGCATTGGGCATGAGAACAGCTGTCAACATCTGTCTACTTTAGGATGACAGATTGCAGGGAACAGAGACGCCAGCATTGTCACCGGCTGAGCAGAGGCGCAGATGACCTGGCAATGCTGCTGTTTACACAACCCCTTGAAGCTATTGCCACAACCTGTGGAGCTGGTTTTAGCAAGAGTGGAAAATCTGTGCAGAGAAAGGAAATGCTGAAAAGCCAGACAAGCTAGAGCAATATCTGGAGTGGTGCTGGGTGCATTGTCAGTTAAATCATTTTCAGCAGCAGTTCACTTTCATCCATGTTCAACCCTGGGTGTACTCATTGATGGCAACAGGGCTTTGAAAAAGGGCTCCAGAGAAAAACTGTTATTTCCTAAAGCACCCTTGGGGGTCAGGAAGGAGAGGCCATGTTTGCCTCTGTACCCCGTGGTGGGTACTCACTGTGCCCTGGGCACAGGGGCTGCTATCTCGGTGCAAAACCCTGTTCCCCTGCTTAGCTTGGCTGGCTCTGGCTCCAGCTCCGGCATTCTCCCCCATCAGCAGTTACCAGTTCAGGGTGGCTTCTGGATAGGTACTGTTGGCAACAGGGGATTTTATAGACAATGTCATAACTGCACCCATTACCATAAGAACATACTAAAAAGCCTTATTCTTGCACTGACTTCAATAAAAGTGTAAATCCTAGAGAGAATGGAATAAAGATGCAAGTATTCTAAGTTGGTAAGACCTGAGTTGGGCAGCTTTTGGTGACAAAATATTCACAATCAGTTTACATCAATAACCCATTGCATAATGTGCAAAATGTGCAGAGCCTTTGGCTTCCTATATTAAAAATTAGAGCAGTTAGAAGTCACAAACAATGAAATTTGGTCGAGTTCGGGACCAAATTTCTAGCTGCTTTAATCCCAATGGTCACTTTTCATCTTTCCTCCAAGGTAAATAAAAAGTGACATTATTGAAGGCAGCAGAGTTTGCAGGATGACACAATGGTATAAAAAAGGTATTAAAATAGTATAAAAAGCAAATCATACTGGAAGGTACCGGGAACTCTTCAGAAGCAATGAGGTAGGAAAATGGGGATTGTCCTAGAAGGATGCTCAGAAACCAACCTGAAACTTTACAAAATAATTTTTCTGAGGATGTAAAACAGCACTCAAGGAACAACCTAGGAAGGGGACACCAGCGGGCTAAAAAGCTGGAATTTAGGAATGTCACCAGAAGCTCAGATTTTCGAACATTTTCTAAATCTGAACATTCAAGGGTTTTTGTGTTCCTTCTGGATGCTCTGAAACGGTAACCAATGTTTCTATTTTCCTATTTAAATGTAGGCACAGAGTTGTAATTTTTGTTATCTATCTGAAATTGTGCAATGTAATATGGTGGATTTTACAGAGATATCCTTACCTTTTAATAAATCTTTAATAATTGTTCCTTGCATTTTATTTTATGAGCTTAAAAGTTACAATGTTAGTTGTTAACCGGGATCCCCATACACTTCAATTCTTGTACATTTTTTAATGGCCACCACTATCAGTTGTTTCCCAGCCCTGCAAATTGTTCCCTGCCTATACAGAAATCAAGACAGCTCTTTGCTTTTACAAAGTAAAACCTATTTCAAGCATATATCCTTAAGGCTTACAAAACTGGCCCATCAGAATTGGGCCAGTTTCCTTTGCGCTGAAGGCAATGCTGAATTTTGCTCCCCGAGGAGAACGGCTTCTGCAGGGCCTCAACCTGCCCTGGTGCGAGAAGCCAGACCAGCCTTTCTCTTGACACTTGCTGCTTCCTGAGCAGGGCTAACGTTTACTGGGGTGTGTGCAGAGATGACCCGTGTGCCCAGTCCAGCCCCAGGGATGTCAGAGGGTGTCTCCCCTCCTCTCAGCTGCCCCGAGAGTGGGACCAAGCCCCGTTGGAAGGGTGCTCCTTGGGCTGCAGTCGCCTCGAGTGGCACAGCTCCATGTCCCCCACTGGCACAGACTGGGTCAGGATTAGGCTGTGTGGGCACACAACCGCATTGCAGCCGCAGGAGCCACGGAGTGTTCTCTGGAGCTCATGCCAGCTTTCGGCTTTAACGCTGCCTCTGTGCCAGCTGCAGAGTGCTAGGTGATACCTGATCTGGCATGGCGCCTGCCAGGCAAAAGTAAGCTGGGAAAAATGTTGACCCCATCTGAAATTATCAAATGAGCTTGTGCTGGTGCTGTGCTCTGTGTCATGGGGCTGAGGTGCTTTTGACCTTGTACCGGGGGCCTCTGTAGTTACTCCTCTGATGTTAAATAGTACATTTTTAGATGCTGCTGCTGCTTGGATCTCCACCAGAAGAGCTGTTCTTCCTATTAAAAACCTTGGTCTAAGGCTCTGCCTCTTATGTGGGCATCCCAGTGGGGGTTGCTCCACGCTGGAGGAGCACACCCAGAAGTGGGTACCGAAGAGAGGGGTTGAGGGCTGGTGGCACCAGCAGTGGGACTGTCGACCTGCTGCCTGGCACAACCAGATGGGGAAACCCAGAGTGTCATCACCAAGGGACTCCCCAGCATGGAAATACTAGCCACAGCTAAGGCAATACTAGCCACAGCTAAGGCAGAAGGGTGTGCCAGGGGCAGGGCATTGCAAAGTACTTTGGGATCTTGCTATTAGTGAATGAAAGCTTTCATACTTCCACCCATCACGGACTGTGACTTAGACTGTCACTCCGAGACTCTGAGTTGTTAACGGTGAAGTATAATGTTATGGCTCCAGGCAAAAGTACAAATGAGAGCAGCTTCAACCATCTGTTTTGCTCCGCACTATACTACCTAATATAAATGTAAACGATCTCTGGAATACAGTGCATAGTAAAAAAATTAATAAATACGATAGTGTATCTCATTACCTCCATCTCACATCCTGTGTGCTCCGACAGAGTTATCACTTTTTCTAGTACTAAATCGTGTTTACACTATTGTATACCCTCATATGAAGACCTCAGGCCCTTCACAAGAGAAGGTGTATATTGCCAACCAGCATCTGGTGAAGGATGTCTGCTGAAGGAAAGGCACTGCCAGAAAGCAAACTCACGCGTCTTGACCTTCTATCGTCATCCCAGGACCATTACAGCATTGTGTGCTGGCTTTCCCTAGGGTAAGCCACTGCTGAGCCCAACAACAGTAAGAAGCAAAGCACCGTCCTGAGCTGAGCAAGTGACTGCAACAACCGTGCAAGCTGAAAGCCCTCTGGGCAGTTTGCATGTATTTCAGTGCAGAATACGCCCTTTTCTGAAGATGATGAAGCTCTTGTATTTTAAGCTTTGGAATAAAATAGATAGTCCCCAACTGAAAAAAACATTTCAAACTTTTTATTACAGAGACACTATATTTTAAAGATAATTCACTTTTTTTTTTTTTTTTTTTTTTAAGTGGAAGGGCTCTGGGCTAAAATAAAATAAGGGGGGAAAAGGGCTTTTTGGTTTTCAGTAATAAACTTTGTATCTAAAAATGATGGAAGAAAATTAGAAATGCACTGTTTGACAGAAACTGAAGAATTGTCATATAATATATTTTAGGATAATACTATGCACATAGAAATGAGGAAAACAACTGCAACGCTAATGAGCTCAAAGTGTTTAAAAATTACTTTCAGGGAAATAGAGTACTTAACTCAAAAGGCTGAGAAATTTCTTCATCACTGTGTGTCAGGACTTATACACAGCAGTTACATCAGGGTGCTTTTCTACCTCAGTAGCAAATTAATAAGATCCAACAACTGGAAGCTGAAGCTGAATGAATTCAGACTCTATGTGAGATCAAATTTCCAAGCTCTGTCAACATAATTTCATCAGAAGAGATGAAGTTGTGGCTCTCACTTAGAGGCTTTAAAATGCATATTGTAAATACGCTTTAAAGCAGCTTCTGAATTAAACTCTCTGTTTACACGTGCAGGGATTTTAGGAGCTTCTGCTCCTTTCCTCCCCCTGGGAGGCGTGGAGGGATGAGGCTTTGCTGTGTTGCCCTCAAGGTGCCCATCGCACACACAGTTTTGCTGTAAGGCAATGACTGTAGGGAAACCTCCTTCTTCAGTGCTTTAGCTAATTGCCTGCAATGATCCAGGGGACATTTTTCCTTCACTACCCATTAGCTAGCGGTAGCTCAGGGTTCGGTGTTGTTATCTTCTCAAGCTTCAGAGACTGTCCCTAACGGGAGATGAACAAGGGTGTGCTCCCGAGGTGGAGAAGACAACCTTGTTTCTTAGAGTCCATCTTGCTCATGTGTTTGAAGTCACGGCGATTGGCAACCCTGAGGCACGAAGTGGGGTTCTTCCCCGGGTCATACTGACAGGAACCTTGGTGAACTTTTGTCTATCTCTACATTATGTTAAATAATTTAAGTAGGTAATAAATATCACCTCATCAACCCCGCGTCATTGCAGAAAACTCAGACGTTCATCCTCTGGGATAAAGTTTAACGATGGAAAAGCTTTCCCTGGTTGTGAACATGGAAGGTGTCAGCAGAGTAACGACCTCGCTTGATTACAGTCTCTAGAAAAGTAGTTCCACTGAGTTCAGTAACACCCCTCTTAAAATAGTGCACAGGAGGCATACTGCATGTGGATGGAATTTGCAATATTGAACCCATAAAAAAAGAATATAGTGAGAGCATTTTGCTCTGCACTTAGTAATTCACTGGCCAGGCTTTTCCCTGGTTTTCACTGTAACATAACTGTTAGTTTTAACAAAACCGTTTTGTCTAAGGCAGAATTAATTTCTTTAGAGCAATGAAGTGAGGTTTTGTTCATAGTGCTTTATTTCTGTGTATGTATAAAGTTGCTGAACTTCCTCTGCTGGATAAAATTATCCATCATGAAAATACAACTAGAAAAGTTAAGAACTGGGATATTTTGGAATTGTTGAATATTTCTGCTTCATTGCCAGGACATGCAAGATGTTTATTTATATATGTGAGGTATGTATGTGATATGCATATTTATATCTGTATGTGTGTATATACACACATAGATAGACACTGTTTTGGTATTACTATTATAAGCGTATGTTCTACTGGGATTTTACATACCTTGTGAAATAAACGTGTTCTTAAAGGTGCATATTGCTGCAGGTGACCCACCAAATGTCATTTATTATAGACTGTATTTTGAGTAACTGGAATCCCAGCAGGAACTGATGTCCAAACTCTCTTATCCATTTCAGCGATGAGAATCACAAGCAGCTCCTGAGTAAAGGATCAGTACAGAAGGGGCCTGCCAACATTTTTTCCCAAGCCCGAAGACTGTTGTGAGAATACCTGTCAGCTTTTGAAAACTATGAATAGAGACATGTGGAGAGTAAATAAGTGCCCGTCTCCTAATTCTGCTGGAATATACTGGGCTCCGAGCCAATCTCTAAATTGAAGTCAGTGGCATTGCATGAGGCAGAAGCCAGTGCAGATTTTATTTGTGAAAATTTTTAGACATTGCAGGGGAGGTAAAAAATAGATTCTGTCCTTCATAATCTTTGCACACCTACTTTGTATTGCAGAAGAATGGGAAAGTATCCATGAGTTCTAATCACTTCAGATCTGAAGTTTACCTGTTTGTCACCACAATTTCTTTCAGTTGTTACATTTGCACACTCCGCAGAAAGGAATACTGAAAATATTGAATTGCTTCCAAGTCCATGAGCTCAGCTGAGCTTTAAGTAGGCTGTGTACCTGTGCAACATCATAACACTAGAGCTCTGAGCAGCCTCCTACTGAAAGTAAGTTTTGCTTTAAGTCGAGGCATTAGAGACGGCTCTACTTATGTTTCCATATACATAAGGTTGTCTCGGACATCAAAGATTGATACCTAAATGGTTTAGCATGGAGACATACCCTGTTGGGCTCACCTGCACTTTCTGTGTAATTCATGGGGGAAAAACTGCACTGGTGGCAGCTTTCTTCTCCATCTCACACTGGTCAATGGCTGAACTCCTCACCTTTTGGTTCCCCACATGCACATTTGATGAGCATACTTTTGTGAACAGTGCAACTTACAGAATTTAGCTATTTTAAAAAGTTTGTATCTCAGCTTAAGCAAATGTAGTTCTTTATACACCTGATTGTCTCCACACTACATTGCAAACGTGGGAAGAATTAGGCCATCTGAAAAGGAAAGTTGCAGCAGTCTTCTGGGATGGAAACTATGGTAAACTACAATATGAGCTTTGCTACCTGATTCCAGTAAAATATATTCTCCCTTTTAAATGTAATCATCTTCTTTTTTTCCTTTCCTGAGTACTATTATCACAATGCATGGTTACTCAAACCTTGGCTGGGAGGCCGGAGAAAGTATTTGAAAGTTAAGGCATATCAGACTGTAGACCGCCACGGTTTTCAGTCTGCCACCTTCTGCACACGTGTTCTGAAACAGCTTTTGATTGCACGTCTTTTTGATGGCAAAAAGGGCACATCGTTTTTGCAAAGGGCTCTTCCACGCACAGTGCAACGGCAGGCCACATCCTGCAGTCGTTTAATGAGCTGCCACAGTCACGATAGTTCTGTCAGCATGAGAAATGTCAAACCAGGACCTAAGTGGGGCAGGGACGTGGTGCTGGCTACTGTTAATTGTCTTCCATTAACTCCAGTAAAACACTGTTAAGTGAAAATCATCAAAAAAATGTATGAATAATTGTGAATGGAGTCCAGATTGAAAAAGCTTCTGGCTCGTGCAGCTGCAGAGTGTGTGACCTAGCCAGGGTTTGATAGGAAAAAGTTGCCATGGGAATGGTGCGGCATTGTTTGCGGCTGACTTCAGCCTTTATTGTTGCGCTCTGATTACAGCTTTTGTTTCACGGTGGAGTACGGTTGTTAAATGCCAGCTTGAAACAAAGATGTATTTACGTGCAACGGCTGAGTTCAAATGGTTTCTAATTTTAGACATATCACGGCTTTAAGCTAGGAAAAAAAAAATCTCTTATTACTAGTTCGGAAAACACGAAGCATTTTGGTATAAATATATGCTTAGAAGACAATTCCCATTAAAATCGGTTAAATACCGTGGCTGGAAATTGTTATTCGCCACTAGAACGACAGCGACTGGTGGCTTCAAAAAGCTGTGAGGTGGCACCTGGACCGAGGAGCCTCCTGTGAGAGGGGTGGGGGACGCGCCTCCACACGTCCTGCGGGTCCCTCCCCATTACATATAACATTAAAATGAAAGTAACTGCGCGTTCAAAAAAGCAGAGCCGCAGAAACCGAGCGGTGCCACACGTGTCCGTGCCCTGGCTGGCGGCTGGCCCTCGCCCGCGGCCGGCGCCGGCTCCGCCTCAGCAGCCGCGGCCGGGGCAGCGCCAGGCCCCGCCGCCGCGGAACTACAACTCCCGTCGGGCCGTGCGGCGCCGCGCCGCCGCCTCCCCCCGCCGCACTACATATCCCAGAGGGCTCCGCGGCGCCGGGCCGCCCGGGCGCACGGGGCTGCGGCGCATGCGCGGGGCGGGGCGGGGCGGCGGCCTCGGCGGTGTCGCCGCGGTCGGTGGCGGCGGAGTTTCTTCGGCGGGAGAAGGGGCGGGAAGAGACGGGGCCGGGCCGGGCCGAGCTGAGCCGGGCCGAGCTGAGCCGGGCCGAGCCGAGCCGAGCCGGGAGCGCGGCAGGAGGCGGCGGGTCCCCGCGCGGCCCGGCTCTCCTCACGGGAGCTCCCGGACTGCCCTGGACTCCAGTAAGTGCCTTGAGGCGGGGCGGGGGGCTGAGGCGGCGGGGCTGCCCGGCCCGGCCCGGCGCTCCCCCCTCCGCGCTCGCCCGGTGTGTGGCCGGGCAGGGCACCGTCCCGCTCCCCCGACGCCTCCGCCTTTGTGTGGCTCCTCGGCCGTACCCGCTCCGTGCCTTCCCCCTCCCTCCTCCCTCCCTCCCTCCCTCCCTCCGCTTTTTCTTCCTTTTCGCTTTCCCTGGAAGCCGCCGCCGCGGCGCGGGGCTCTCCCCGCGTTTCACCTCGGGGGCACTGCCATAATTGCCCTGGTGAAGCAGTCAAGGCTCTGTCACATCCCCAGAGGTAAGAGGATGATCTCATTACCCGTAATTTTTTTTTTTTTTTCCCCCTCTCTTCTCTCTTCTTCTCAACTTGGCTCTTTGAGCATGATGGGAAGGAGCGATGTTATCTGGGCAGAGCCCTGCGGTGATGGTGCGGGAGGGTGTGGGCTCCCGGAGCACCCCGCCTGCCCGGCCCGGCCCGGCCTCTCCCGGTGGTGCTGGCGTTTGCTATGGAAATCTCAAGCTGCAGCTTCAAGGGGAGCTGAGTGTGAGTGGGACAGCTAACATTTAGTGGCTGGTTTGCTTCTAGCCTTCGAAGGCGCTAGTTCTGAAGAGGGCTGTTTCGGAAAGCTCTTGCCTGTGCGAGCAATGCAAGCCTGCGCCTCCCAGTTGTGTTCTAGCTCAGCTGTAACCTGGGCTGGTTATTTACTGAAGTAAAGTGTCTTTAAATGGGTAACTTGACTATAAATGAACGTTAAACTGTAACTAATGTTGTCAGACTTGCAGTTTTTAGCATATGTAAAATTCTACATGTGCATTTGGCATGCTACTGACTTTACACGGACTTGAATACTTCATGTATTGTGCAGTTCCCTTAGGTGTAACTAATGCATAACCTTCATAAAAGGCGTTATATTATTGCATAAAATGTTTGCAAAGTAATGTCAAGAGGACAACAACTTCTCTTTGGGGAACAGGCTTCTGTTTTGAGGCCTTTCTTAAAAAAAAAAAGTCTAATTTTCACTAATCAAGATATGCTATTTCACAAACAAGCAAGAAGAACAGCTTATCTTTGAGTGGGGAAACAGTTATTAATTTGTTAGGCTGAGAATTATGAATTAGGCATGAATAAAATGGTGCTGCTCATCTGAGTAAGGCCGAGAGGGAGAATTACTTGGGTTTTTTTTAAGATTCTTAAGAGCTAGATCTCTCCATGCTGCACCTCCTTACAAAAGCATAGTACTTTTAAAGAGACTACAAGGCATCCCTGCATTTAGTAAGTTGAAGGGCATCAGCTTTTTTGTTGCCTTCTGACAAATTGCTTGCTTTACTAGAAGAGGCCATCATGTCTGTAAAGATACGTTCTCTGTTCTCTTCCCATTACCCAATCCCATACGTGACACTGGAAGACAGAGCCGTATTTGATCATACAGTTTGGGCCTATGAGGTGCCAGGAATAGGTTCTCACTGTTGAATATAGCAGGGTTTGGGTTTTCTTTTCTTTCTTTGATTTGTCCACTTCCTTTTTATACTTGGGCTGTGTTCATAATGATGCAGCACAAACAGAATCTTTACTGAGTTGGAGCTGTGCATGGCAGCTTTGGCTGGTTGCTCTATGATGAGTTACTCTGTCTTAATGAATTTACTCGACCGCGCTTTTAAAGATGGGTTTTTTAATACTTCTGATTTGAAAGTAGTTATGAAGTATGATGAAGTCTTGTATCAGTTTATTTCACAACTGAGTTACAGGTGCAGGTTTATAGCAAATTCAGTAGTCCTTGAGAAGGTCTATACATCCAATTATGTGTAGGAAGATTTCTTTAAGTTTTATCCCTTGTTCTTATGAGGCTCCACGTTGGATAAAATCACAGGACACTCTAGTGTCCTAGCTGCATTCTAGTAAGTCTTAACAGTGGGTTTGGAACAGTGAACTTGCCTTTTAGGTCCCTGCAGTCTTGTCTCCTACTTCTGGTTGTTTCTACTTGACAGAGTCACACAAGTAACAATACATAAAACTGTCAAGTGTGTAAAGCAGAGAAGCGTACAAGTGCCGTTTTCCTGTTTGTCGCATGAGTACGTGTTAGAAGCGAGCTGAAATCTCGTGGTAGAGAGATTCTTAGCCTGGTTGATATTTGGAGGAGAGCCTTTTAATTCCGGGATAGATAAGCACTGATGCTGCAGAAAGTGATAATTCAAGAGGTAATACGTGGATTTTTTTTGTGTATCCTAGCTATCATTGAATACTAGACTGCTGGAAACAGCTTTGCATAAAAAGTAAAGCTTTGTGTGACTCATGTTCTTTTTGCAGTTATCAAACGTTGCAGTTTTATTTTGTTAGTGTGGAAAATTTGATTTTGAGTTAGTAAATTGTAAAGACGATATTTATTTTCTTAAGCTATTTCTGTGTTTTATAACTACAGTTGACCTTATATTCCATTGTATAGCTATGCATTTCAAGGGTGGAAATAAAGAAAAAGATGCACAGTAGGTCACTGACAGGTATATTGCAGTGTTTAAATGTTTCGGAGGAGCAGAGGCTTTCATGTAAATTAGAGAATAGACAAAAGAACTACTGCATGAATAACGCAGGAAGCATCTTAATGCTCTTCCTCCTCCTCCTTTCCCCCTGTACCTATTCTTCCTCAGGAGAGCAGCAGTGACAGGGAGAGCAAGAGAGACACGCACACACGCACATGCACGTGCTCACGCACACACGGAAACAAGGAAGGTGCATATATGAGGAAAAGACCTGAATGCAGGAAAGGGCCTTGGTTTTTCCAGGTAGCTGTGGCTTATTTCAGAAGACGAGGAAGCTGTATCAGCAGGAATAAGAAGGGCTGACTGTATATCAAAGTGTTGGTGTAGAAGAGAGGAAGTGCAAAAGTCAGTTTTTATTGACTGTTACAGGTTAGAAAGAACTTGTGAACATTACTGAAATGTGAACAGATCTCTACTTGTAATACAGTCTCCAGTGCAGTGTTGGACATAGCCCAAACTGCCAGGCCTGCAAAATTCTTAATCTATTTTAGTAGATTTAGAATTCCATCGATGTCTTTAGTAATAAATGTTCCTGGTTATTTAAGCTGACAGCTATCATAGTAAATGTATTTCCTTCAAAATGCAGCAAACCAGCAGCATTGGGATGCGAGCGCATGTTGTGAGTGAGAAGTTTCCCTGCATGCGGTGTGGTGTGTGCTTTCTTGTATCCAGCTGTAGGTCAGTGTTTGTCTAAACAATAGCTTGTGATACAAGAGCATGTATCTTTCTTGCAAGAGGGTTTTTTTCCCCTGATAATTATGAACAATAGAAGCCTTCTTAGAAAATATTTAATGGGGTTTGGAGCCAAATAAACCTTTGTGCAGTTGGATAATTGCATGAGAATACAGAATAGTAACTTCAGTGCCAAAATATGGGAATTTAGGTAGCTGTCTTTAGCATAAAACATTTTTACAAAGTGGAGCAAGTGCTGTAGATGTCACTAGGAAACCAATGGTACAAGAAATATAACAGTCAGTACATGTATTCCTTTGTTTTTGAGCCTAATGCAACAAGACATGGCTAGCAGCATTGCTCTCAATGCTTTATAAAATTATATAAGAAACATAAGCTCACTAGAATTTTGATATTTATCTCAATGTGTAGAAATGATGTAGCTGCTTTAAAAAAATTACCTGCTGAAGAGGTCAGAGTAACAAGTATGGTTCAAGTTCAGGTTTTGAAGTTACGCTTTAATGCACAGAATGACTGAAATGAATTGGAATGGGAGATGTGGCTGAGCTGTTTCAAAATTTTTTCTACTCTTACACTGATCTCTGAAATTAGGACTTTGAAAATCTGTAAGTCTAAGGTCATCTTGATACATTCCGTAGACTAACTTTGAGAAATATTTAGATATGTATTTGTATATAGCTCAATTTTATAAATAACACTTTCCTGTTGGTGCTAGGTAAAGCAGCAGGGTTTTGTTACTGTTGAGGAAGGAAGCTTGGTTCATTGTCTCAGCACTAAGCAGCATTTTCTCCCTCCAGGGACTTGCAGAAGCATCTAGAATGTGTAGGTGTTTCTTTAATCTTGGAGAAGGAACTTATTAAGCTTTCTGGTGCAGAACTATGAGCTACTTACTTTTAACAGATGTTATCTGCACGAATAGGGAGTTGCAGGTCTGGTAGACATTTGTGGCATTCAACAGTTTAAACAGTTTTCAGGTTTGAACATATGCCTTTGCCTTGAAAATCTGAATAGTTTAAGGTATTTTATGTAGAAGAAAGGTAGTTCAGTGGTGAGGTTCCTGCTCTGGGACTTGGGAAACAGGTTCAGCTCACTGTGTTGCCAAAAGCTTCCTGTGTGGCCTGGGACAAGCTGCTGCTCTGTCCCTCCGTTCTCATAGTGAAACTGCAGAGCAGCAGCAGCTCTCTGCATCGCAGAAGTGTTACAAGGATATGTCAGTCATGTTTTGATGTGTTCAGGTGTGGTAGTAACATGGGGAGTGTAGCTCTGTTATGGTAGGAGGGAGAGGTCTAAGAGACTGCCCAAGTTTAAAGCTAGGGGTAAGCTCCAGGCAGAAGGAGTAAAATCAGAAAAACTTGGGGGTGGGGGGAAAGATTTTGACTGGAAATTTCTTGAATCAGTTAAAAAGAGAGAAAGGAAGTCCTTAAAACTTTAAGGAGCGCTGGATTGCTTTGTTTATTTAAGAAAGTATAAAAACAATGCTTAAAAAACTTGAATGAACCAGGCAAAATTTTTCTATTGCGATTCTGCCACGCAAGGAACAATAGCAAAGCTGTCTCTGTTCCTTTATCTACTGTTCTCTTATTTGGAAAATGCTTTTAATTCTAGGTAATCATTATATCTGAATGTTTTAGCTATCAATTTTGTTCATTCGTTCTGCTGGCGTGGTAGGCAGAATCTCTTAAATTCAGTCTGATTTATTGTCTTTTCATGTGAAAGAGGATGAGAAAAGATCAGCTTCTCTACCTCCCTGCTGCCCCGAGGGGGAAAAGAATTTGCAGCCACCTCTAAACAGCAGTGTCTTTAGTAACTTTATACAGCTAAAAGTATTTTGGATTTAAAATCCTTCTGGTGGGAAATATAAGATGGTGTTGTCATTGCTATAAACTGAAAATGTAGACTAGACAGCAATTATCAGGCTTTGCAAACATGTTTTTATTGTTGAGAGTCAACACTCCCAGGAACAGTCTCGCTATACTGACAGGTGATAAATTCATTAGTTTAATATGTAATTATTTTGATGTGTATGCTCTCCACGAGTGCTTTGGTACCCACCACATTTACATCCCATGTCCAAGAAAATGTTTGAACTTGCTCAGACTAGTGACTTAATTAAGTGTTCTTCTGTTAAGTGCTAAAACAGTTACATGTCAGGTTCGTTGTAAGAGTGAGCAGTCCTCTTAAAACTGCACTTCAAAAGACATTGTTAAATATATTGGTTAACTCTTTAGGGAGGTTTATAATAACAAATGGAAATTTAGGCGGTACTAACAATTCATCTGGCAAGTTATTTCTGGCTGGTAGAATCAGTGCCTGTATGTGCACTAGTGCTGCAAAGCTAGGTAACAGCGCTTAAAGATGTCACTTCAGAAGCGTTCCTGCTTATTCAGGGCTTCAGGCTTTGGTTATGTTTTTTTTCTCATGAACCTATTTCCCCCCCCCCCCCGCCCCCTTAAAGCAAGTTCACTCTAGGTGCTGTAATTTATTTATACTGTCTTCCTAATTTGTAGCTGGTGCCCTGATTTTTGGGTGGGTGGAAAAGCAGGATTTCTTTGGGAGGTCTGTTAGTTCCCTTCTTGGGGGAAGGCTGCAGTACAGTACGTTGAAAACCAGTCTGTGGCATACTCATGGTAAGTTCAGGATTTCCAGGCATGTTGTTGCACATACACAGGACTTGTGATTCTTCTGGAGTATTTCTGTCTCGCTGTGTATAGGTCAGGCAGCAATCCTGCAAAGTGCCAGGAGCCTGATGACTTCCTGGTGGTATTGGAATTACTCTGTAGGTGGAGCATTGTTATTTGCCGTATGCATCGTAATTTATGCTTTGAGAAACACCAGTGTTGGTGCAGAACAGCAGCTGTGCAGTAAACTGGTATTTGTGTCATTGCACAAATAAGAAGGTAAGGAAGAAGGCCAGCAACCAGACACGGGCTGTATCTGATGTGAGGACAATTCCTTGGGCTCACAGCTTGCTTCCAGCAGGCTTCCTCCTTGGAAACGAATTGTGTGAGTAGTTATAGTGAAGTATATGCTTCAAGTGAAGTGCATACTGTCATTGCAGATAAGCTTTTATTTTATGGGGTTTCTTTCTGTGTCAGGTGAGACTTGTAATAAATATACCAGAGTGGGATTTCATTTTCTTAATTTAAGAAGTATAAAAAAGCAGGGGGGTAGGCCTGAAAACATTAAGTTTAATTAATTAAGCTTTACTTTTAATTAATAAATAATTAAGGGAGCTTAATTTTCTCCTCCCACCATGGTAAACAGGAGCTAGCATGTGTTCTGTAAAAGAGTATTGGTTCACTTACATGAGACAGACAAAGCCTTATTCTTCCTAAAGAACTCTCACTAAACTTGCGCTTACTGAAGAGCTCTGAGATTAGTCCTAATCGCTGTGAATCCTTGTGTAGCGCTAACATGATTGAGAAGGAAGCTCGATTCTGGAGGAGACATCTAGTCCTTGCAGCAGCAGGAATTTTGGCCCACAAAGTGCCTTGCGCAATGAACTGAATGTGGTCTGTACTGTGAAGTCCCACAGAATTAAAATAATAGTGAGGTGAAATCTTAATGGCAACAATTTTTCACTCCCAAAGTATTAAAGTAGATGAAAGTTGCATTTTTTTATTCTGCATTGAATTTGCTAAATTAGTTCTGTAATATCAAATTTGATAATCAGTGACTATCTTTTTGTGCTTTGGTTTCATTAAATCTTTTTAAATTTTTAAAAAAGGTCAAACCAAATATTCATCTGATAGTGTTCTTTTCATTATCTGATACTTTAAATGAACTGAAAAAGCAATTATTTACAGTCCTTGTTAGACTCCACAGTCGGCTACAAGCATTAAAAAAATGCTTGCCTGCTCTGTTCTGAACTCACTGTAGGCAAAATTGTTAAATGTCTTAAACCTGTGTTCCAATGGCCTGTAATATGCTGTGCTACTAGTAGACATATCTAATGTGGAATCACAGCTTGCAGGTATTCAGCTATTCAGAGCTGGCTTTAGAGTGTCTTAAATGTGCAGTTTAATGGAATTAGTCTGAATGTGATGTTCTTGCATTTAAATTTGCAACTTGCCCTTGGATCTGTATGTAAAAGGCAATCTTTTACGACTGCAACGTTCTTTTAAGTTTCCCTCTGGCTTCTACCCAATGTGTTCAGCACAGCATTTTGGTGCTACTATGGCAGATAAATTAATTTTGAAAGTACTACATAAAAAAAAATAATTAACACATTCTTATGTATGTGCTGCTATTTCTTTAACACTGTAAGAGTACTCTGCGAAAGCTGAAGAAGATATTTTCAACTTGTTAATTTCCTACCCAGCTGGCTGTTTGGGGTTTTTTTTGCCTGCTTCACAGGAAGAAGGTGTATGTTTGTTTGTGCTGGTGAGTTTGTACGCAGGATTCAGAGTGAAAATCAGCAATGTTCATTCAAAAATGGCAATTTTTTTTGAGCCTCACCTTTCATATTGATCTTCCTCAGGCCAAATAAGCTTCATCAGTATTTGTAGTTTGATAGAGATAGTCTTAGTGCTTCAAAGTCATTGGGATGCTTTCGAGACTCTTGCCCCTTTCATATTTGAAGGCAACTTTGAGTTGAATTTGGAATAGCTGGCAGTGTGTGGAATCTGAGCTCTTGGAGTGGTTGGCCTAGATAAAACAGTTACTAGTAATTGAAATTAAACAGGTTTTTTACTATGAGTAACTAGTAATAATAAGTAATCCTAATAAGTAATATGCTTATTCCCTGCTTAATTTTTAATTTGGCTTAGTTGTCATGAATGGAACAATTTCTATAGACTAATGCATGTAAGCATTTTCAAGATCAATGACCTAATTTGTCATATTTGGAGTTTTACATACAGCACTTATTATGGGCCTTTTCAAAATTTTAAATAACATTAAAAATAATTGTAAATAATGATCAACTCTGAACCTGCATTATTAAGCATTTTAACTAGTCTGTAACTGAATTTAATAAGCTTTTAAAAATGTGTTTTGAGATTGTATGAGGTAAGTCAAAGTGAATTAGCGTACCTATATTTTGCTTTTCTGTGCTGTACTCGCCTCTCTGGTTATATCTCATTTTGAGTAACTTTGTATTACCCAGACTTAATAGGACGTGGTGAAAACTGCAATTCTGACTTGTAAAAACTTTGTCGTTGAATATATTCTTTCACTGTCTTAACTTTGTTATTTTACTTCATTGCTTTCTAGGCTAGTCATCACTCATAAGTTATTAATAGATAAATTTCAAGAGTGTCTTTTATAATGGCCTCGTTGCATAGGATGTTTCCTTTTATTTGTGTTAGCTCAGTGCGTTTAGAGGGACAATTAAAATACTTGTTTTAGCTTGGCAAAACCCCTTAATAGGTGAGGTTTTTTGTTTTGGCTGTCTTCAGAGATCAGTGATAGAGAGGAATTTTGCATCCTGTGCCGTGCATTTCCTCGTTTCGTCATATCCCAAAGCCTTGGGCTGCTATTGCAAATACCTTAAAATGGAAGAAAGGACTTAAGAGCACGAAACATCACCTGCAGAAATTCCTGCGAAAGTTTTTGAGGAAGTACCACTCTGTTCCATCGTGGAACTTGTAGATCAGTATTGGAAATAGGCCAGCGGATGATGGATTCAGGTAACTTCAGAACTCCCCTAGAACTCCAGCCTTCCCCTAAAACATACTGAAATTTTTACCTAGACAAAAGTAACATACTGCAGTTTAGCCTGAAGATGAGGAGCTTGTGCATGGGTTGATGTCGTCGTCCATGGTGAATGATTGCGGCTTTCTGGTGAGCGGTGTGCCTGGAGTTGGGGGGGCAGACCGAAATGGCTGTGACAAACCTTAACTGCCAGTGCAGTAGGGACGGAGATGGTCTGTGGAATTAATTGCATGCATCTTTGGTGGTTAACTTCATCTCGGGTGTTTCTTGCTTCAGTTTGAGCCAGCATATTATTATACTAAGGGTCTTGGGATGTTGCAGGTTTTACTGGACTCAATCTATACTAAAAGAAGGTATATCAAACTCTATGCTTTGATGCATTTCTGTTGTAAAATGTATATTTTAATAAATGTTGGTTATATGCAGATGTTGAAAGCACCCAGGATTAATGCTGTAGCATTTTAGTTGTAGATAGTATGGAATAAAATTAGTTATTTGACCTAGACTCATAGAATAGTTTGGACTTGCTGAGGTACACTGGAAAAGAAGGGAATAGTTGGCTTACCCTGATTTAACAAGTCTTCCTGGAAAACAGCAGATCAGATCTGTTTTGAAGACAGTGATGACTGAGTAAGACTTCATTGCAAGATAAGACTGCTGTTTTTGTTACATGATTCATCAGTGCAAATGATGATTCTTCTATATTGTGGCCTGGTTGGAAGTTGGATTACATGCTGAGGGATAGGTATACTGTTTGATATGCCTCAGTTTGATCAGGGATAGGAGAGGTCAGTGCTACTGGTAATTATTTCATTTTTTTAATTTTAAAGATTAACTTCTTATGTTGAGGAGTTCTCTTCCAGGTGAATACTGACCTTTTGCAGCTGCTTTTTTCCTTCTTGACCGCTTTAGAGGAGACTAAATTCAGTGATTAGCATATCCTGGAGACTTCAGTTCTCAGTTATTAAAATGTTGCTAATAGTTTGGTGCTTCTAGCAAATCAAAGTCATGTTGTGTTTATTTAACAGAAGCATACAATGTCTGCTGTGCCCTCCAGAACAAAAACAAATCGGTGGAGGGTCTTTGGGAAATAGAAAAGCTTAGCATGTCATTCTAAAACAGTCGATCCTAAATTATCTCAGGTTGTTGTCAGAATTGTACCCAAGTCATCTCTCCAGCTCCCGGATTAGTGTTTTTCTGTCATGTTTTGGGTACTTAGAAAATTGTGGCTTTAAGGGGTTTGTGAAAGATGAGCAGAGACATTGTCTCTTGGCTTAAATTATCTATATGGTGGTCAACGTCTAGTGGAAGGTTTTCAAGGGGTTGAAAATAAGTTTGATCAACTGTCCTGGAAGATTTATGTGACTTGTTTTCAGAGGCTGTTCTGAGCTGGTTGTCTCAGGGTTGGGTTTCTCCCCCCACCCCCCTTCATTGTCCTGGATGTATGCAAGAAGGAAAGCTTTCATTGCTGTGTTCTTCAGGGTATAAGCAGGACTGGCTGAACTCATCCCTTACCCTTGGGACTCAGTAAATGGAGTAAATGGCCAGTAAAAGAGATGACCAACTGGAGAATAGATGATTTATAGCAGGAAGCTGATAGTAATTGCTTAGGCAAAAGCCAAGAGCACTCAGTAATTAAGCTGTCCCTGGAACTGCAGGAAAGACTGGAGATTGCTGGGGATACTGCTTACCTTCCCTTTGTGGTGATGGAGCTAGTTTAAATAATAGAGCTTAAAAAGGGGGCTGGGGAGGAGGGATGGGTATGACTCATGGCATCATTTTATATAAAGTGTAGTTTTATGAATGTTGTTCTTCATTTCATAGAGATGAGTAAGTAGTAATGTATGTTTCTTAATCTTAGCTAACATAAAAAGAACCCCAAAGTCATCTCCTGTGGTAAGTTAAATCCAAAGTTCAAAATGTCCATACGCTAATAGAGCAGGAAGTAGAAGTGTTACTCTAAAGAAATAAAAATAATAAAATTATACACAAAGCTTGGGGAAAATGCTTGTAAAATAAAGCTAAAAGGTATTAAGGAGCAGTGCTCATCTTGCTGTATTTCTTAATCAAGCTTTCATGTGGATAGTGCAAAGCCTATTGCATGGTCATTTATTCATACGAAGTTCCACTTTCTCAGTAAGCCAGCGGTCCGTGGTTTATGCCTTCTTGTGGAAATCAAGCATTAGCTGTCAAAGCAGAGATTGGGCCGCAGAAATGTTACCTTGCCTGCCACTTTAACAGTTTCGTATAGATTTTGTACTTGAAGATATGGAGGCTGCAACCAAACTGTAAAGGAGGTGAACTCAAGAGCAGGTGCTGGTGTGAAACTAAAAACAGAAATTAATGTAGGAGAGTTTAAGCAGTCAGTTATAAATGGTGAAAACGAGATGCTTGTGTGCCTCTGCAGGTTCTAGTCGTGCAGTCATGCATTGACAGTTATGGACTAGGAGAAGGTGATCTGTGATTTTTATTTATAGCGGTGCTCAGGAGGCCAGGCAGCCTTCAGTTTGTGATATAAATGTTGAGGAATGTTGGTATATGGTATACCCAAGAGGAAAAGAGCAGTGAGAGGGGAAATGTGAGAGAAGCTGGGCTGATGAGGTATGTACCTACTTAATTTAGTACACCGGCACTGGAAAGAGGGATGTAAGACTTCAGAAATAAGTGAGACCTCCTCTTTGGGTTATAACACAATTCTCCAAGAAGGAAATTTAAGAAGCTGAGAGTTTTCTGGATTCTTGCATGAGTGTCAATATACACCACAAAACGGGCTTTCAAAAATATTATAGCTTCTGGGAGATTATGGCGAGAACCAAGAGGAGGGAATGGGCCACAGGCGTATTTTTTCTGAAGTAGTACTACGTCATTGACCCATTTCTCCTCCTTCCCCTGCCCTCCCCACTCTGGGGAGGGAAGGCAAAATAAATTGAAGTTGTATGTAATCTCTTACAGGTTTGATGCCTTCAGCTTTTCTCTCTAAGAACTCATAATCTTTTTATAAAATTTGATTCTAAAAGTGGGCGGAAGAGTTATTACACCATTCTGTGCTGCAGAAAATAACTGTGTGCATGTAGTAAGAGCTGTAAAATGTACACAGACTTGGAGATTTTTGTTGTATAATCGACTGAAGTAATAATTTCATGAAAAATAAATCCTACCTATGTAAGACAGGATCTGATTTCTGAAGACACTTTTAAGTTGAAATTCTGGTGAATTTTTAGGCTGGTGGTCTCCCAGCTGGATTTCCTACATCGAAGGATTAATGTTGGAGTTCTGCAATTCCTTTTATGAATCTTTAGAAGTAATGTGGTAATTCTGTCTTTGTTGCTTTTTCGGTCAGTCTGGAGTTGCCAGGAAGGGTGTCGTAGCAGTGGTTTTGTCATGTGCATTCAGTTGCTTTAGTAACTGGAAGAAAGGCACAAATTGATTTTTTAATGTGCGCTACAAATTGTGGTTCGTTAATGAATGCTGGATAGAGTTGGTATTAATTTTCAGTGGAATGTTGCCAAGGTGTAATGATGGAAGCAGACTTTTAAAACTGGAAACCAGTTGCATGATTTCGTGTTTGATTTCAATTTTATAATAGAGGGTTCTTCTAATCTCTTGTTCTTTAAGAGCATCAGTCTGGTAGATGTAAGTAATCCCGTGAGGAATTTCAAACCAATCTGAAGGAAACAGCGGTTACACAATTTAAGTTTTTAAATTAATGATAGTTTATCCTGTATTTTCATCAGAGAACAAAGGAACTGCAAATAGGATTATTTTGTAGGCTAGAAATTAGCTAGTAGTACTTTGAAATGGACAGTCTGTATTAATTTAGGTGCATTAATTTGGGGGGGAGGTTCTGTGAAAACTAGTTTATTGAGAAATAAAAGAAAGCTGCTGAATTTTGTCTTTTGCCCTGGAAAAAATAAAGTATTGAAGTCGTTCAGCTTTACCTAATTGTATGCTCACAATGGAGCATTATGAGTATCCTACTTTCATTTTTCATAGAGATTTTTTAAAAGATAGATGCTTTAACATTCAGTTGGTTCTATTCAAGGATTCTTAATCAATTTGTATCTTGTTTCAAAAACAAGTTTTCCTTGTTTCATTTTCTTCACATCTGCAGAGAATGCAGCTTAAGCTTGCTCAGACAGGAAACCAGCCACCAATATTTGCTTTTTTTAGGCACAGGGCTTTTCTGGGCTTCATAAACTGTTGCTATTAAGCTGAAATTGTTTGTGTCCCAGAAGTGCTGTATATTTTGTTGAGGGACCACCTGGCACAATTGAGGACAATATTGGTAAATGACAAATTTTTCAATTCATTTAAATGAAAACAATGTGTAATGCCAAGTTCTGCCTGCTTAGAGGTATAATTTAGAGGATAGCTACCCTTAAGCTTGCCCTTAGCTACAGATGTGTTTATAGTGAGATGTTACTTCAGTGTAAAGTGATCCCAAGAGCCAGCATGTGAATTACCAGGGAATATTTGTTATGATTATGACATTGTCTTAAGAGTGCTCACGTGTTTGTTTTTGCTGTTACTTATAACTTTAACTCAGTTACAGAGCTTGTCTTTGATATTTAAACGGAGGAACATACCAATAAAATTCAGATTACCTCAGTAAATGTTGTTACTTTATTGAAGAACGAACCTATACCTTTGAAGATTTAAACCATCATTGCATCATTGCATACCTTAAACATGGAGTCTCTTACCTTTTGGAGGTGGAAAGAAAAACCAATCAGTCGAGTGTTTAATGGAAGGCTTATACACATTTAATGTCTTTGTAGCTATGTAGAAAATGTCTTGCATCTCAAACAAAAGTGTGTTAACTTTGTTATACACAAAAATGCATTTAACTTTAGAATTAATAGCTGATACTAAAAAACCATACCACTAGCATTTTTAATAGTCTGTCATCACTATGATATTGCAATCATCTCTTCAACTTTTTGCAAATACTACTGAATTGAGACTGTTAGACCTAGTCCCTGATGCCAAACTTAATGTATCAGACTTGAGTTTGCACCAGAGGATTAGTCTGGTGTTGGGAACAATAAGCTTAGTTATTTTAGAGGTTGACTTAAATGACGTAAAAATGTTCACTGGAAATTCTTCTAGTATGGTATCAAAATAATGATAATATATTTAAAAAAAATTGTTTCTCAAAGTGGTTGAAGCAAAAATTTTACTAGTATTCTAATTAGTCTTATAAAAGGACAGCTGTAAGTACAAGCACATATCTACATGTTCGTGCATCTAATCCCCAAAAATATATATGCTTATCTGTATATGATTCCCCAAAACATTTTAAAATGTGTTTAACAGTATATCATGTTTTACTGTGGTGTATCAATAGCTAGCTACAGATAGTTATCAGGTGTCTGCCTCACTATACCAGCTACAGTGAAGAAAATTAACTCTATCCCAGCTAAAACCATGACAATAACTATATTTAAATCAAATAACTTTAAGCAAGGAAATAGTAAAGGAAAACAATTTCAAGAAATATTAAAAAGAAACTTCCATATTACAGTGAAAGCTAGAAGATGTTATGAAAAGTGTGATGTGCCTAAACCTTCTGTGTCATTAATATTTTTGGATATGTACTATTTCTGAGTTTTGTAACAAAATGTAAAGAAGACTGAATTGTTTCTTTCCTGCTCTGGGAAAGATAGGCATCGACCTGATTTTTATCATATTTATATGTTGGTTTATTGCCATTTTTAGATGAATATGCAAAATCATCTTTGGTCTTACAGGGCTGGCTCTTAAGGTAAAATGTCTGTCCTGTAAAATAAAAGGAAGAAAAAAAAATTATGCAATAGCCTGTGGTAAGGCAGAGCCATAAAAGGTGAAGCAGGCAAAAAGGGAATAGGTGGTCAGCAGTACAGATTACCTATTTGTTTTAAAGCAAAACAAAAAAAGGCGCACACACACACACTCCCAAAATCCAAAATAAAAAAAAAAGCCTACCACCCTCAAACTGAGTATCACATGGATATTGAGGATTTCAGTTTTGGACTAGGAAGTATGTTCACATCTCTGCCGCACATACAACTTCATTTTGACTATTTAATGTGTAAGGATGAAAAGATCTCTGTTCTTAGATGTTGTTAGACATGAAGTTCTTTTTGTAGGAGAAAAGAAAAATCTGAACAATGTTTCTAAAAGCCTTTTTGTTGAATTGGCTTAAGCAAAATATGAAATATCACATTGGACAGTAGTAGAGCTGCTGACAAAGATCCTTTCTTGACCATGAAAGGCAATGTCAAAGAACGCAGTGTAAACCTAGTTGTGAAGGACAATCTTTAATTATTCTTCAGTGATCTTGTAAAAGCTAGTCTTGATGCTCATCTACTATTTACCACTTGTATCTCTGTACTTAGGGTATGAGATGTCTGAAGTATAGGCTTCAAAGGAGTAAAAAAGACCTATCTAAAAATTCAGTGGTGCTAGTGAGGGGAAATGGCTATGCTTCACTTATTATTCTGTAGAAATTGTTAAGGTCCTGCACCTGGGGAGGAACAACCCCATGCAGTGGTACAGGCTGGGGGCTGTCCTACTGGAAAGCGCTCTGTTGAGAAGGCCCTGGGAGTGCTGGTGGACAACAGGGTGACCATGAGCCAGCAACGTGCCCTTGTGGCCAAGAAGGCCAAGGGTATCCTGGGGTGCATTCAAAGGAGTGTGGCCAGCAGGTTGAGGGTGGTTATCCTCCCCCTCTACTGTGCTCTAGTGAGGCCCAATCTGGAGTATCCAGATCTGGGTCCAGTTCTGGGTCCCCCAGTTCAAGAAAGACACGGACCAAGATGCTCAGGGGACTGGAGCATCTCCCTTATGAGGAAAGGCTGAGAGACCTGGGTTTGTTCAGCCTGGAGAAGAGAAGACTGAGGGGGATCTTCTCAATCCTTATAAATATCTAAAGGGTGGGTGTCAAGAGGATGGGGCCAGACTTTCTTCAGTGGTGCCCAACGACAGGACGAGGGGCGATGGGCATAAGTTGGAACACAGGAAGTTCCACCTAATGTGAGAAAAAACTCCTTTCCTGTGAGGGTGCCAGAGCAGTGGAACAGGCTGCCCAGAGAGGCTGTGGAGTCTCCTTCCCTGGAAATGTTCAAAACCCGCCTGGACATGGTTCTGTGCCCCCTGCTCTGGGTGTACCTGCTGGAGCAGGGGGTTTGGACGGGATGATCTCCAGAGATCCCTTCCAACCCCTACCAGTCTGTGAGTTTGTGAACTTCTTTAAGCTACTAGTTGAAATTGCTCAAAATGTCGTGGGTGGGCACAGAACAGTCTTAAAATCAGTAACGAGGAACTTTGCTTAACTTTTATGCTTTTTGTTTGGCAGTGTGATGTTCAGGGTCAGAAATGCCTTATGTGGATCGTCAGAATCGCATTTGTGGTTTCCTAGATATTGAAGAAAATGAGAATAGTGGGAAATTTCTGCGTCGGTACTTCATTCTGGACACGCGAGAAGACAGTCTGGTGTGGTACATGGATAACCCGCAGGTGAGATGTTCTTGGCAATAGTTATCTGGCTTCTCTCAATTTAAATTTTTTCAGATTTTTAACAAATTTTACTTAAGAAAAATGGGATTTAATATTAGTTTATGGACCTGGAAGCTGGGGGCAGGGGGGAAGCTATGTAAGTGAAATCATTGTAAATCAGTGTCTCTTCTTTGCTAATACGTGCAATATTTTAAAGTAGAAAATGTAATTCATGTTTTTGTTTAAAACACTACCAACTGCAGCTAGTAGTAAAACATTAAAAATAACTCGATAGTCAGTGAATTGCTGACAGGAGAATTGGAGATAAAATAGGAATCTGAATTTGATACCACAGTAAATCAGTTATTGGTTTGAATCGTGATGTGTTATATTTTTGTTTTCTATCAAGTGTCTTGAACGTGCGTTGCAGGTTCTCGCAGGCACTAAGTAGTGCTATATAATATAACCAGATGAGTCGAATCACATACTGGTTCCATTATTGTGGGTCTTTTAATTCACCTTTAACCCTATGTGGAAGTATGTCATTTTCCTTGCATTGCATGGGTCAGTTAGTAGGTTATGTTACTTTACTTCAACTGAATCAGTCATTGAAAAGCAATTTTTAATTACGCTTGCAGTTTCAATACAGCGTGAATGGTATGTGAATGTGAAAAGCTTGCATCCATCATGATGGAGAACATACTTTATATGAAAGCTACTTCTACAACGTACAAGCCTCAATGTGTTTTCCAGTATAGGGGAGAACAGATAATTGCATAGGGTTTGGGTACAGAGGCAGTGAAAGCGCAGGATCTAGGTCAGCTGACAGCTGTCTGCCAGAAGAATATTTGGGTGCCATTCTGCCAGGAAGACCACAGTTAAAATGCAGTAGAAGTCTACTGTTCAAAGGAACCAACGAAAAAAAAATAATAAAATGATGTGTAGTTCAAGGAATGTGACTTGTGACAAGCATTCAGAAGCTCTTACTGAGGAGAAAAAAGAAATAATTTCTGGAAGTAAGAGACTTCAAACATTTGTTCTCAACGAGTGATATGAAGCAGTTCTTTTCTTCAGTTTTCTCCTGTGATATAACCGGGGCATGTGGGCAAAAACTTGAAATGCCCTAGAAAATGCAGTTCATTGGAAGTTTTAAGACTGATGATATTTGCAGTGCACACCTCTTAGTTCTTAGTTTAGGCTTTCTTATCTTTTTTTTAACGTTAGAGTTCATGCACAAATGAAAGGATGCCTTGCAAGGGGCAAGTTGAATCTTCTTGGTTTTCTTCCACTGCTGCTTTAGTTTTGAAGAACTGCAGAGCTTTTATAGAGCCACTGTGTGGAGACCATTCTTAATCCTTGAAGTGATGAAACTCTTCACGCAGGATGAGTCTACGATGTGTGCAGAACTTCAGTGGGCCCTTCGTTGCTGACAAAAGTGCTCTCTTTGTATCTGTGAAAATCAGTTCAGCTGTTCAAAGAAATAATGTTTTTAAGTCCACCATTAACCATGTGTTGTTATCCTAACATAAAGATTATAAAACAGGTGTGTGCTGGGACCAAAATCATTCTGATAAAGTAAAACTTAAATTTATTTAATTTCAGTGTTACCAGTCTATAGTAAACCTAACCTACTTCTTCCCTTTGAAATATGAATGGAGTATAAACCAATCATTTGTCTGTCTGACTGTGGGTAGCATTAGGCTCCTCTTTATGATGTAGAAGTTCATAAGACACTACAGAATAATGAAGAGCTTTTTAGCTGGGGAAAGGATCAGCGAGCAGATGCAGTACCATTCTTATGGTCTCCAGGGGTGCCTGTAGTGGGAAGAATGATACTCTAACATAAAGGGCCATCTTGAAAGGAAAAAATTGTAATGGAAAAAAGTGTATGGAAAACAATGCTCTGTGTAAAGGAATAAAGTTAGGAAGACTGTTTCATCAGAAACAGTTAATTAAAAAGTTAACCATGGTTTGTGATGCTCAGTTCTTTAACTTGTATTCCTAGGCTACTAGCTGATTGACAATAGTAATGTAAATGTTAAGACTAGTGTGCTAAGTAAAGATGTAAAAACAACGGACAGCTTCTTTTTGGATTGTAAATATACCTAGGCTTAACTGCAACTTTAGGAAGTATCATGGTCTTTCCCTACAATAACTTTAATATTAAATGATAAGACTATGATTTTCAATCCATTTTGGAAAATACATGGGATGGCCTTTGAAGTATCTGACATAATAGATGAATGTCATTCCTTGTCCCTTCCGCCTGCCCTGGTCAAAATATATAAGATGCCAACATCTGTTAAGGAAAAAGTATTCTTTCCGGATTTCCTGGATACAGACCTGCAAGAATCCTTTTTCCTCTAGTAAAATACATAAACCTCTGAAACAATTACTATTTGTATTGTTTCTAGCAGTCTTTCTGTTTTTAGTTGATTAACAGATGTGTGTATAATAAACAAGTAGTTTAGATCCTGTTTCAAGTATACATTGTGTATTGTCTATAAAAACACGTAGGATTTTCTTTTTGTTTGTGGAATTATTGGCTTTTTATGCGTAAACACTGACTGTGATAGTAAACTAGTTTCACTTCGTAACATATGATTTGTTTCAGAATCTTCCCTCTGGATCTCCACCTGTTGGAGTCATTAAACTTACCTATATTTCAAAGGTAAGATAATGTGTAAGACACTTGTTGTGAAATTTTGGTGATAACTACCAAGGGCCGCTTCTGAAGGCCTCAACTTTAGACAATTTTAAAAGCCTTTTTTGTAGCGCATGGGAAGCTTTTTGCTTGCGTGCTACTCCTGAGTTTTAGAGAAATGTTAAGACTTCAGTATTGTCAGATTAAAATAAGAACAGACTAACTACCGTGTTTAGGTTTGTTTTGTGATGTCAAATGGCAGCTCTGCCAGGAAGGACCTGCTTACGTCCTTCCTCATTTCCTTCTTCTATGCTTATTTTGCCCCAAACCTAACAGTTGTCATCTTAAGAAATCTGAAATCTTGTATGTCACTTTTAACAGAAGCAGGGGTGGTCACCTGTGCCTTTGCACCTGTGTGCACCTTTGAAGGCAGCTCGAGTGTGCCTCCTGTGCAGATGCTCGGTCTAGCTTCCCATAGTTGTTCTAGTTATGTAGTACATGGTTTTTGTTTCTGGCCAAAAAAAAAAAAGGTTTTGATGTGAGACTGCTTTGCCTTCTCCCCCACCTTTGATAGAAGTGCTCTGTAACGTAGAAGTGGCAATGCCTCTCTCAGGACACCTGCTTCTTTCCTCCTCCAACACTGCAACATTTTAGAGACTCCTGAAGAAAAGTGGCTGTTATTCTTTTTATGTTAATGAACCAAATACAACTGATGTCCTTGAATTTTTACTTCAGTTGAGATGTAGAACTTCAAAATGCAAATAGAAGTGTTATATTTCTAGATTTCAACATTTGTCTGGTAATGCATCCTTAAAGTTAAGGAATAGGAACATAGGGCTTAAGGTGCCTTCTTACCATAGGTTACACATCTTGAACTGAATTTTATATAGTATTTTTGTTATATCTGTATATCTTTATACCTAACAAGCTTGCTATGCTGCTAATCTTCAAATTTAGCCACTTGAAAGAGAAAAAATTTGTGATATCTGATGTATATTTTGTATGCACAGTGATATATATAATCTTAATTTCCCTACTAGGTTAGCGATGCAACTAAGCTAAGGCCAAAGGCAGAATTCTGTTTTGGTAAGTTCTTGCATAAGGCATGTGCATCAAGTACATTTCTTCAGAAATTTGAAACAAAGATAATGTTCTGCAATTCTGTTACTAGATATAGCTGGTAGTGTATTTTTTAAAAATAGCTTGTACTCACTGTTTCCTCTTCAGTATGAGGGAAATGTTGGCTTCTTCATAAGGTGTTTTTATGGCTTTTCATATTGCAGCTTAATGAGAAGTAGTTCAGATGTGTGAAATTTTTGAGGCATTAACAAGCTCATCACATGATGGGTGTTTTCAGAAACATGGCATGCCTGTCAGCTATGAAGACAAGTAATTTAACTATTTTAATCTGTATTACTGATAAAAGAGTTGATTTAAATGACTTTAAAAATACTGTCAGCCAATGCTCTTACATTAAATTTCAGCCTCTATTGGTGCACCAATAAAGAGAAGGAATTTGCTTAGGGTACCTTCCAGGTTTATTGATACTTAAATTTGTTTAAACTTGAGTAAAGCTTTAGATAATTGTAAAAGCCCCTTATGGGCTTTTTTTAGATTTCTTTCTTCTAAGTAATTTGTCCGGAATTTACCATAATTCCAGATTAATTTTTTTACAAGCAATTGGCATTCGCAAAAGTATGTGTAGAGACTGGAATCAGCCTCTGCTCTGTTTATGAATAACCATTCTTTATGGCTACATTCATGTAAGAGTTTTAGCTCAGGTGAAGGTACTGAAAATGCCTGAAGGTTTTATGACAATCAGTTAAGGCGTCCTTTGCCATGTGCAGTGTTGTACAGGCCCAAAGAAGGCAGCTCCACCAGACTTGTGCAGTCTGTGTTGGAGCTTATGAAACACTTGGTAAATCACCCCTGTGTGTAAGGCTTCAGGGATTCTAGAGTAGTACCTGGTGTGTCAATTCAGTGCCATCTACAGATTCCTCTGCACATGCATGTCTTCATCAGTTGTAAAGTTGCTCTTGTCAGTGGCCCACCTCTAAAGCCTTAATGATCCAAGATGCTGGCTGAAAACTTTTAATATTTCTGATTTGTTAAAGCATTTTTGATACCTTTTAGAGGAAAAAATTACATTTATTGTCTTTTTATTTAAATACCAGGAGTTGTTGTTTCAATCAGCTTATTTACAGTTCTGTATTTTGAATTTATATTTGTGTCTAATAATGTTTGCTTCAAACCATCCACTTTGGGGAGAAAGATGATAGAGGAGTAAAAAGTATCTGTTGCTGGCACGCGTTCGCTGTTAGCGATGACCTGAAGAACTGTTACGTTATAGGTAGAGCAGTGAAATCTGTTCAGACTTCAGCTGCAATGCTTCAAAGTTCTGGGAAGGTTTTAGTCACTGTTCACCTCAAAACTAATTTCAATAGGAGTTCTTAGAATTTGTGAGAAGACTAGCCATGATTTTTTTTTCCGGTTACACAGAACTATGTCCTTCTTGGATAAAGGTATGCTAGATGTTGCCAGGTAGATATGTGAACTTACTAAAAATATGCTTTCTCTGCCAAGTCACTAAAGTGAAATAAAATTTTATGTTTTGGCTACTTTAAAGTTGTTTGGTCCTGAGCATCATATACTTAGTAATCAATACTGATTTTTCCACAAATTTAAAAAAAAAAAAAACAAACCCGTGATCATAGTCACGTTAATGAGTTTGTTGTAAAGGATAACAGATACTGATCAGAGGATTAAAAGGAGAAATTGTAGAAGTCCCCAAGCATAAAACTTTGTTGCTTGGGGAAATTGAGAAAAGGGAAGTGGAGCTGTAGAAAATTCTAATAAGATTCAAGGCTTTATAACGTAATGTTAAACTATGCTATAGTTAGCTATATATTATATATATAGCTTATATATATTTATTTATTATATATATAATATAAAATGCTATGTGGTAAAAATCATTTAACAAATTCTGTATGATGCCATTTAAGTGGGGAGCTTAAAAAAGAAAAACAGTTTATTTAGAATAAAGCAAGCCCATCAAGTGGATGTATGTATCTTAAATGACTTTCTAAAAAGAAATGAAGGAGAGAGCTTAAGTATTTCAACTGGACTTTCCATCTGAAATCTTTCTATGATGGTGTTAAGCTGGCTTTTAGATTTCAGTGTTGTTAACTTTTCATAATGGTTTTTAACAGTTATGAATGCAGGGATGAGAAAATACTTTCTACAAGCCAATGATCAGCAGGACCTAGTTGAATGGGTAAATGTTCTGAACAAAGCTACCAAAATCACAGTAAGTGGTTTAGTTGATATTTAGCAATGCTTTCAAATGATGACTGTCTCAAGGTGCTTAAATGTAACCTTTGCCTCCAGTTTTTATGCTAGAGTAGTCTTTTTATCTCTATAATCAAGTCTTAGCTTGGCTTTCCAAGACTTGGAGAAACTGTACAAAACTCCCACTAAACTTGAGTTTAATATACTTTTTGCTTTGGATATTGGACAAAAATGTGATTAACTTTTTCATTAAAGCATGAGATGGTTTCTAATAATTTAAAACTGACCATACGCATTAATATTAATTGAAATATCCGGAAGACACTTGTAAGCAATGAAAAGATACACGTACATTTGCCTGGTGTCAAAAGTTTGTATTTCTTAACCTATCACCAAAATAATGAGCAAACACATTGTGCCATGTTCCAAAGGCGCTCTCCTGATTTCAGGTAACGTCCATTCAAAGAAACATTAATGTGTTCTTCTGAAAAGTGTTAAATTATTCTTCTGGTTTATACCAGGACAGCTTGTTACCACATGATAGAAAAATCCACACATATGACTTCAGTCATTTCAGGAGGCAGAAGTTATGGTTTTGTTTTCTCTCCAGTTTTGGGGAAGTGATGACATGAACTGTTTTGAGAGCGTACCCTTACAAAGAAGGGGTTCTGAGCATGAGTGTGCACATTTATATTTGTTGTCAGTAACTTGCTTATTTTTAGGTCTTCTAAGGATGTTTCCATAAGTCGTTTGCATTGTTTTAATCTAGCCCTTTCTTTGCAGTTATAAAAATGTTACTACTAATAATAAATTAAAGAAGAAAAAAAAACCACAAACCCAGAAACACAAAGCCTTCTCACTTGGGTTTTTCATAAGGAGGACACACCACAACCAGGCCTGAATTGTTTCCAGTTCAAGAAATAAAGTGAATAAAGAATTAATTGCATCAAAATAGAATTTAGTCTGAAAGCTATTTATCATATGTTTAACTTGCATTCTAAATGGCTGGTGAAATCATTAGTATTTTTTCTTTGAAGAAACAAGCCTTTGAACTGTTCAGAGGTTATTTAGTATGGCCAATTATTTAATCAAATAAATAAGATCATTGAATTATTATCTTTCATATGAGCATTACTTACTGTAGATTGTAATCTGCCAAGATTCGTTGCATTTTTCAGTACTCTGCTGATAATTTTAAAATAACTATAAAAGTAACTCTGAACCTTTGCAGTCTAGCACATTATGTGCCTTTATGAGTACTGTTTGAAAATGCATTCATATGAGGTGGTTGTGGGTTTGATCTGTAATATTTTAAGCAGGAGTTTGTGATGGCTGAAGCGCTTACCTATAAAGCTGTAGCTACAAGCCCCTTCTCTTGAAAGGCTGAGGCCCGTGATCTGTGTGCACTAGGAGAATATCTCATCCTTCAGTGCCAGACTTGGCTGTGAATGGAGTCACCTTTCACCTGTGCTGGCAAAGCTGGGCGTTGTGCAGGGCGATGGGGATGGTGGAAATGAGAGAATGAGCCTGACGCCACGGCTGAGCGAGCTGCTGAGTGCCACCTTCACTTGGCCAGGAGGAAGCTGTCCTAGGCTGACATTAGTGCTCTCAGGACTGTTTGTACTTCTTTGTAGGCTGGGTTTTTGTGGGTGGTTTTTTTTTGTAAAATAAGCAGTCCTGGGCATAGGAACTAGAATCACACCAGGCTATAAAGTAGCTTTGTTTTTGTCTAGATCAGTTCAGTTTCAAGTTTTGCATGTGCCACAGTCTTGCATGGTAGTTCACTGTGCAAAGACAATTTGCGTGTCTCTTCTTTCTGAAGGAATTTGGATGTCCTGTGTAAATATCCAGTAGGTTGCTGGCTGAGATACTTTGGTGTGAGACTCTCGATCTCTTCTTGTTGAAGTCACTTCAAATTTACTATATTAATACTAGGGGTGAAAGGACATTAAATGAAAATGTCTTAGGTAGCCAGTTAGTGCATTTCTTAGGCTGTGGACGAACTCAGAAATTTGAGTAAACTTTTTAGATCAAAACACTTATTGGGGAAATTAAATTCCTGGGATGTTTTGATTGCTTTAGTTCCACATTTGAGAGAATTATCTAGTAGTTAATGATAGTTAGAAGTAGGTAGTTAGGGTCATTTTGGACAGAATTTAGCAATATATGTAGGATTAATGGGGCAGTACACACAGTCTTCATGCCAAGTATTGGAATGTAAGTGCGAATGTCATACTGGTCAGGCATCCTATTTGACAAAAGTCTCGATACTGTAGCCCTGGGTTTATGGCCTTACTGTGCTAGCTCTGTAGGCGCTGGGGCATATCCAGTCCAAAGCACTTATTACTAAAACTGAAAGCAAGTGGAAAATAAAGAACCCGTTCTTGTACAAATTAGTAGTGCTTTTTGAAGATCAAGTATATCACTGTGTCAAAGCTGGGAATTTTAGGTTTCAAGACACCTGGTGAAATGTCTTTATTGGCACCAGTTTTCTTCTGACAACTAAAACGTAGCCGTTGGAACAAATTTTCATGTAAGCTATTTCTAGCCTTTTACAATCAGAGAATGCTTATTAAATCTTGCTGAAGGGAAAGATTCTTGAGTAATGATGAGGGCTTTTTTAGGTCTTCACAAAACTACATTAATTATCATATTCTGCTTTCAGGTACCAAAGCAGTCTGATCCTCTGTGTCAAATGGATAATGCAAATCGTCAAGCTGAAAGCCCAGGTGGAAAGAAGCAAGTCTCTTACAGGACAGAAATTGTTGGTGGTGTTCCTATCATTACACCTACCCAGGTAATACCCTTAAAACAAGTGAGCTATTATTTGATAGGGGAAGCTTTGGTGTTTGACAGGTGCGAATAAGTTGTATATCACGATATAGCTCTCAGCTTCTCACCTTGCTCACAGGACTTATACTTTGGTGTGCACCTTTTATTGATGCTCACTGGGGTTTTTTTGAGGATTTTATTCCCTTTGTACAAGATTATAGAGAATTATACAAGACTTTAAAGAATTACTTGAGTATTGATTTTTGCTCACAGATATCGGTTAGTATGCTGAAAACATCTTTTTGTGTGTGAAATGAATTGTTGGGGTTAAAAAGACAGAACTTTGGCACTGTTAACTGCCAGGAAAAGTGGGCAATAAAAGGAGGTGATTAAGACAGCTGATTGTATATACACTACCTTACTAGACGTAGTAAGAATGACACCAGATTAAATTCTTGCAGAAGGGTCTTACGAAGTGCCATGTGTGGACGAACAACATAGCAAGTGAAATTCAGTGGAAATAAATCTGTTGTAAAGGATTCTGGGGAAAAAAAATCCTAGTTTTTATAGAAAATACTAGATTGTGAAATAACCATTTCCACTTGAGTGAGAGTTGAGAGTTAGTCACACCATGAAAACATCATCTTAGTGTTCAGTAGCAGTGGAGGAAAAGCCCCACAAATATTAGGAGTTACTAGAAAAAGAATAAGGACCAAAACAGAAAACGTCTTTGTTGCTGTAAAAATCCTGTCTTTGACCAAACCTTGATTACTGTGTCGAGTTTTGTTCTCATCTTAAAAAACTAGAACTGAAAAGGTTCAGAGAGATTTCAAGGATGATTGGTCGATGTGGAATGATCTCCATATGAGGAACAATTGAGTAAGCTAGTACTCTTCTGTGTGCAAAAGAATAACTAAAGGAGGATGTAAGAGCTCTACAAAATCACGATTGGCAGGAGTGGATGGCGTAAACTGTCTTTTCCAGTATGAGAGCTGTGGGCTTTTAAACAAAGCTCATGGTGTAACCAGGTGAAACAAAGGGAAGGAGTTCTTCTTTCAAAGTAATAAAACATAAGGTACTCCTTGCCAAAAGATGGCATGGATGCAAGAAACCTTCCTGAGTTTGAGAGACTGGACAAGCTCATGTAAGAAGAAGAATCTATGCAGTGTTAAAGATACAGACCTGTATCTGTTTCTGGAAGTTCCCTGAGCTGAAAATAGTTACAGATTGGATTAGTATCATGTAAATGATATGTATAGACCTGAACTGCATTTAAAAAGTTCGTGAATTCTGATGTGTCTTACGGTCCTAGAAATAGCTTTTTCTTCACTGTAGCCACTTCTAGTGTTTTGCTCTTAAAGTCATGTTATGAGTTTGCACTAAATATATGTGTATATCTTGGGTTTAGGTCTGTAACGTACTTCATTTTGCGTCTGTCAATATTGTTTGAGAATACTCATCACTTTCTTAGTTTAGTTTCTAAATGGAGCTTGCAAGTACTGAACCAGAGCCCTTGGAGAGTCTCGGTCACTGTCTCTAGAAATCAGTTGAAATATTTCATCCTTTCAAACAAATTGGAAATGGGATTTGTGAGTGTGGGATGATACAATTATTTGCTACTATAACTAGTATAGTTCTTCTTTGACCTTTAGAAAAAACTGAGAGCATTCTGAACTCTCCTGCTTTTTTCTAGAAAGAAGAAATCAGTGAGTGTGGTGAAGGGGGTGATAGGAATTATTTGAAACGGTCACAAAGTCACCTTCCTTATTTTACTGCTAAGCATCCCCCAGATAATGCTATTATCAAAGCTGGCTACTGTGTAAAGCAAGGAGCAGTGGTAAGTATTTGAGATCGGTGTGTTTTTCGTTAATCAAGAACAAAGGTCCTAAGGTGATAGTTGTACTTATCACGTAGATGATTTTAAAAAAAAGACGACCAGTAACTTTAGCGCTACTGATAATATTAAGGATGGCTAAAGATAAAACTTATCCTCCAGTAGCATATAACTTATGTCTGTATTACTTTTCATTACTTTCTTCAGTGTTATGTTGTTGGAGATGTTTTGGAGAGGAGAAGTTGTGGGCAGAGACTTTCACATTATGGTTAGTGCATGCAACTAGGAATTCTACAGTTTTGTAGAGATCCTTATTTCGCTTACTAGGAGCATCTAAATTAAGGCAGAAGTTCATTGCATGCTTTTTAAATCACTAAAATGTTTAGAAAAAGCTAATTTTTCAGTTCAGAAGAAGAATTGTACAACTTGTGAGACTGATTAACACAAGTAGAATGATTCATATGATGCCTGGCTAAAAGAAGGAATAGATAGGTCAGATTAAGCAAGATAAGTATGCCTCGTGAGTTCTCAGATTCATTTTGTCTTGGATTATGAAGCTTTTTTGTAACATTCCTTTTTAGTCAAAAATCAACTATAAACCTTTAATGTACTGTCTTTTAACATTTCTTATGGGGTATTTGTGCTGCTGAGTTGCTACAGTTTCAGTGGAGATTGTTGAAAAATTATTCTAGAAGAAAACAGTAGCTTCCAGAATTTGTCATTTTTGCAGTTTAAAAAAAAAATTGGGCAGAGTCTTACAGAATTATTTTGGGGGCACTATATATATACACATACACCACACATATAAATACGTATATGTATTATATAGAAATTATAAATATTGTAGATGAATAATTATAAATAGGAGTTATATGATATCATAATTATAAATATAAACTAGAATTATAAATATCATTATATAAATACATGAATACTATATAACATGTAAGTATATTTGTATTTTATATTTTTATAAAATCATATATAAAATTGTATATAAATATTTGTTTTCTTTTAACAGATGAAGAACTGGAAGAGAAGATACTTTCAGTTAGATGAAAACACAATAGGATATTTCAAGTCTGAACTGGTAAGTTTCCAAATGTGTTGTTTTTCCAGTGATATTTGCAGGAAAATCTAAAGAAATATGCTTGTATTTGAAAAATGTGCTGTGCTGCTCCTGCAACTCTTAACTCCGCACTGTAATAATTTTTCATGATCGGGAAGAACAAAAAATTAATAGGGTGGCTGTTAACTCGGACTTCAATCCTCTGTTTGGGAGCCTGTCTTTAGGGCGCTGGAGAACAGCAATAGGATATATTCTACAATCACCCTGATTTTTGTGTTAGTATCTTATGTCACTTTGTAGTCACGTATAATTGTGTTCTTGAAACAGCTGATCATTATGTAGGGATACAAAACTGTCATCCTGCAATTCTTAATTTAAAGTTTGAATTATGGGGTGTTTTACCATACAGATGATGTGATCTTTTCCCACACACTTGTTTCACCAGGGCAGCCAAGACAGGCAAAGAACTCTGCTGTTCAGAAGCAACACTTAGAGTTTGCTTTGGTTTCATGATCGTCCCCACTCATCACTCTTCAACCTTTTGACCAATTTTGACCAAATGTTAAGTGCCTTCAGGCTTCACTTAAAAATGAAGTGGCTGGTACTGGAGACAGTCTGTTTTCCCCAAAAAGGAATCCCACACTTAATAAACATGAGAAAAATCTGTACCTAAGGAATGAAGTCTTGAGTTGTAGAGTATTACAAATAAAGGAAACTTGAGTTTACAGGCCAGCTGTAAGATGTAAAATGTCAAGAACCCAAATTTCAGACTGTTTCTGAAGAGAACTTTTGCTTTACTTTTAAGGAGCAGGAGTTTAATAGCAGGAGTTTGGTCTTGCATAATTTTTGTTAAACTGTCAGCATAACAGTTCTGACTCATTGCCTATAATAAATCCTCTATTAAAAAAAATGAGTGCAGATTGCGCACAAGCAAATTAACTCAGTGAAGAATTGTACTGTGTGAGAGTATACTAGAAAGATGGTAGAAATGCACACACTTTCAGTGTTTCATCATGCTTCTTTCCAGTTTAACTATTTTGAACAATATGAAGTACTCTAGTGTCCTCTGTTCTTCAGGCTAATGTCCTTGCTGCAGCTGGAGGAAGGTACTGGACTGACCAGCTGTCAGACAATAGGGAAGTAGCTCCTGCTTCACAATTTTTACTGAAATTAGGTTTTTTCTGTTTTAGGAGAGTCATCCCTCTTCAGGGAAGTAAGTACTGAATAGATAGAGAATATAGTGTCCTTTTATTGGACTATAGTGGTTAATCAAAGAATTCCATGGTTAGGAAACGTAATCATGATAATCATGTTTCATATAGTTTCTTAAACAATTAAGATCTGCCTTCTCCGAAACATACGTGTTGGAGAGACATTTAATCTGTACTGAAAAGAGCAAAACTTTCAGAGAGTGCAGCCCACCAAGAAGAAAACACCTATGACAAATTAACCATACGTCCACCAGACTTTTATTTATCTCCTACAAACACAAAAAGGGTAAAGTGCTCTCTTCTGAAGATTTCAAGTGGTGAATGCTTTCTTTCAGCAATGTGTGGGATCTCCATTTCCCTAATAATCTCCTGTTTCTAATGAGAGTAATAGAAAGATAGGAAAAAAAGCCCAGTAGCGATTTTTTGTCATCCTTTGTGGTTAAGAAGGCTATGGCATGGAAGTCATATTCAGCTAGTGTAACTCCAGACTTCTAATTCTGGAAAAATTCTTTCTGTCGGAGTTCACTTTGCAATAGCTGCAGTCTTCAGTCGAGTGTGGCTCTTTCCTGAAGTTAGCTTGTCTTGACAGCCAGCCTGCTCACCAGTACTTCAAATTACTCATACTGGATATCTTCAGGTGTTGTTTTGTATCTGTAGAAATACATATGAGTTCTCTGCTCTCAAAAATGTAAAAAAAAAAAATTTAGTTGAAAAATGTGTAGATTCTTGGCATTTTTTTGTGGTTTGCTGTCGTGTCATCTTCCCTGCCTCCCCACAGTGATTGCCCCTTTTTAGTTTGAGGAAGAGCCCATGTCAGTCTTCAGGTGGAGCATAGCGGAATACAGGCAATATCAGACTCGGAAAATTATAATTTCTGAGCAGAGGTTTTCCCTGCAACAGGTGTCTGTATTCCAGGGATGATCTTGCAGTTCACATTTGATGCATTACTTTGAAAGCTCTGCTGTAATGGATGAGTGAACCTAGGGAGAGCAGGGAGGGGAGAGGGGAGAAGAGGGCCAAAATAACTGAAAACATTGAGTTTTAAACTCTGTACAATTTATCTGCTATAGAGGCAAGTTATCTAATGAAAACTGGCATTTTAAGGATGGTTATATTTGGGTGACATTTGCTGTTTGCTATGACAACATAAATCTCTTAAGTATATGTAATAGAAACTGTATAGACAGTAGTCATTCCAGAGCTGACAGCTTTTGTTTTGTCTGTAAGCTGAAGCCAACTGAAGCAGTCCATTGTAACATGGCTTAAAGAAAATGCACTAGGAGGTAAAATAAGTTGTTGGTTTTGTGTTCTACTGCAACAACCACAGGAGAATAATACGTATGACACTTCATTGTTATGGCAAAAGTGAAAGTATTTCTGTTTAAATGTTCTCACTTTTTTCCTGTTCTGTGAAACTTTGACAGAACTGTAACAGTTTGTTATGGTAACGGAATTTTCATATGCTTTAAGAATACTTGCTCTTTTACAGGTTCTGGTACGATTGCTTTGTATTATTTGTAATTGTATGAGTATAGGATACAATTAATCTTATTTAAAGCCACGTCGTGCAGTACCATTAACAAAGCATCTTGTATTGTAGCATTTCATCGCAAATGAATATAATTGTGGTTTTACTGAAATAAACTGCTTGAGGCCAGATTCGATTTTCTGATCTAGTCAGGGGAAGGGGACAGGGGTGGTTCTCTCCATTATGGTAAGGTGAATGAATGTTTGGGGTTTTTTTTGCTTCTTGATTTTTGCCTCCTCTTCACTGCAAGTGCCATGGTTGGTTTAGTACTTAGAAAAGCAAATTAAAGTTTGGTTGACATCACCTTTCGTATAAGTGACTGCCTTGAAAGTCTCATTTACATAAGTCTGCTGTCGGCTGTCCTGACCTCTGGCTTTTTGACTGTATTCTAGTTAGATATATTCTACTGAAATTTTTGCCTTTTTTTTATTAGGAAAAGGAACCTCTCAGGGTTATACCACTTAAGGAGGTCCATAAAGTTCAGGAATGCAAACAAAGGTGAGAAGAGCAGCACTTATGTGGTTACATGGGATGTAATACACTGCTTTGTCATGGCTAGACTGCTTATTGGAAACAATGGAGAACTTCATAATAACTTCCACTGGTGTACGCATGTGATACTCTTTACTTACAGGTCAGCAAGTAGTTTCGTGCCTAAAACTCGTTTTAAGGGTTCTGCATTAGTGTGTGTTTCAAACTTGTAGCATTCAGTAGAATGTAAATGCATTGGACAAGGGTGGAACAAAGGGTATCATGAGTTCGAGATGCATGGGTGCTGTCTGTCTCAGGCAGCAATTTTAGGAGTCTCTATTCTGCGTATATGCTCTCTAAACCTTTAGAGGACATCACCTTGTGTTAAATGTCTGAATTTAGATGAGAATGCTCTTCCTCCTGCTGTCTCCCTCCCACCAGATGGCAATATACTAAGGAATTAATTGCCTTGGTAGTAGTTTTTTTCAGCAGGCTACTGCTAAGGAGGAATACTTTGCAAAGACATAATGAAATATAAATGTGAAATGTACAGAAATTTGACTAGAACAATAAATATTTTTAAACTTAACTTTATATGGTTTAGAATGTTCCAGTCAAAGATATATAATAGCGCACATGCCACTGGTAAACTAAAGACTCTTAGGACTAAGGTGAGTAAGAGATGCTGGTTTTCTTTTTCTACTTGGTATTTACCAAAAAACCAACAGCGTGATAAAGAAATGCAAAGGTCTTCAGACAACAAATTCTCTGGTTCTCTGCACATCCTAGAGTCTTTTTAAAATAAAAAGTTGTACTTGCTGTTGAAGTATTTGTGTTTCATTTCCAGTGATATAATGATGAGAGACAATCTCTTTGAAATTGTAACAACTTCTCGAACCTTTTATGTACAGGTAATTTCTTTTTTAATCTTTGGGTAAAACCAGGAGACTGCCATAGTCAAAGCAAAGAAGCACTGCTGTTTTGCTTTTTAAGTTGTATTTATCTATGCCATGACTTTCAGAGGGAATGTGTTCATTATTATGTTTCGGAAAGATGTATATAAGAAATATTCCTCATAACAGCAACTGTTATGTCAGTAGCGTATGAAGGCAATAAACAATAAATCCTAAAATGATTTTGTTGGCATTTGGGTCTTCAAATTTTGTAGGATCACCTCAATATTTAAGTCTTTTATTTTGAAGTACTGAATTTTTATGTATTGAGTTGTCAGATTCAAGTTAGTTGCCACATTAAAATATTTACTAAAGCACAGCAACATCTAGATTTCAGTACCTGTTTGGTGATACATATCCATATGCACTTTACTTACTGCATCCTTACCATGTTATCTTTTAAATGTTTGGATATAACACAAATCACAAAGACTTGCTTTTCCTAGCTCTGTGGGAATGTGATGCTTTATAGTACTGGAAATGATTTCTGAGTTTCTCTTGTAGGATCAGAAAAGCCTGTATAGTCTAATACAGGCAGTGGTGCCCGATGCTGAGTTATGAACATAACTGACATGTTGCAGATGTTTCTTGCTGGGTGGATGCACTAGTTTAATAAAGTCACAACCTGATTAGGAGATAGCTTTAGCTTTTAATCTGTCTTCATCCCAGATATGTACACCCTTGATATTTGTTGTTAATCTATTGCATCTTTGTTGGATTGTTCTAAGTAAATGTACAGCCAACCCCTGACAGACTGATTTTTATTTTACTGTAACTCTTCAGTAAACACCTCCATAGAAGTACAGTGAACAGTGACTGAAAAGTACAGAAGTTGTGTCATTGGCCAAAGTCTGCTAAGAGGGGTCAGCAGATCTCCTGTAAGAATTTGTCAGTGCTTTAATTTTTTTGTTTGCTGAAAGTAAAAATTTGAGACTGGAGTATGCGAATAGCATAAAAATACTTATTTCTTGCTTATTATTTCATATAACTATATGCATATAATAGTAAATTCAGGGCAAGATTTTAAGAAATGTCTGCGTTAAGATCTGGAAAGTTCTTAAGTTCTCAAAGTTAAGAACTCTGGCTTTAAATAACAGACTACTAAAGTAGGGTAAGGCTGTTGTTTTAATGCAGGTGGTCAGGACACTGGGAAAGTTGAGAGTTGATTATGTTAAATATAATACATATTGTTTGATCCAGGCGGACAGTCCAGAAGATATGCACAGTTGGATAAAAGCAATTTCTGGGGCCATTGTAGCACAGCGAGGACCTGGAAGATCAGCAGCTTCCGTATGTTGTTCTGAACCTCAGAGAAAATGTGATTAGTTGATGTTCACTTGTGTGCCTGAACTTCTAGTTGTTTTTCCCTTTCGCCTGTCCTCTATCCTGTCCTGTAGTAACGTGGCATCTTTGCATGAACTTTCATACAGACTGGCGTAAAATAGTTTGCGTTTTTAATTGAGCACTTATCTTAGTCTTACATGGGTTTAACTTTATTGTATTGTCTTGAACATGTAGATGATGCAAGTGCTAACCTAGAAAAGTTCTTCTGAGTTCAGTATGATCCTTGTCACTGTGCTGCTACTAGTTTGGAAGTAAAATTGACACTTTCTAATTCCTGCGAGGTGTTTCTGTTAATTGCTGAATTTTTGCAATCAAATGATGATATCCTAATGTGTTTTTAACAACTCTCGCTACTAAATTGTCATTCTCTATTGTTGATAGCTTATTGTATATGCAGGTACGGATTCAAATTTAAAGTAACTTCTCCAAGAGACCTCTGCTCGCATGAATTAGTTCTTGCTGTTGGAAACGTAGTGTGAACACCATCTAGGATTGCTGAACTGAGGCACTGTGACAAATCTTAATATTTGTGAGGCCTTGTGGATGCCAACATTTCATACATACTTGCATTTAAACTGTATTAAATGGTCAGTACAAAGTACATTAACTTGTGAATAGTGAAGGTTACTGTAGTGTTACAGTGTCTCCAAGTATGTCCAGATTTAGCAAATGGAATACTTTACAGTTCAGGTGTTGCAAGCTATGGTTTTCACTTTCTGGCTATGGGATGTTTTGTAATAAGCTGAATTATATCATTACCCCCATAATATGAAATCTAATAATTTCAACCTGGCTTTTGACTACACATTTGCATTGTGTTTCTGTTAACTCAATCTGAGCTCTCAATTATTTTTTTGCAGCTGGGAGCTGCTTCAAGCTTTTAAATAAAACTTCCTACCATAAATCTTGTTTCTTTTTGGGGGAATGAAAATACGCAGATAACTTTTCTTTGTGGATGCTTTTTTTTGTGGGGCTAACTGAGCAATCTAGCTATTACTGTCTGCATCACTTCTTTCTTTTTCCCTCTCTTCTCTTCTTTCCCCAAGTATAGGTTACTCTAATCTTAGCTTTGCACTGTGTTCCAGATGCGGCAGGCCAGAAGGCTGTCGAATCCTTGTATACAGAGGTATACATCAAGAACTGGTGAATGCAGCACGTATGTGGGCTCTCATGTAAACTTGCCTTCTTAACAGAGGGCTAGCACTAGAGACTAATTTGCACTATACAAAACTAAAAATAATGCTACCTGTTGTCATTACCATTACTGAAAACTAACTCATAAATTATATCATTCACTTACAGGTTTGCACTGTTTTTTCTTACTTTTAAAAAAATGGCAAAAACATGTATTTATTCTTCAAAGCATACTATATATTTAAATGTAAGTTATGTGATGTCATTTTAATAGGAAAGTATTAACACTAATTTGCATGAGAGTTCATATTTCCATTTTACTTTACATTTTTTGAAACTGTGCAAAAGCAAAATTAAATTTAAGCTACCCACAAACTAATACAGATGCGTGCACACAAAAAATGCACGTTGTAACTCTAGTAATTGGAAGGATAATACTGTAGCCTGATTTGCATGGCTTCTAAGTCTCTGCATGGAATTAGTAGTTCAAATGTAGAAGCATTAAATGTATAATCAGTACACTGTCAAAGCAGTATACCTTAGGAGTGATTCAGCAACATAGTCTCTTAACTGTGAAATTACAGTCAGTGTGGGTAGTAAAATCTGAGTATCCTTCAGTTCGATTTAGCAAAACATATATTGTAGAGATCTTGTCTTAATATTCCTTACTTTTGTCCTCCTATTCGTTGAACTAAAATTATTATAATAAGAAGAATAGTAGGTAAATCACTGAATCATATGTTCTCCTAAAGCAAATGTTTTTCTTACAGTGGAGTATCAAGTCAGGTATGAAATAAGGCAGTGTAAATAATGTGAAATACTTCACTGAAATTGAACACAAAACTGAAGTCCAAAAAAAAGTTGCACAGCTCCTTCACCCAATAATATTAATTAATTTATAAAAAGTAATACAGTAGTCCATTATGATTAAATTTATGAATTCATGTCATAGCATTCTAAAAGAAACTTGGAAAACTGCAGTGAAAAAAAAAGTATTTCATTTAGGATGTATATTTGCATCTTGGACACACATCTGTGATGGTTTTTTTGCTAACAAATGTGCTCAAAAAGTGACTTGATTCATGTACACATGTGCGTTGGCAGGTTTCTTTAGTTCGCGTACTAACACTGGTGACGGCAGAAGTGGCAGCAGCTGCAGCTCCTCCTAATGCACGCAGAGTGAAGTGTTCACTGCGTCATCGCGCATCATTTTGGTCATATCATTTGACACTGTATCCAGTGCTGGTTTAGATATCCCTAGGTATTTGGGCCATCCTTACAGAACTGGTAGATAGGATGCAGAACCTGAGGAGCTTTTGTTCTGGAGATACAGCTGTAGGTCAGGCAGGATATCCTAGGGCATCTAAAATGGCACTCTGTGCCTGTGCTTTAGACATCTAAATCATTCCTAGGTAGTCTGGGAAATTGTTTCTATCAGTAAGTAAATGGTGGAAGATTATTTTCAGAGTATCAATCTAATAAAGTGATGTAAAGGTCAACAGAATGGCAGTTTACAATAATAAACACAAAATAATTTGGCAATTAGAAGGAATGGCTTAAAGACTGGTTTCTTTTCTAGGTCCATTAACCTTGGAAACAGTCTTGATAGCATGAAATAGTTACTGGTTTTGCTTGGTCCCTGGAACAAACTGGGGAGATTGGTATCCCAAGAAGAAGGAGAACAGTAAAATGTGCATTACTTCAGGATTTGGGATATCAGTGCCTGATGTATATGAATATGTTTGAACACATTTTTCTCTTGGAAAGATGTCACTTTCAATGGCCTTCAAAGCATGTATCTTCAAAAGGTTACTTAACATCTTAGAAAAATGAGAAGCTTCAATTTGCTGGACTATATTATAAAGTCTAAAGAGCTGCTGAGCTTCATTTGAGAAATCTAATTTCCTCAAATGAAGAAACTGATGTTGCTGTCACATACTGCTGTAAGCTCACACTTAATACACTGCCTTGAGAAAGCACCTGCCTCCTGCTGCTGTGGCTGATGCTTCGCTTTGTGTATTTTCTGTCTTGGATTTTTTTCTGAGAGCGAAATCTGAAACTGGATCTTTCCAACATGACGTCAGTGACTTCATCTGACGTGTGCTCTTCTTTTGCAGGAGCATACCGAGTCTTCTTCCGAACCCAACCATGCTCTCCGTTCTGCCATCCCAGCCCCAGCCACCTCACATTCCGCAGCCGCTCACGGCAGCCCTGTGGTCCCAAACCCTCATGCCAAATACCCTGCCTTGGAGAAGCGAGGATTTCACGAATCTTTTACCAAGGCCAAGCCAGGGAGCTACAAGATCCAGGTTGTCGCTCCAAGAGAGTCAACTTCCAAAGTGACTGAACGGGGCCTCTTGGAACCCCAAAGTAACAATGGCACTCAGGAACAGGATCCTGGCCTTGTGGATCTGGATGATGCAAGCCTTCCAGTTAGTGATGTGTAGTGATGATGGAAGTGTTTGGAGAATGATCCATTCGTTTGGTCCTCTAATTTCCTTGCTCGGACTTTTAACCAAAGAAAATTACAGGAAATGAGAACAAAAAACCCGGAACACTGATTTTTATATATATGTATGTGTGTGTTTCTGCGCACGCATGTGTATATATACTGTGTTTGTACATTGCCTTTCAGCTGAGGGTCAGAAACGGACCTTAGGCATTTTCTCAAAGCCTGATAGTAAATCACTTGCTAGGGAGGGGCCAAACTGCACAATTTAGAAGAAAAAACCCAAAAGACAAAAACAAAAAGGTACTTCTGCAAGTAAGCAAGGTACCAGCAACTTTTCATTCCTAATCTGGCAGATTTACTAATTTTACAACTAATGCTATATCGTGGAGAACTTATTGCCAACAGATGTGACTATTTAATTTCATTTTGAACTACGGTAAGATTTTAGGCATAGATGAGAATTGTTTCTCTCCATGACTTCCAGATACCAGGAAATGCACAAAATGTTTCTTCTGTTCTTTAGGATCAACAGCATCAACTGATTTGTTACCAGACAAGAATTCTGAACACCCTTGAAATTCTAATTATGGTGCTGTAAAACTTCCACTCAAATAATACTTTGAATAGTCAGCCTATTTTTGATGCACTCCTAAAGGTGGGTTATAACTCTTTGCACATTTGGATTTTAACGGACTGCATGTAATGGTGTTTTGGAGGGGGGAGAAGAGAAATTGGACTTCCAAATTTGAACACTTCAGATCTTTTGAACTAAGTAGGGTTTATTTTGTGTTACATTAGGCTTTGCAGCAATCATTTTTCTTAAACGTCCAAACATATCATTTGATTACTGTTTTGAGAATTATTTTCTTATCAGTGCTTTGTGGACAGTTCTTGTTTCTGTACTGATCAGTGGAAGACCTCCTCGTTTAGTTTTGTCGTTACTGGTACCGAACTGTTCATAGTCATGTAATTGTGGCCTTTAACTTTTGGTGCACTAATAATCTTAAGTGCCTGTGTTTTTTCTCACATTGTTGAAACACTTTTGGGTTAGTTATGTACACAAACCATTCTTAATGGTTTTGAACGTTGGCTTGGAGTTGCTCTGAATAGCATAGTTCGAAACAGCTATTTAAAACAGAAAACTTGTGCTAGGGATACCAGTGTTCTGGTATGGCACCTACTAGCTGTGCAATATGTTTTAAAAAAAATGAGTGTTTGTTTTTTGTGTACACTGTGTTATGGGGCTTCAGTGATGCCAATGAAAAGAACCTTTACATTTCAAGTATTGGATTAGATTGTGTACTTTTCATCGGTTTTGAAAAATGTTTGCTTTAATCAAAACCCCACAAACATCTCATGCTGCTGCTTATTGTGATTCAGATTGTCCAGCTTTGTGATACCTTTTTTTGTCTACTGTAACCTAAGATACATATCACACAAGTCCATCTTCTCTCCAAGTTCCAAACTGACTTCCTGTTTGAGAGATATGGATGGCTTTACCACAATAATTTGTTGATCCAAGGATAGAATAATTGATGTCATACAAGAATGAGATATAGTCTAATTTCAAAACCTGAAATTATATCAGCACCTTCTTTTTTTCTTTTAATCCATAAGCTAACTAAACACTGTCTTACGGCAGTGGTGTTTGTAAATTACTGGTTTTGTTTGACGCTTTAGATATATGTGAAAACTAGCACAGAATTGGAAGTTACTGTAAATGTCTGAACTAGTATTGTAGGTTTTAACTTCTATAAAGATAAAACAACAGCTCTTTAAAAGCTTATTTTTTCACAAGTACATTTTGTGTGGAAGACACTTTGCATTGAAATATTTTTACTGTTGTCTAACATCTGAAATCACTTCTGGTACAGCTTTCACACTGCATGTTCATTTTATTACATTTTATTATTGGCAGTTTTACACATTGGGTGGAGGTAAAGCAGCTCCATTATGGGACTTCGGGGGGGGGGGGGGGGAAGAACTACTGTTGTAGTTCACTAACATAGGGAAATATTTGTGGTTGGTAATTGTCAGGGTCTCCTATTTATCAGTGCTTTTATAAATCTATGAAAATTGTTAAATTATTTTCGAAAAAATGCTGTAAATATGTCACATTTAAATTGTCAATAAACAGTTTGGGTAACTTAAAATAACATCTGATTGAGTTTCCTTGTAGCGTGTTATATATTCTGATAAAATATTTTCCTTTTTAGCATACAAGAGGTCAGATTATCTCTTACCCAGCTACAATGTCTTTTTAATTCTTCAAATCTGATCAGGTTGTGTAGCCTGAGAAAGAAATTGAACAGAATGAGCTGGTTTTCTTTCACTGTTCTCCGTTTCTTCTGTGGCATTTTTAGACGTTATGCAAGGGAGGTCGATCGGGTTTCTTGTTAATCAGTGGAAGGGAAGAGATGATGCATAGTAAAGTTAACCATTTGGAAACGCTCGGGCACTGTCTGAAAGGGAACAGAACCCCCCACAACAAAATGTAACACGCATTTTTCTTGGTGTTGTACTGTTGCATAGCAAAGTTTCTCTCTCAAATGCTTTCCTGAAATAACAGCACCTCTGTGACATCTGGAGGCACCTCACTATCTGTACAGCAGACAGGATGATCGCACTTGAGTGTCTGCATTTCTCAAGTCCATTTTTCCCTCTTGTAAAGCGGCACAGTTAATCGATCTGTCTCGCCAGTATGCAAGCTTCAGATAAAGAACGGTAATTGAATAAGATATTTCGCATAGGCTGTACACAGTTACCCAAATTCCAGTTTGACTGTGACATCTGACTGTGAGTTATCCAGGTACATACACGTCTGCAGTAACACTACTATCGAAATGTGCGTGCTATTGCCCCCAGCATTTTACTCCATAACATACGACTTCAAGAGGAGTCACGGCACCGAGTGTCTCGAAGCTTCCATTTTAACCAGTTGCACCACAGGCCAGGGTTGGTATGAAATGTGTATATAATTGTACCTTTGGTTAGCCCACCTCTGTTTAAACTAGACATTTTCAGCTTTATCTCAACAGTTCACTAAGTTCCAAAAGCAGCTTGATGGCAGCAGTATGCAGGTGATGTTTTGGTAAGGTCACTGGTATACCAAGTTAGATACTACGCAGATGCACCTGGTCTAATTCATGGCTCTGTGGCTGGTGTCATAGCCACAATTTTGGGTTTGTTTTTTTTTATGGAAAATGGAATGACCTACATGGCACCAGGCTTGCTGGTGTCAGATGGGATTCACCTTTCTCAAAGCGGGAAGAGGGTCTTTGCTCATGACCTAGTGGGACTTACTGACAGACCTTGAAACTATGCTTGAAGCAGGAGTGGGATAATAATCAGGTTTGCCTGTGACAAGCTGTGGGATGATGTTAGAGGGACGGGGTGCTAGCGAGGGCCCTCAGCCTGTTGCTCTGAGATGTGTTGGGTACCTTGCAGGACATTTGAAGTCTTTTGGAGATGAGCCAGGGGCTCCTGAGGTAATAGGAGCCAACAGGGAAACACCAGTGATATGCCTCAGAGGAATTAAGGGATGTTCCTCTAAGAAGGTGACACGGCTGACAGCTGAAGTGCCTCTGCACCAATGCATACAGCGTGGGCAACAAACAGGAGGAGCTGGAAGCCACCGTGCTGCTAGAAAGCTATGACCTAGTTGCCATTACTGAAACTTGGTGGGATGAATCCCATGACTGGAGTGTAGCTGTTGGTGGCTACAGGCTGTTCAGAAGGGACAGGTGAGGAAGGAGGGTCGGAGGCATTGCCCTCTACATCAAGAAATGGGTAGTGTGTGAAGAGCTGTCTCTGAAGTATAGCCATGAGCAGGTTGAAAGCTTATGGGTAAGAATCAGATACTGAGGCAACAAAGGGAACCTTGTGGTTGGTGTCTACTACAGGCTGCCTGATCAAGGGGAACCTATTGACGAAGCCTTCTTATTCGAGCTACAGGAGGCATGGCGCCCGCAGATTCTTGGCCTGCTGGGGCACTTCAACCACCCTGGCATTTGCTGGAAAAGTAGCACGGTGAGCTGTAGGCAATCCAGGAGACTCCTGGAATGCAGTGAGGATAACTTCTTAAGCCAGGTAATAGCCCTAGCAGAGAGTATGCAATACTGGACCTGATGGTCACCAATGCAAGCGAGCTAATAAGTGATGTCAAGATTGGAGGCAGCCTGGGCTGCAGGGATCACGCACTGGTGGAGTTCACAGTCCTGAGGGATGTGGGTCAGGCAAAGAGTAAAGTCAGGACCCTGAATTTTAGGAAAGCAACATTCCAGCTGTTCAAGGAAGTAATCGACCCCCCTGCAGTGCTGCGTCCAGCTCTGGGGTCCTCAGCACAGGAAAGACATCGACTTATTGGAGCAGGTCCAGATGGGGCCACCAAAATGATCAGAGGGATGGAACCTCTCTCCTATGAGGACAGGCTGAGAGAGTTGGGGTTGTTCAGGCTGGAGAAGAGAAGGCTGCGGGGAGACCTTATTGTGAAGGGCTTATAAGACAGATGAGAACTTTTTAGCAGGGCCCGTTGCAATAGGACAGGGGGTAACGGTTTTAAACTAAATGAAGGTAGATTCAGAAGAGATACAAGGAAAAAATTTTTACGATGAGGGTGGTGAAACACTGGCTCAGGTTGCCCAGAGAGGTGGTCGATGCCCCATTGCTGGAAACACCCAAGGTCAGGTTGGACGGGGCTCTGAGCAACCTGATCTAGTTGGGGATGTCCCTGCTCATGGCAGGGGGGTTGGACTAGCTGACCTTTAAAGGTGCCTTCCAACCCAAAGCATTCTATGATTCTAATTCATGTACAGCAATACAGTTTATTCTTCCTAGTAACAAATGTCAGAATAAAATGCATTTAACTGGCTGCAACTCAAACTCATTTAAAGGAGCTGAAAATAACTTTCCTAGTTGATCTATCTTATCACACGCATCTCTGCTGTTTAGCTGTCAACTTTTTAACCCTCTAATGTTTTTCATAAAAATCTTAAGTTATTTTTCACAGCCTGTTGAGACCTGAACTGTGATCCCTGAAACGACTTGGATGCTCTCCCTTACTACGTGCTGTCTTGCATGTTTTCATCGCCGTGTACTTGCTGTTGCCCCTTTACTGAAGAGGGAATTGAATTACTCTTTACGGTTAAGATTCAAACCCACCATATAACAATAAGAAATTTACAGAAATTTAACTGCTAAACCTGCAATCCACGTCCCTGAAGGTAACTGCCAAAGCGAACGGTCCAGAACGTAGTTTAATAAACTGGCATATGCCTTAACCTCACGGACTAACAGGATGTTGGCACCACCTAGAGGTCATGCTCTAGCTTTAAAAATGAGCCGAGTCAGAAGTTTACTTTTTAAATGTATTTCTGAATCTTAAAAATTAATTTTGAAGCTCCAGTTTTTGTCACTGGACTACTCAAAGTTTTTTAAAATTCTTGCTCCTTGTAAGCTTTGAATAGCAATGGCAGCGAATTGACTGGCGACGGAACAAAATCGCCTGTTACCCCTGCTGTTCTTGTTTACGATACCAGTATACTCCTGAGGAAGCTATGATGTTACAGGAAAAAAAGTGAATAATCTGTTAACTTGTCTGGTGAATAATGAAAGTGTGAGGCTTCTCGTGATGCTACTGACTGTGGAAAGCAATTACAGGCAATCAGAGTAGAGTAAAAAAGAGATTAAAAAAGAAATTGAAGTACTGACACTTCGGGGAATCTGCTTTTTCATTCTACAAAGTAGCAAAACTCAAACCACAGCACTAACAAAATACATCGGTGATAAAGAACTGATGTTTTCTTATGTAAACCAGTACAAGAGAAACCCATTGCTCAATATTCAGTCTGGTAAGAGTAGCCATTTTTGAATGAAAAGCAAGTATACGTTAGATGATGGTATAAAATATGCATGCTCAAAACATCAATTATTGCTTGAAAGACATGCATATGTCTAGCAGTGTAAGACAATAACTTTTTGTACTAGGAGGTCTTGAGCTGAGCTTGATGACTTTCAATTACTGCAGCTTAAAAACTGTGGAACAGACCTGGGAAACTGGTTTTCCAGAAGGATGCAGCCGGTCAGAAGGACCTTTAAAATGTCTCGTCTGATTATCAACCTCTTCAGCTGCCGGACTGGAAAGGAAGCATCTCTGCTGCTTTCGGTAGGCAAAGTAACGTGAGACAAAGATATGAGTTTGGAGGTAGACCAGAGCAATGGGGGCTGCAGACTGAAGGAGGGGACCTAAACAGTTTGAAACTTTATTCTTTACTAACTGAGCTGCCATTTTAATAATTTTACTTTTTGATTTTGAGGATTTGCAGTTGCATATATAGGTTCAGAAGTCAAAATTCTACACAGAAATGAGTTAAAAGTGCATACGGCGTCACAAAGTACCTCCTGCCATAAAAAATGGCTGTATTAGTAGCAAATGTTGATATTCAAAGGCTAATTTTTTTAGGCTTGACAGGAAGTCTATATGATAATGGATGGAGAAATTAGTGAGCACGCCAAAAAGGTGCGCTCTGAAGGTGTGCGACAGATATATTACTGATCTCATAAAGATTCTATATTAATTTGAGGTGGGAGAGAGGGAAGAAATGAAAGAAGGGGAAATTTGGACAGGGCATTTTTAGTCTAAAAGTTAAAATGAAATTAAAAAATCGAAGCCCTCTGTGCTATGTTTTACCTTTTATCAGTTTTATTTAATGTCTTAATATTCATCTGTATTTTGGAGCAGAACCTATTATATAGGTTTTTGATTTGATGCTCCAAGCCAGTAAGCTGCTAAAGTACTCCTGAGATCTTCCATTGAAGTAATGAAGGCTACTCTCTGGAAAAGGTAAGTGTGAGTCCGACTCTGTAACTGAATCATGTCCCACACGTCTGCCTTGGTTTTTCACTTCAGATTTTCTGTGCAACCTCTCTGAGAAAAAGAAACTGGTACTCATTTGTAAAGGCACTACGTAATGGTGTAGTAGTAGTTGAATGTTGCTCTTCAAAATGGTACCTTTGACACTGTAATTAGGGATTTGCATTTAAAACGACCAGCACTGTAATTCTGCATATCAATACGTCTAGTGAACACATCTTTTAAGAATTTAAACCACTCTGTTGTGCGACATTCTTATTGCCCCCATTCTCCTAATGATAACTGAGCACAGCAGGGCATCTGAGCAATGTCTGTTCTCAATAGGTGGGTGTCAACTGCTTGTTTTCATAGCAGCGCATTTGTTTTCTGTAAGCTAAGTTAATTACGAAGGTTCAACGCTTGTTTTAGAGTCCCTGCCTGTAGTGTAGTGCCTGGGTTTTCGCGGGGTGGGGGTAGGGGTGTTACATCCTGGCCAAAAGTATGCAGGACAGCATACTTTTTCTTTTTTTCCCCCCATAGAAAATCTGGGAGAAAGCCATTAACGAATGAAGCAAAACCGATAACGCAGTCGTAATAAACCTAGAAAAGCTTTCTGCAAAGTCCAAGCTGTTTAAGTTTGCTCAGAATATAGGTATTCTGGCCATCTCAGACTTCCCCCAGCCTCTTTTCTGGCCAGGATCCTTCCAGCCCCAGACTTTAATGTTAACCCCTTTCTCCCCTGCCAAGTGTACTCTTTTTTTCATCCTTTACTTGCTTCTTGCTTCCTACCCTTTCCATGTGTGCCCAGATGCTTACTCCAAAGCCACCTCCTTGGCCCCCGTGTGCAGTAGCAATGCAAGAAGAATCCTGCAGTAAGTGCTGCTGACTTCTCTCACTCCCTCCTTTGCCCAGCAAGTCACTGGAGGTAGCGGCTCTTAGCACAGGACTCTTTGCTGCTTTCCGAAACTGAGATTTCAGAGGCAGCAAATGATACGTCTTGGGTAACGTGGCAACATCTTCATGGGCATCCAGGAAAACTTACTGTCCTCATAGGTAATATAAAGCATACTGCCATATTGCAGGGAAGGCCGACCTCTTCTGTCCTGACCCCTCCTGTGCGAGCAGGGCTGAGGCTGAATGTTGGGGCAAGTTCTGGATCCCTGACAGCAATATCAAAAATTTCATTCCTTTAGAATTATTTGTACTACGTGATCTCTGGATGGAGCCTCCTGTCATCGAGTTCCATTTGAAAAGCAGGCGACGAAATATTTTTACCAGTGAGGTCTCTCAAGTGTAAGTATTTTTCAGACCACATTTTCAGCTTCTGTGAGTACTGGTCAATGTCTTCTGGCTTGAATAGCTGTTTAGTGTGAAAATGTTATGATGGGGAAGAAATAATAATTTCTGGGTTTATAGCACCTTTCAGGTGTAAGGCACTTCTGCACAGATTAGACAGGTAATTAACAAATACAGTTTTTTCAGTAAACTAAGTTATTAATCACCCCACCCCCCCCAAAGACTTATCTCAGCTATTCTGGAAAGCAAGATGGGTTTTTTCAATTTCTGTGTGCATCCATGTGAAACCTATAAAATTCATATTATAAAAAATTTATATTTTAATACTCAGAGTAAGATTCACATCCTTACCTGGTTTAAGAAACAAAAAACATAACAGCAGAATGGTCCTCAATACTAGTCCACATATTTGGAAGTGAACGGCTAATTAATGGTTTTCACATAAGACCTTGATATATTTTATTTCCTTTGCCGTGTGTAACCCTTGACTGTCTGTCAACAAATGTACATCCCTTCTCTGCGCTATTTATTTAAGAAAATACCTTGGCTAGTGTATTACAGGTCTGCAGTAGTCTGTAACAGAGCTTGCGGCTGATAGTGCTGGCTGAACTGTGCAAAAAAAGAATGATACGTCACATTAAAGGTAAATATACTCAACTGGTGTTTCAAACTTCTGTGTGAAAACTCTATAAACCTGCAGTAGTTCTTGAAGTAGTTAAATATTTAGCTTAAGATTTGCAAACTTTATAAAATGACCAGTTAAGTAAACACTTTATACTTTCATTGATTAATTAGTCCTTTCTTGAGGTAAGGATGCACTCACTTTACTTTAGGTTTTGACCTATGGTATTGACTTACCCACTTGGAATGGCTGTAATTCAGTTTCTGTCAACAGGGCTTTTGTTAATGTATTTTGAGCCTCTAGTCATGCCTTGCCTTTGCTCCCTAGAATGACCAATATCAAAGGATACCAAGCTAAAACACACAGAAACATCCCTGGAGAGAGGACAACTGAATAAGGACTTTTCCCACTGCATGTAATTTTTTCCTACCTGTGGAGGTAAGGCTCCAATGGCTTCAAACAGTAATTTATCTGACAAAGGCAGTGTGATAGAAAAGCAGATAGCCTTTCTGGGCGGGGTAGGGCTAACCCCACAGTAATTCACTGGTCTTTAAATATTTTGCTCCTGCTTCCAAATAGGAACTTACAAGATCTTGTCTGAACCTGCATTTTTTTTTTAAATGGAAACCTGTTCATCTTTCCTTAAAGACTTCTTGTTATTTAAAACTAAAAGGAAAAACAAAACAAAACAAAAAAATCCTGAAACAAACCCTGAAGCTTATTAAAAGGAGCCAATAAGTAATGGATAAACGAATAATAATTAGGAAACACCTTTACCATGATGTCTATCCATATTATATATATGCGTGTGTGTGTGTATACGTACATTTAAAAACATTTAAACTTACAAACATTTTCAAACTTTTTCTTAGACTTTTTAACAATGTAACGATTTTAATACTAAGGAAGCTTTGCTGTGACTTGTTCCAGATAACTACTGCTTTGGTCACTTCCAAAATCTCTTGCCTTGCACAGTGTAGATGTTACTGGAAAACAGCAGGTTCATACTGGAGCTTTTATTGGGAACGTTGGAGTCTACCTGGTTTCCCACCTTCACGTACGAACCAAGCAGTTAAGTCAGTTTTGCACATTTGTGGTTTTGTGGTCACAGTTTGATAAGATTTTATAATGTTCCCTGGAATAATTAGGTTTGAATTCTGACACTTGGGATTGCTGCTTCCACCTGCACAGGTGGCTGGTTGTTAAAGATTATTCCACTTTTCATAGAAGAAAACACTTTGTGTTCTTCTACCTTGTTGCAGTTGCTGGCATTCTCCATTTCTTAGTCACAGCTCAGCTAACAGCTAACAGCACTTCGTCTTGCCTAATGGTTTGAAAAGTTTGCTAGGTCCTTGGTTATTGGGTGCCTGATAAAGATACACTTAAGTAATTACATATTGGTAGTCTGTCCAAAAGTTTAATCGCCTCGTAATTTAAAAATTGGCTGTACTCAATTTCCAGCTATTAGTTCTTGTTATACCTTTCTCGACCTGCTTTGGAAACGATGCCTTTTCCTTTGGAAGGTGCTTGTGTGTAATCAAACTGCCTTTCAAACCACCTAGTACGAGGTAAAAGAGCGTGTGACCAGAAGAGGCCTCTGTCGGGGGGGGGGGGGGGGGTGTGGTTCTGGCGGTTGCGCAGCGGGTGAATCGGCTCAGCCGGCTGGTGGGCTGATGGAAGGCTAGGGTGGGGTGGGGTGGGGTTGAGGTTTTGTTTGTTTTGGGGTTTTTTTTAATCTTTCGGTTGATTACCCTTCTGCTAACTGCTGGTGTCCACCTTGCCCTGAGGCTCCGAGAACCTCTGGGGTGGGGGGGGGGGGTGGGGGGGCAGAGGCGACCCGGGAGCAGCCTCCCCTCCACCCCGGCCTCCCCTCCACCCCAGCCTCCCCTCCACCCCAGCCTCCCCTCCACCCCAGCCTCCCCTCCACCCCAGCCTCCCGTCCCCGGAGGCTCCGGGTACCAGCGGCGCGGTTCGGGGCCGGCCATCGCCTCCCAGCTCCTTCCAGAGCCGGGAATTTCTCCGGACGCCGCATGCGGGAATACCTGGCATTCCCGGCGGGGACGCCTCGCATTTGCATACATTTGCATACATTTGCATGCATCGCCTCACCCTTTCTCCCGGGGGACAGGCTGGCGGCCCTGCCCTCCGCGTCTGCTCTGCCACCCGTCGTCTTATCAGATAGCGATGTTATCGCCGCTTACTTTGGGTTGCCTTTCCCGTAATTCCTGAAGTGGGGAAGAGCGTTCAACTCCACCCCCCCTTGGGTGGCTGGAGCACGTTACCAGCCGTTCCATCCTTCCGAATCCGTCTGTCGGGTTTGGGGGGGGGGGGGGTGCTGCAGCGCGGCCGCGCCTTTCAACGCCAAGTTTACCATCTCCGTGCGGTAACGAACCGCGTGGGTTTGCCCCAAAAAGAGAAGGCGGGAGGGGGGGGGGGGTGTCACGGTCCCGGGGGAGGCGGCGGGGGGGGGGGGGGGCGTGCTAGCCCCGCCCCGCCCCCTCGGCCGCGCCCCCCCCCCCCCCCCCCCCCCTCCGCCGCCGCTTAAAGCCGCGCGCCCGCCCCGCCGCGCTCAGCGCCCCACGCCTCGCCTCGCCTCGCCGCGATGCCGCTGTGGGGCTGGAGCCTGCTGCTGGCGGGGCTGCTGCTGCTGCTCCCCGCCGCCGCCCCCGCCGCCCCGCCGCCGCCGCCCGCCTGCCCGGAGCGCTGCGATCGGGCGCGCTGCCCGCCGCTGCCCGCCGCCTGCCCCGGCGGGGCCGTGCTGGACGCCTGCGGCTGCTGCCGCGTCTGCGGGGCGGAGGAGGGCGAGCCCTGCGGAGGAGGAGGAGGAGGAGGAGGAGGAGGCGGCCCGCCCTGCGGTGAGGGGCTCCAGTGCGTGGTGCCGCCCGGCGGCGGCGTGCCCGCCTCGGCCACCGTGCGCAAGCGGGCGGCCGCCGGGCGCTGCCTCTGCTCCAGCAACGAGCCCGTCTGCGGCAGCGACGCCGTCACCTACGCCAGCCCCTGCCAGCTGCGGGCCGCCAGCCGCCGCGCCGAGCGGCTCCGCCAGCCGCCGCTCATCGCCATCCAGCGCGGAGCCTGCGGGCAGGGTAAGGGGCGGCCCCGACGGGGCGGGGGGGGCGGCCCCGACGGGGCGGCCCCGCGGGTGCTGCGGGGCCGGGGCCGCGCTCGGCACCGTCGTCCTCTGCCCCCGGCGGGACGGGGAGCCGCGTCCCTCGGGCTCTGTGCCGGAGGGGAGGCTCCGGAGCCAGCGGCTGCGCGGCCCGGCCCGGCCGGGGGCTGCCGTCGGGAGGAGGAGAGGACCGGAGGAAAGGGCTGGCCTTGGCTCGGGTCCGGTGTTCGAGTTCAGTGAGAAACTAGAGCAAGAATGCAGCGCTTGCCTCCGTCCGCCGAGTGTCGGGGGGGGGAAAAAAACCCCAACCAACCCTATATCCAGCTTTAAAGCTAAACATCTCCCCCCTCCCCCCAGAGAAGCGATCTTCTGGGGGGCTCCCAGAAGGCTCAGAGGGCTCAAAACTGGGGGAAACTGGGTGCAAAACTCCAGAAGCCGGCGCGGGTGAGGACCCGGGTCCCGACTGTGCGGCTTCGACAAAGCGTGGGGAAGTGCTTGGGCGCCCTCCGGTCCGGGCGCCGGCTCGCAAGGAAATGCCCGGGGAAATGCAGGCGAGAAAATAGGAGCTGTTAAAACCCGGTGGCGGCGAATGAATGCGGCGTGGCCGTGTCGGCAGAGCGGGCAGCTGGCTGCCTTCGCCCCTTCTGGCAGACGCGCCCTGATTTATTAATGATAGATTTGCTAGAGAAGGGGATGCTTGTAACTAAGCAGCGTGTTAAGCAGACCTTAGGGTTTGGTGGTTTTTGGAGGATGGGAGTGGCCGTCGAGAAGTAACAATGTTAGTATTTTTCCTTCGGCATTATTATTCTTTAGTTGTTATTTTAGTTGAATCGGATGTAACTTGAGCCCTGGGAGCTGCAGGACGGATGCTAATTATTTGTAAACTGTATAAAGACACGTTGCTGGGTTGTGAACCTGCGGCTCGGCGGGTGGAATTGCTGGACTGAAGAACCAGGTGAAATGTCCAGTCTTGTAGGATCGGTGAGCGCAGGATGTGACACAGCGCAGCAAAACCGCGCTGGGGATAAATGTGGGATGATCTGTACAAGATGCAAGCCCTCCTCATACGGGCTGGCTTAAACCTTGTAAGCTAAGGCTGCATCCTCCTTCCGAGCCATTCAGCAGGTTTAGGGGGCAAAGTGTAAAAACGAGCACGGATTAAGCCTCCGTTTCTGAAGACGGAGTCGCCTTTTAGTGCTGTTTCACTGAGGATTGATTCTTTTGGTATAGGTTGTACCATTTCTGCATTTCTTCCTTTAAAAGCAAATCTTTTTCTAGACTTAGCCATCATCTCTCCAGCAGGAGGATATTCTGGTGTACAGTGACTATATGTTCAGCTTGAGCAAGACACTGATCCCACATTACAGGTCAAACTCACAACTTTGGTACCGATACAATCAATTTTTTGTACCACTGCTTTTCCCCTCGGTTTCAAAGCTCCGTTGTGCTCTGTGGAACATTGCTGGCGTTTACTGACATTGGAGACAATTCAAGCTTTCACGCTACAGTTTCCTGATCTCCAGTATAATATAATGCCTTGTGATTTTTGTTCTCAATTCATGAAACCATTATTGTTTTCTCAGTCTTTTCTGCTGAACGTTTGCAGAATTCGGGCTGTGTTTGAGCTGGAGAGCAATACGTGCCTCCGGTAGGTTGTGCAGAAAATGCACAGGCTGCATATAGGCCTTGTATAGGAAAACTCCGCTGCAGTAGGTGCATCATGTGTACGTCCAGACAATCGTTTTGCCCTGTTGCACCTCGGGTTGGAGCAATCGCATCGCTAGGGACAAAAGGAAGGTGCTAGAGAAGCCGACCAGTAGCACATGTTTATCCCTAGACCAGTTGCTGCAAGCAAAGCTTTTTTCATATGTAAAAAACCTGAAATAAAAAGAAATGGAGAGAAGGCAGTAAAGCCCTGTTCCCTGGAGGCAGACTGAACCCCTGTTTTGAAAAGCCATTGCCTAATATGTGATTCCTTAGAGCTGTTAGTTTTTAATTTTATTTTATTTTAGGAGTGCTTTTGCTACCTAGAGATGGAGTTATCTTTGGTAAAGTATTTTTATGCTTTCATAGCAACATATCTATATAAAAAATCTGGTGAATACAGTGCAATGGCCCAGGGAAACAAGGGAATGGGGATGTAGAGAAACTGTTTGGAAAGCACTTTTTTTTGTTGTTTTTAAGTTTCTCCTCACTTTAGTAGCTGGTCAAGTACAGTATTGTGTATATTGCATAAAATAAAGTAAAACTTTTTGTCTTTTTCAATTTTCATCTACTGCAGCCCACTCCCGGTGCTGCTTTTGTCCGTCAGTGATTCTTAGTGCGTCTGATCAAATACCGGGCGTGTTTAGGAGAGGATGCAGGAGAGGCAGGGGAAGGTTGTGCTGGGTGGTCTGTGTGTGAAAGGGGGATGTTTTCCTATGCAAAATGGGATTTGGGAGTCTTAAAACACTCAAGAAAAATTTAACAAGCCTCGAAGAAGCTTACTCTAGCCTCGGCCCTTAAACGCTGCTGGGAGGACAGGTGGTGGCAGGGTGCAGCAAAGCGGCACCGAGGTGCTGAGCAGCTCTCCTGCACCGTGGTGATGTGCCCTGGGGTGCAGGATCAGCCCGCAGCTCGAGCCAGGCACGCAGAAAGGGCGAAACGGGCTCTGTCGGGAGAAACCCCAGGAGCAGCGAGGGGAGAGAGGAAAGCCCGGCTGTGGCTTTTAGCCAGGAAATGCATCGGTTGAACTAGGACGGTGAGCGCACGGGATGGGCGCAGGGCTGAAGCGTGCCCTGCCGCGGCTCACCTCTGCTTAAGGCAGGTGATGAGCAGGGTGACACAGCGTGCGGTGGCCGGGCCGACCCCTTTCATTAGCGCCGTGTCCCTGTCTGGGGCCCTGCGCCCTTTCCAGCTCTCCCCACCCGCGGTGTGGCCGTGGGCAGGGTAACCGGCGGTACCCGTCCTGCCGGCGGTGGGCAGCCTCCCCAGGGCGCCCTGGGCACATCTTCCCTCTGCCTCCAGCAGATGATGTAGCCCTGCCTTTCATATCAAAACCGCTGGCAGGCCAGCGCTTGCAGCACCGGCAAGCCGCTTCTGCACCAGCCCGGGCAGGGCTGCTGAGCTGCAGCATCCACGAAAGAAAGCTCCACTTTCCGTGAAGGACGTGAGCGGTGTTGGCAGAGGTTGTTCAGGCCTGCAAAGCATGTGCCGGTGCGGCATGGCGTGGGTTGGTACCAATGAGAATACAAAGGTGCAGAAAGAAGGTGAACGTCCTCTGAGCCTAAACCATGACTGTGTAAAGACCGTCCCACACCTGGGAGTGAGGTCAGTGCAACGAGACCTCAATATTGAGTGTGATGAGGTTCAGCGTGCTGGGAGGCTGTTTTCTTTTTCTTAAGCAAATATGTTTTTGGTGCTCTTAAATCCCTCCTGCTGACCAAGGGAAGAAGGCTCGGTATGTTCAACACACAACTTAAACCAGTCTTCCTTCCCCTCCTCACTTCTCCCGGCAAATGCTGGCAGGCATTTTAGGACAGTGTGCCCTTCTCTCCGTGTTGTGCTCATCACACTGTAAAATACAAACCAACCTGGATTTGTTCTTTCACCTTTAAGCAGAATAATAAGAAGAAAGTTCCTTGTGGTTGCTCTCAGATCCTAACTTTCCTCTGCACCTTTTTGAACCGGATTTTTATGTTTTCATACTTTTTTCAGGCTTACTGTGTCTAATGTGGTATCCCAGTAACCTCAGCAGTCCTCAGCACACTAGCGTCTGTCACAGGTGTGCTCACGCCGTGGTGCCATATCTGGAGTTTGTTGTGAGCTCTTCTGGTTTAGATTAAGCAGGTCGTTATTACTGCTTGCTTTAGAAAGGTGTGTATCACTAACAGATACAGGCTTTGCTATTTCTCATCATCTCATTATCATTTCATAGTCCCAGAGATGGCGGGGGAGAGGAGAAAAAAAATCCATCTCTCAATCTCAGTTTTCTCGCAAAGTGGTTGACCCTGTGTTTTGAAATGCACCGGGTGAAATTGCATCCAAGTGACTCTGTGTAACTACCTGGCAGAAGAAAAGGACCTCCGTGGTCAATAAACCGTTAGTCATTAATTGAGTCCTTTAAAAACAGCATAAGAATGAGATCCATGCAGGATGGGAAAGAGCAGTAGATGGACCTGCCTGAATTCCTTTGCCTGTAGTAGGGAGAGGGCTAATGGGCTGGCAGCACTAAGCCTTGCAGGAATGAATAGTCAGAGCAGGACGAGAAACTCAGCTAGGAAATCTGGGAAGGTCAGGAACTAAGCCAGATATTTATCAAGAGGAAAGTTGATATTGTTGTTATGATCTAGGCTTTCAGCTGTTTCCCGAAAGATAACAGGCACATGATGGTTAGTGCAGGGAAGAAATGGTGGGAGACCTTCACAGGTTACTTGGCACGTGTCGAGTCTATTAAAAATGACCTGGGAGGAGCAGGTGTTACGGAACTGGATGCACAAATGAGTGCCCCAGTGCCGTTAATTTTTTATAGATGCCTTCGTCTCCCTCAGTTGCTGTGTTTGGGTGGTCTGAAAGTCATTATCTTCTGACTTTCCTCCGTCTCTTTTGCAGCAGCAGGAGAAGGGGAGGGAGGGAAGAGGCAGCTGAAGGCAATGGAAGTAAATAGCAACGTATTTACAGAACAGAACCAATTCCCAAGTGTGGGACTAAAAAGCTTTTCCAAAGCCAAGTATTCAGCTCTGAGAGGAGGGAACTGTAAGAAGTGGTTTGTCTGAAGAAGCTCACCTTTTCCCCTCTCCATGTCTAGATTTCCTTCCCGGGGAGCCGGCAGTAATTCTGTAGTCTCTAGACTTCAAACAGTCAGGTTGGTAAATACAGATTTGGAACAAGGAAAGATTCAATCCTTTCATCTTCTGGGCTTTGAAATTTAAAGGTACCTGTGGCCTGGACAGGAATACTTAAAGCCATGAGTAAGCAGCAGGAGTCTTATTAAGTAGAGTTTGGATGTGATGGGGGCAGCATTTCCTGAGCAGTTAAAGGAAAGACTCTGCTGTCCAAGAAATAAGAGAAGCTGGAAAATATTTTTCAAATGTGAATTTACGTGTGCTTGGAGTGAAAGAAAGCAACGTTAGAAATAGAAACTGGGGTACTGTGGAACTTAACTTTTGTTGTAAATAAAGTCATTCCTCACTCCCATAAACTGCTGGGGCCTCTAGGATCCCTGGCTGGACTTGGCAGTAAGTCCCACAGTGTTTGTAACCAGGCCCAAGCGAGTATCTAGTATTATTTTGGAGGCTGTGTTCAGGGATGCAGAAAAAAAGACAGACTATTTTGCCTTTGGATACAGGTCATTGTGATTCCCAGATTAGTTTGCCTGCCTCAAAGAGAAGAATATAACTAAAAAATAAGTCTCAGCTCCCCTATATCGAAGGGCTATAAAATAAGGCATTGATCTTATACTAACTGATGATGTGTTGACCTCATATCTGTAGGTAACAGAAGACTTACAATGACTTAAACTTCTAAGACAGGACACAGTTGACTTTTATTTTAAAGTTTAGTGAATTGAGAAGACCTTGGCTACCATATTTAGTGACTGGAGATGAATTAGGCGGCCAGACAGAGTAGCTCTTAAATTTCTGGGTTAATATCAGGTACCCTGGTGCAATGATAAGACGAAGCGCAAAGCTGGAAGCCAGCTGGGTTGTGCAATTCGTTGCAAGTGCTCTGCCAGGAGCTTGTTTCTGGAGACAAAAATGTGTGCATGCGTATCACACACACTGCAAAAGAAATACATACGTGTGTGTAACGTGTGAGTAGGTCCATTAGCCTCTGCTTTTATTGCACACGAACTCCGGAGGCTGGCACCAGGGCGGGAGCTGGTCCTGTCGGTGCGAGCAGCGGCGTGTTAATGGCACCAGGGCTGGGGCTGTGCTGAGGGTCGTGGCATAGCTACGCTATAGGCACCCCGTTAAAATTTTCTGTGTTACTAGTTAACCAATCCTTGTTCTTGTGTCCGTCATTTTTCCCCATCAAATTCTGCGAGGGTTTCTCAGTCTTTCCTTCTCCCTGCTCTTGTAAAGCTGCCTTTTTGGTGACATGGGAGAGGTGGATATGCAGTGAATAGTTCCTATATCCAGTTTTACAGGCTTGTTACCAGAAACACTGTTGAGCTGGAGCTCACCAAATCCAAAAAACACTTCATGTTTCTGATGGCAATTGGATTTGCACATTTTTTTCCTGACAAACAACTGTCAGATAAAATAATGCATATTCAGTCTAGTAACCATGCATAGAAGTTATCCAATGGTCTAAAATTTGAAATAGTTTATATAGCAGAGCATTAGGAGAAGCTCACAATGTTTTTCCAGAGGCCAATGTCATTACGCCATTTTACAGATAGTGAATCTACGGCAGGGGAAGATAAAGAGCTTTGCTCAAGGTCAGCCAGTATTCCAGTAGCAGAGCTGAGAGCAAACTGAGGTTTTATGAGTCCCCGCTCGTTTTTCTGCCCCTTGCCAGCATTGCCGCTCCATTTTCCATTACTTTTCTTTTCCATTACTCTATTTCTTAAACTTGCAGACTGCAGTTTTGGCTTCGTTCTGCAAACAGCATCGATGATCTGTCAATCTGCATCTGCAGAAAGTCATTTTGGAGAAGGAAAGAAGTGGGTGGACTGAGCACTAAGGAAAAGAAACCCAAATGAGACTCTCCCCTCCCACCATCCCACCCCCAAAATAAACACAACCCCCCAGGAATCTCATACTTCAACATTTGTGGTGGTAAAGGGATGATTCATTCCTTTTTCCAGGACAGCATATGCAGTTTGGCATGTCTGCCCATTCTGTATCAGAGATCTGTATGTAGACCTCTATCTATAAAGGTAAAGCTTGGCTAATCCTTGTTTTCTTTTGTATTCAGACAGTAAAAGTGGGCAAGCAGAGACCACTTATAAATAAAATACAAAAAATACTCAGATGATCCATAAAATAAAGCAGAATAGATGCACGGATAAATAAAAAAGCCATTCTGTAAATAGTTAACGTTGATCGGGGAGCAGTGAATATAGTAATTAGAACTCTAAATATCGTAAAAATATGCATATTCAAGAGAGTGAAATAGAAACCTGCTCTTCTTTCAACCTTTAAGGAGAAACTATACGTGCGGTGGAGCAGGGCGCTGTGTGACGGTGGCTGTCTCACCAGTGGCAGTGCCACCTCCTTTCTGTAGTTCCCAAAACAGGGTGGCAGAAGGACCCTCTGCATTCTCCAGGTTAGTTTCCCAAACACTCATTGATTTCTGATGTCTACATTAAAACAAATCTGGACGGTCTTAGGGTAATTCTTAAGACAGATGTAGAAAATACTGCCTGCCAGAGGCTGAGGGGTTTGTTCAATTTGTAGATATTGTGGCTTTTGTGATATAGTTATGCTGGGTTTATTGTATTATACAATTATGAAGCCCCAGAGTAGGAGGGGGGTGTATGCTTTGTTATTGTTTTGAAGTTTTTCTATAGATTTGATCCTTCTGCGTATCATCTATGTGTCACTGTAAGTCTTGCCACGGCAAAGCGGTGAAATCAATGCCTTCTCCAGCTGCAGAGAAGCAGCATCTTGGGAGGCTTTTTTTAGGCTTGTATCTTAAGAGGCTTTTTTTAGATTTCTCCCTAGAGGAAAAAAATGTTTAAAAAGCATGAAAACAAGAACTTGTTTTTATTCCCTGGTGTCTTCATACTAGGGTTCCTGGAAGTTGAAACTAAGTTTCTCTTAAGCAGGGATTTCTTGTAAAGATGCAGTGCAAAAGTTTCTCACGTACTTAAAATGAGACCTTAATGGTTTTGTAATGTCAAGAGGAATTTTCAAGATCAGACAACTGTTTTGTTGGGATGTTTTGTTGGTTCTCCGCCTGCAGTGAGTGGAGCTGGGAGGTATAGCAGGGTGATGACCCGATTTGGAAGGGACATAAACTGAGCAGGGCTGGAAAAAGGAGAGAAGAAATTATTCCTGACTCATCTGTTATATTTTCAGCCTTCTGCAGAGAAGAGAATACCACGTCTGCTTTACCCTGTTGACTGAAGTATTTTTTTCATTCGTCTGTAGGAAATCAGGCAGACTCTTTTCCTAACTACCCGATTTACATTTCTTAATGTTTCCAGTTCAGACAGGACTACTGTTAATGATGTTTTTGAGCTCAGCTCTCTTTGCCTTTGTCCTGAATTGCTCTTCACCCTTTTTTTTTCTTTTGTGTGTCTGAGCATCTGCCTGCACCCTGCCTTCCCTCCTCATCCTCCCGACAGCCCGGGGCACCCGTGCAGGGCATGGCAAGCACAGGGAGTGTTGCTGGCATGGCCACCCGGAGCCATGCATCTTTGTCAGAGGGCTGCTGAGTTGCGATTAATTTGTCATCTCCTTCGATGAGCCCGGGCTCGGCATTGTATTAATATGGCAATGCTGCTCTGGGAACAGCGTGTTCCTCCTCGCAGGGCTGCGTTCCGCCGGCCCAGGGCTCTAGCCTGGCTGTTTATGCAGAAGTTGGGTTTCCTCCCACCTCACCGCTCGTGTTTACAGAAGGAATCGCAGTTTCCTGTTGTGTTAGATGGAGCTGTCGCTCTGCTCTGGATGCCTGCCCTCCCTGCATCGCTCCCTCTGAATTGCTTTTTAGCCTCATCAGCTTGAAAGTCTACTGGTTTTGCTCGCTACCACTTTAATTGTGAGAATGATTTTTTGCAGGGGCAGCCAGTGCACTTGGTTTGTAGAAGAATTTCTGGCATTTCTGAGAGTTTTTATATACATATTTTCTCCCTGTGAGGTTCTGCAAGGGTTGCTAAAGCCTGAGTCTATTCCTGTGAGATAAAATAGGGGTTATGCCCATTTTAAAGATAAATCTAAGACACTGAAGATTCAAATTACTTTTCACAAGTAATAACACAGCTTAGACCAAGATATGCGCATCCTGGGTGTTCCTCCTTCTGCACAATGTTCCAGCCATTTGACATCTATCCAGCAATTCAGTAGTTGAGTTGCAACAGAAGATACTCTGTATCTGGTTCATTTACTAATTATTCTGCTTTGCAGACAAGTGGTGGGAACAGTTTCTGTTCAGCTGAAATTTTAAGTTTTATATCTGAAGTTGTATAGGAACTTCCTACAAGAAAGCCGTAGGCATGTTGCCCAAGGACATTCCCTGTTGACTGTTTTCAGTGGCAAGAAAATCTTGAATTACCTTGGGACTGGATGCCAGAGGTCTGTTTCATACTAAGAAAGAGGCTAGACCAAAGAGGTTGGACCAAAGTTCTCTGTGCTTTACAGTTTAATTATCTTCAAATAAATTTTTGTTTGTTCTCTTGTTTCATAAATGCAGAAGAGCTCTGCATGTGTCGTTCTCTTCATGTAGCCTGGTCATTCATGCGTTACCAATATTTGCTTTTACTTATTCGTACATTTGCACTTTCAATAACTCACCCTCTGATCATGGTACGCATTAATTTGTGGCCAGTAGCTGGGAGTAGGATGCACGCAGAGACCGAGCTATCCAGTTCGTTGCAGCAGCCTCTGCGCCAGCAGCAGGAACATCCTGCTGCTTGGTGGGGTTTGTCTACTCTTTTACACCCTTTCCCCTGAAAATCAATAAAGTCAGCTTTTGTTCTTGAGAATATCAATTCAAACGTGCAATTTATTCGCCTTCGTTTTTGTACTCAAAAGTGCTATGTTATATGAGCAACCACACGCTGGTCTGAAAACTGTTTTATGTTATTAGTTTGAGAGCTGTTTTGTCCTACAAACTTTGTATAGATTCCCTATTTTGTTTAGCCTGACAGCTTTTTTTGTTTGTTTGTTTGTTTAAAACCAGTGATTAAAATTAATGGTTTCAGGCTTTTGGATTAGCAGGGAAAATACAAATTCCAAAGCTTGTTACTTGCAAGGTCTCTGGTGCATTTGTGACAAGAGTCCTTGCTAAAGGTTGCCAAGAAAGAATTGATCATCTAAATATTACGATGATGAAAATGAACTTTATTTTCCCTTTGCAAGTTTGCATTTGTGCCAAAAAGCAGTTTTACTTTAAATACTCACTTCAGTCTTGCAGTGGTTCTTGCTGCAGGATATATTTTAAGTGAATACGATATTTGTGCAATTTACTACATGGTAGAATAAAATGCTTGAAATCTCTCCATTATTTAGCACTATGAAAATATTTTTGCTTTTAGGGTTGTCACAGTAATACAGATTTTATTCTCAGAAATCTGTGAAGTGTCTCTAGTTTCTCCTTGGATTACACAGGGAAAAAACAACTGATGTAATAGTAGCTTTATTAGCAAGGTGCTGTGGTTTAGACCTCTCAAAATTCCCTCCGTTGATCTGAAAGTTGTTCTTAAGCAAATCGTCTATGATACGTAGCATGTTGTTTCTTATTTTCTTAAGTGTTTTCATTGCATAATATCCATTTTTGGTGTATTACACAATTTATCCTTGAATAGGAAGTAGAATATTTAGGCTTGCAGTTTTATGTAATTTAAAAAATAAAAAAGAGTGGCAGCAGATCCCCATACATCACTTTTTCCTTGTGTCTCTCCAGCGAAGCTTGCCGATACCACCATTTTCAGTGTGAGCTAAGCACATTTGCTGGAGTTTTTGTTTCCATAGTAGCGTCAGAGGTTTTAACGTTTTCCTATATGACATGAATGGGAGTTTGTACAAACACCAGCGGTTGGAGTTTTATTTGGGAGGGTGGAAGTTCTCCAAGTAAAACTTTACAGTCTTGTGGTTTGTGTTAGTAGTCGCCGATTCTGCCAGCCCAGAGGTTTCGTGAGTGCTTAAGCCCTTCTGGCTTCGTTCTGCAGAGAAACCCAAACCCAAGCTCTTCTTTCAGACCCTAGTGTGCGTATGCACCTGGGATTGTGTATCTGAATATAATGTTAAGCAAGCGGCGAGTACAGGAAGAAGTAACCATCTATTTTCAGCAACCGGGGTAGCTTTAAATACGTTTAGTTAGCCCATAAACTTCAGTAGGTTGTGGTGGCTCTGTTCATACTCTGTCTCACTGGCCAAGGGTTTCATAGAATCACTCATGATCATTACGGGATTAACGGAGAAGGGATAGATTAACCACAGATCCCTGGATCTGAGCCCCATTTTCTTCCGCTGGCACCAGCCTGATGTTAGCAGACCACGCACCCCACCAGCTGAGGTGGTAACACTGGGTCTGATGAACAGGGCAGGGACGAAACAGCCCTCCGAGCTGAGCATGCGGCTGCTCAGGTGCACGCATGAAGCAAACCCAAAGGATATTTAAGTTTGGTTCCCCTGGAAGGACAGGAGCATTGCACTTTTTCCAATATGAAGCATCTTTAATGATGAACCTGGAGACGGTGCTCCACTGCTCCACCCTCCCTGGAATTTGCATATGAGCATCCTCTTTAACAGTTATAAAATCACAAATACTAACAGTTGCAGCTTTCTTGGATGATTACTGTTTCATGGGAAGTTGTGGGGTTTTCTAATCTTAATGGGATTGAAAGTTTCTTGCTCTTTCTGAAGAAATCAAAGGCTCGATTCCAGACTGAATCTGACCTTTTTGACTTAGGACATGAGGATATCTGGTGTGGTCACAGTAAGTGAGGGTGGGAGGGAGAGGTTTGCTGGGGTGTGCCTTACCCCTCCCTGTATCTAGGATAAAAAGTCCTGTTGAATGAGATAATTGTATTGGTTCTGACTTCAGGCACCAGAAAGGACACATGGGAGCGTTGAGGATGCCTTAGCACAGGCTAGCTGCAGAGCATGCAGATGGGAACGGGCAGTGAGCTGAGCTGGTCCTGATCGATGACAGCAGAAGCCCCTTGTTTGAAAGGGGAAAAACGCATGAAAACTGGATGGGAAAAAAATCCATTTCTGACTGTGAGGTGCCTAAAGCTTTATGCAAAGAGCTGTTCTGATGAGAGGTGGACCTATGCTGAGAGGAGACCTTCAAGAACAGCAGATACAGTTCTCACAACCGAAGGGTAAAGGTTACTTTTATGAGATTTCTATCTCCAAAGCATCCTTTCAGTTTAGCTCAAAATATTACCAAAAGCATCAATGCCACTTTGAGTAATGACCTAATCAGAACGCAGATCTTAATATGATTTTTGGCTCATCTTTATGAAACCAAATTATTTCAGTTGTTTACAGCTGGGTGTGCTTTTTTCCATGGCTTGGTATTCTGTCTTGCCTCCTCGTGGCTTGTTTACTGATATTAGCCGTGTTAATGTCAGCTGGCAGAGATTTTCCTTTTCATTCGAGGGCTGACAGCCAGCACACCTTTGAAGTCCTTGAATTAGTTGCCTTGGGAATTTTTCATGCTGTAACCTATTTATGTTTTTTTAAGCCAGTTTTTGATCATTAGCTGAATTCACAGCAATCATCATCATAATGTCATTAATAAAGGTTCCTTAACCATGCTCATGGGCACTTAAGGCATTGTGCAATAGTCCAGTAAAAACATTACAAAACACAAATAATCACAGCATATAAATAGAAAGAGGGACAGTCTGCAAAGATCTGAACATCAAAGCCTGAAGGTGTTTAGGAATTAGAGCTTTATTCAAGACCACCTTTCATTGTTTAAAAAAAACCAAACCAAACCAAAAATAAACACCAGAAAACCCCCAACACAAAAAAAAAAATAGTGAACAGATTCTACTAGGAACAAAACTCCAGAAGAGTGTGGTTTAAAAAAAAAAAAGAAAAAGGCCAAAAAATTGGGGTAACTTTATTCTCATGAATTCAACCCTTGTGGTACCAAAGAAGCAGTTTTTGACAGAGAAATCTGCATTTTGGGGACCAATTTAAGTATGGAATTAAAGAGCTACCCACCTGCTTGTCGGGTACCTGTAAGTCAGAGTGGACATTGTGGTTAGATGTATGTATCAGAATACACAGGCAGTGGGGATTAAATAGTCAAAACCATATCATCAGTCAAAACTCAAAGTTACTGCTTTTTTTGTTGCTTAATAGTCAAGCATGGTCCACTAAACCACTGCAGTCTCCAGCTCTTAAAACCTGAAAACTTGGAGGATGTTGCATGATCCCCATTCCACTCCTAAAACTGTATTTCCTACTAAAACCCTGAACTACCAGTACAGCTGGAAAAATGTGTGTGTTAGGGAGAAGAGGAAAGTGTCTCCTGAGAAGTTTTGAATTTCACTGCTGTCTTCTGCCGTGGCTGGTGATGGCTGGAAACTACCGTATGGTGGTTGAGGAATGAGCGTCTGCTCATATTAGGTTTGCATTATTGCTATTTTTATGGCAATTTAGGCTTCCACATAGTAGCTTGTGTGGTTGCTTAGAGGAAAGATAAGTGCGCCTCTCAGCTCTTGCATGCATTACTCAGTAGTCCCAAAAAGGAATTAGCAATGGTGAGCATTAAGTATGTAAGTAATGGGCAAATGGTATGCATGCACACATGTTCATTTTGGTCTCATTTCCCCCCCACCATGATACTTTTTCTCAGTGATAGAAGAAATTTTCAACATATTAATGTAGCCTTCAGATTTTCTGTTGTTACGTGCTGGTAAAGACCAGTTGATAGGAATTTGACAGTACTTTGACTTTTATTTGCTCTAAAAAGGTATGTTTTCCATTTAAGTGGGCAGTTATTCAAGAGCTGTTGCAAAACTGTGTTACACAATGCAAGAATTCCTAATGCATAAGCAATAGGCAGGCGTGGCAAGCTTTTTAGGTCAGTATGCCATGAATCAGTATTTATTATCTAACTTTTTCAAAGTATGAAAATTTGACCTTTCAACTGCACAGCTTGGTTTGGGACTGCTCAAGGAGGTGGGTTATATGCGAAATACTGTCACTTCTGAAATCTTGGCATCCATAGCCTCCGACTCAAAGTGAAGGCAGCTCTGAGATGAAGTATTAGTAGTCTCATCATGTACAGCTTGGGCATCCTTTCTCTTCTTGAATAGCTAAATGCAAAAAAGATTGAAGGCATAAAAAAAAGCTGTGTGTTTTCTGTGCAGTTCCCTCATCTGTGGGAGCTCTTTTTTTCAAGGGCAGGATGTGACCTTTGAATGTCTACAGCATTGTAATTGGGATGAAATCATTTTATAAGCAGTGATCAAAAAGCATGTTGATGGATGCAGTAGTGCCCTGTGGCGTTTTATCCCAACATCACGTTAATCCAGTCTGATAATCTGTCAAAGCTCCTATTTAATGTGAGTGAATACTTCCAAACTGCAGTTCTCATTCTTCTAGCAGTTTTCCAAAACATTCCCATTATAGTAGTCACCTTTATAGTGATGACATGGTTCATTTGATACCGAATATTTCTAATAAAGAGAACATAAGTCCTTTGGTAAAATGATGTTTGTCAGTCAGCAAGCCCTTATGCCTTTCTGGCATTAAAGTCCAAGGAAAACAGCTTATATGTAAAACAGAGAAAGCACAGAATACTTTTGAGGAAAACAGTAGGTGAGGACACAGGTTTCCTGATCAACGTTCCTGTTTCATAAAGCAGATTAATGACTCCGAACTGTGATCTGAAACTGCATAGCGGATTATGTGGCTACTGCTGTGGCTGCTGCTTATGATTAATTGCATTTAAAATCCCTTGAGATGCTTCACAGGGTATAAATGGGAAAAAAACATGTTTTTGAGTGATTGGATAGTGTTTGGGTTGAGCATCCACCCCTCTCATGAGGGCACTATGTGCTAGTTGGCATTGGTAAGTCACCTGAAACCCGTCGTTCACCCCTGAATCAAACCAGTATCTGGTTAGTATTAAAAGCAGCAATGCTTTGTTCCCAAATCATTCCTCTGAATCTCCTGCCGTCGGTTTTTGCCTCCAGTATGTACTTAAAAATTTGCCTAGTTTTCCAGTCTGGTTTTCAGATAATGAAAGTCGTTCAGGTATCGGTATTAGGATGATGTTACAGGACAGTCCCGTGTCTCCTTCTACAATTCTGCAAATAAATCATCCTGTTACACCATCGCAGGCACTTACAGCATCCACAAGCTGCTTACTGCTTTAATCTCTGGACGGATTTAGAAGCCAAATGGCAAGGATGGATGGGAGCAGCACAGCACGTTAATACTCATCTGAAAGTCAATTGCAGATTTGGCTTGTGCCTTTATAAGGCACCGTCTTTATAAGACGGATGCATTAGATAAAATGGGAAGACTAATGAAAACAAAGGGTGTTTCTTGCCTCTAGGGAAATACAAAATAACTCTTTGGGGTGTTCCAGTTGCTTAGTTGCTCCCAATTTAAAAAAAAACAAACTTTTGTCCCTGAACTACTTGAGAAGGGGAAGCTGGATCAGAATTGTGAGTTTTTTCCAGAGCTTTTTAGACATCTGGTGGTGCAGACAGGTTTTCTGGTGGCCACAATAGGAGTTTGGTATCCAGTTGCTTTTGAAAATCACACTGACCTCTCTTGAATACTCAGTGACCATGAGCTTTTGTGTTACAGCACTGCTCAGGAATGCAGAGCTTTGTGGTCCCATTGTTTTCGTGTGCCTATCTATTTTACAGCCTTGAGGGTGGTTCAGTAACTCCAAAGTACATGGGATCCACTCTTCTGTGGAGTTGATGGACCACAGGTGGTTGCAGTGGAAAGGATGCCTTGAGCATGGCTGTGTAGAGCATGTGTAATGTGCAGCCACGTTTAGGTGACAGGCAGAGGCTGGTGGTTCAAGCTGTGTGGGGACACCGGTGGGAGAGGCAGCACAAACCTTGTAGCCGAGTTAAACTTCCACAGCAGCTGCTGTAGGCTTACACTGGGGTTAGGACCTTGTTGTCCTCAGCATTTTACAAATGGAGTGGCAAGTGACTTCAAAAACCAAGAGGAAGGTGTATTTTGGCAGAGGAACAGAGCCCATTTGTTTAATCTGAGAAGACCATACAAGCTAAATAGACCATCCAGAAAAGAGGTGAGAGCAGAAATGGAGGCATCTGAGTACAAAATCCCTTTCACAAAGGAAGAGCGGGGCAGTGCAGACCTGGACTAAACCCTGCGCTCCCCCAGTGCCTCATCCCCGGGAGCTGCCAGCGGTGGGACGTGCTGCACCAGGGTCTGCGGCCACAGCCACGCTCGGAGCAGCAGATCTGCTGCCCCATGGCCCAATTACGTGCACTTGAAACAAGGTTTCATGGATCCATTTGTCCTAACAATAAAGCGGTGTTGCCTCTTGTGTGCAAAGAGGCAGAAGGGAAATCTGGGGGCAAGGGTTATGCTGCAGATGACTCTTAAGAAGGGGGAAGATATCTACTTGGAGCTTTTTTTAATTCAGGTGTTTCGCAATGACCATTCTGCTGTCACTTGAAGAACTCATGACATGTTTTCTGTTTCTATTTCAGGCCAAGAACATCCTAATAGCCTGCGACACAAATACAACTTTATTGCAGATGTGGTAGAGAAGATAGCTCCTGCTGTGGTTCACATTGAATTATTTCGCAAGTAAACAAGATGCCCAGTTTTGATTTTTGTATTCTTGCAAACAGCTGCCAGTGTGCCAGAAATGTTGATTGATGTTGTGTAATAGCAAAGAGGTTTTTGAGATTATAAATATTTGTCATGCTTAAGAATTAAAGATAGTTTAAGAGTCCTGGCATAACAAAAAAAAACCTAAACTAATGCATGTGCATTATCTTCTTAATCATAGTAAGTAACAGCAGATATCCTAAAGTATTAAAAAACACTAAACTCTTTTTGGATGATTTGTGAACTTTGAACTTTTTGCAGCGATAAATGTTTGTTTCCTATGTCTTCTAGACTTCCTTATTTGGTGTTTGTTTCCTGTGTCTTCTAGACTTCCTTATTCGAAGAGGGAGATCCCTGTTGCCAGTGGTTCGGGGTTCATCGTCTCAGAAGACGGACTGATAGTGACAAACGCTCACGTCGTCACCAACAAAAACCGGGTGAAGGTGGAACTGAAGAACGGTGAAACATATGAAGCTAAAATTAAAGATGTTGATGAAAAAGCTGACATTGCACTAATTAAAATAGATTCTCAGGTGAGTCGTTAAAGCAAGACTCATTTTATTCCTCTTAATTTAGTATCCTTCTTTCCAAAAGCCATTGCTAATTTTCATGTTTGAAGGAAAGGCGAGTAGTTCAGTGGTCTGAGTTACAGAGAATCTTTGAGCTAGGTGGATACACATTTTTAAAAGCCAAGTTTGTGGCTGGTAGTGGTTAATTTTATCACCTCTCAGTGTAGTGCAAGCAAGTACATCACACTTTTGTATGCATCCTCAAAAAAAAAAAAAAAACCAACATCATTTACTGGCTGGTTTACACACACATCGGCTAATGTAACTCTCTCCCTTTGAGGAGAAATGAGGGTTATTCCCTTGTGGTTGGTAGAGGGACGTATTAGTCTGTCTTGTGTGCCTGTACCGACATCACAAATTGCTTTTAGAAGATACCTTTGTGCCTGTGAAGAGCTGTACCACACAGATGCAGGTATTAAAATGGGAGAATATCCCAGGAAGCATCTTGAACATGCAAATTAAAGCCACCCTGAAAATATGCTCTTACACTGCACGTGGTTTTCTGAACAAACAGGAATGCAACTTCCCATCCATAGTCTTCGTCCATGTCAAAAATAAGGCTGTCAGCATTATTCTGCCTCCTGCAACAGCAGAAAAGCTGTCATGCGGTTCTGCACACACCGACAGCATAGTGCAAGTGGAATATTGTGTTAAAATACTGTAATGCAGATGCAATTAGATGCATGTGATTGCTTGCGGTGCTGCTCATATTGGTTTCCCTTGTGTAGACTGTTAGTTAATGATGTCCAAATTCAATGGGCAAGAACGTTTCATTTGAAACACATGACTGGAAAATGTGTAGATCTTGCAGTGTTGTTTTAGTTCAGACCTATTCCCCAACGAGGTCAAAAGTGTTTGTGCCAGAGTTCAGGACTAAATCAGATGTCTAATGCCAGACTTTTGGATGACCCAAGACATGAAGTGCTCCTGCTGCTCCCTTGCCACCTTTGTCATTTAAAAGCTCTCTTTTTTCTTATTTAAAAGCTGCTTAACAGCAACATGGCAGAAAACGTTAACAATACCAAGAATGTTTTTTTGCCGTGTTGTTTTTTCCTCTGTTTTCCTGAGGTAACCTATTTACACATTTACCAATTGTTTATTTTCTCATTTTTATATTAAAATAAGCAAAAGCAGATCTGCAGTAACGAAGGGAAAGATCCCTAGGATGCGAACTGGCAGCATTAGGCTGAGTAGGGTACGGCAGGGAGCGAGGGGCAGCTGGAAAAGGGATTTAAAATTGGAAGCACAGCATGGTGGGGAAGGTAGACCAGAAAATGCTGGTGAGAAGAAAAGAACTTAAGGCGGTAGGAAGGTGAGCTTCAGAGAAGGAAGAAGCTGGTAAGTCAATGAGAGGAGCCATTGAACTGACGTGACAGATTGTTTTGAGGACTTAAGAAGAGAACAGACACTGAGTTTTATGTTATTTTTGGAGCCTAAAGAAATGGCTCCAAAATTTCCCTGGTAAGCTGCTTGCAGGAAGGGAGAACCTGGAAGACTGGAAGCAGCTTGGAAAAAAGAGAATGCAGCCAGATGAGTTGCCTGTAGTGGAAACCACTGGTAAACAGGACTGCAGTTGGTGATTCTAGTTATGACTTGCAAGATGGCAGAGACTCTTCTTTTTTAAAAATTACTGCTGTGTAATTAAATGATAGTCATCATCTTCTTCCATCAGTTTAATTTTTGAATGTGGTTGTGACCCTGTTTTGCAAACATCACCATTGCAACCTAAATAATTTGTATAAATATTTGCAAATTCTTTAAGGCAGGAACTTCTTCTGTCTTAGAGCTATCTAGAGCCAAATCAGCTACATTTTTCTTTTTGGGGGTGGAGAGGGGAGGAATTGAGCTGTTAATATTCAGTTGTCTATGAGAAAAAGAGGTGGTTTTAATGAAACTTTGGGAAGTGTCTCCGTGCCTGGAGGGTGTGCTCTTGCAGAAGGAGGTGAGTGGGCCCCCGCTGTCTGCCTTGCCTAGTGTCAGCTTAGCACATCCGTCTGGGTAGCAGAAGATCAAATTTCACGTCTCTGCTCTAAATTAGATAGAATACGGATATAAACTTGGGTCTGACATATCCTTGGTAAGTGTCCTATTGAATGTACAATGCAGTACCTTGTGTGTTGTTCTCCCCTGGCCCCTGCCTGTTGCATCCCAGCATAATTTTGAGAAGACTTGGGGAAAACTTCTTGTATTGCTTGTTTGTTTTTTTTTTTTTCTGGGATGAGAGACCAGTTTTCCAGCTAGCTCTAGTGACATGGCACTGGGAAATCCCAATCCAAGGTGAGGTCTGAGGCACCTCTGTTTGCAGGACAGGTGATGCTTTGCACTTGGAGGATTAGAAACACAACATTTTAAGTGTTCACAGAAAGTTAAAATGGAAATGCCATCAGCTGAGAGGTTGATTTTCAGACTGAATATTCATGTGACGTTTTTATATAACCATTCAGGTTCAGTGTTTGAGCTTTCCTTTTTGTACTGAAATGCCTTGCAATCATTCAGATTCATAAAAGGCTCTTTAAAATCACAGAGCTAATAATTTGTTGGAAGTTGAAATGTATTTGATGACTAAAGCAGTCAATGTGACAGTACAAATAACCCTTTAAAAATCTGGATATAGCAGGAAAACCAGGAAATTCAGAAATTTTTTCTGAAGTAAGAGGTGAAGGTCTTCCTTTTGAATAAATTATTTGAAGGTGACATCAAAGATGTAGACTTATTTTTTTTTCCTTCTGTTCTTCTGTGGCGTGTTAAGGCAGGATATGAAGGATGAAGAATGCCTCTGTGGTTAGCAACAGAGCTGGGCTTGAAGGACCAATTTAGGCTGTCAGCTGGTATTCCTAAAAGATTTTGCAGCAGCCTGCATGCTGTTTTTCTTTAAGCTGTGAACATCTGGCCAAAGACATTACTAGAACTAATTTGGCTTTGCTGAGTGCAATAGGAAATGAAGGAGGGTGGTAAAATTTGGGCACTAGTAAGGATGAACCATTTCCCTGATTAAATTCTTCTCCATGGAAAAACATACTGCAGTCAGTGAGGAACAGCAATCTTGGAGTTGTTCTAATCCTAAAATACGTTTATTTTTACAGTCTATAAAAGAGAGAAACTGTATTTCTTGTGTCCATAGTGAGACATAGCAGTTTGCTGAAGTGTTGAAAGTAGGAAGTAAGATTGGAGTCATGTGGTAAATGTGAAGGCAATATGACTCTCCTTCCAAATGCAAACAGCTCTGAGGAGGCAGCAATACTAGAAAGAAACGGTGGCAGACAATTTGGATACGAACATGTAAAATTTATAAAACTTCCCTAGAAAAATTTGGACGTTGGCAGCGTAGGCAGAGGCTGGTGAAATAATCCATCTTGTGTGGCACATGTGATGCTGCAGTGAGCCTAAACCCATCAAAAATATTGCACAACACTCTAAAGCTAGCAGATGCTTTTGAGCTGGCAAAGCTTGATTATGAAATTCATCTCAAGACAAATAACTACCTTGTTAAATGAGAATGTGTGATACAGCTACTGAAAGCTGTAAACACCAGAAGGAGGAATGAAAATTTTAGGGGTGGTTTAATGGGCAATGTCAGGGTTAATGGAGGGTAGAGTGTGCCCTCACCCAAATCAAAGCTGGAAGCCAAATGCAGTGGAAGGTGGAGGTAGCTTCTTACCTGGAGTTCCCTTTCAGCCCTGGAAATTGGACTCTGCCCTGTAGGAATTTCTCTGTGGCAGGTGCCTATGGTTTGGCAGCGAGTACAGAAGGGGGGAGCATTGTGAATGACTTCATTTTGAGGTGCATCTTCTTCCCAAATGCTTAAAGTCCAGCCATGAGATACTTGCCACTGACTCTGAAATAGCACCTATGTCATGGGAAACATGCCAGGGTCTGAAGATTTTTGTTCCTCAGTGTGACCAGTTACTGGCTTCTGTATCCCAGGCAGGATTTGGTGTCTGAGTGGTACAGCAGTAGTGGGTTTGTGACCGATCTCTAATTTGCGGTGGTATTTCAGCCCTTTTGCTTAAGGTTTTTCCTGCATGTTACTAATAACCACTTAGTTTGACACTTTAAATCAACAAGACCTTCTGCCCTCATTCCTTTGGTGGTTTCGTGAGGCAATGCAGCATCTGTATCTTTGTGGTCAGAGGGGATTTGCTTTTTTCCCCTGTGTGTACAAACTGGAGGAAGCAGGAAAGCAAACTTTCCTGTTTATGTATCAATATTTTAATAGCCTGCATTTTGAAAAACCAAACTACTGGAATACCAGCTGTAAGTGGCTTTTCTAAAATGCTATTTTATTTTGAAATCTGTCGCTGGATATTACACTGCTTCCTATAGAGAGAGTCTGAGGAAGCCCACGTATTGGTTCTGGAAGTCTTCAGGACCTATAGAAATAAAATAGCTTGTAAAAAGCTTGCATTTTAACTCCTGTTTACTCATCAGTTTAGGCAGCAGCGGTTTCCTGCCATCTTCAGCTCCTGGTAGCCCTCGCTGCGGGGACGATGTGCCGGTCCAGCTCCCCACACAGCAAAACGCTCACACACCTCCAGCGTGGGCCTGCCCGCACCAGGCTATTTTATTTTATTTTAAGGGAGAGCAGCAATGTCTTGTGAGGTAATTGAAATCCTGGTGACATAGCGAAACAACGCTTCATCCTTTTTCTTTTTTTCTGCAAGCTTCCCATGCTCCATATTTAGATAGGGAGACTCAGTTTTGTTTTTCTAACTATAGATGAAATACTTTTGGAGGCTTGTAATGCATTCAGCTTGGGTTTTTCATTTTCTTTGGCATTTTGTCAAGCAGTTTCTAGGTTGTAGATGATACTCTACATTTTTATATGCTCATGGCCTGTGTTTTTATTTTGTCATAACCTATTCTGAAAGTTAAATAGTTTCATTAATGAGAACAGAAATGTAATTCCCAGGGAAGTTACATGTTTTGCCAGAGTTACTTACAGCTGAATTAGCATACCATACAAGTATCTGTTTCTTTTCCACCTAAAAATAAAAAGCTTGAAGGAAATCTGTCGCTATTTAAAACAAATTGAACTCTGAACATTTGTCTCCTCTTTATCAGTTTATTGAACTACTTCCTGCAAATTCATGATCTGCCTTCCACAAACGAAGGGGATTACAGTGCAGAGAAGGGATTTACTTGCTTTCTGTGCTAACATAAAGACAGATTCACTTATTTCATGGATGAAGAATTTCCACCCAAAACACCTACTGGTTATGGTCATCTATCTCTTGGTTTTTATTCCTCTGTGGCACTGGCAGTGCCTGGTGGTGGTTACGTGCTGCCTCTTTGTTTAGTTTCAGAGCTCATTTGTCAAGGCTCCACTTACTTTACCTGACTGGAGCTACATTGCTAATGTACATCAGGTGAACATCTGGCTGCTGGCTGATGATGCTGCTCTTCTATACTTGTCCTAATCTCTTGTGCCACGATAGCTGCGTCTTATTGTTGGATGAAGCCATTTCTTGTGGTGGTGCGCAGCTCTCCGTTTCGTGGGAGTTATGTTTATCCAGGGCTTGAGTCAAATCCATATATAAAAATGCCTGAAACCCTTTGGGATGAGAAAGGCTTAAAATATTAACACTAATTAATGGCTCCTTCTCTGGCTGGGTGTAAACAGTGAGTCATGTGCCACTTATGGTTTTGCATGTTTAGTCCTATTTCTGTGTACTTGCAGAATGCCTGCTTGCAGATTTGTTTTATTGAGTAAACATGGATCCCAGCAGAGCCCTGAGGCTTCATCAAATCAAAAACGGAGGGAGGAGGGAAAGAAATGTATGTGTTGCCCAAGGTCATGCAGTGAGTCACTGGGAAAGCTGGGTTTAGGTGCTGGGTGTTTCAGGCTCCCAGTTCGTTGTGCTGCAAGGCATGCCCATTTCCCTGGGACTTTAATTAACTGTTGTGGCAAATCTATAGTTAACTGAAGAGAATCATGAGTTGTAGCAGGAGTTACGTCATTCTGATGACCATCAGACGTTACGTAAAAATTGAAGAGGGTCCATTTATATGTAAGTATAGTTATTAAGGGCCCTTGACCCAAGCACTTCCTTGGTTTACAAGGACTGCCTTGACATCCTAGGCAAGAGCTTGCCAGTGGAAGGGTGTGAGGGCAGAGGCAGGGTGTTCTGATACAATTCTGGTTACAGCCTCTGTTATAAGTGCTTGCCTTGCATTTCCAGCGCTCCTCTCGTGGACTGCAGAAGGACATACCTTCCACTCAATCACTTGATGCCCAGGGATTTTGACTGGTTTTATACTGATTTAACTTCAAAACCACCTTTACAATTTAAATAAATACTTGGGATTTTTTGATAATGGAAAGTTTTGTTCTGAATGTGGCAATGTTATCATAGAATGTCCTGAGTTGGAAGGGACCCACAAGGATCATCAAGTCCAGCTCCTGTCCCTGCACAGGACAACCCCAAATTCACACCATGTCTCTGAAGGCATTGTCCAAGTGCTGCTTGAATGTCGTCAGCCTTGGCGCCGTGACTGCCTCCCTGGGGAGCCTGTTCCGGTGCTCCACCACCCTCTGGGTGAAGAACCTTCTCCTAATACCCAACCTAACCCTGCCCTGGCACATCTTCCTGCCATTCCCTCGGGTCCTGTCGTTGGTCACCAGAGAGAAGCGATCCACGCCTGCCCCTCCTCCTCCTCCCCTTGTGAGGAAGCTGCGGACCGCGATGAGGTCTGCCCCCAGCCTCCTCTTCTCCAGGCTGAACACACCAAGTGACTTTAGCCACTCCTCATACGATTTCTCCTCTAAACCCTCCACCAACTTCGTGGCCCTCCTCTGGACACTCTGTAGTAGCTTTATATCCTTAATATACTGTGGTTTTTTTTTTAATTTTTACTTTATATTCTATTTTGTATATTATTTTTGTTTTATATATAAATTTTATATATTATATATAAACATATAATATTTATATTATATTTTTAAGCTTTTTAAGAGAGAAAACCCCAAATTTAAAGCCACTACAACGCATATATTCATCATAACCAATTCTTCGTGGCATTTACTGTAGAGGCTCTAATGAGAGTATTTACATATAGTGCAGTTAGTGCACTCTGCATCACACTGTGAAATCGTAAGGAACAGTAGTACACAAACCCCGCTGATTTTCATTTACCACGTAGACTCCCAGACCTTGGAGCTCTTTTTCAACTGTGCTCAGCATCCTTCTTGTTCTTTAAGTGTGACAGATGCCTGTGTGGCTGGTCCTCCTGTCCCCTCCCCATGGCATGGGGCTATGTAACAGGTAAAAATTAATTCTCTTGGTTAGCAGAATATGACAAATCAAATGCATTAGTTACATTTGTAGTTATCTTGAGATAGCATATTTTTACATAAGACTATATCTCTTCTAGAAACATACTGCATAGAGAACACGTTTTCCAAAGCTATGTTTCATAATATGTGCAGAGCAAGGCGATTTTTGCAATTGATTTTTGTTCCTAGCAAAGGAAAGGTTAGCCAAACTCTTTCCAGAGGGCATGTTGAATCACACGGATGACCCACAGCCAATCCATACAGACTTTGAACTGAAGCCTAGCTAGTATAGGCACAGGCTTGAAAACTCAGCACAATCAAAAGTAATTGTATTAGTCAGAGATTGTTCATGTTTTTTCTTTCTGCTGCCAAGTGCGATTTTGGCTTCATGACTGTTTTTATAACTCAGGAACATTGTATAAATCTTTTAACTTTGTACACAACCGATCTTTTTTTTTTTCTATTAATGCAGAAAAAAAAAATCCATTTTCTTTTGCTTGTCTATGTTTCATTTGCTGATAAATGTCCTCTTTCTCTAGAAAGTATCTGTTTTCAGTGCAGTGGGATAGAAACAAAAGCCACTTTTGTGTTTTTTGTTTTTTGTTTCTGTTTCTTTTTTTTTTTTAAATAAGGAAAAACAGTGCCAAAAAGAGATGCTCTTCTTGACCAATGACATCTTGAAAACACGTGCTACGTAAGCTCAATAGCATCTGGCGAGAGAATGAAGGGCTAGGGTGCTCCCTCTATCCAAACAATACCCATATGGGGCTGTTTGTGTTGCATATACTGCGTGCTTCCCAGCACAGCTAATTGTAGCTGCCTCTTCCCTGCTGTGCTGGAGAGGTCCCTTGGAGTCAGGGCTGTGGTCTGAGATTATGAAGTGCTCAGCAGTGTTGCCCTGGGATGTTAATGCTTGTCTGCCATGCTGCAAACATGATGGGGAAACTGGGTATCGCCACTGAATCCTTCTCAGAACTAAACCACAGCCCTGGTTGTATTTATCTATGGCTCTGGCACTGATAGGCACTACGGATAACTGTTATTTAACAGTAGGGCATTGCTGGTTGTGAAAACTTTCCTCTGAAAGATCATTAGAAAGGGAAATGTTTTTCTCCTTACTGTGTTGTCTATTCTGTTGCTCTTCCAACTGATTCTGTTTAACAAGCAGTTGGTTAATTATTTTCTTGCTGTCTTGAGACTGAAAGATATGTTTCCATCGAGCATCTTATCCTGTCTGGGATTTGGCAATGAGTTTTATTGAAACAATCTGTTCATCTGAGTAAAACTTTGCTGGTGGAATTGTAACAAAGTTGGATAAAGGATACACAGGACCAGGCTTGTCAAATATTAAAACCATAACTTCTGTATTTGCAGCAGCATATAGTGATGACTGATGCCTTTATTTTGTACTTGCTACTTTACAGACATTGTGTATCTCCTAGGACATTTGAAAAAAAAAACTGTAGGTGAAAAATACAAAGTGATGGGCATTTGGGTTAGTTTATATTGGTGGATTTTTGTCCCTAAGGGTGACTTATCAATACAGGCTTTCAAACTGCTGGTGACAAACGACCCCTAAAGAGCTAGCTCTCAATTCCCAATTTAAACATGTAATATTTTCTCTTTTTGCCAAAATTTAGTAATGATTCAGCTTCTATTAACTTCTGAAACAAAATTATCACTAACTTGGGAATCTGTGCAAATAATCAGGGCATACTAAATATTACCTTGTTTCTTTGCTAAGTGAGAACACAGTATACACTTTTGAATCTGATCAAGTATAGGTGCATAAATCTGTGTGCTTTGGAACAAGTATGGGATGAAAAAGGCACCTTCTGGAAATTTTCCAGAAGGAATGAATTACAGGAAGGGCTATTAGGCATATATGTACCTCCATTTTAGGTACACAGCTCAAGAATACCTTGAAGGTATCCTGGTTTTAATAAAGTGACTATGCTACCCACTCCTTGGAAATTGGTTTAAGTTAGTCTCTAGGTGGGGCTTCCACTGCATCTAGAATAACTGGCCTGATTTGAAAGTTTATACTAATGCCTTTTTCCATTTGGGGGATGGGTTCATTGAGCAAAGGAAAGAATTTTGAAGGGGAGCGAGCTTGGAGGAAAGCTATGTTAAAGTCAGGTTTGCCAAGCAAAAGATACATCCCTTCAGACTTTGTTTTGATTTCAGATTCAGTAACCTCCTAATCCTCCAAATCCTTAAGTTGAAACCTGAATTTATACATGTCCAGGTCCATTGATGCTAATAGAAGTAAGCTAGTGCCATGATTAAATATGTAGTTAAATACCTGGGGAGGGTCAGGGTAATTTGGGCAACAGATTAGACATAAAAGGAGTAAAACGTGTAACGTCACTGAAAGGGTAAAGACTGATTTTTAAAAATGCAAAGCAAAGGACAAATGGAGCTCAGCGTGCATTTCACAGGCAGGTGATAAATAAAGGCAAAGTATTTATTTGAAATATGATCTGTTTCAGAACACACTTCTTAATTACTTGGTGAGTAGGAGGCCTTAAGAACTTCCCAACTGTTTTCTGCGGGGGAGTTATTGGTCCAGTTTGACGCATCTGTTATCCAGCCAGTTCAGTTCCTGTGCAGATACAACATGTCTTGGAGAAACCATACTCGGTTCCCTTGATCCATTGCATTGGCAAGGGTGTGTGGATCCAACTTTCCCTCCCTTTTTTTTTTTAATTGCTGTAAATTGCAGGGATCTCTACTGATGCTGGATTTTAAGAATGTTTTGTGTCTTAGTGGGAATGTCTTCAATAACATGATAGTTACTATGTTCAGAGATAAGATCTTGAAAGGAAAATATAATGGTATCCCCTACTGTCATAACAGGATAATTCCATAAAGTCTTTAAATCCTAACATCTTCAGAAGATGACATCAGTGTATGTAGGAGGCAATATAATTATTTAGAAGAGATACTCCATTGAAAAAAAAGAGAGATGAAACATTAGCCTGGTGTCTTATGAGAATAGGAAATGTTTTTAACTATACATATACATGTTTGATACACTTCGTCTGTTGCTTTCATGACTCTTTAGTGTTCACTCTTAAACAATATATTATTTTTACTTCACCAGCTGTTGACTATTTCAAGAAGCTGTTGGAAACAATTAATTCCTAGTATTATCGGATGTTTGCTTTGTACAGCAGAGCATAAATATTCCTTTGGTCTTTTAATTTTTTTATTATTTAATGGGTACCTGTTGTGGAAAAGTAATCCTACGGTCTAAAGAGCCCACTCCTTAGAGCAGAAGTTGATTGAGATGTTTCTGTACAGAGCCACGTGAAATAGTCAAAGAAAACAGAGCAAGCAAAATCCCAAGGGATAAAAGCCTCTCTTTTCTCCTCTGCTCTATTAATGTATTCATGTTTCCATATAATTTGTTCTACTGTTGTAGTGGTGTCTTAACAACATTTGATTTTTTTAATTTAATTTTTTTTTTTTTTTTAATTTTTATTTGTAGGGTAAATTGCCAGTTCTTCTGCTTGGTCAGTCTGCAGACTTGAGGCCAGGAGAATTTGTGGTCGCGATTGGAAGTCCATTTTCTCTTCAAAACACAGTGACTACAGGGATCGTTAGTACCACTCAGCGTGGAGGGAAGGAGCTGGGGCTCCGTAACTCTGATATGGACTATATTCAGACAGATGCCATCATCAACGTACGTCCTGCTCTGAGCCTCGTCCCCTTCAGCTCTTAAATTTCTTGAATAGTTGCTTTGAAAATTTCACCAGTGCTACAGTTCTTAAGAACAGTGAATGTAGTTGGCTTTTCTTTCATCCATGTAAATATGGACATCTGCGCTGCAGCAGCACTTGATTGTTGTTTAAAAATCCCCCAAGGAACCACAGCAAGCACAATATCTGCCTTCACTTCAAAATTCTTACAAATTACAGGGGAGGAGGCAATATTCTCTGCAAATAAGTATCTTTTTGAAATCCGTCATGTTTTCTGAAAAAGAAGCCAAGATTAGTTTAAGGGTTCAAGTTTGTTTCTGCACTAAGGCAAAACAATAGTTTTTGTACTTCCACTGCTGACCTTGTAAGAAATCTTCACTAACATCTTCCAGAGCTGCCCTAAAATCTTCTAGTGTGGTACTATTAAAACAAAAGAAAAACCTTTGCTTTCTTAACTTACTCTGGCAAGAGAAGAAGGAGTAAGTGTTTACAAAGCTCAGCTAAAAGGGATGATGTTAAGTGTTAATGGGTTTGGATGTTAAGACTGTTCTATTGCACATATTTAATGGACAATGAAAAAATTGCTACAGAAATATTTAAAAAATCTCTTTTATGTTTTGCTTGCCATGAATTAAGAGGTACGTATTATAACATGTTCTTGCCATATGTTTATTTTCAGTATGGAAACTCCGGAGGACCCCTAGTAAATCTGGTAAGAGTTTCTTCAAGTTTGTTTCCTTAATGTTAAGCTTTTAAATTTTTACTTTTGAGTTTAGAAACAAAACCAAAAATACCCACACAAACAAACAAACAAACAAAACCCCACACCAGAAATGTGATTCAGAGCATTCAATATCTGGCTGACTGCACAAAGTTCACATGGTTCTTACTAATCACTTGTCTGTGTTTACGTTGGCAAATCACAAGATATGCTTGGATTTCAATATTTAAGGTGTTTACGGTTTGCATAGTTTTGGGCAAGTGTAATGCCTAATTTTTTTTGCTCATGCCTTGCAAAAAGTAAAAAGCACATTTTAAAGTTGAGACGTTTGCCCTCAGTGTATACCATGCAGCCAGCAATATTTTTTTTTTGCATCCTGAAACTCAGCTTAACGGTTTAAAAACATATCTACCCCTTTATTTTGAATACCACTGAGGGGGTTGAAAAACCCATGCATTTATCAGGATATTAGGGTTTATTTGCTGATATTGTAGAACGTTGTCAGAGCTGACCTTGCAGCAGCTGTGGATAAGCCCAAGAGAGAACAATTGAAGCAGGTTGCAAAACCCAGCTGCTGTGTGAGAGCTCTCAGATGGGGGCACGCAGGGTCGAACAGAGGAGAGGCAGTGGTCCGCAGCAAGGGACAGCACAAATTGGAGGAAAGTGCTAGTCAGAGTTTCTGCATTGGAGAATTGGCAATTTTTTTTCACCTGACTCGCAGTACAATTTCAGCACCAGTAACCTCCATTTTAAAATTTGTAGTTGGATAGTTTTTATCTGGGGTAGATCAGGGAAGGAAGCTGCTGAGATTTCAGAAGTGTTTGAATCATCGAGTGTCAGCAGAGATGTTTAATCTGAAATTCTCTCTTGGAGTCACATTACCAGAAAAGGCTTTTGATTTTGTCATTTTTCTTTATATTATTATGCGATATTTGCTCAGCACCTCGCCTGCCGGTCAGTGCCATGCTTCGTGAGGTGCCTGCTGAAAAAAACAGACTGAAATGGGCTGTAGAATATGCTGCTCCTCTGCTGCAAGCTGGAGAGCTGCCTGATTCTGATCTCCATTCTGCTAGTAGCAATATAAATATCGACATCGGTTTTCTAAAATTGTGGGATAGTTTTTTTTTTATCAATAGATGATTCAGAGAAATTAGACTTACAGAAACCATTTAGAAAATTGAAAACCAGCTACGGAATGTGTTGTATGAATTTGTCTTTGTGATTGCTTGGAAGAAATCGTCCATTTCTCTTCAAGACGTTTCACATTTGCTAAGAACAATTTCTTGTTTCTCCAGGATGGTGAAGTCATAGGAATTAACACATTAAAAGTTACAGCAGGGATCTCGTTTGCTATCCCATCAGATAAAATCAAAAAGTTCCTAACTGAATCCCATGACAGACAAGCTAAAGGTACTGTACTTCATCGCTTTGAAAGAGAAAAACATGAGAACAGTAATAAAACAGAAAGTTAACAGCTGTTGAGGCTTTCTTTTCAGCAAGAGCAATTGATCAAGACCTGTTTTCCTTTTTGTAGGAAAAGCTATAACCAAAAAGAAATACATTGGCATTCGAATGATGTCTCTAACTCCTAGGTAAGTAAAAGGGTGGTTCCTCACCTTTCTGAAGTGTGGTCACTACATACATTTGGATCAGGCTCATGATCTGCAGAAACAACCAGGAGGTTTGAACTAGCAGTGTGTGCCTCCGTAGGCGCTGGTGACAACTTGCAGCCAATTTTTGCTGCCTTTTTCTCTGCATGGCTGAGCTCTCCTGTAGACTCTATGAGCTAGTTTTTAAACAACTCCTGGCTTTTTCTTTACCTTAGTGCTTCAGAAGAGAATAGTTAGTGATCCTTAATTCGTCCTGGGGCTCTATTAGTGTTGTTACTGTCTGTCCTGGGCTGTCATGAGGGTTGAGGAGAAAACAGGACAGTTACGTTTTCAAGAATTACAGCAGCTACATGCGTATTTCCATTTATACAAAATTATTTTCATTAAACAAGTCACTTTATGTAAAATGAAACTTTTGTGTGTACTTGCTTATTCATACTCAAACCAGAAAAGGCTCATGAGCAAATGGTACTACACCCTGTAGAAATAACTAGAAGTTTTTACATGTGCAGGTGCAGGATCCGAGGTATAACAAAGTATTGAAAACTGAAGGGGTTTTTTTAGGTGTTCAGGATTTTCTGGTTCTCAAATAATGACCGAGTTTTGAAATGTTTTAGCTCAGATCCTCTGTATCTATCAAAATTATTGTCTTTACCAGAAATAGGCATTACAAAGCTGTATGCATGCAAAAAGTGTAATAATTCTTGAAATCCTTTTAAGGGTTAAAATGAGTTGTGAAGTGTCACATCAACATGCGTAAAATACCTCAGCTAGTGAATGTTAGATAAGTTAACTAAGTAAAAATGCGTGATTTTTTTTTCCCCTCTTGTCAAAATATTTTTGTTGCTGTTTCTTCATTTTCCAGCAAAGCTAGAGAGCTGAAGGATCGCCATAAAGACTTTCCTGATGTTGTCTCTGGGGCCTATGTTATTGAAGTAATTCCAGAAACACCAGCTGAAGCGTAAGTTGAACTACTTTTTTCTCAAAACCACTGCCACTGACTTAAGGGGGTAATGATGGAGAATGTTCCCTGCTTAACTGGCTATCTTGATTATGCTAAATTAACAAAATTACAACCATCTGATAGCTATTAGGCTGTCTGCTGGAAGTTGGTTTGTGGTTTCTGTCCAGTCCCTTATGGGCAATATTGTGAATGTATCAGGGTATTGCAGTGAAGCTCTGTCAGCGTTCGTGGCCAAAAGGGCAAGGATTCAGTGGGCGTGAAAACTCAATTTTCATTTTTCTCAGCGATTGCTTCCAAGACATCTGTTGTACTGATGCCAGTGATGATTGCTTGTGCATGTTCCTCACGGCCCTGCTGGTCACTCCTGTAGGAGAGCAAGGGAGAAGCTTTGTTTCCACCTTGTGAAGACATGTCCATCTCAGCCCAAGCACCTCAGTGTTGGGCAAACCCACCAGCTCTCCTGGCGCGCTTCCATCATGGGTGAAATCCCCTCTTGGCACAAGATACTCTCCCATGTGAGAGCTTTGTCAGGAGTCACATTACTGGGAAAGGCTTTTTGGTTTTGGCCAACTGGTCTTTTTCTTCATATTATTCAGCATTTGCTCAGAACCTCACCTGCTGGTTGGTACCACGCTTCACAAGATGCCTGGCTGAAGTACGGCATCTGGTCTGTGGTCACCAGCACTGGTCTGGCTGCCTTTTGGTGGAGACACTTTCCCTTCAGAGTTTGGTTAATACAAAACCATGTAGTAATCCAGGGTAGGAAATAGGAAACTTTTATTCATTTTCTGAAACTAGAGATCATATAAGAGGGTAGTAGATCTTTGTGGCAAGAAAGAGGCATGTATAGCACCAAAGCCATGTAGGCAGAAAGCTGCTTGGAGCCGGCATATGTTATCTCTTAGGGAGACTGCGAGGATGGTTGGATGATATCTTTGTGTTACGGTTTGGATGCCACTGTAAGACATACAGTGTTAGCTCTCTGGCTTGCTTTCTAAATTATTGCTGCTTTATGTAGATAATTCTTGTTGGTAGTGCTCTTCGTGCAGAATGCTGGTGTCTGTAATGTGAAATTAAACTGCAGTTAGCATAGGAATAATGTGGCTGCTTCATTGTGGCACTGAACTTACTGTCTTGACACGCAGGTCTAATCTGAAGGTAGAGAAAAATCGTAGGAGTACAGATAATATTAGCAGAGAATGGGAGAAGGACATTAGAGAGGTAGAAGAAATGTAAGGCAATGTAGCCCCGTAACTTGAAGGCAAACTCAAATCAGGACACCACTTCTGAAGGCTGGCCTGGCAGTTAAAATGCAGCCCATGTTTGCTCTGTCTCCCCCACTCCTAGGCCCCTTGCCTACAGATTTCCCCATTCTCCTGATTTCCGCTCCAGGAAATCAGGTTGTGTAGACCTGCTGGGTAGGCATTCAGAGCAGTTCTGCGGTGACCAGTCCTGGATATGAGTTGAGAGGAGAGGCTGCATGAGAGACCAAGATAATCTGGAGTGGTTTGTCCCATGAAAATCTTTTAAGCCATGCCTTCAGTAGGCAACCAGATTTGTTGCAAATGTTTGCCAAGGCCTCCTGCTTGCAGGAGACACTCATGTAAGGCGTTTTTTGCGGGCGGAAGAGGCTGATGAATGCTCTGTGGTTTTGTAAAGAAGGATTATGCTGAAGGGCTGAATCATGTCTGATCTGGTTACTTGGTTAATATTTCCACAACTTGGAGCCAGATCATTGTGCAAGACCAGGCAAGACGTTTTGGTCGATGGTATCCCTCACCACCCCATTTCTCGGTCCTGGCAGCAGTCTCAGCCAGCTGGGGGAGAGACCCGCGGCCCTGGGCAGGGGGAGCCTTGCAGTGCCGGCTCTGGTTCTGTCCTGTCTTGCTTTGAGTTGGGAGGGTTTTGGTTTTGGTTTGCATATGGTGCTGAGGTCAGGAGAAGGGATTCTGGGGGCTATGGGCAGGCAAGGGGAAGGACACGCATGCATCTTTGGTGACTGGGTTAGATCGCTGCATGTGTTATTCTGCTTAAGTTTAAAACACAAAGGTAAGGTGAAGTGGCTGCCAATAAGCTATGCATGGAGAACAGCATGGATCCGGGACTGAAATTCCTCATGTGTTAACACACAGTGCCACTCAGCTTGCTTTGCTATGTATAGATGAATAAAAGCTTGGAAAATTTCCCCTCTAAAATAGGTGCCTTCTTGCAATTATTTTAAAAGAGAAATATGCCCCTGTCTCTTCTACCGAATCAGCATTTAGGATCCTTATTGCAGAATTACTGCACTATTTGCAGTAGTGAATTCCGCTGAAGAGAGTGAAATATGGGATACATCAAACTTGTACCTCCATCCAATTTGTATTGTAATCTTCACCACTTCATAAATTCTGATTGCTTTTTGCATGCCTGCTGTGTCTCTATGCAACTGCCATTGGGTGGGAAATAGGAAAAATCTGGCAATTTTTATTTTTTTTTAACAATATTGCAAAGACAATAAAATGGCAATTGTATTAATACATTGCTGCTTTGTGTTTTCAGTGGTGGCCTGAAGGACAACGATGTGATTATAAGCATCAATGGACAGTCGATAAGTTCAGCCAGTGATGTCAGTGACATTATTAAAAAGGACAGTACGTTGAACATGGTTGTACGCAGGGGCAATGAAGATGTTATGTTAACAATAGTTCCTGAAGAAATCGATCCCTAACCAGAAACATGAGCTGGATTTCATGTTTTCTTTTAACAGCATTGGACTGCTTATATTCTCTCTGTGCTGGTACAGGAAACGTTAGACTTCTGACCAACATTCTGCTTGTTCAGTGGATTAGTATTGGCCAACAGAGTAACTTCTAATAGGTTTAAGGTGCAAAATCAGTGTAATTTCACATACTCCAGATGATAATTTTTTCCTTCTGTATTATGTATGCAATGTATTCTTTACTGGCTGTTACATTCCCTGCTTAACAAATCAACGTTTGCTTCCCTGTGTTGAATAGATTTACCATTATTTCCGCTAAGATTTAAACAAAGCCCACGCACACAATGTGTGTTGTGGTATTCAGGTATTTATAGGTTAGCTGTGTTTTAACTGGAAATACCATTGTAAAGGGGTAGTTGGTTTAAAAGAAAACACAATTGGGAAAAAAAGTTTGGTTTATAAACACAAAGAAATCCCAACCAAAATAACCTTTTAAGGATCCCGTGCAGGATTTTAATACTATGATATTTTCCTAGTGTTATTAAAATAATTCAACAGTTCTTCTTGTGAGTGATTCATTTTACTTCCCCTTGTGAAGTGTTTTTCTTTGAACAGCACATCTGCCTGAAACGATGTCCTGATGGTCTCCTTTTTATTGTCATAAACCAAAACACTTATTTTTCAGTATGCGCTTTTATTTGTGCTGTTGTGCATCTGCTTTTCTTAGCATGGCTGGCTCGAATTTGTCATATTGGCCTGTCTTCCAGATGTTAATACATTTTCCTTATTGTTTTAATTACAACTTCACCAATGCCTGAAATCTCTTTGCCCGCTAAAGAAGTTGTCATATTGTGGATGACAGATCCTATACCATTCTAGTTCAGTTCTAGGATGTTTGTAACCATTGTAGATCTGGCCTTAAGCTCTTTCGAACAGGCTGATTTATTCAAAATCTTGAGTGCTGGTGTGTGTATGATAAGACCTGGTTTTGACTGGGATATTGGGCATTCCTCTAACATAGAGGCTAATCTTTATATATATATTTATGGATGCCCTTGAAGCTTGGTTAGTGAATGGGATTGTCTTACTGTGAAGGAGAACAATCAACCAAATTTAATTACAGTGTAATTACTCATTGGGTAAACAGTAGGCTAAGCAGCTTTTCCTTTCCTCTTTTGGAATATGTATCTTGGAGAATAAATCCGAGGGCTCTAGACAAGTTTTGGTGACTGTCACTCGTAAACATGCTGCTCTTTTGGAAACTACTTCTTAGTTAAACTCTTCAACTGAGTAGCTGGCAGTTTATGATTTTTAAAGAAAGGGCTCTATTCCATGCCATTACAGCAAGAAATCCTCTAGACCTGGATCCCTGACAGTGCTCCTTCTCCCACCAGCTGTATTTCAATTATGTTTCAGCCAGCTTATCCCAATTTGGGGAGCCTCTGTATCCCCAAGTCCCAGTGCCTGCCCGTACTCACCTGGAATCACTATAAATTTACACAGTCATACAGTGTATTGACACTTGACATGACTGAAAACCTCGTTACTCATTTACTTGTTCCATACCTGTGGTAGATAACATGTCTGAAAATCTGCCAAGGTATTATGGTGACACGCGCTGAAGGTCTACAGTACTTTCTACAACGAAAGATGCAAAGTAGAATGATCTTGCGGAGTTGGTTTGTAGCATATTTGCACTGCAAGTTCATCCTACCGATGTTGGTTCGTGTTTCAGCTTCCTGTTGAAATGGGATTATATTTTGCAGACCATCCGTGCCCTGGGTAGTGCATGGTGTGGTGACATACAGCTCTTGGCCAAAATGAGTTTAAAAATCCCACCTACTTTCTTCATGTCTGCATCTAACCCAACTAGCAAAAATTAAGCTAAAGCCCCAAAGCCAGGGAATTGTGTTTAAAAAGTTTAAAAAGAAGTTATTTTTCATCTGCCTTTTTATTTCAAAGCAAGTAGTTGCATATTTTACAGAGCTGGCTGATTCTCTTTGTTCCTATTATTTGTTGTTGTGGTCTCTTAATATGCAAAGCCGTTAATTTTTTGCTTGGTTTTTAGCTAGCTACTTTGGGCTTACCGATGATGTCCCTAGCACAGCACATCTTTATGCCTGTGCATAGATACTGCTGTGAGACAGAAATGCCGCAGGACAATGAACTTGACTTCTGTAAATAGTTTTCCTTCACCACTGGGGTTAGTGAAATATTTGACCAGATTTCTAGGCTCCTACCGCGAAGGCCCGTAGCTCCATCTAGTGGAATGTGAAATGGTCTCTTACTGCAGCCAGTCATTTTCCATCATATATTTGAAAGTGGTTTTCTGATTTATCTTTTTTTAAATTTATAATTAATGTCTTTGCTTCAGAAATCCAGAACCACATGCATATCCGGAATAATGATTAGAATTTACTCTTCTAGTATTCAACCACGTTTGCAGCTACCCAGATGGTTTCTTACAATCAAAATTGCTTCTAAATGTTTTTTAAGTATTTTAAATAAGATTACTGATACGCAGAGACACAGAAGCAAAGTTTGTCTTTAATACATTTAATTAGCATGTATTTTTTATGTATGACTGTCTTATAGATTTGGAATGATTTTTATTCTTTGTTGCTTCAATACACAGTTCTTTCCAAAGTGCAACTGAAAATACTTTGTACATAATAGCTTTGGCGCAGTTTGTATAAATATAAGTTTCCTGGAAATTTTAGCAAGTGTTGGATGCTAAATCAGGGAAATTGGACATTCTGGCTTGATTTTCAGTATTTTGGAATGTCTGAAATGGAAACTGGAGTTGCTGCTTATGCGATGCTGAGTAGATTGCTACATGTGGCTACACTCAGAGGTAGTTTTGAAAAGCTAGTTCACTTATTCCATGAGGGAAATGTCTCGAGCTGTAAAAGAAATGATCATGACTAACCATTGTCTGGTTTCTGTGGCTTATATGCCAAGCAGTAAGGTCCTGTGGTTTCAATACCAGAGGACTTTTTTTTTCCTTCTTTTTCCCTGCCCCCCCTCCCTCCCTATAACTATTTTGTATTTATGTTAAGGAAGCTGAGGATGTTTTTAAAACTACATCTTTCCAAATCAGAGTGAGAGAGACATCTAGTAGGGCATTAGATTATATACAGGTTCTTACTGTATATCAGAAAAATACTGTAGAGGTGGTTAAAACTGCAGTTGCAAATATGCAGGAGAAATAGTGGTGACCAAGAAGTCAGTAGTCACTAATCCAGAGCAGTGAATGATGAATGCCACTGAGTATTTATTTGCATGCAATGGTAGGTCACTGCAGGAGTCCTTTTCATCCTTAGAGCGAGAATAAAGAAATGTTCATTGGAGGTTCCTGGGATCTCCTTGATTGAATTATATTTGAGATTATTCCTGCTGTTCCTAAATTCCTATATTATCTCGCACTGTTTCCTCTTCCAGCCAGAAAATAAGGATGTGACTTGGCATCCTTTACTCAGTTTTCCCCCCCTCCCTTTGCTCTAACTCCCTCCCCATTAGCTCTGCTGATGACTGCCAGCAAAAGGCAACTGAAATTACACCCTGGGTTGACATTAAGTCAGACTTTGAAGTTAAATGTCAGCAAGCTGTTGTGAGGCTTTCTTCACACTGAGAGGCAGAAACATCCCTAAGAGACAGGAAGGAGCCAGGCAGAGAAGTGATGACTAAAGGTCTGCCTCATCTTGCTGTACCTTTGACTTTAGGATGCAAACCTCAGCCTGGCAACCTCCCATCTGGATCCCAAAATTCAACGAGCATTGGATAAAGTTATCTGGAGGCGAAGGGATGGGTAGCATTACTCATAATGTGAAGGGCATCGTCATTCTCGACTGTATAGAAATGTGTAGCAGAAAGCTTTGCTGATTTTACATTCTTAGTGTGTGTACACTCTACATCTGTACATCCTATGCCGTGTGTCCGGCTTGCTGTACAGGTGTCTGACACACTCCACCTATTTCGTTCCCTTCAACTCCCAAATCCCATTTTCTTGTGCAAGATGCTGGGAAGTGAGGGCTGGACCCACTGGGCCCCAGGAATTAACCCAGTTTAGCCTCTTTGAACTGTTACTCTGTGAATATGCAATAACTTCATTTGTTAAGTGTTACTTATTGCACAAAATTGCTGCTAAAACAGTGTATGTGTAATTCAGCTAATTGGACAGAGCAAGTGAGGAAGAAAGCTACCAGAGCAGCTCATCAATCTGATCTGCATTTTCTGGAAAGTTTTCCTCCAATTTTCATGGTTTTGTTTAGTAGTCATGGTACTGCAGTGTCTGTCCCCATAAACACTCTGAGGAAGTGGATAATAATTAGGAATTGATTAGAGAGAAAATGAGTCAGAGCTAAAGCATGGGAATCAACTGAATTTGGTAAAGAATTCACTTTAGTAACTTGGAAATACTGCATAACATGCTGGAAAGGAAAATTAAATATTTGTTCTGTTCATTCCTTTTCTGTTCAGTGTTTATGCAGAGAGAGTACAATGATTATCAGAAAGTTTGCAGTGTGAATATCTAAGGGAAACGGACTGTGTTACAGCAATCTATGGGCTTAGGGCACTGTATAATGGAAACTGCTAGGTTTATCTGTACCTGTTGTTGCTGGACTCACTGTGCAGACGTGGCTCAGATGGTCTAGCTCTTCCACACAGCAACTTCCTATGGATGTCTCTGATAAATAGAAATTTTTTTTGAAGCAGACTGAAATGAAATGTAGTTATGGAAAACCAAGTCAGTTTTTATTTTTTTAGTACAGAAAGGATTTTCTATTCAAAGACTGATGTACAAATACATAAAACTACTGTCCCTGAGTAATTCAAGCAGCTGGTCCATCTACTAATAAAACCAGACTAGTCTTCCTCCTCTTCCCCCATTCCATTCCTTTCATAATTTTAATTCACATTCACTGCTTTTTTTTTTTAGGTTTATAGTTTTAACTGCTATTAAAACAAACAGGCACTGAATCTGATCGTGGACTTTGCATTTTTTATATGTGCTCCCTTTCTTTCATTTGCAGCCCCATAGTGTGCAGAGTCTAAGCACCATTACTTAGGACTAATTAATCCCATCTTCTTTTGAACTCCAAGGTAACCTTGCAAACTCAGACCTTTTCCAGCTGATGGTTCTTTCGCAGCATTTGCATGAGAAGCAAAGTTTTGCATCGTCCTGCTTGCCCCTGTTGAGTTTTTGGGGCAGATGGCACACACAGGGTTGCCACATTTCTTCTGTCTCCTGTTCATGGGCTATGGCTGCTTTCAGTGGAAGCATCGCCTTCCTTTCCCCTCTAAACTGAAGCTAATGGCACAGATCACCACTCTGCGGAGAAAAATACAGGTGTGGGGTGTCAGTGATTGAGAAAGCTGTGATTTAGGCTGTGTCTCTGCAGTAGCTGTGGGGTCTTGCTGTGTCTGCCTGGATGCCCCCATTTCCCAAAGTCCCCAAAAGCTGAGAGAGGAGCAGCAGTCCATGGGCTCATCTCCAGGAGAAATAGGTATTTATAAGAATCTCTGGTCAGGTAAGTCCACGAGGGGGCGAACTGAAGCTAAAAACTCAACACTCTGGAACTCTGTGGGAGCTGCACATGCTGTATCTGGACCTTGCACTGTGATTATAAAGCACTTTCTGCTGGTGCTGGGTACAGCGGTGCTGAGTGGGGGTGACCACTCACAGGAGGAGGGTGATGCAAGGGGAAAAGCAGATGTCCATGGAAGCCTGAACTGAGTGTCTGGTCAGAAAGAAGAGCTGCAAGTTGTTCTCATAACAGTTGATTCCAACTTTCTGAGAGACTGGGCAGATGTGGCAAGCAAAGAGTAGGCTTTTGCTTGCATCTTGGGCAAGTTCATGTGTCTGGCAAGGAAGGAGAGAGTTGACAGTCTGGATTGGAAACCTAGAAAGTTTCAGGATGCTGTGACTGGTTTAAAATCCTGTACAGCTTTGCTCCTATGGCGGGGGGGGGGGACCAACATAAACCCAAACCTGCAAGTCAACCAGAAACAGGCAAATATCACAGAAAAGAAGCCCTAGCTGTCACCTTTTGGTGCAAAACAAACCTGTAATAAAACACGCCTGTAATTAAGTGAAGAATAAGAGTATGTTTGCTCACATCTGAATCAGAAATCATGGTCAGAGACAGTATCTTGCTTGAAAAGAAGGGTACCAGTGAGGCCAGGGAAGGCTGAGAGTTCAAGTGCAATGTGCTGGCACAACAGCATTCAGCAATTCAAAATCGCAGCATTCATTACGCCTCCTGCTTATGAGATGGGGCTTGTGAAAGTAAGCAGCAGGATTAGTCGTCGGCTGTGGTTGAGGAGGGTATGTCTCGTTTGCATTGGAGGATGGGATCTGGAAAGGAAACCTTCCTTTTGCAGAGGAGTTGGCAAAAAGAATGCTGCATTTCACCAGCATGGTTAGCAGGAGATTAATATCTTATTGACGTAACAGAAAAGTTTACAACCATGTAAATGTTACCATTACATATACAGAATTATGTAAAGGATAATACTGTACTGAAGCTATGAAATGCATCTTATTTCATTCTTACAATCTATTAGTTTTGCTTTTATTTATCCTCAGCTAAGTGGGCTTTTTGGTATGTTTAATGAAAAAGCACTTCCCAGGAGAAGGCAGGAGTGCTGTGCAGAAGGAAGAGCTCTATTGGGATCGGTTCCAGGCTGTGCAATAGCTTCCTGCAAGCACCAAGGGCCATTGCAAACCTTGCCACCAGGCACAAGGGTTTCCTCTGCTCAAATCACTTCTTTGCCTCAAGAATAGAGTAATTTTTTTATTTATTTTATTTTATTAAAAGCTAGTCTGCCAAAGCTCTCTGCTCAACACTGTTTCTGTCCTGGAGGAACAAACAGAGTAAGATCAGATCAAACCCCATGCCACAGATTTTCATAGTCTCATTTGATTTGTTACTAGAAATGCTAGATACTACAGCCCCACTCTTGCTACAACTCAAGGTAGGAATTGGGAGCAGCTTTAAATGCCTCGTCATTCATCTCATTTGGAGCCTTATGTCGCCAGCTCAGTCCTCGGTGTACAGCAGAACAAACAATTTCAGGACTGTTGCCTGACAAGTCACTAGGGATATTCCTCCAACCACACGTAATATCTCCATGGCGTACGTGGCTGGAGAGTTGATGCATCTCCTGTGCACAGTCCAGTCATTTGCACTTGAATCAATCCTGTCTGAGGTTTCCATAAATTTACTGACTCCCATCAGCTGTTCAGTTAGGTTTTTCCCTGACACTGAATAATCTTTCACTTTGTTACTGAAAAGCTTTACTACTTAGCCTGTCTGCTATAAGCATGGAAATCATATGTTGCCTGCTTCCTCTTTTCAGCAACTTATTGTATATTTGAAGACTATTATCACATCCCCCGCTTTGAGCTTTTTCCTCTGAAGAGAGAGGACAATTGTCCTCAGCAATTATTTTAATCTCTTTGTATCTCAGGTCACAGTTTCAATACCTGTCCTCATTATTGACCTCTTCTCAGTTGATTCAAGTCCTTCTTGAAGTGAAGTGCCTGGCCAGAGGGCATCACCTGCAGCCATATGGATGAAGTGCAGCCACACGCAGTGGTCCAGATGCACCTTCTAGCAACTCAGACTGAAAATTCTGTGGCTAGTAGTGGAGTGATTTTATAGAATCATAGAATCATTAAGGTTGGAAAAGACCTCTAAATCTTGGAATCAAGTTGGTTGGAATCAAGTACAACCATCAACCCAACTCCACCATGCCTCCTAAACCATGTCCCCAAGCACCACATCTACACGTGTTTCGAATACCCCCAGGGATGGTGACTCCACCACCTCTCTGGGCAGCCTGTTCCAATGCCTGATTGCTCTTTCAGTAAAGAAATTTTTCCTAATATCCAATCTAAACCTCCCCTGGTGCAGCTTTAAGCCATTTCCTCTCATTCTATCACTTGTTACTTGGGGGAAGAGACCAACCCCCACCTCACCACAACCTCCTTTCAGGTAGTTGTAGAGAGCGATAAGGTCTCCCCTCAGCCTCCTCTTCTCCAGGCTAAACCCCCCCAGCTCCCTCAGCCGTTCCCCATCACACTTGTTCTCCAGACCCTTCCCCAGCTCCATTGCCCTTCTCTGGACACGCTCCAGCACCTCAATGTCCTTCTTGTCCCGAGGGGCCCAAAACTGAACACAGCATTCGAGGTGCAGCCTCACCAGTGCCCAGTACAGGGGCACCATCCCTGCCCTGCTCCTGCCGGCCACACTATTGCTGATACAAGCCAGGATGCTGTTGGCCTTCTTGGCCACCTGAGCACACTGCTGGCTCGTGTTCAGCCGGCTGTCAGCCAGCACCCCCAGGTCCTTTTCTGCCAGGCAGCTTTCCAGCCACTCTTCCTCAAGCCTGTAGTGTTGCATGGGGTTGTTGTGACCCAAGAGCAGGACCTGGCACTTGGCCCTGTTAAACCTCATACAGCTGGCCTCGGCCCATTGATCCAGCCTGTCCAGATCCCTCTGCAGAGCCTTCCTACCCTCAAGCAGTTTGACACTCCCTCTCCACTTGGTGTCATCTGCAAACTCACTGAGGGTGCACTCAATCCCCTCATCCAGATCATTGATAAGATATTAAACAAACTGTCCCCAACACTGAGCCCTGGGGAACACAGCTTGTGACCGGCCACCAACTGGATTTAACTCCATTCACCACAGTTCTTTGGGCTCAGCTATACAGCCAGTTTTTTACCCAGCAAAGCTTATGCCTGTCCAAGCCATGAGCCGCCAGCTTCTCTATAAGAATGCCATGGGAGGCAGTGTCAAAGGCTTTACTGAAGTCCAAGTAGACAAAATCCACAGCCTTTCCCTCACCCACTAAGCAGGTCACCTGCTCATAGAAGGAGATCAGGTTGGTCAGGCAGGACCTGCCTTTCATGAAGCCATGCTGGCTGGGCCTGATCTCCTGGTTGTCCTGCACTTGCCTGGTGAGCTCACTCAAGATGATCTGCTCCCTAACCTTCCCAGCACTGAGGTCAGGCTGACTGGCCTGTAGTTCCCCAGATCCTCCTTCCAGCCCTTCCTGTAGATGGGCATCACACTGGCAAGCCTCCAGTCATCTGGGACCTCCCCTGTTAACCAGGACTGCTGATAAATGATGGAGAGTGGCTTGGCAAGCTGCTCCGCCAGCTCCCTCAGTACTCTCGGGTGGGTCCCATCTGGCTCCATGGACTTGTGAGTGTCCAAGAGGCTCAGCAGGTTGTTAACTGTTTCCTCCTGGATTAGGGGGTGTTTATTCCACTCCCTGTCCCTGTCTTCCAGCTCAGGGGCCTGAATACCCTGGGGATAACTGGTCTGATGGTTAAAGACTGAAGAAAAGAAGGCATTAAGTACCTCGGCCTTTTCCTCATCCTGGGGGGCAACATTGCCCCCCACGTCCAATAAAGGATGGAGATTCTCCTTGGCTTTCTTTTTGTTGTTAATGTATTTGTAAAAACATCTTTTGTTTTCTCTTACAACAGTGGCCAGACTGAGTTCTAGCTGGGCTTTTGCCTTTCTAATTTTCTCCCTGCATGACCTAAGGAGATCCCTGTACTTTTCTTGAGTCACCTGCCCCTTCTTCCAAAAGTGGTAAATTCTTCTTTTTTTTGTAAGTCCCAGCCAAAGCTCCCTGTTCAGCCAGGTCAGTCATCTTCCCTGCTGGTTCATCTTACGGCACATGGGCACAGCCTGCTCTTGCACCTTTACGATTTCCTTCTTGAAGAATGTCCAGCCTTCCTGGACCCCTCTGCCCCTCAGGGCTGCCTCCCAAGGGACTCTCTCAACCAGTGTCCTGAACAGGCTAAAGTCTGGTCTCCGGGTAATATTTATTCTTTTAACTCTGGCTTCAGTCTGTGAGGGTTTGAAATTCCAGCCGAGTTTTAGCACCTGGTTCCCCTCTCCAGGAGCTGCTGTGCTGGCTCACAGTGCTCGTGTGCCATGTGTATCTGTGGCACCATGTCCACTGGTCGTTAGCACCATACAACTAGACTTATCTTTATGTTAAATACCTAGTGGTATTGTTTTGCTGCAATGCGGACATGTAGTAATAAGTTGATGAATGCTTAATACAATTTACAATTTCTTTTTCAGTAAATCATGACTCCATTTTTGAGAAGAGCTATTGCACACTTTATTTTATGTGTGATTTCATGAGAACAGGGAGGGCTTTGTGTCTCATTTCTCATTGTTCACATAATCTCAGCAGTAAAAGAATCTTACATTTACTGCTCAGTTCTACATGGCATCCATATTAAATTACATACAGTGTACTAAAATATATATGTATGAAAATATAAATATACTATCCATATTACTGCAAATAATACGTTTTTCTGGTGGGATGGTTTTCTTTCTTGGTAGTCTGTCTGCTCTTGGGTACTTCTGCAGGCTGCCTGTGCTGATTGAACTGGTCTCTTGTAGCTCTGGTTGGCTTTTTCTTCAGCTATTTCCCTCACAGGTTAAGGCATCATACACAATCTCCCATATTAGAAAATCTTTATACATAACAGGATTTCCCTGCAGCTGCAGCTATACCACGTAGTTATTGGCCATCAGATAAACTGAAGATTGAACAAGGTAACGTGCTTTCTTAGACTTGCTTAAACAGAAATCAAGTGGTGGAAGCTTTATTGATAAAATTGAAAGGGTCATTTATTTTATTGATCTTCATCTAGTTGTTATGCTATCCAGATGTTACTGTAGGGAAATCTTTATGTAACTTTCATATAACCATCAAGTAACTATAGCATGCTATTAACTGCTCATTTTACGTATTTGTAAATCCTGTTATTTAGAATCAATCATTAATTATATGTTCAAATATGATAATTGCCTGTGAAAACCCTTTGGTCAAAATTACATCCTCACGTTATATTATGTTAACTATGCTGCTACTATTAAAACTTGAAATTTGCATTTGTTACAGGAAAACAATTCAAGCAACCCACCAAGCATGAGGTTAGCTTCTGGATGTCAGGACTCTTACATTAAAATTTGTTTTATGGCATTTCATTTTCTTAAGTCTGTTTTCTTTGCCTGTATTTCTCCCAGGCAACAAGAACTCAGAAGGATTAATACAATCTTTCTAAGATGAACTGATGTCTAAGTCAATCGTATATAGGTTCTTCTATGGAAGTGGGCATTGCTCAGAAAGGCAACAAGATGTGTAGTCTGGGGTGGGTTTTGCAGGAGTTGGACAGCTTTGTATTTACAATATTTACAAAAATGCATCATATTATGACTTTTTTTTCCTTTTTATGTTGTTTGAGCCATTCTGTGGTAGATCTTGAATGGGAACTTGGCAAAGGTGCCATGTTGTTGCAGGTGTCATTGAAAGTGAAGTAGATCAGCATGATACTGGGCAGATGGCTGATGCAATGAGTGGTGACACCACCTTGGAGTTCCCCTGAGACTTAAAGTCCTATTCAAAGGGTCAGGCAGGGCTGGATGTTGGTAAGAAACATGGTTCTCTGGGAGGATTTTGCCTCTCAGTTTTGCCTGGCACCCCATTATTTTTATATGCTGCCTGTATGTTTTTTATAAAATGGTGTTTGCAACTCTCATAGATGCTGCCCTGCAGGGAACTAGGTTGGGATATGCTTTAGGGGATTTTCTGTTTCTGAATCAGACCCTTGCCAACCCTCAGCCACAGCAAGGAAATTGTGCTTCCAGGAGAGTCTTCTTCAGCAAAGAAATACAATAAAGAAATGCAGTACTTTCAGTACTTAAAGGGAGACTATAGGAAGGATCGGGGCAATCCCTTTAGCAAGGGCTGTTGTGACAGGACAAGGGATAACGGCTTTAAACTAAAGGAGGGTAGATTTAGACTGGATATAAGGAAAAAATTTTTTACATTGAGGGTGGTGAAACACTGGAATGGGTTGCCCAGAGAGGTTGTGAAAGCCCCATCCCTAGGGACATTCAAGGTCAGGTTGGATGGGGCTCTGAGCAACCTGATGTAGTTGGGGATGTCCCTGCTCACTGCAGGGGGGTTGGACTAGATGGCCTCTAAAGGTCCCTTCCAACCCAAACCATTCTATGATTCTATGATAATAAATCTATTTAAAACAAAGGCCACAGAGGATTATTAACAGACACTGTGCAGTGACTCTGAAGAACAAGGAATGGGAAGTGGCACAGAAACCCAAGGCAGAGAAAAGTGCCTTAATCTGATCCCAAACCTCCTGTAGAAGGGCAGTGCAGGGGTAAGGAGAGCTGGGGCTGTCTCCACCAAGAGCATCGGTGCCAGGCTGGAGCTGCAGCCAGGGGCTGGTCCTTCAGAGCAGGGACCTGTGTTTGGGTGCTGTTGATCATTCATGGTTTTGGTAAGTGCTTGGACTACACTGAGTGGGACACCTCAAGGGTGCAGCCTTAAACATCTCAATTTCTGGCATCTGGTGTTGGAAGTCAAATTTGCCTCCAAATATTGCTCTGAGTACTCAGGAGGCTGGAGGACACTTGGCAAGTACGATGCGGTATTTTGGAAAACATGTTACAATAATGAAGAAGGACACAACTGCAGAATTCAGTCGTGTTTGTGCTGGTCAAACAGTTGTTCCCCTCATGAAGCATATTTCTGTGGTTTCCTTTTTTTCTTTTAAATATCTTTATGGGCACAGTCTCTCTCCTTTTCAAGAAAAAAGCCCTTGGCTTTGACTTTTCCTCTGGCTGTGGGCTTATTTATTTTGTCAGGATGGCAGAAGCATTTGATGCAATTACAAGTCCTATTGAGAAAAGGAGGCATAACTGCTAAGTTTAGAACTAGCAGTGACCAGCCCAGCCCAGCTGAATTCATGAGACTGTTACCCTAAATTCAAAACTATGTGGGATGGATTGTTTAGGAAGTTGGCCAAACTGTATAGGCAAAAGTATGTGTTAATAATACATAGCACTGTTAGTTTCTCTCCCACTGCATAAATAACGTGGGAACATTTCAATATTTGTGTGAAAGCAGTGTTAAACTTTATTTAATGACAAAACAAAATGTTCAGGTTGTGAACATTAACGCCAGCTGTGGTTTTGGAGTTCTTGGTTACAAGACAATGTAAATTTTCAAGCTGTGACATCTGTCAAATGCTTCTGGTTACCCTTAAGTTTACGGTAACATTTTACCTTTCAATGAAATTTTATGGGATTGTGGTTTAATGGATCATTCTACTAATTATTTTCCTTTCTGTGTTGAGCAAACAATGAGAGACCCATCCTCTTTCTGCAAGCTGCTGCTCGCCCTTTCCAACTTCTGCTTTTTTGTCAGGTGTAAGATAAAGTTTCTTCAACAAGCGTAAGGCAAGATTCAAGGGAGATCTTGGATGGATGGAAGCTGAACTGCGCTTCCCTATCTATTGCTGGCATCAGTTGCCACCAACCTTGGAGGCACTTAAATTTGGTTATTGGAATCAGGCATTTAGCACCTACCTAAATGGTCAGAAATGGTGGCTGATCTCAGCGAGTGCCATGTGCACTATGACTGGATGAGGCTACTTGCAGATGGGAAAGTAGAAGCCATTTTCCTTCTGACGCTGGGTCAGAACCATCTTAAAATGCCTTAAGAGTTAATCTGTTCAGCAAGGAAATGCCCAAGGCGAGAAGAGGTCAGATCCATCTATCTCATCCCAGAAAACCAATCTAAACACTTGACTCTCAGTTGGCCAGGATCAGAGAGGTCTCCATGCTTCTACCTGCATGGTGCCAGACACAAAGAATTGCCGGGTAAGGAGTAGCTTTTTAGCAATGGCTAAAGGCTGCTTAAAAGTGTGCAAGCCTCAGTCCTCGTCCTTGCTCTAGGTCTTATTATTGTCTCTGATCCAATAACTGTTTAGGTAAAACTTAGGTATTCAGACTTCATAGTGACAAGGATATTGTCTGATATTATATTTTTCATTTATTTTTCCTTTGCCATTGAGCCTTTATCTATCTTTACCCTCTGCAGGTCTGAATGTGTTGATTTAAGGAGCGAAGAGTATATGTTATATAACGAGTAACTTGTGCTCTGACATGCTGTATAATATATTGGGGTGTTTGCTACCAGAAAATAAACAAGGATCAGACAGTTCCTGCTTTGCAAGATTGTAAGGTAAAAGCAATTGATTTCTGTTATCTTATACAGACCCTTGGTAAACGGATCTTGCTGCATTCAAACGTGGTAATGAGATTGCGTACCTCACTTGGGCGTGAAGGAGAGGTTGGTGTTCATTAGCTGGGAGCAGGCTGGAGTCAGTGGAGGTCCGGGAGAGGGAGAGGAGCTGGAAGCAGATGAAAGGCAGCCAACAGGAACACAAAATGGAGACTAGGCACAAGTTTTCTGTCTTTCATAACCATCTGCCTAGTACCTTTCCCAGCTAATCCCAAGTCTGCTCTCTTCCTCAACAGTTCAACATCTCTTCCAGGCATGGGCAAGCAGTTCAATAGTAGCAGTGCTGATGAATAATAAGTTTTTCACTTGCAATCTTATGCTGTTGCAAAGGAACAGTGTCGTTCTACTCTCAGGTTCTTCAAGATTTGAAAAACAGATTGGGTCAATTTCCAACAACTTTATTTGAAACATTTCATTATGACAGGTACAGAACAGAAATTTTTTACATGTTAGTATTTTGCTCAAATTAAAGTGCTTGCTGACTTTGACCTGATTTTGTGATGAGCCTTTTTTCTCCCCACTTTTCAAAATGTTCACTCTAGCCAGGGGTATGGTTACTGTTCAGGAACGTGTCGTAGATCCTGCCTATCATAAGATCAATAAAATTATTTCCTCATACAGCTCTTGACTCTTACAAAAAGCTGTCCTCACCTGCTTACTTGGACACTCTCAGCTGTAACACACCAGGCACAGGTCTTGGCCAAACACTCGCTACTCTCCTGTACGGTGCCCTCTTATGAGCTATTAGTGTGGATCTAAATGCCATTCCTCTTGGGGAAGAAGGAGTCAGCAATAGAGCAAAGAGGAAAGGGCTGGGAAAGGAAGAACAAACCAAGAGAAGGAGGGTGAATAAGAGCAGTGGTAGACCCACATAGCCATGTGGTGGGGACTGCAGTGTCTATGCAGTTGATCACAGCTGTGACTTCTCTGTTGCTCATACATTGCAATCAAGTAGGATCTTTAATCAGTTCTGTTCTAGCTGTGCATGGGCTCTCAGGCATCCATAGTGATCACAGAGAAGATGGAGGGGGAGGAGATTCTCCAGGTGCCAGAGCTGAGATTGCCCTGCAGCCCATGGAGGGCCCTGTGCTGGAGTAAGGAGACATTTCCTGAAGGAGCTGTGGCCATGGAGAGCCCACGTTGGTGCAGGCTGATCCTGAAGGACTGCAGCCCTTGGGAAGGACTCACACTGGAGCAGGGGAAAAGAGTGAGGAGGATGGAGCGGCAGAAACAAACTGCTATGGATTGACCACAGCCCTCCAGTCCCCTTATCGCCCCTGGGCCACCTGGTAAGAGGAGAGGTAGAGGGGTTGGGAATGAAGGAATGACGCTGAGCCTGGGAAAATGGGGAGGTGGTGTTTTAATTTGTATGTGTTTCTCACTATCCATATCTATTTTAATTAGCAATAAATTAAATTATTTTTCCCAAAGTTGAGCCTGTTTTCCCTGTGACAATAATCAGTAAGTGATTTCCCTGTCCTTATCTTGACCCATGAGCTTTTTTACCTTATTTTCTCCTCCTGCCCTGTTAAGGAGGAGGGACGAGAGGGGGGCTGGGTGGATGTCTTGCAGCCAGCCAGGGTCAATCCACCACGCTTGTTTTCTTTTTATCTAGGGACAGAAGAACTGAGGCACTGGGCTCCAAGCAGTGAATGCCAGTCCTCAAGCAGGATGGCCATGCAATGATGCTTGCCATTGCAACTCTTGAGGCCCGTGTGGACCAGCCACCCTGAGCTTGCCTCAGGCTTAATCTTTGGAGTTGTCTCACATGTTCTCTTTTTCCATTCAAATATTAACAGCTTTTGTTGAATTGTCAATATTTTTAATCTGATTTTGCTTTTCTTTCATATCTGGGTATGCAACAGCTGCCCCAACCTGTTTACCAAGCCACCTCCTTTACTTCCTTCAGTCCCTCTGAATGACCACTGCTTCCATCTGGCTTGCAAAACCATGATAAGAGAAGATTAGCCATGTTTACAGAGCCAATGAACTGTTTGCATATCTAACAAAGTAGCCCTTTCTTTTTTTCCCTTCCCACTATGGAGTTTGTCCTTCCTTTCTCCCTTTGTTCTTCTTCTGACTCTCCTCCGCTGTATCAGGTTGAGTTTGGGTGCTGGGCTGGGACAGCTGTGTTGCATGTTTCATGAGACATAAGGAACATATTTCTGAGTTCTTGAGAAGGAATACATTTACCAATCGGTAATGAATCCCATCTAAAAATAGCAGCAGGAACAACGAGCATGTCAAATCTTTAACTACTAAAAGTTTTTGCACAACTTGTCTAGGAAAAAACCAATACAATTTGTATTACAAGAATAACTAGGACCCTGAGCCACTTGATTGAACTTTGAAGATAACCCTTCTTTGACTTGGGGCTTGGACCAGATAGCCTCCAGAGGCCCCTTCCAGGCTAAATCTTTCTGTGATTTTGGGGTTTTATATACTGTTCAAACGTTGCCAAATTTAGCCATTCTGTGCAAATGCAGTTTCTTTGGTGGGCACTCGGATCCACTGAAACCTGACCATGACCAGAAATACTGTTTCTTTTTGTAAAAATCCATTGTGGAGTTCTATTTGATCCCATTACTTATCTGTTATCTTAAATATGTTGTAAATCCCGGTGGGAGGACTGTGTCAAAGGATCTGTAAAGTACTTAAGAACTTAAGAAATAGAGGATTTGGGATGAATTTTCCCTTATTTTCTATACTTGCCCCTATCCCCGGACTTAAACTCCTTGTTCTCTGGGAAGGTTTGCACAGTTTTAACCATGACCAGCGTATGACCACTGAATTTTGACTCGAGTTTGTGACAAAATTCAGAAGATGACTTTGGTGGTTTCAGTTTTGCAGTAAATGTCTTGCAGAGCTTAAATGTACTCTTAGTCTTGCTACCCTGGTGAAGATAAAGCATGCTGAAGGATGAACAAGGGAGGTCAGAAAGAGATGAATGTACTCACTTTCTACTGCACTTTTATGTAACATCTATTAGGATGGAAATACTCATAAAAATAGTCTAGGAGAATTCAAGGCAGCTCAGCATCCTAGCTCCAAACTCTTCTACCTCCAGAAAGTTAACTGATGTTTAACTAATATTTGAGAAATACATGACGGTAAGTTATGTGTGATATTTGACAGTCCCTGAAACTGTACCTTCACAACAACTTTATGGGACTGGTGACATGACGATTGCCTCTGGGTGATGTCCTCCCAGCACCTGGTGGATGTGTCTCCCCAGGAGAGTTCAGGCCAGTCAGAAGGGTCTCCATAAGCCCTTCAATTGTTTCCCACTATGCTCTTACCTTTCCACATCTGTAGTCACAAAAAGGAAGGCTCTGCTACACAGACTTAAAAAGCAACTTTGGCTCAGATACGACTCAAACCCGAGAAAGGGACAGGTTACATTTGTGACAGCAACAGAACTTTACAGCTGAAAGAGGGATGGGATGGAAAAATAGCAGCCATTGCAACCACTTTTGATCCCTACCTTCTCTGAGGAGGATGTCAGGTGTTGTCTTCTTGTAGAACCGGGAAGCTATAAAGGTTAGGTAACAAATCAAACATATAGTCATGGACATCGGGGCAGTAAGAACAGTGACAGAATGTGTTTGGTATTGACTTACTGAAGGGACAGATAGGGCCACTGAGCTACACCCTTTAGCGTCTCTGCCTATAAATTCTGGTGCCCTCCTATGTCAGGAGCTCCAAGGAGATGGCTGCCACCATGATCTTGTCTTGGATGGTAATGATAAGTCTTCAAATTCAGGTGGATGAAGGTAAAAAGTCTCACTTCTGATCACCTTCATAGCTATATTTCACATAAGGCTAATGTTGAGATTTAAGGGTAAAAGAGAATTTAGCAGCACGGCTTCGTTCTTTCAAAAACCATGAGCAGGTCAAGCCTATAAGCTGAGCAAATCAATCGTTATACCCATTAATTCAAAAGCTTTTATTGAAACTGCTTAAATGTATTTAAATTTTTTGTTCTTACCTTTTTTTGTAGAGGCTCGTAAAGGAAATTCAAATGAATATACTGTAAAGACAATGTTATAATTTTCTGAATCTTTATATTGGGTAATGGATTTAAAGACTAATATGTATTTTCTGGATGAAATGCATGTTTATTTTAAAGAGTGTGAGGTGCTCTTTGAGCCACCTGTTTTGTATTTGGTTAAGTATATGGTTACAGCTAACACATTGTTGTTCAATAATAGAGTGCCCTGTTCCTATTATTATTGCCATTATTAAAATATAATAGGAATTACTGTAATTTTGTATTATTCTAATTTCCCATAGTCTAATTCATGTTACGAGAGTAATTTGATTTGGTTGCAGAGGCAGTGATCTGCCCAGCCACTTTCATCCCTTTGGGGACCAATACAAATATTGGTGGGTCTGATGGGAGGGAGGATGCTTCAAACAGGGTAAAACGATTTTCCTGTGTTCAAAAAACACTTTCCCCTTTTTCAGGTGAGGGGACTGAACAGAGTGCCAGCATGGTGCTGTGAGAAACAAGGCATTGCTTTCTAAGCAGCTGCTGTTGCATTCTTTGTGCAGGAGGAAGGAATAGAAAAAGATCAAAAGTGTCTGCCATAGTTGCTGTCTTTCCATCCCTCCCTCTTTCAGATGTAAATTTCTGACATTAGCTTGACTTGGACTAATGAATCAAAAGCAAAAACCTGTTTTCCCTTTCTTTGTTCCCGCAAACACCCATCTACACAATGGAAAGAAATAACCATTCAGGGCTGTTTCCAGGCTCTGGTTTTTAATGCTCTTATCATTTACTCCTTCCATTAATAATTGAGGTGCACTTAATGATGTCAAAAACTAAGCTGGAGTGTTGATATCGAGCTGGAAAATACTGAGTTACTGTTTGATCCTTTCATTGTCATCTAATTAATTTAGATTTAAAGTCTTGCATGTATGTGGAGCAGTGTGCTAGGATATGTTGGAAAGTTCCCTACTCCCTGAATAAATGACACATCTTCCTGTTAGGATCTTCCTCTACATCCAAAAATCATTTTAAATACATAAACTGTGTTTAAGGGCCAATGTTACAGGTCTTGTCATACATGATATTAGTCAATGAAGGCATGTTCCCACCTCTCAGGCTGTGCATGGAGCAGGATTATCACCAACAGTAGTTGGACCTAATCCACTCCCTTGTAAATCAGCAGACATCCCTTTGTCAGTGTTACCAGGGGATCCTGTGTATGAAAGCTTTCCATCCACATTACTTAATTCATATAATGTTCTTTTAACCTTTTTTTTTTGGTCACTTGTGACGACAGTGTCTGCACTTTGGATACCAGCAGCTTCTACAACAGGTAACTAAGTTATATAAAAAAGTACATTGTTTATAGAGTTGGCATTGTTAAATATTGTCTCCAAGCTGATGCTTGCATTTGAAAACTTTTCTAGTCCAGTTGTAGCCGATGTAGCCAATCGACCAGTATAGTCAGGGGTTCAGTGTCCTTCAGATTGGGGTCCCAGATGCTGAAATGAGCCCATGCAGGCTCTATATGGCAGCATATGCATGCACTTAAAATGCAGCATAAAATTGTATATATGTCACTCTTCTCCAAGAAAGAATGCAAGTCATTGCTGCAATGAAGAGCTTAAACAAATCAGTGCTTGGCCGAAAACCGTAGGATAATAATGCCGTGTGAAAAATGAAGGCTGTATAAATGCAGCAGTTTCTGAGTATCTGAAAGCACAGAGAAAAGCCATCCATGGTTTGAACAGACAAATTCTAACTGAATACAGGTTTGTAGACTGCTTTCCAGTGACCTATACAGAGACAGAGCAGGACCTCACTGCCCCCATGAAATGCTCTTTTTCATTTTGATTATAGGATTGGTGCTGTCACCTGGTCCTGTGGCCTAATTTTCCCATGGTCTGCTGTGTTCATTCTCGTCTTACCAGGCCCATCAGCTCTGCAATTTTCAAAACTGCAATTCTTACAAAGTAATACAGTGACACTGTGATTAAGGCAATACAGAAACCAGTTTTGTTTCAGTAACTGCAATTATTAAAATAAGTCAAATACTGGAACAACTCCATTTATATTTTGAAACTAGTTTTTAAACAGAGAAAATCACCTATTTTAAATCATTTAAAACATTTCTGTGACAGGATGTTTGGAGAGTTGTCAGCCCTGATGTACGAGGGTAATGGTGGTCTATATGCTGTTCTTTCCCTGGGGTTTGAATAACCCCATAAAGCCCTACCTCAGAAAACATAAATCTCTAGGTTAGATGAAACACTAGGAAGGACATCACCTTTCTCTGCCTGCCAGAGCCCTGTCCTATGAGACACCTTTGATCCATTGGTGCTACTTGGAGGGCTTTCCATCAAGTACCCTGTACAAGAGCCTGAGCAGGGAAAATTTGTCTAACCCAGCTGGGCTTAGCAGCGAGGTGTGGATGAGATCAGTGGTGTTGGAAGGGGAAGGGAATGAGAGTAGCTTAAATGTGGTGGGAATGTGAGCAAAGCCTGTCCCAGGGAGCTTTTGGAGACCCCCTTTTTGTCTGCAACTTACAAAATGAAGGAAGATAATGGCATCTGCGGCCTCTCTTCCTCACTGGCCTTGCTCTGACCAGCTCCCCAGATAGTTTTCAGTCATCTTAATTTCTGTTAAGATTTTTGGGGTAGCTTTGTTGGTTTTGGTATGGAGAAAGGGAGGAGGAGACAGTTGTTCATAGCCTATTCTTGTGCAAGAGGCAGAGCCATCAACTTCTGATTGGATTAGGTGAAACCAGCAGATTGTTCAAAGCAGAGAGAGATTCTTCTCACTTCAAGGGCAACCTGGCACTCTCTGGGCCAGCTGCAGGTTTTGGTGGGTTTCCAAACAGATTTGATGATTAATGGAGGAAAAAACTGCTAAGGTCTACTAAAATAGAAAGAAACCTCCTGGATCTAAAGTTCATCAGCCACAAATTGCTAGAGGCTGGAACAGTGTTTGGGGAAGTTTCAAATTATATTTCCCTTGTTGATCTCCCCACATGGTATCATGTATGGTTTTTTTCTTCTCTAGAAAAAAGTACAGTTTCCCCAACACCACGTGAGACCACTACTTGTAAGTAGAATTTATCAGATTTTTACTTTACATGATAGTGATAACTTTATATTTTTACCATCGTATTTATTCTTGGGAAGAAATTTGTATGATGAAAAAGCTTACATTTGCTTTATGCTGGGGCTGGGGGTGTGTGTGAGAGCAAAGTTATTTGGGAGCTGGGATTTTGGGGATGGCTCTGCCCCCCAGCAGCCAGCATCCATGCTAGGAAGAAAGCAATCTTCTGTTGCTTGTGCCCTTCACTGGGGACTTGACTTGACTCACTGGGGAAAGCGCAAAGTGTGCTGATAGCTCCCAAAGGATTTGTCCTAATTCACTTGCTCCCTGTGTGTTTTTTTCTGCTTGTTCTCCTCTGCAGTTCCAGTCATAGCTGATGGTGAGTCTGTCTACCAGGTCATCATGGCCTTAGGGGCATGCATGCCCACTGCTGCCCCAGCCTCTCCATCCCCCAGCGTGGGAGCCCAAGAAGGGGCTGCCAGCCCTGCACTGTGCTGCGGGTGGATGCTGCTGGGTGTCAGAGGGCAGCTGTGCCTGGGGAGGATGAAGGAGCCTGTGCTCTCCCATCGCTCTGCTAGGAAGCAGGGGGCTAAACATGAGAGCACAGGCCCACCATCCCAGGGGTAAGGTTCTGGCCCCATGCCTTTCCCAGGGTGCACGCAAGCCGGGGCTGGTTTGCAAAGACCTGTTGGCCTCCCTGGACCACCAGCACTGCCCACTTCCTTGTGCATCAGTCAGCAAATATCATTGCCTGAAACCAGAGCACTGCTGGCCTGACCAAGGGTTTTGTGTCTCTCAAAGAGCTGTTGCTGCAGCTGACCGGTGGGCCGAACAGATGTGCAGGCAACGTGGAAGTCTTCTATTTTGGAGGCTGGACTAAGGTGTGTGGGTACCTGTGGGACATGCAAGATGCCCAGGTTGTGTGCAGGCAGCTTGGCTGTGGCTCGCCTCTTGGTGTGATGCACTCTTTCCCTTCATCCGACTGGAAGCCATACATGATGACGGAGGTGAATTGTGCGGGCTTTGAAGACTATTTGTGGTATTGCCCTTACAAGCAAGAGTACTCTGGCTGTTATCAAAGGGATGCTTCTGTCATATGCTCAGGTGGGTTTTTGCATTTTGGTGTAATTTTCCTGAAGAAAACCCATCTGGAGTTTGTGTGAGGCTGGGCAAAGTTGGCCAGCCCTTGCTCCGTACTCTGCAGGGCAGCAGTGGGTCATGGGTCCATGTCCGTGATGCAGGGGCCTGTGTTTCAGAGGGAGCACCATGCCTGCTCTTGCAGACTGTGCTCGGGAGATCTGGGATTTGGGCAATGGCTTGTGCGCAAAGCAGGGTGCGAAGAGAGGAGAGGTTTTGAGCCAGGCCATCCTCCCCATGGATCCCTCCACAGCTCTCCATGAGCTTACAGCATGTGCTCTGAGGGGAGCCAAGGGGTCTGAGTGCCTCACACCTTATTGTTTTCTCCTTCCAGACTCGGGACTAACAGTGTCTCCGTCAACAGGTAATCAGAGATTTCTCTTTACATCCTGATTCTACTTGGGGTATTCTTCCTCTGGGATGATATGTGTCCATCAGAGCACAAGACCCAAAGATGGCGAGCATGTACAGACCCTGAGTAATGTCCCTGACACTTAGGGAGATGCAGGAATACTTGGAAACCTTTGGGACTGAGGAGCTGCTTCTTCTGTGGAGAGGTTTGGCACAGGTCTTCATGGTGCCACAGTGGTGATGCCCTTGAGTAAATGCTGGGGCGGTTGGTACTGCAGCTCTCTTGCTCACTCCTGCACATTACAGTGCCAACTGTAAGTTTGGGGATTCATTGTCCCGGTGTTCCCTTTGGAGAGGGGTGACTCCAAGCAGGATGTTCCTCTTAGGAATAACACTGCTCGCTCACCTGCTGCTCTCTCCTTGCAGAGCCAGATACCCGCAGCTCGACTACCCCCATGCCAGCAACCACAGGTAGGTCCAAAGAGGGGTTGAGGGGTCTGGTTAGCTCCTGCCCCTGCTCAGGATCACAGAATCCGAGGATGGCTGAGGTTGGAAAGGACCTCTGGGGGACATCTGGTCCTACCCCCTGGCTAAGGCAGGGTCACCTAGAGCTGGCTGCCCAAGACATGCCCAAATGGCTCTTGACTCTCTGTCTCCAAGGACTGAGAGTCCACCACCTCTGCGGGCAACCTGTGCCTTTGGTCCGTCACCCTCACAGTGAGAAAGTGTGTCCTGATGTTGAGAGGGAACCTCCTGTGTTTCGGCTTGTGCCCACGGCCACTTGTCCCGTCCATCACTGGGCAGCACCACTGGAAAGCGCCTGGCTTTTGGAGAGGGTTGCCTCCCCGCAGGTTGTTCCTCTTAGGCAAAATGCTGCTCGCGCACCTGCTGCTCTCTCCCTGCAGCACCAGGTAGCTCCAGCTCGACTCCCGCCATGTCATTGACCACACTGACGTCCAGAGGGGCTAAGGGGTCGGTTTATCCCCTGCCCCGGGTGTCCTGCTAGACAGCCTGGCGCCGCCGATGGGGTTACTGCCCATGCCGAGCACGGCCTGTGCTCGGGGCTGGGGGGACGTGGGGATGAGGCTTTGGGGTGCGGCCACGTGCCCGGGAGGGAGGGTCTCTGTGGGGCTGTGGCGGAGTCTCCTTGCGCGGGGGCCATGCCCTTCTCTGACGGCTTCTGGCGACAGGGTTTCAAGAGCTCTCTGCCCATTCCCAGGCTCTGCTCCTTTCCGCAGGGCCTGGCTCCTGTGGTGGCTTTCTCCAGGGTTTGTCCGGCTCAATCCAGAGCCCGGGATACCCCAACTCCTACCCCAACAACGCCCGCTGCGTGTGGCACATAAGGCTGTGGGATTCGTATCGCAGAATCGAGCTCCGCTTTTCGGATGTCCAGTGAGTCTGGCGCGACGGCAGCTGTGGTGTGGGCAGGGTGCCCGGTGCTGGCTGTGGGCTCAGGGGCGGCTTCGTCCCCATCGCGGGGCCTTGGCCGCCTCTGCCCGAGTGCCGGGGCCAGGCTGGGAACGGGGGCGGTTGCTTGAGCCCTGCAGCTCCTGCCGGCGCTCGTGCTCGGAGGTGGCAGAGCCTACGGTGCGGACAGACCTTCCTCTCCCTCCGCAGGCTGGAAGGCAGCAGCTGCCAGTACGACGCCATCGAGGTGTACGATGGCGGGTCCCTTGGGAGCCCGCTCCTGGGGACCGTTTGCAGGAACGACCATCGCATCTTCGAGTCATCCGGGCCCCAGCTGACCATCCTGTTCCGCAGTGATGGCTCTGTCACCCAGCCAGGCTTCCAGGCCTACTACTCCTCGTTTCTCAGCTCCATCAGCACCCCCGGTAAGACCAGAGCTGTCCTTCACTCTTTGCCAGGGCAGAAGCACAAACTCTTCCTTAAGGGCCTTCTGACGGCTCCTGACACCTCTGGGCATCCAGACCCTCTGGCCACACTGACAGGCATTTTGGCTCGGGGGCATCTTTTTGGACAGGACCGCCGCCCAGCTGCTGCCAGAACGCTGTTTCTTTGCCTGAAGAGCAGCGGCAGGGCTTTCTCCACCTCTGCCAGTGCTGCCGCTGAAGCAACATTGATGTTTTCCTGGCCTTTACGGCAGGCAGAGGCGTTGCTTGCTCGGGGCACACTCATTGCTACAGCTGCAGAGGCCAATGTTCCCGCTCGTGGTTACTACTTCTTTTCCCAAAATAAAGAGGGCGGATGCATTCACACGCAGCACAGCAAACTCCTTTTTGCAGCTAAGGAGTTGCCGAGGAGTGAGTGCAGATGCTGGTCTCTGCCTGCAGTGCCAGGTAGCTCCAGCTTGACTCGCCCCTTGTCGCTAACCTCAGGTAGGGCCTGGAGGGCTTGAGGGGTCTGCTTATCTCCTGCCCCTGCTCAGGATCACAGAATCGCAGGATGGTTGAGGTTGGTCTTGCTCAGCCCCGCCAGGTTACAGTGCTGACTGCGGGTCCCGGGTTCGTGTGTGCCGGCTTACCTTTGGGGAGGGGTGACTCCCAGTGGGCTCGTTGACCTAATTAAAATGCTGCTCGCTCACCTGCTGCTCTCTCCCTGCAGAGCCAGATACCCGCAGCTCGACTACCCCTGTGCCATCGACCACAGGTAGGTGTGGAGGTATTGAGGGGTCTGGTTATCTCCTGCCCCTGCTCAGGGTCACAGAATCAGAGGACGGCCGAGGTTGGAAAGGACCTCTGGAGGTCATCTAGTCCTACCCCCCGCCCCAAACCATTGCTGGCTCATGTTCAACTTAGTGTCCACCCGGAGGCCCAGGGCCTTTTCTGGAGAGCTGCTTCCCAGCCGGGTAGCCCACAATGCTTACAGGTGCTTGGGGTTGTTCTTACCCAGGAGCAGGACTTGTCACTTCTCCTTGTTGAAGCGCTTGAGGTTCCTGTTGGCCCATTTCTCCAGCCTGTTGAGGTCCCTCTGGATGGCAGCAGGAGCCTCTGGTGGATCAGCCACTCCTCCCAGTTTGGTGTCATCAGCAAACTTGCTGCTGGTCCACTCTGTCCCATCATTCCGATGATTAACAAAGACCTTCCTCCATCGGCATGCGAGTCCCTGCTGATGGGAGCTATTGCACATGCAGAGCTCAGGCTGCGCTCTGGGCTGGTGGGAAGGAGGGGGACGGCTTTGAGGTGCAGCAACACAGGGACCTGCCACGCATCCAGGGGGTAACTGTGGGTCTCGGGTTTCATTGTCCCGGTGTTCCCTTTGGAGAGGGGTGACTCCAAGCAGGATGTTCCTCTTAGGAATAACACTGCTCGCTCACCTGCTGCTCTCTCCTTGCAGAGCCAGATACCCGCAGCTCGACTACCCCCATGCCAGCAACCACAGGTAGGTCCAAAGAGGGGTTGAGGGGTCTGGTTAGCTCCTGCCCCTGCTCAGGATCACAGAATCCGAGGATGGCTGAGGTTGGAAAGGACCTCTGGGGGACATCTGGTCCTACCCCCTGGCTAAGGCAGGGTCACCTAGAGCTGGCTGCCCAAGACATGCCCAAATGGCTCTTGACTCTCTGTCTCCAAGGACTGAGAGTCCACCACCTCTGCGGGCAACCTGTGCCTTTGGTCCGTCACCCTCACAGTGAGAAAGTGTGTCCTGATGTTGAGAGGGAACCTCCTGTGTTTCGGCTTGTGCCCACGGCCACTTGTCCCGTCCATCACTGGGCAGCACCACTGGAAAGCGCCTGGCTTTTGGAGAGGGTTGCCTCCCCGCAGGTTGTTCCTCTTAGGCAAAATGCTGCTCGCGCACCTGCTGCTCTCTCCCTGCAGCACCAGGTAGCTCCAGCTCGACTCCCGCCATGTCATTGACCACACTGACGTCCAGAGGGGCTAAGGGGTCGGTTTATCCCCTGCCCCGGGTGTCCTGCTAGACGGCCTGGCGCCGCCGATGGGGTTACTGCCCATGCCGAGCACGGCCTGTGCTCGGGGCTGGGGGGACGTGGGGATGAGGCTTTGGGGTGCGGCCACGTGCCCGGGAGGGAGGGTCTCTGTGGGGCTGTGGCGGAGTCTCCTTGCGCGGGGGCCATGCCCTTCTCTGACGGCTTCTGGCGACAGGGTTTCAAGAGCTCTCTGCCCATTCCCAGGCTCTGCTCCTTTCCGCAGGGCCTGGCTCCTGTGGTGGCTTTCTCCAGGGTTTGTCCGGCTCAATCCAGAGCCCGGGATACCCCAACTCCTACCCCAACAACGCCCGCTGCGTGTGGCACATAAGGCTGTGGGATTCGTATCGCAGAATCGAGCTCCGCTTTTCGGATGTCCAGTGAGTCTGGCGCGACGGCAGCTGTGGTGTGGGCAGGGTGCCCGGTGCTGGCTGTGGGCTCAGGGGCGGCTTCGTCCCCATCGCGGGGCCTTGGCCGCCTCTGCCCGAGTGCCGGGGCCAGGCTGGGAACGGGGGCGGTTGCTTGAGCCCTGCAGCTCCTGCCGGCGCTCGTGCTCGGAGGTGGCAGAGCCTACGGTGCGGACAGACCTTCCTCTCCCTCCGCAGGCTGGAAGGCAGCAGCTGCCAGTACGACGCCATCGAGGTGTACGATGGCGGGTCCCTTGGGAGCCCGCTCCTGGGGACCGTTTGCAGGAACGACCATCGCATCTTCGAGTCATCCGGGCCCCAGCTGACCATCCTGTTCCGCAGTGATGGCTCTGTCACCCAGCCAGGCTTCCAGGCCTACTACTCCTCGTTTCTCAGCTCCATCAGCACCCCCGGTAAGACCAGAGCTGTCCTTCACTCTTTGCCAGGGCAGAAGCACAAACTCTTCCTTAAGGGCCTTCTGACGGCTCCTGACACCTCTGGGCATCCAGACCCTCTGGCCACACTGACAGGCATTTTGGCTCGGGGGCATCTTTTTGGACAGGACCGCCGCCCAGCTGCTGCCAGAACGCTGTTTCTTTGCCTGAAGAGCAGCGGCAGGGCTTTCTCCACCTCTGCCAGTGCTGCCGCTGAAGCAACATTGATGTTTTCCTGGCCTTTACGGCAGGCAGAGGCGTTGCTTGCTCGGGGCACACTCATTGCTACAGCTGCAGAGGCCAATGTTCCCGCTCGTGGTTACTACTTCTTTTCCCAAAATAAAGAGGGCGGATGCATTCACACGCAGCACAGCAAACTCCTTTTTGCAGCTAAGGAGTTGCCGAGGAGTGAGTGCAGATGCTGGTCTCTGCCTGCAGTGCCAGGTAGCTCCAGCTTGACTCGCCCCTTGTCGCTAACCTCAGGTAGGGCCTGGAGGGCTTGAGGGGTCTGCTTATCTCCTGCCCCTGCTCAGGATCACAGAATCGCAGGATGGTTGAGGTTGGTCTTGCTCAGCCCCGCCAGGTTACAGTGCTGACTGCGGGTCCCGGGTTCGTGTGTGCTGGCTTACCTTTGGGGAGGGGTGACTCCCAGTGGGCTCGTTGACCTAATTAAAATGCTGCTCGCTCACCTGCTGCTCTCTCCCTGCAGAGCCAGATACCCGCAGCTCGACTACCCCTGTGCCATCGACCACAGGTAGGTGTGGAGGTATTGAGGGGTCTGGTTATCTCCTGCCCCTGCTCAGGGTCACAGAATCAGAGGACGGCCGAGGTTGGAAAGGACCTCTGGAGGTCATCTAGTCCTACCCCCTGGCCCCAAACCATTGCTGGCTCATGTTCAACTTAGTGTCCACCCGGAGGCCCAGGGCCTTTTCTGGAGAGCTGCTTCCCAGCCGGGTAGCCCACAATGCTTACAGGTGCTTGGGGTTGTTCTTACCCAGGAGCAGGACTTGTCACTTCTCCTTGTTGAAGCGCTTGAGGTTCCTGTTGGCCCATTTCTCCAGCCTGTTGAGGTCCCTCTGGATGGCAGCAGGAGCCTCTGGTGGATCAGCCACTCCTCCCAGTTTGGTGTCATCAGCAAACTTGCTGCTGGTCCACTCTGTCCCATCATTCCGATGATTAACAAAGACCTTCCTCCATTGGCATGCGAGTCCCTGCTGATGGGAGCTATTGCACATGCAGAGCTCAGGCTGCGCTCTGGGCTGGTGGGAAGGAGGGGGACGGCTTTGAGGTGCAGCAACACAGGGACCTGCCACGCATCCAGGGGGTAACTGTGGGTCTCGGGTTTCATTGTCCCGGTGTTCCCTTTGGAGAGGGGTGACTCCAAGCAGGATGTTCCTCTTAGGAATAACACTGCTCGCTCACCTGCTGCTCTCTCCTTGCAGAGCCAGATACCCGCAGCTCGACTACCCCCATGCCAGCAACCACAGGTAGGTCCAAAGAGGGGTTGAGGGGTCTGGTTAGCTCCTGCCCCTGCTCAGGATCACAGAATCCGAGGATGGCTGAGGTTGGAAAGGACCTCTGGGGGACATCTGGTCCTACCCCCTGGCTAAGGCAGGGTCACCTAGAGCTGGCTGCCCAAGACATGCCCAAATGGCTCTTGACTCTCTGTCTCCAAGGACTGAGAGTCCACCACCTCTGCGGGCAACCTGTGCCTTTGGTCCGTCACCCTCACAGTGAGAAAGTGTGTCCTGATGTTGAGAGGGAACCTCCTGTGTTTCGGCTTGTGCCCACGGCCACTTGTCCCGTCCATCACTGGGCAGCACCACTGGAAAGCGCCTGGCTTTTGGAGAGGGTTGCCTCCCCGCAGGTTGTTCCTCTTAGGCAAAATGCTGCTCGCGCACCTGCTGCTCTCTCCCTGCAGCACCAGGTAGCTCCAGCTCGACTCCCGCCATGTCATTGACCACACTGACGTCCAGAGGGGCTAAGGGGTCGGTTTATCCCCTGCCCCGGGTGTCCTGCTAGACGGCCTGGCGCCGCCGATGGGGTTACTGCCCATGCCGAGCACGGCCTGTGCTCGGGGCTGGGGGGACGTGGGGATGAGGCTTTGGGGTGCGGCCACGTGCCCGGGAGGGAGGGTCTCTGTGGGGCTGTGGCGGAGTCTCCTTGCGCGGGGGCCATGCCCTTCTCTGACGGCTTCTGGCGACAGGGTTTCAAGAGCTCTCTGCCCATTCCCAGGCTCTGCTCCTTTCCGCAGGGCCTGGCTCCTGTGGTGGCTTTCTCCAGGGTTTGTCCGGCTCAATCCAGAGCCCGGGATACCCCAACTCCTACCCCAACAACGCCCGCTGCGTGTGGCACATAAGGCTGTGGGATTCGTATCGCAGAATCGAGCTCCGCTTTTCGGATGTCCAGTGAGTCTGGCGCGACGGCAGCTGTGGTGTGGGCAGGGTGCCCGGTGCTGGCTGTGGGCTCAGGGGCGGCTTCGTCCCCATCGCGGGGCCTTGGCCGCCTCTGCCCGAGTGCCGGGGCCAGGCTGGGAACGGGGGCGGTTGCTTGAGCCCTGCAGCTCCTGCCGGCGCTCGTGCTCGGAGGTGGCAGAGCCTACGGTGCGGACAGACCTTCCTCTCCCTCCGCAGGCTGGAAGGCAGCAGCTGCCAGTACGACGCCATCGAGGTGTACGATGGCGGGTCCCTTGGGAGCCCGCTCCTGGGGACCGTTTGCAGGAACGACCATCGCATCTTCGAGTCATCCGGGCCCCAGCTGACCATCCTGTTCCGCAGTGATGGCTCTGTCACCCAGCCAGGCTTCCAGGCCTACTACTCCTCGTTTCTCAGCTCCATCAGCACCCCCGGTAAGACCAGAGCTGTCCTTCACTCTTTGCCAGGGCAGAAGCACAAACTCTTCCTTAAGGGCCTTCTGACGGCTCCTGACACCTCTGGGCATCCAGACCCTCTGGCCACACTGACAGGCATTTTGGCTCGGGGGCATCTTTTTGGACAGGACCGCCGCCCAGCTGCTGCCAGAACGCTGTTTCTTTGCCTGAAGAGCAGCGGCAGGGCTTTCTCCACCTCTGCCAGTGCTGCCGCTGAAGCAACATTGATGTTTTCCTGGCCTTTACGGCAGGCAGAGGCGTTGCTTGCTCGGGGCACACTCATTGCTACAGCTGCAGAGGCCAATGTTCCCGCTCGTGGTTACTACTTCTTTTCCCAAAATAAAGAGGGCGGATGCATTCACACGCAGCACAGCAAACTCCTTTTTGCAGCTAAGGAGTTGCCGAGGAGTGAGTGCAGATGCTGGTCTCTGCCTGCAGTGCCAGGTAGCTCCAGCTTGACTCGCCCCTTGTCGCTAACCTCAGGTAGGGCCTGGAGGGCTTGAGGGGTCTGCTTATCTCCTGCCCCTGCTCAGGATCACAGAATCGCAGGATGGTTGAGGTTGGTCTTGCTCAGCCCCGCCAGGTTACAGTGCTGACTGCGGGTCCCGGGTTCGTGTGTGCTGGCTTACCTTTGGGGAGGGGTGACTCCCAGTGGGCTCGTTGTCCTAATTAAAATGCTGCTCGCTCACCTGCTGCTCTCTCCCTGCAGAGCCAGATACCCGCAGCTCGACTACCCCTGTGCCATCGACCACAGGTAGGTGTGGAGGTATTGAGGGGTCTGGTTATCTCCTGCCCCTGCTCAGGGTCACAGAATCAGAGGACGGCCGAGGTTGGAAAGGACCTCTGGAGGTCATCTAGTCCTACCCCCCGCCCCAAACCATTGCTGGCTCATGTTCAACTTAGTGTCCACCCGGAGGCCCAGGGCCTTTTCTGGAGAGCTGCTTCCCAGCCGGGTAGCCCACAATGCTTACAGGTGCTTGGGGTTGTTCTTACCCAGGAGCAGGACTTGTCACTTCTCCTTGTTGAAGCGCTTGAGGTTCCTGTTGGCCCATTTCTCCAGCCTGTTGAGGTCCCTCTGGATGGCAGCAGGAGCCTCTGGTGGATCAGCCACTCCTCCCAGTTTGGTGTCATCAGCAAACTTGCTGCTGGTCCACTCTGTCCCATCATTCCGATGATTAACAAAGACCTTCCTCCATTGGCATGCGAGTCCCTGCTGATGGGAGCTATTGCACATGCAGAGCTCAGGCTGCGCTCTGGGCTGGTGGGAAGGAGGGGGACGGCTTTGAGGTGCAGCAACACAGGGACCTGCCACGCATCCAGGGGGTAACTGTGGGTCTCGGGTTTCAGTGTCCCGGTGTTCCCTTTGGAGAGGGGTGACTCCAAGCAGGAAGTTCCTCTTAGGAATAACACTGCTCGCTCACCTGCTGCTCTCTCCTTGCAGAGCCAGATACCCGCAGCTCGACTACCCCCATGCCAGCAACCACAGGTAGGTCCAAAGAGGGGTTGAGGGGTCTGGTTAGCTCCTGCCCCTGCTCAGGATCACAGAATCCGAGGATGGCTGAGGTTGGAAAGGACCTCTGGGGGACATCTGGTCCTACCCCCTGGCTAAGGCAGGGTCACCTAGAGCTGGCTGCCCAAGACATGCCCAAATGGCTCTTGACTCTCTGTCTCCAAGGACTGAGAGTCCACCACCTCTGCGGGCAACCTGTGCCTTTGGTCCGTCACCCTCACAGTGAGAAAGTGTGTCCTGATGTTGAGAGGGAACCTCCTGTGTTTCGGCTTGTGCCCACGGCCACTTGTCCTGTCCATCACTGGGCAGCACCACTGGAAAGCGCCTGGCTTTTGGAGAGGGTTGCCTCCCCGCAGGTTGTTCCTCTTAGGCAAAATGCTGCTCGCGCACCTGCTGCTCTCTCCCTGCAGCACCAGGTAGCTCCAGCTCGACTCCCGCCATGTCATTGACCACGCTGACGTCCAGAGGGGCTAAGGGGTCGGTTTATCCCCTGCCCCGGGTGTCCTGCTAGACGGCCTGGCGCCGCCGATGGGGTTACTGCCCATGCCGAGCACGGCCTGTGCTCGGGGCTGGGGGGACGTGGGGATGAGGCTTTGGGGTGCGGCCACGTGCCCGGGAGGGAGGGTCTCTGTGGGGCTGTGGCGGAGTCTCCTTGCGCGGGGGCCATGCCCTTCTCTGACGGCTTCTGGCGACAGGGTTTCAAGAGCTCTCTGCCCATTCCCAGGCTCTGCTCCTTTCCGCAGGGCCTGGCTCCTGTGGTGGCTTTCTCCAGGGTTTGTCCGGCTCAATCCAGAGCCCGGGATACCCCAACTCCTACCCCAACAACGCCCGCTGCGTGTGGCACATAAGGCTGTGGGATTCGTATCGCAGAATCGAGCTCCGCTTTTCGGATGTCCAGTGAGTCTGGCGCGACGGCAGCTGTGGTGTGGGCAGGGTGCCCGGTGCTGGCTGTGGGCTCAGGGGCGGCTTCGTCCCCATCGCGGGGCCTTGGCCGCCTCTGCCCGAGTGCCGGGGCCAGGCTGGGAACGGGGGCGGTTGCTTGAGCCCTGCAGCTCCTGCCGGCGCTCGTGCTCGGAGGTGGCAGAGCCTACGGTGCGGACAGACCTTCCTCTCCCTCCGCAGGCTGGAAGGCAGCAGCTGCCAGTACGACGCCATCGAGGTGTACGATGGCGGGTCCCTTGGGAGCCCGCTCCTGGGGACCGTTTGCAGGAACGACCATCGCATCTTCGAGTCATCCGGGCCCCAGCTGACCATCCTGTTCCGCAGTGATGGCTCTGTCACCCAGCCAGGCTTCCAGGCCTACTACTCCTCGTTTCTCAGCTCCATCAGCACCCCCGGTAAGACCAGAGCTGTCCTTCACTCTTTGCCAGGGCAGAAGCACAAACTCTTCCTTAAGGGCCTTCTGACGGCTCCTGACACCTCTGGGCATCCAGACCCTCTGGCCACACTGACAGGCATTTTGGCTCGGGGGCATCTTTTTGGACAGGACCGCCGCCCAGCTGCTGCCAGAACGCTGTTTCTTTGCCTGAAGAGCAGCGGCAGGGCTTTCTCCACCTCTGCCAGTGCTGCCGCTGAAGCAACATTGATGTTTTCCTGGCCTTTACGGCAGGCAGAGGCGTTGCTTGCTCGGGGCACACTCATTGCTACAGCTGCAGAGGCCAATGTTCCCGCTCGTGGTTACTACTTCTTTTCCCAAAATAAAGAGGGCGGATGCATTCACACGCAGCACAGCAAACTCCTTTTTGCAGCTAAGGAGTTGCCGAGGAGTGAGTGCAGATGCTGGTCTCTGCCTGCAGTGCCAGGTAGCTCCAGCTTGACTCGCCCCTTGTCACTAACCTCAGGTAGGGCCTGGAGGGCTTGAGGGGTCTGCTTATCTCCTGCCCCTGCTCAGGATCACAGAATCGCAGGATGGTTGAGGTTGGTCTTGCTCAGCCCCGCCAGGTTACAGTGCTGACTGCGGGTCCCGGGTTCGTGTGTGCTGGCTTACCTTTGGGGAGGGGTGACTCCCAGTGGGCTCGTTGTCCTAATTAAAATGCTGCTCGCTCACCTGCTGCTCTCTCCCTGCAGAGCCAGATACCCGCAGCTCGACTACCCCTGTGCCATCGACCACAGGTAGGTGTGGAGGTATTGAGGGGTCTGGTTATCTCCTGCCCCTGCTCAGGGTCACAGAATCAGAGGACGGCCGAGGTTGGAAAGGACCTCTGGAGGTCATCTAGTCCTACCCCCTGGCTAAGGCAGGGTCGCCTGTTGTACATGGGAGCTATTTCACCCTCACAGCAAAAAAGTTTCTCCTGATAAGCAGGCAGAATATTTGTGGAGCATCTAAGGTGGGGTCCCCAGATGGAAAGGCTCATATGTTTTTGTCGGGGCTGTGTGTGTGCAAGTGCAAGCAGAGGAATTGCTTTGTTATGGTTGTAGACAATGAGAGGAATGTTACTGCTTATAATTTTGGCGCATATTCCATTTAATACCAAAAGAACAATACCTCATATTATTCCAAAGTAGCAGTGCAGGTGATTTCACACCCAGTGTAGCCACTTATTTTTTTGCAGTCGACCAGTAATTTCACAAGTGTTTAGGATTCATTGTTTTTGACCACTTCATAAGTATTGTTATTCCACTAATTCCTATTTCAGCTGTTTATTCAAGCACATCATTTGAGGATAGTACATATTTTGAAAGTTTAATTGTTCATGTAGTAAATGTTAGGTCAGTTAGTAAGAGAAGGGTTTTTTTGTGTTTGCTAGAAGCTGAAAATAAAAATTGAAAATCTAAGAGATTTTTCTTCTCATATTTTTCTCTGCAGAAGATTATTCTTGTGGTGGCTTGCTTTCTTCTCCATCTGGGACATTACAGAGTCCATTTTACCCCAGAAATTATCCGAACAATGCCAACTGTGTTTGGGAAATAGAAGTAAAGAACAACTTTCGTGTCACACTCACATTCAGAGATGTTCAGTAAGTAAAAATGTATTACTTGGGAAGATGATGTATGGGATTGACACCTTGGACTTACTAAGCTGATAGCTGCTTGATTTCAGGGTTGTTTTTCAAAGCTGTTAGTATGTCTGGGATGACAAATGTATTCATTTTTGTTTATTTAGTCAGTAATGTGGCTGGCATCTAATGAGAAAGAAGTTGGAGGCTGTAATTTCTGTTCCAAAGGCTTGATAGTCATATCACTAAAATGTACTTTTTTTGCTATGAACACTTAATCTGAGTTTAAAAAAAAAAAGGGGGAAAAGAAATTAAAAAAAAAAAAAAAGAAGCATTTAACTAAAAAGTCATGGTTTTTTCCCCAGGATGGAAGGTGGCAGATGCCTGTCTGACTATGTGGAAGTCTATGATGGGCCACTCTCTACATCTCCTCTCCTTGGGAAATTTTGTTCTGGTTCTTATCGCACATACACATCTTCCTCAAACCTGCTGACCGTCCTATTTTACAGTAACTCTCAATATACATACAGAGGTTTTCAGGCTGACTATTATTCCACTCCAGCAGATCAGAGCACTAGTAAGTTCATGTTTAAAGCAGAAACCTGATTCTCAATTATTTCTAATTCACTGATTGTTAATCTTGTTTTACCACTTCAAAAAATCACCCATTTCATGTTATTTTAAATTAAATTGGTAGCATTTTATAGAGACGCAAGTATATGGTTTGGATTCTGAACTCCTGCAATATCAGCTGCCTCTGCAAAAGGCACTGTTTATTTAAATATAACCTTTTTCAGTCACTTCAATGAGCTTGTAACATATTTTCTTTGCCATCTGCTAGCACTGTTGTGTTTGTCAGACTACATGCATGCAGTTGTGAGCAGATACTTCCTTCAGTCATACGGCTACTCTCCTTGGAGTCTCTCCTTGAATGACCCCTATTGCAAACCCAACATTACATCAGAATATGTTATATTCAACATACCATACACTGGCTGCGGCACGGTGAGAGAGGTATGACTTTAAATGTTTCAACAGAATATGCAAATATTGTGAGTGTGTAAAAATTCAAACTGAAGAATTAGTTTTGAAAACCAGCAGAAATTGAAAGTTATACCGAGGTCTTCAGGGACTGGAAATGTCCTGGTGATTATGGGCTGCCTCTCCCTCTCCTGAGGGATAAGGTTTATTAATACCCATATTTCCTGCATCTGCTGCCAGACCATTCATTTGTAGGCTGTTGTTGATCTTCTAAGGAATAAAGTGCAGGAGGAAGCAAATACGTGGCATTTTCAAGGTCCCAAGCTGAGTGTCATGGTTAAAAAGGTCTCAAAGCCTTTAGTAAATACGACCAACTGTGGTTTAGGTCAGATTTGAGCTTATAATACTGTGCTGGACCAGATCCTTCAGGCATTTGATTTTCAAAGAATTGTATAGGTTGTATTTAATTAGTTGTATCTGCGTGTAGTTTAATTAGTTTTCTAGGTCCACATTGTAGTCACTGAATAATAATTCAATGAACATTAGGAATATTACATGTAGATTACATATTCTTACCTTGAGAACAGAAATTACTAGGTTCAGACCTCTCCACAGCAGACTTTCTGGGAAATAATACATTTACTGTGCATATTGCTGTAAGGGTGCAGTAAAGTTTAGAATGCATAATAGTTTCTTATATGACTATATGAATTAATTTTGCATTTTATTTTATATGCAAAACAGGGAAACAACAATACAATAATCTATTCCAACATTATTAGAGGATCCTCTTCTGGTACTGTAATCACAAGAAATAGAACACTTCGCTTGCATATCAACTGCAAAATGCTCCAGAACACATGGGCACAAATAATGTATGTTGCAGAGGACAATTTTGAAGTCAATGAAACTCAGTATGGCAGATACGATGTAAACCTTACATTTTATCATTCTGCATCCTTCTCATGGCCAGTGACTGAGTCACCATACTGTGTTGATATCAACCAGAATTTGTTCCTTGAAGCTTTCCTGCACAGCTCTGACTCAAACCTGATATTGTTTGTGGACACATGTGTGGCATCTCCCACTCCCCACAATTTTACAACAGTAACCTATGATATAATCAGGAATGGGTAAGCTCTTATGCATTACAATTACATAAAGAACTGCCTTTGAACTCCTGTAACTCTTCTTTTTTTTCTTTTTTAATTTTTTTAATGGAATACTGTGAATACAGCATACATTGATGTCAGCGTCTAACTAATTAATTAACATAGGTATTTGAGGTTTACTGTGGGAAAGGGGATGGATTGACCCAAAATATCACACACACACCCACACACACACCCACACCTCCCAGCTGAAAATGACAAATAGACTAAATGGCTATGGCCAGCTCACTGGCCAGTTGTTATTACCAGAGACGTAACAGTGAAAAAAAGAAAATGGTAGGGGCTTGTTGGGTTCCTGTGGTTGAAGTTTACAATGGCGGCTTTTCAGGCCACATAGCTTGGAGAGAGGCCAAGCAGGAACTGCGATGACTTATTTTGTAATTTTTTTAGGGGTATGCTTTGTTTTAGGTGCGTTGGCAGTTGCTTCTAATCTGTCTCCCTATTATGGGGTGATTGGTTTGGTGATGGCATCTGTTGCAGGGTGTGGGTGATTGCTGAGTTTGGGGGTGTCTTTTGTGGCGTTGGTGCTGTTTATGGTGTATTTGGGAGGTATGTTGGTGGTTTTTGTGTACTCTGTAGCTCTAGCAGCTGATCCGTTTCCTGAGGCTTGGGGTGATTGGCGGGTTGTGGGATACGGTGCGGGGTTTGTCTTGGTGCTTTTGGTTGGGGCTACTGTTGGAGAGTTGATGGAGGGGTGAAAGTTGGGGGTGGTAACTGTTGATAGTGGAGGGGTGTTTCTGGTTCAGGTAAGGATAATTCACCTTCAGAAAAATGTACAAACACAAAGTACCTAGGCACATGACAGGCTGAAGGGAGGTAACACAGCTCAATGCTGCCAAAGAAGGGCATCTTGCTTTTCCTAATTGCAAGTTTCTAAACCATTTTCATAATGTTTAAAAATCACTTTTCATGTTATGTGTTATATTGTGTGTAAACGACTGATTGCAGCATGTATTCATGAGAGGTCTTTTTGTTTCTTTTTAGGTGTGCTCAAGATTCAACCTATGCTACATATTATTCACCCTACAAAAATATGGTCCGGTTTAAATTCAATGCTTTCCAGTTTATTCATAACAATCCATTGGTTTACCTGCAATGTGAGCTAGTGGTGTGCAGGGCCTATGACTATTCTTCCAGATGCTACCAAGGTTGTATTAGTAGGTCCAAGAGAGAGGCAAGCTCTGACCAAGAAACTGTGACTGTTGTTGCTGGCCCAATACAACTTCGGGGAGCTGGTGCTAAGAACGGGAATGCATGTGATTTTAAATAAAACTTTGTCGCCTTTAGCAGATAGCATCTTTAAATGCCAATTTAATTCTGCATGAAACTATGTGGCTGCTGGATTACCAACAGCTCTACAATAAACATAAGGAATGTGCTTACTGACTCTTGCTTATTAATCCCACTTCACATCAGTGGTCTTTGTCTGCACATCATAAAAATGCTAATTCAGCAGCTCTGCGGGGAGTCTGATGAGACAGGGCACAGGCAGCTCTGTGGAACTCACCTGTTCGCAAACTGCCTGTGACTTGTAGCTGCCATGTCCGAAAAGCCAGTCTGAAAGCTTTCCAGACAAATTCGCGATCTCTAAGCTTTTTGTTTGTTGTTTGTTTTCTTCATGGTAAAACTGCAATGCTCAATTTGCAGTTTAAATTCTATAAACACACTCTACTAATATAATCCTTGTTTGATCTGTATCTTAGAGTACCGTGGATGTATCATAGAATCATAGAATGCTTTGGGTTGGAAGGAACCTTTAGCAGTCATATAGTCCAACCCCCATGCAATGAGCAGGGACACCCCCAACTAGATCAGGTTGCTCAGAGCCCCATCCAACCTGACCTTGAATGTCTCTAGGGATGGGGCCTCTACAGCCTTTCTGGGCAACCCATTCCAGTGCTTCACCACCCTCATTGTAAAAAATTTCTTCCTTATATCCAGTCTAAATCTACCCTCCTTTAGTTTAAAACCATTAGCCCTTGTCCTATCACAACAGGCCTTGCTAAAAAGATTGTCCCCATCTTTCCTATAGTTCCCCTTTAAGTACTGAAAGGCCACAATAAGGTCTCCCCGCAGCCTTCTCTTCTCCAGGCTGAACAACCCCAACTCTCTCAGCCCTTCTTCATAGGAGAGAGGTTCCATCCCTCTGATCATTTCTGTGGCCTTCCCTGGACCTGCTCCAACAGGTCCATGTCTGTCCTGTGCTGAGGGCTCCAGACCTGGACGCAGCACTGCAGGGGGGTCTCACCAGGGCAGAGCAGCAGAACCACCTCCCTCGACCTGCTGGCCACGCTGCTTGTGATGCAGCCCACAATACAGTTGGCTTTCTGGGCTGCAAACGCACATTGCTGGCTCATGTCCAGCTTTTCATCCCCCAGAACCCCCAAGTCCTTCTCCACAGGGCTGCTCTCAATTCCTTCATCCCCCAGCCTGTATTGATATCGGGGACCTTGCACTTGGCCTTGTTGAACCTCATGTGGTTCTCACAGGCCCACCTCTCCAGCTTGTCCAGGTCTCTTTGGATGACAATCCATCCTTCTGAAGTGTCAACTGCACCACTCAGCTTGGTGTCATCTGCAAATTTGCTGAGCGTGTACATGATCTCACTGTCTGTGTCATTGATGAAAATATTAAACAGCACTGGTCCCAGTACGGACCCTTGAGGGACACTAGTATCAGAGTGCAAGAAATTGATTGATCTTTAAACCTGATCTAGAATGTAATTTTCTTTCTTTTTTAATGTTTTGGAAATAACATGATGCTGGATCAAATGTAACCAGGTCCTCTCATCCTTCCCAGAGCTGGACCCTTCTGTCATCCAGAAGAACATGAATTCAGCTCCTGCTCCCACTGATGTTTCTCATGCACCATTCATTTTTGCTGTCAGGCCCCTGGCAGTTGCTTTTCACTATTGTTGGGCTTCTTTTGAAACAAAAAGTGAAGAAACCAATTCCATACCAGATCATGTAAGCCTTGGTAAACACCTGCAGCTGATCACATTGGTTGGGCAATTTGATGGACTGAGTAATTTTCTTTCATTGAGTAATTTCATTGCCAATTCAAGATTAAAATCCAAGCATGAAAGACTTTCTGTGGTGATGGCTCACCTCATGAGAAGAGGTGGGCTTGACATAACAACTCAGCGTTAAAGGAAGCCAGATGACATGGGAAAGTTTGCAGCCCAGAAACAACCCTCAAATTAGTTGCCACCAGCAATATTAGGCTCTCAAATCTTAACATGGTACCTGAACCATCAGCTTCCTCCTCTCAGGCTGGCTAGTGAAAAATCCAGCCTGGGTTGTAGGGAACCCAGATAGCCAGTTCCTGCTCCACACCAAACATGAGTTTGTTTCCTGCTTCCTCAGATGAAAATGAAGACCAAGAGTCCTTCCTTTCCATAGAGCAGTTGTGAGCGCATCACACAACGTGTGCTGCGTGACAACCGCTAATGGAGCCCAACTGCATACCTCTGAAACATATTTCAATAAATCTCAATGTGATGCAATCTATGTATTTCAACTTACCCTTCAGGCAAGGCCAGCACTGTTGAAACTGCCCTGTAATATTTCCTGTTTCCACTGCAGTCAGTGCTAGCAGGCAAAATACTTGAATGCAAGCACTACTTTTGTACTCTGCTAAGCTTTCTTTTAAGTCCTGTTTTCTAAGACGGAGATTAAATTTTGCATAAAAATTGCACGACATAATGAAATGTTTCAGATGGAGAAGGTTTTATGCGGCTAAAAATACCTAGACAATCACACATGACTGAAAGAGAAAAATTTTTCTTCCGATTGCAGGTGGATCCTCATACACAATGTCTATTTGTCATATTGTCATGGTTTTAGCTGGGATGGTTAATTTCCTTCACTGTAGCTAGTATAGTGCTGTGTTTTAGACTTAGTATGAAAATAATGTTGATAACACACTGATGTTTTAGTTGTTGCTAGGTAGTGCTTACACTAGTCAAGGACTTTTCCAGCTTCCCATGCTCTGCCGGGTGCACAAGAAGCCGGGAGGGGAGGGGATACAACCAGGAGAGCTGATCCGAATTGGCCAAAGGGTATTCCATATCATGTGACGTCATGCCCAGTATATTAACTGGGGGGAGTTGGCCGGGGGAAGGAGCAATCGCGGCTCGGGGTCTGGCAGCGTCAGTCGGTGGGTGGTGAGTGGTTGCAGCACTTGTTTAGTTTTTTTTCATTCTTCTTCCATGGTTTCATCTCTCTCTCGCTCATTATTTTCCTTTTCATTATATTATTATTATTATTATTATTATTATTATTATTATTATTATTATTGCTGTTTTATTTTAATTATTAAACTGTTCTTATCTCAACCCACGAGTTTTCTTACTTTGGCCCTTCCGATTCTCTCCCCCATCCCCCAGGGGTGGGGGAGTGAGCAAGTGGCGGTGTGGTACTTAGTTGCTGACCGGGGCTAAACCACAACACATATAAATGACAAATTGCTATTTTGAATTATGGCTGATTTCCAATATCAATTATGTAATTACAAAATCAGGAAGACAATGTTTCTAGTGTGATATTTCTGTCTTGATTCCTGAAGTGTCTCTGCATTTGAACTCAAAGTTTTGCTGTCTTGAAGAGCATCATCTGTAATAAAGACATTTTTCCAAGCAACATGTTGGTCATATATGGGGTTTTCCTGCAAGAACATAGGAACATCACACGTGGATTCTGGAAAAATCCAGGAAGATCTTATTTGTGGTCCAGATCTGCTGTGACATCAGCCCTGCATAAGAGCTTATGTCTATGGCTTGCTACCTAAGCCAGGCAACTCTGTAAAATTCATACAAATCCTTATTATACTTTTACCATGATAGTATAATTATTGCTACAACCTAACCTAGCACTTTACTGTCAGCCAAAAGCAATTCTGGAAAACAACTTAGAAGTTTCATATCTAGTTTTTTGGGGGTTTTTTTATTTTTTTCTTCGCCAATAAGTTAGGTCAAATGAAGCCAGTATAACTTTTTTAGGCAATACCACAGTTCTGCTTCATAGCAGGCAAAGGTGCCAATTTATCTGCTCACACTTCTGCAGAAAAAAAAGACAACTAGCAGCAACAACAAGTGAACATCATCGAGGGTAATAGTGCCTTCCTGGACCGCTGTGTGGGGCAAACATCTTGGTAGTTGCAGGATGGCAAAACGGATGCCACTCCAGGAATGTCTGTCTGCAACTCCTCCTGCTCCAGGCTGTAACATCCCTGACTTCTCCTCAGGGCATGGCACAGCTCTGCTGGGTCAGTGCCACAGGGTTTGCAGAAATGACCTAGTACAAATTGCCCCATCAGATAACCGTCGCACATAACATCTGGTCATGTCTGTGCTCTGAGAAGAACAAACTGCTGTATAAACTGAACCGGCATCAGTCTTGACTATTTGACTCCAGCTTCCAGAAGCCAAACCCCATCACAGCCATCAGCCAACTGCAAGTCTTCTCCTCCTCTTGTTTTCCCAAACAGCAATATATGTTGTGGATGATACATGCCGGTCTGAGATACTGGGAGATCTTCATCTGCCGGGCCATCAGTAGGCAGCTTCTAGAAAGATCTTTGAAGAAGTTGGTGCCTTGAAGAAGTGCTGTGCTTCCTTGTCCCCTGCCTGTGGCTGCCTGCATGAGCCGGGCTGCTCTCCTGGTGCACCTCTGGTGACCACGGAGCAAGATGGGACACAGCAGAGGCAGAGCACGGCACTGTTGGCAATGGAGCACACCTCATCAGAGCCCTCACTGCAGAGCAGCTTTGCTTTGATATCTCTGGAAAGTGCATTTTCATCCTTAGCACTGGATTCTATGTGATCAAGGCTGGTCCTGGTCTGTGGCCAAGGCAGGTGGACTTCAATGGCTGCTCTCAGGGCAGCTCCACCTGAGTCAACAGACCTTTGGTACCTTTGTTGCAACATTTAAAATGTTAGGATACTGTAGAAAGTAAGGCTAACCTGCTTAGGTGTAATTGGAGCTGTGAATGGGCAAACTGAGCTACTGGTACAGCCTCTTGTTTTGGAACATGTTCAAAACTTCCCAAGGGAAAAAACCTAGATCAGACTTCAGCGCCTTTTGACTTATCACATTACCACTGTGATAAGGTAATTGCATACAGCCAGAGGAAATTTTTCTGTGGAAGGTTTCTGAAGAAGAGGGCTAAAAGGTAACATAGATAGAGGACTGAACTAGATGAAAGTTTAATGGTTCACAAGTACTTAATGTTTAAGACCAAAGTATGTGGAGTAGCTAAAGGGCTATAATAAATTTCTGTTATCATGAAACTACAACCTACATAATTGCAGCAAACCCCCAAATGTCTCCGTAATTTCCCCCTCTATTAAATACTGGTGAATGAATAGAAAAGATATGAGCTTCCCTATAGCAATATTTATGCTGTCATATTTGCACTAAGGTCTGAAGTTTTCCCCACCGTTCCTTGGTTATGTATGGTGATCCTCCTCCATCTATGTATCAAATCTCAAATTTAAGGTTAAATGGTGCAGACATTGAAGTGCTCTTAGTAAATACAAATAATGATTGTTAATAACTAACATCTGCTTTTACATTTTCTTTTTTAAGCATTCTTTTCTTAAGTGCTCTGCTAATTCTCATTTGAAAAGGCTTGTGTGAGTATTTATTTCCCTTTCAAGGCTTTTTGTCAGTTCAGTAAAAGCCTATGTTACTACTACTCTTAGCTCAGGTTTTTGGTTCAAAACTACACCAATATTCCTACACTGTAGAGTGGCAGCTACAAAGGGCACAATGAAATAAGCCAATGGCTATTGTCTTTTTTAAGGGATGACACACGCATCCTTATGACAGGACAGAGCAGATTCACTATATTGTTTTATTCATGTGAACCAGGGAGCGTCAAAGCCAAAGGCAGTTGCAGCACAGTGAAATCTTCAGGAAAAAAATATAGGTCATACAGGGGATGAGATGTATGAGATTCTTGTAACAGATAACTTGCAAACACAATGCAGAATATTTTGAGAGTATTTTAAACATTTCCATAGGTCCCCACTGTTCTTGGACCATATTTGTTGAGCGTACAATCAATCTAATAAAACTGAATGTCAGTGAAAGCCATAAGAAGATATTTTATATCACCTCACTTTACGGCGTCTCCATCACCTTTCCCCCTTTTTTTCCTTCTGTTTTTTTAAGACAGATATACCAATACAGAACTCCTCTTACCTAACAAATATATGTTTGCAAGGTCTGAAGTTACTGGGTTAGGCAGCTAAGCCTTGCCTACCCTTTTCAGCGGGCTGTGAGCACTTGGGCAGCCAGTTAATGTGGCCAGTGCCTGCCCATGCATTATGCTACGGCCAACTTCTAGGCTCTCTTCTTTATACTAACACTTAGCTGTTATTTATGTAATGGCAAGCACAGCATGGAGACGTCATCACTTGCTCAGACTTCCTGGGAGCATTGCTGTGTTTTCTCTTCATGCTAAAGAACAAAACCTATTGCTTGGCATTGGTATGGTCATGCCCCAGTTGTGCCAGGATATGTAGAAAGGCATAGCACAGGCTGGTTTGGCCCTTGGAAGTTTTACAATGTGAAGGTTGAAGTATGTTGCCCTCTATATGCACCACTGTAGTGAAATTTATGAACTGAGTGCATCAGCTGAGCAGTAAGCATTTCCGCAAATATCTTCAAAATGGATTTTGAGAAGTTTATGGAGGCCTGATCTTGCAGAGGTTAAGGCAAACCTTTAACTACCTTGATAATTTCCAAAGAGTTTGGGACACTAGTCATAGCAAAAAAACTTATGCACATAGCTTAGTTAAACATTTGCAAATTTTGTTGCTCATTCTAATATTTCATTTTAACAACATATCTTGGCCCCATTTAAATGCCAATACATAGTGCAATACCTAATGCAGCAATATAGGTGTAAAAATGACTTCATGTAGTATGGCAAAATTCACTAACTTCTTTTCCCTGTCTACAAACTGTTATATAATGCCTAGTAGTGGGGGGTAGGAAGAGGAACAGGTGAGATGTATTTATATTTGTCATTGCCCATCCATTTAGTAAACACTATGCTCCTGTTGCCTCAGATCATCACATGTAGGCTACCCCTCATATTATAAAAAGCATACTGGCAGAAATTACCTGCCCAGTTAGGTGGGGAAAAAAAAAAAGAAAGAAAAAAGGAAATGGCACATACTGCACTTCGCATTTCTTCTTGCTACATTTGTGATTCAGAGAAAATAAAACATACAGCTCAGAAAACTAGGTCATGTTGCACTGGGTATTAGACTGGAGTTTTTTAATTGATAATTTTTTCTTTGGTGCAAATTTTAACTATTGAAACTCCACATGCCTAAGTCAAACTTCTTGATCCTTTCAGATCTTTGATTAGTGCAAGGGAGAAATGTAAAGAAAAGTGTTAAGAAATGTTAAGAAATATGATAGATGCAAACAACAATCTAGTTCTACTTTAAATCATAGAATCATTAAGGTTGGAAAAGACCTCTAAGATCATCAAGTCCAACCGCCAACCCACCACCACCACACCTCCTAAACCATGCCCTGAAGTGTCACGTATACACGTTTTTTAAACACCTCCAGGGAAGGTGACTCTACCACCTCTCTGGGCAGCCTGCTGAATGCCTGACCTGTAAATTGGAGAGACATGGATTTGATGGATGAACCACTTAGTAGATAAGGAATTGGCTGGATGGTTACACTGAAAGAAAGAGTCGCGGTCAACGGCTCAATGTCCAAGTGGAGACCAGTGACGAGTGGCGTTCCTCAGGGATCAGTATTGGGACTGGCATTGTTTAATATCTTTGTCAGCAACATGGACAGTGGCATTGAATGCACCTTCAGCAAGTTTGTCCACAACACCAAGCTGTGTGGTGTGATTGACACTCTGGAGGGAAGGGATGCCATTCAGAGGGACCCTGAGAGACTTGAGAGGTGGGCCTGTGAGAATCTCATGAAGTTCAACAAGGCCAAGTGCGAGGTCCTGCATATGGGTCAGGGCCATCCTAAACACAAATACAGGCTGAGCAGAGAATGGATTGAGAGCAGCCCTGAGGAGAAGGACTTTGGGGGGTTGGTTGATAAGAAGCTCAACATGACCTGGCAATGTGCACTGGCAGTCCAGAAGGCCAACCATATCCTGGGCTGCATAAAAAGGAGTGTGGCCAGTCAGCCGAGGGAGCTGATTCTCCCCTCTGCTCTGCTCTTGTGAGACCCCACCTGGAGTGGTGTGTTCAGCTCTGGGGCCCCCAAGATAAGAAGGATGTGGACCTGTTGGAGTGAGTCTGGATGACAGCCACAAAGATGATCTGAGGGCTGGAGCACATCTTCTATGACGACAGGCTGAGAGAGTTGGGGTTGGTCAGCCTGGAGAAGAGAAGGCTCCGGGAGACCTTATAGAAGGGAGCCTACAAGAAAGCTGAAGAGGGACTTCTTACAAGGGCATGTAGTGATAGGACAAGGGGTAATGGCTTTAAATTGAAAGACGGTAGATTTATATTAGACATAAGGAAGAAATTCTTCACTATGAGGGTGGTGAGTCACTGGAACAGGTTGCCCAGAGAACTTGTAGATGCCTCATCCCCAGAAGTGTTCAAGGCCAGGTTGGATGGGGCTTTGAACAACCTGGTCTAGTGGAAGGTGTCCTTGCCTATGGCATGGAGGGTTGGAATTAGATGATCTTTAAGGTCCCTTCCAACCCAAACCATTCCATGATTCTATGATTCTATGAACTTTTCTCCTGTTGTAGGGACAAAGCAAAGCAGGCTAAGTGTAAAAGTCTGAGAAATACTGGGTGCTTTCCTGATGTGGTCTTAATCACCTGTGTACAACATTAAATGAATAGGAACATATCTAAGAACTCAAGTCCTGCAGAGCATTCCTGGGCAGATACGAAGCATCAGCGTGAAGACTGATGTGTTCAAGCTCCTTCCTGCAAGAAGCACATAGCAGAAAACCAGTCCACGGATCTAGAACACAGAATGTTATAGTAAGTAAAATCTTTTAATTTTTTGCTTTCTCAAACTGAAAGAAAATTATTGATCAAGGGAGATGGGCGACCTTTCTATAGTCTTTAGCAGCTCTAAGTGCCACTAAAAATGACAACTGTTTGGAACCAGGAAGCTGGAATTGGTGAGGCCTGGCAGGAACTCTGACAGCCAAGTTTGTGTTAAGGAAACATGTTAGCAGATTTAATTGTTGTGGATAAATTTAACCACAGCACATTTAGTCCTCCTCTGTTCTTGAACCTCCTTGACATCATCAATAAATTTTCTATTCACAGTGTCACAAACCAGCAAAGACTGGATGTTCTGGAGATCCTCTAGTCCATTCCCATGCTCAAAGCAAGGTCGGAGAAAGCAGGTTGCTCAGGACTGTGTCTAGATGGGTTTGAATATCTTGAAGAATGGAGGAATCTATATCCTCACTGGGCAACCTATTCCACCGCTTGACCACCCTCACAGTGAAATTCTTTTTTCTTATGTTTAAATGGAATTTACTGTACTTCAACTCATGCCTATTGCTTCTCATCCTGCCACAAGGCACCACAGAGAGGAGTCTGGCTCTGTCTTTACTCCATCCCATCAGGTATTTGTACACATTGATGACATCCTCCTGAGCCTTCTCTTCTCTGGGCCTCTTCTCATATGAGAGATGCTCCAGTCTGTTAATCATCTTAATGGCCTTTGCTCCAGTATGTCCATGTCTCTCTTGTACTGGGGAGCCCAGAACTGGAACCTGAATCCCAGGTGTGTCTCACCAGTGCTGAGCAGAGGGGGAGGATCACCTCCCTTGACCTGCTGGCAACACTCCTCTGAACGCAACACCAGGATGCCACTGGCCATATTTGCTGCAAGGGCACATTGCTGGCTCATAGTCGATTCATTCACCAGGACTCCCAGGTCCTTTTCTGCAAAACTGCTTTCCAGCTGCTTGGGCTCCTTGGTCTGTACAAAGGTTTTATTTTTCAAGAATTTAGAGGCAGGATTATGACCCCATAGCCCCTTCCCAATGACAGTGTGTGATCACTCCACTGAGCACATGGCATTATTTTTGCTTTTGTCAGGAAGTCAGGAACAGTAGAGCTGTGAATAGCAATGTTCAGGCTTACATTTCTTTATTAACATGTGAATACAATCAGTTGTATTTACCATTGTCTTCCAGTTTGTTTGCTCTTCTCAGTGACTGCTTTGACAGATTTTGATTCTGTTTCTGGACTCAGGCCTTTTGTGTTTCCTTCCTCTATTCTAGCACTGTGAACCTTTGCAGAAAGAGGACTCTTTATTCCCTTTGTCTCTAGACCCAAGCTGTGCTTTTCTGCAGGAGGAAGGTTGGCATACACCAGCAGGAATCATGAGTTATGTCAACTATTGCGGTTTGGTTGCAATTTGTATCATAGCCAAAATGAACAGGTAGGTACAGCCTGGACAAAGTGTAATAAATAGAATATTAAACCAACAATTGGCGTGTTTCTAGCTGGCCTGTATTTCTCCTCGTTAGATGAGGAGAAACAGTAGAAGTGCAATATAGTGACTCCAGCGAACAGATTAGCAGGACAGGATTATTATGAGCTGTTGTGCCCTAAGCGATCTATAACTCCATTAAGACTTCACATAGAACAACTGAGGAAACCATTTCAACAGGACTTTTGATTTTACTTCAACCCATACTTCTTTCTCTTTTTATAAATTTTGTGATTCAAAGGATTGAAGGAAATCTTGTTGGCAAATTCAGCTAAGGATCATAGCAGTAGATTGAGGGAAGACATCGGTAAAGCAGAGCAAGCTCAACAGAGGACCCCAGATGAGGTCCACTCAGGGTATGTTACAAATAGCTGGCATTAATTTACTTTTGATACCTGACAATCTCATTTATGATGTGCTGTTTGTGTACAAGCAGCAGGGAAACAAGCCTGTAATTTCAAGTGGAAACCATCAGAAACATAAACATTTAGGAGACCAGGGCTCTCTGCTGAAGGATTTGTCAGAAATCCTGCTACGAATTTGCTGCCTCACCTTGCGATGTGTCACAGTCTGCTTAATTAAGTCATTAGCTACAAGCAGTAAATAAATAAAATTGGGATGGTGGGGGCAAAGAAACATGTAGATTCATCAGTCTAGTTCCAAAGGTAACACTGGGCCTGCACATACAGCTAAGTTAATTTGTAATGACAGTAGCACAAATTATCCAGGAAATGGACACTTTGCCATTGATATATAATCATTCTGTAAAGATCAGGTAGTCATAAAAATATTGCATAAGAAATCAAACATAACATGGGCTAGACTGATCTGGGGAGCTTCAGGCTTTTACAGGTGCAGAATATAAATTCTGATGCTCTGCTTTATTGGCATCTCTTGACAAGATGGGTACCACCAAGAACTTGCTGTGGTTATTCCTCTTAAATACAGCACTCCTGGATGCCACCTCAGGTAAACCACTTAAAATCTTTAAAGAACACTCTTCCAAAAAAGGTGGGAAAAAGGGGATGTCTTACTCCTCTACACTGGTTCTATACATGTAACTCACATGTTAGTATAATCAACTTTGTGCAAAGATTAGAAGACAGACTGAAATTGGATAACATCACGTTGTCTTATTAAAAATATGAACCAATCAATATAATGATTAACTATTCATGTTGAAGTAAATGTGCAATGAAGTTAATATGGCTCTAACTGTTTTGCAGTACTGTCTTGCAGCATAGTTTAAACCAAACAAATAAAAAAAACCTACATTGAAAATACTGCTGAAAGACTTTGTTCCAATAAATCTGTGGTTTTCAGTATGGAATTAAGAGGGAATATAGTTTCTTCGGCCGCAATGAATATTTGCTTTAAAAGACTTCAAATTCAACCTTGCAGATGCACATGGAACCACCCAATACTTATTTAACATTATATAGTTTAATGGAAGCACAATAGTAAGACATAGTTGCTATCCTGTCCAGTATCACAAAGTCCCAGGAGTGTGCATTTTGCTCACGGTTGTGCCCTTGAGATTTTCATGCATGGAATAAAAATCTAGAGACTGTAACAATCCAGTCTGAACATGCAAATTAGAACAACGTTGGGTTTTCTCAGAAACCCAGAAACCAATATTTAGTATCGCTGAGGACTTTCTGAATACTACTGATATTTTACAGGGATGAATTCTTGGATTTACTATTCCCAGCAAACACCTCTTGAGTTGTATCATGCCTGCCAGCCTCTCACTTTGCTTTGGCACAGTGACTTCCCTGCTTTAGTTCAGGCACAAGCACTTGTAAGAGCAAAGCAAAAAAAAAAAAAAAAAAAAAAGGCACATAACTATCACTCCTCTTTCAGAGAAGAGATCTGAAGTGCTATGCTCCTGCTAGGAATTTCTTCTGACAGGGACACCTGTCTGTTCACTGTTCTTCGCAGATATAAATAAGGAAGGAACATCCATCATATCGCTGGGGATATGAATTATATAGAGTGTGTTGCATATTTTGCCCACTATTTTCAAAAATACAGTACAAAATGCTTGAATTATAACAATACAAAACAGAGACAAAAACTAAACCAAAGAAATCAGAATAAGAGACATTTAGAAAAATAAAACAATAAAATAAAGAATCCTGTGGCTTTATATATCACTTATTAAAGAAAAGCCCTTCAGCTGGGGAGGGTTGAAGGGAACATTATGGGGTTTTGTTTGTTTTAAATCAAATTGTACTGTTTTGAAGAATGCACAAACCATTTCTTACTGAAAATTACTGTGGGTTTCCCAAAAGTTTCTCCTACTACAAGAATATATATTTCAATCACAAAGCCCAATAGAGTTTACATGACCTAGCCTGGAAGTGAAGGGGGAGTTTATATAGTGGTTGCTGTTTGCCATTCATTTTACATTAAAGTCTGATATCTGTCTCACTGTATAAAGTCACTTTTTGAATGTGTGGGAATTGCCAAGTATTTTGCGTGTATTACTCAAAATAAAAAAGGCTTGAGAAATACACAACAATTCTAAAATGCTGTATCAGACCATGGACCATGGCTAAGCAAGTCACTACTTTATTTTTACATTAAAATCATGAATACATTTTTCCTATTAGGTATGAAATGCACACCTTATGCAAGTTTTCTTTATGATGATGACAATAAGTCTGTCCAATGCTTGGTTTATTTAGCTCCCAGCACCTTCTGTCCATTGTTGCTGGCAAATACACACTAAGAATTACCACAGAAAATTCAAATATTAGTAAAAAATCTGAACTATTCTGTTTAATCTAGCAGAACATTAGTCCAAACCTGCATGTATGAAAGACCAATTTGCTATATGGCAGATTTGCCCTCTGTTGTCTCTGTTTACAGTCTTTTATTAATTGAACAATAATTTTGGGAGGATACCAAGTCCTTGTGGAGTATGGCACCACTAATTGCCTCTCATTTCCCAGAGACCTTGCACCACAGTTTTAGCATACAAGAGCACACTACACTCTGATGCTTGTACGATGCTTTGTAAGATGTTCTGTCAGGCAGATTGACCTTATGGTGCAGCACTGCCCTCCCCTCTGTCTTTTGAATATATTAGCCACGTTCAACTGAGTTTGACAGAAGGGAGCTACCATAAACTTTAGTTAAATGTTTAAACATTACACATATGTTCTACTTAGGTCTACCAGAAAGGGTGGGAAATCCCCATCCTTGGAGCTTTTCAAGACTTGCTGTGGCTACACAAAGTCATGGCTGACCTGACTTAGTGCTGGAAATAGTCTTGCATTTATCTGACAAATCACATGGCAAAGAACAACATGTGTGTCATCAAAGCAAAGAGAGAAGAAAAAAAAACAGATGCAAAAGACCATTTCTGACAGTCAGGTCAACCATCTCTTGTTCCTCTCCAATATATATGTATTTATATATATATTTTCAGAGTCAAATTAATTACTGTCACACTTATGTATGCATACAATGCATAGGCTCTGTCCCTTGGTTTTCATAATCCTAAGACTGGTAAGACAGGGAAGTACGGCAAATATTTATAGCAAAGTTTTATCCTTAGCAGATTAATGAAGAAGTTTTAAAAAGTGATTACTAATGTGTCCTAGAGGAAGGGATGCCTCTATATCCTCAGTGGATGCATATCAGGGGGAAAAATATCCAACACACCTTTTTCTTAAAAGTCCTTTTTCAACAAATCTCCACCACACCTCTCTTGTCTGTCTTGTCCAAAGCTGTGAGTCTCAGTCTGCTGTTGTACTAGTCACCACGTGGAACAAATATGTCTCCTTACAAACAAGTTCCTCACCACTATTTTGTTTTCATTTTCATTTATTTCATGGTATCCTGGGGTGCATTAAAAGGAGTGTGGCCAGCAGGTCGAGGGAGGTTATCCTCCCCCTCTACTGTGCCCTAGTGAGGCCACATCTGGAGTATCCCAATCTGGGTCTAGTTCTGGGCCTCCCAGTTCAAGAAAGACAGGGAACTACTGGAAAGAGTCCAGCGCAGCTACCAAGATAATGAGGGGACAGGAGCATCTCCCTTATGAGGAAAGGCTGAGAGACCTGGGTTTGTTCAGCCTGGAGAAGAGAAGACTGAGGGGGATCTTATCAATACTTATAAATATTTGAAGGGTGGGTGTCAAGAGGATGGGGCCGGACTCTTTTCAGTGGTGCCCAACGACAGGACGAGGGGCGATGGGCACAAGTTGGAACACAGGAAGTTCCACCTGAATATGAGAAAAATCTCCTTTCCTTTGAGGGTGCCAGAGCAGTGGAACAGGCTGCCCAGAGAGGCTGTGGAGTCTCTTTCCCTGGAGACATTCAAACCCCGCCTGGATGCGGTGCTGTGCCCCTGCTCTGGGTGTGCCTGCTCAAGCAGGGGGGTTGGACGAGATGATCTCCAGATGTCCCTTCCAACCCCCACCATTCTGGGATTCTGGGATGATGTGCACCACACAGTGAGTGAGTCCTCCCTCTTTCAGTGCAGCCACGGTGGCTAGTGCATCCACAACTATGGCCACCAGGAAGATGCTGGTGTTGTGTGCTCAGATACCATTGCTTTTCCATCCTAAATACCAGTCTGCTTTCAAAAAGTGGCCCTTGTTGGCCACAATGAGGTTTTGTGTTGGAGATGTGTTCAAAGATTGTGGGTTTTGTTGTTCCCACCATGGAAGACCACCCTACTGAGACCCCAAAGCTCTCCAGCATCCACGTGATAGGGTGGCACCAACATCCCCAGTCCTGGGAGAAAACCTGGCAGTGCTCCTTCATCCACAAGGTCCTCACCTGTTTCTTTCTCTTCCTCTCATAACAAATGCAACCACGACCACTGTTCCCACTCCACCATCGACTACTCCAGGCGTGCCTGTTTTTTTCATCTTTCTGATATGTTACTTTGGAGGTATATTAGTTACTACTTTATAGGTTGGAGTTGTATCATTTACATATCGTAATACTTTTGGAAAAAGTCATTACTGGTACTAACTGTTTAAATCCAACATATTGCTCCTCTCTCTTCTGATTCTGTTGCTGGGTGGGGGGGATTTAAGATTGTGTTGATTTTGTGGGAAATCTTTTCTTTCTTTAGATTTTGTGTTATTTGGGCCAGCACCTCTTGCTTTCTCTCATACATATGTTTGCCTTAAGCCTACCAAATGCAAAGTAGCAAGGATGAGTCAGAGTCCTCTGAAGAGATCATCACACTTGTAGCCTGAGTGAGAAGAACATAGCCATTCACTTTCTCTGGAGATTTAACTTCCTGTTGCTATTGCTTGGATACATAAAACGTATTTTGATTTGATCAGAAGTAAATCTAAATGAATCACATCTGTATTTTTTTTTTAAACTAGAAAATATATTTGTGGTGGCCTGCTTTTTAATTCCTCAAGAACACTTCAGAGTCCTTCTTATCCTTTGAATTATCCAGATAATGCAGATTGTTTGTGGCAAATACAAGTACAAATAATTTCCGCATTATGCTCACATTTTGAAGTATTCAGTAAGTAAACCACTTCCTGCTTGGCCAATAAATGGGTCCCAAATCTCAGCTACAACCACAGTTCCCAAGCACATTTCCCATGTTTATAAGTGAATTATAAATATTATGTGGGAATTGTGTGAGTGCAGTATCTTAGTTTATTGTTTGTTCAGCACTTAAAAACCGAACTGGTACACCTAGGTAGGTTGGTGTCAACATATTTTGGAGACCTCTCCAAGTCTGGGCATGGAAAGTTAATAGGCCTTTGGAAAATTGTCATGAATTGCAAAGGGTGTTGTAGCCCACAGGTATTCAAAACAGAAAAGAGGCATGTGTTTCTGGAGGCTAATGTTTGTTAAACATTCCTACTTATCCTTCCAGGCTTTAGGTAATCCCTGTATCTATTTCAGTGATGTTCTAGAGAACAAAGTTTAGGAGACAGTTAAGTGAACAGTCCCATCCAGGATGCTTGGGACTTTTGAGTATGACATGTTCCTTCTGGCTAATACTAGGACCTTACACATACAGAAGTTTAGAGTACAAGTTGGGAACATGACTACATGTGATAATTTTGTACTTGTCTACTGTGTCAAATAGGGCAACAATGAAGCAATCATCTACTCCAACGTGATAAAAGTGCCTGCTTCTGGTTACATCATCAAGAAGCAAAAGGACCTTCACTTGCACATCAACTGCAAAATGCTCCAGAACACCTGAGTGCAAGTAATGTACATTGCTGATGACATCACTAGTGTCAGTGAAACCTCATATGGCAGGTGCGGTGTGAACTTGACATTCTACAATTCCTCATCCTTCCTGTGGCCAATGCATGACTTCCCATGCTACATTGACCTGAATCAGAATTTGTTCCTTCAAGCTTCTCTTCACAGATCTGACCCAAATCTGGTGGTGTTTGATGTGTGGCATCACCTGATCCTAGCAATTTTAGAACATTGACTTATGAATAGATCAGAAGTGGGTAAGAAATTTCTAAAGAATTATTTAAAAACTATCTCTATGCATGGTTCTGAAAGAGCTTCACTTATAAAAGAGGTGATTTAGGGCCAGTGTATATTGGTTGCAATTCTCAATACAAATATACTTCTAAGAAAGAATTTTTGGCAAAGCCTGAATATAATATAATATGACAAAGAAATGCCATTCAGAAGTTGCAGTCAAGCACTGAGATTTCACTTAAGGAGGCAGCATAGAAACTGAGGTCTGAATTTGTTTCTGAAATAGATGCATGAAATGTAGGGATGTCAATGGCCCTACATTTCTGTACATCAGAATTAGAGTTTTGCAAATAGCTTCATGCAGCATCATAACTAGAATACAAAACAGTCTGTCTGAAAGGAAAGGAAATTCCTTAGTCTTTTCTTGCTATTCTAAAAACCGAAAACATTTTCTTAATTTGATATAAAATGTGCCTTTTGGTTTGAAATGGAGGTTGTGGACTCTTCTAAGGAATGCAAAACTGACAGTGATCTAGAAGCATAAAAGTCCCATTTTGTTCCAGGAATGAAAGGCTCATGCTAATTTGTTTCCCTTCTGTGCTTGGTGGGATTTGAATCTCTCTGCCTCTTGGGAAAGTGTTCACATTAGTACTCTTAGCAGCATAGTAACCTACCGCTACGCTGGAAGTCAGGCTTGTGACAGGCTAACAAAGTGATACAGTGCCTCCTGCCTGGTGGGGGAATGTCCTCCCTTTTACACTTAAGGTTTTCCTCTTGTTGGCTTTTCTTTTTACTTGATTTATAAAAACACATATTCATTAAGCAGGACACAGATGGACTCTCTACTTTTGTGAGGACAATCACCAGGGAGATGGGGCAAATAGATTCTGATCATTTCCCAGTTAATTTTTATTCATGTGACAAGGAACTGTGTCAAAAGCAAATGTATTTACTGAATCTAAAATCAATAATATCGATCTATAAATATAGGGTGTGTTGGGATATCACTGCAGTATAAAATAAACTAAGAATGAGAGGACTTAAAATCCTTGGGGTCTTTATTAGGGAAATGAGCACAATGGAATTTTTTTGAGGTCAAAGATAATTAATGATAACTTTGAAATATTCTGGGGTAATTGTGGGTGAATTATTGTGATCTTTTTTCATGATGGTTAAATTAAACCAGAACGACTAGGATCTAAGTTAGGTAGCTTCTAAGGCTAGTATTTGTCAGGAAGTTAAACTCATTGACAGGAAAGTTGATCTAGCAGCTTGCTCTGTGAAATGTCTCAACATCTCTGTCTGGTGTCGAGATTCCTCAAGCAAGGTACTCTACAAACATCAAAGGACTAAAGAGCATGTTTATTGTCCAAAAAAAGGAGTTAATTAGAAATAGTTTTGCCCTTCCAGAGTAGAAAGGGCCTTTTCTGCTTCTGCAAAAACCTGCAGGGGCCTCCTTGCAAAACGTCCTCTCCTGAAGCACAGAAACCAGCAGAACCACTAGTTATTTTTCAGCTATTCATGTTTACACGAACTTTGTTGAGCTATGAAATTTCTGTTCCGTATACATTATTGTAGTAGAAATCAATGCCACTTTTACTTATTTTTGTCTCTTTATTGCTCTTGTTACTGAAAACACACTTTTTTTTTTTTTATCCTTTTAAGTTCTCTTATACTCTTACCTTCTGGGTTTATGTTTAAACTTGAAACATTTTCCACAGAGGTAGTGTAATAGTGTTTCTATTCATAATAGCTAATCTGTTAATTTTCTGTCTTTCCAGATCTGGTAAGGAGCCTACCTACTCTTCTTACTATTCATCATACAGAGCTGTTTTGCACTTAATGCTTTTTTGTTTGTTAATCGATACCCATCACTTTACCTGCAGCGTGAGCTAGTGGCGTGCAGGTACAATGACTACTCTTCCCACTGCTATCAAGGCTGTGTTAGTCGGTTCAAGAGGAATGCAGGTTCTTCCCAGGAAAAAGTGAGTGTTGTTATTGGACTTGTTCAACTTCGGGAAGCTCACTCTGAGAACAGGAATGCTGGCAAGTTTAGATAACTTAAATAACATATGACTCTGTATATTACTGCATGTTGACATGTCAGTTTGGACATGAAATCCAGCTCTGAAATATGCCTTTGCTAGTTTGTTCATAACTCTGCTATAATTCTTAAGGGGATTTTTTAAATTACTTTTTATAAAATTGTTTTATAATGTTTATAAGCTATTGCCTTTCTATAATAGTTTAGACCCGTTATTTGTTCTGCACATGTCAAATGGCAATAGATTCAGTTCTGTGGGAAGAGGGATGAGATGTAGCTCATCTCCCTGCAGGATTTACATTAATTTTTCAAAGCTGTCTGTGCCTGATTGACATGTCTCTTATTTATTAGCAAACAATCTGTAGGTCCCCTTGGAAATGTTTCCCAGTGTCCTGTAGCTGCTGTTCCACTATCAGAAAACAGCATCTTATGTTCTTAGAGTGTAACCACTGCAAATTCTTAGTTGCTCTTTGATTTCTTGCCATACTCTTTACTTGTTTGGCATGGCCACAGGATCATTTGTGAAACAACGTGCAATAAAGTAATTTGGTTTCTGCTCAGATCCAGATTGCAACATTTTAATTCAAGTTCTCCTTGCCTAATTGCCTTTGAGATTAACTAGCTCACGAAAACAAATGCAAGCCTCTCTCCTTCTCTTTTATGCACAGAGCTGACCTCTGACATCCAGGCGAAAGGGGAGTCTCAGAGCTCAGCGCCTGCTGCCAGCTCCCACGTTCCTCTGGCTGTGGCCGCCGTGGTGCTGGCAGCTGCTGTTCTCACTGTGGGAGGATTTCTTTTAAAGCATAAACTTCAGGAACCCATCCCGTACCAGATAATGTGAGAGTCAACCCAACACTTGCAGGTGGAAGGATATTTTCACCAGCCACCTGCTTCATGATTTGGTTTTGCAATCTGTGAAGGGAGCAACTCCTACTTGACTATTCCACCATTCAGGTTTTGTTTGAAGAATGTACTGTACTAAGGTAAAACCCAGTGCTACCATGAAATGAATTTATAAAGCAGCCTGGCTTTAAAATCCTCAAGTCCACATACACGTAAGGTCTAAAGAAAGGTTGATTCTTCCATCCCAGCATCCAAATAAGCTACCACCTTCAATGCTGGACATGTCAGAGCATGTCAGTTGAGCTCCTGGTTGAGTGTCTGTCTGAGAAGACTGATTTAGGTGACTTGAGAAAGATGAACTGACTTATTTTGCCATTGCTGATATGCAGATAAAACACCTGTACGGCACCATGAGATACTCTGGAAAGTAATCCAAGAAAAATATTTCTTTGCAGTAAAAGTATCTCAGTAATGAGCCATAAGCAAAAATGCACAGGGGCTGCACATAAAGAATTGCTCCTGTACAGTGTTCCTTACTTTGGGGGGTACGGTTCTTCACAATTCCGTGTTTCTCTAAGAAAATGTAGTCCATTTATAAGATTTTGTATAGAGGATGAATATAATCAAATCCCTTATGTAAATGTGTAATTAAAAAAACAGGAAAGGAAATTATTTTTGAGCAATACTTCTTGTGTACTTGCACACATACTGTCTACGTGTCTGAACTCCCAACTAATGCATCATCAGTTTGGAGAAAGTGTTTTCTGACAAAGTGACTTTGCCAAGCAATGCTTGTGCTCTTGTTCTTACGCATTTCTACACCTGTAATGCGGGGGGAAGAGCATGTACGTAAGTTGCCATAAGGAAGTGTGACCTGTCTCCTCTCCCTATGTGAAAACAAAATAAAAACAATAATAAAGGAAGAATCTGTTTGGAAGAAGCCACCTACTACAGGTGGAAAGGTCGCTGGTATTTGATTGAGAAATGTTCCTCTTCAGGCTTTCCTGTTTTCTAGCCAGCTGTGAAAGAGGAAAGTTCATTAGGAACAGTATAATGCACTATGTGTGAGGTGAGCCAGAGACAAAGTAGTGACGTTGAAGGAAGGTGAGCTATACTCTAGGGCAACATCCTGACCTGACGAGGAGGATGCGGGCAGCTCTGATGGGAATCATCATTACAGCCTGTACCATCTCTTCCTGCAAGCTGCGTTTTGCTGGTGACTCCAGGCAGGCTTCTCATCACCTCTCCATATTGTGGAGAAGGGACCATACAAGAAGGGACTGGCACTGCCCACAGAAAGTGGAAGTGAATTTTGTTGTCCACACATGATGAACAAGGATTGAGGAGGGTCCTCCCCTCCTCTCTGCCTACAGCCACCTTTGAAGGGCAGAGCAATCCGGGAGGCTGGCCTGCTTTGTCTCTAGTTCTGTTGTGTGGACCAGAAATGTCCAGGCTTGGAGGAATCCAACAACCTGCTCAGCACAGTGAAGACTTTCCTGGACCTGGGCTTTCCTACCTCTCTAGAGGACCTTCCCCTCTGCTCTTCCCAGACCTGCTGTTTTCTCTCCTGCCCCTGCTCCCGCTGTGGCCTTTTTGCTGCAGTGTTGCTACCCCACCATTTTTCAGGGCATAGCTTGATGGCACTTTTTCTACTTCTCCTAGTCTCTGAACATTATTGTGATCAGACAAGCAGAAAGATCCCAGACCTAGGATATTGGTGCCTCCAAACTGCAACATGCCTGTATTGTTCATACCTGTCTTCCCATACTATATCGGTGCCAGGGGTCCCAGATGGAGATATACCAAGGTTGTATCACAATGCAAGGTAGAAACACCAAGTTCAGTGGTTTCCATATTAAATGTTGCTGTAGAAAACACTGCTAAACTATTTAAGTAGTTAGTGTCGCAGAATCACCCTCCTTGTTTCCTGCCACCTTCCTGGATCCACAAGTATTATAGAAATGCAGGATCAAGAAAACTGGATTTGGTGATGAGGAAAGGGTCATGCTCTAAAGTACATGTGCCTGGTGAATGGTGTCTCTGCCAGGAACCTTCCTGCCCACCTCCTGCCCCACCACATTCAGGAAAGTTTCCATCATAAATCCAGTGGATTTGACTCTCAGTGGTAGACAGTTTTGATCCACTTGCATCCTCACCCTTAAACAAATGCAAATAAATTTGCAATGACATGCTTCACATGACAGACGCAACAGAGCCCAAGAGGCCATCAAGGAACCCAATAAATTAGACGTAGCTGCCTCATTGCATCTTGATGCACGGATTGAGACTATTGTTTCTTTGTCCAGAAGTCTGTGGATACCCTCATTCCAGTCTAGATACTTTCTTATAGTCACAGGTGGAAGCTGATTAATCTTCTATGTCCTTTCAATGGTTTTCATTTGGACCTCACAAAAGCCAGTACATCTGCAGAAGTCTCCTAACAATAGTCAGTAGAAAAGAAAATGTTTTTAAAGTTCAGTGGAACTTCTTTCACAGAATAATGTGCTGAGAAACACTTCAAGCTGCCAGAAGAAGTTCTGAAGAGCAAAAATGTATTACTGCAAGAAACTTACCTAGTCAATAGGAAGGATGAAAATATGTGCTGCATGGTATTTGCATTAATTAATTAATTCAAATTAATTGGAACACAACATTTATCTATTCCTATTCTGCAGAGATTGTCTGATAATCAAGATGTCTAGATATATCTAGAACTTTGAAGTTTGTAGTAAAGAATTAATTATTGAAGAATTAATTAATCAGTGTTGTTCCTTCACCTGGACAGTTTGAAATGTTTTTTTTTTTCACTTGAACCATCTGGGAATCACTTTCATGTTCCCCTACCTCCCCACCCTTTTCAGTTATTACAAGAGTTTGGAGAAGAATTGCTATCCATCACTTACTTTTGCTTCATTGATTGCAGTGTTTGATTGGTCAGTCAAATATATTGGATTTTTTCTGCTTCTTGCCAAGATGTCAAAACCAGAAGAATATGAATAATGAATACCAGGTGTTGTGTACATTTCCTCATTCATGTGCGAATGTGGTTGTTTGTATAAAGAAGAAACATATTTACCCTTCTCGATGTCCACTTGCAAGGCTTCCAATATTATCTTTGGCCTCTTGTGTTCTGCACTTCCTTCTTCCATTCCAACAATGCTGGTCTTTGTGGAAAGACCTTCTAAGTCATTTTTCCCTTGGGCTGTTGGACTTTAGTCTTCATCCTTGATGACTACCCCTGGAGGCAACAAATTTGTATATGGCAACAACTGTGCCACAAATTTTAACTGCTGATGATGCCATTCAAGCCACGATGGCTGTAGCAGTAGGAATCAGATGTAGAACAATATTCCGGCTCTTCAGTGTTAGGATGGTCATCAGCCTTTTCTTGTTAAATGGTTAAAACACAGAAACACAGGAAAGTAACCACTCTGGCAAGAGAGTGATGAACGAGAATTAAGCATTATTTCATGTTATGGAAAAGCTTTGGATTCGTTCTTCGAAGTATGACACAGCTGTAATTGTCACTATGCAAAACTAAACAAGAAATATATTAAGAAAGATTCTTAATAGAAATTTGAACATTTTTTTCCCCCATTTGATGTTTGAAAGGATCAAAGGAAATTTTAGAATAAAGTTAAGTTGCAACCCATGTAATTTACTTAACAACGCACAAAAGCCACTGATTTTTCTGCACAGTTTTCACAAAAGGTTATCAGTTGACCCTTATTGTCATGACAATTTCTTGCAATCTAACAGTCTCTCAGTGAACAGAGTTTTGACTTGAACTTAAAAGTGACAAAAAGGAATGGGTTCATATTGGGGCTGGAGGTGTTGATTTCAGCTGCAAGGTTCTTCAGGTATCTCATTGTGATTTGCTTACAAGGCTTGGCTCAGTCTTTCTCCTTAATTATCTGGAGCAAATTACCCACGTGTGAGGCAAAGTTATCACTTACACACTATGGTATGACCTCCCCTCTCCTTACAGCTGTGGCTCTCAAGCAAGGAAACTAGCAAGCAATATTTCATGCCTCTCTCAAGTCAGGTCCTCTTGCTGCCACTCCAATTCTCTTTCCCCAGGTCCTGGACTGGTAGCTCATCCCAGGACCACTGATTGCCTCCTCTCCTTTCCTCACATCTCCACCACATTACCTCTCCAGTGGTTCCTAAATCCACCAAGAGGCTGCAGCCACCTCTTGCCTTAACCTTCTTGTTGTTGGCTCTGCTGCTGATGGCAGAAGAATGGATGGTGTGGTGGAGCTTGCAATTTTGATAGAATGCAACTGTCTCCATTAAGTGTCTCTCAGTTATCTTCACGTTGCATTCAGTGACAGCCACAGTTCCAGTGGGTTATGTTCAGAGACCCGAAATCATACTTGAACAGGGCCACCAGGTCTTATCTTATTTTATTTGAGTATGCCAAACCTGTAAGAAATTCATGGCTCCCCAGGGACACTTGCCTCACTAGTTGGAACCAAGTTATGAAGCTCTTTTATTACTTTAGACCCATTTAAAACCCATTTATGTTTCAAGATTCCACTACCTTCCCCAGACCTGCCAAGGAATCTCACCATAAAAGAAAAATACTGAGATTCACCAGCCAGAATTGAAAGGTATCTTTGGATAGGAGCTCATTTTATTTGTACAATATGATGATTGTGAAACCTATAGTAGCAGAAATATTTCCTTCCAGGCAGTGGTAAATGTTACTCTTGAGATATTATCTTTCTGCAAAACCCAGGAAGTTACAAAATCTTGAATAACAAATCAAACATATTTTTGTTTGAGATCATAGGATTGTGGTTGTTTTATTGTTCTCCTTTAGAAAGAGAAACCTATAGAGCCACTCCCCTTCAGAAAGAGAGACTATATATTCTGATGGTCCTTTCTATCAACAGCACTTGATGAGATGGGTACCACTATGATTTTGACATGGCTACTCTTGTTAGGTCCAGCAGTTCTGGAGGTCAAATCAGGTAAAGCATTTAGACTTGTTACAGGGTGCATAAAAAAAATATAAAGACTGTTTGGGGTCCTCTCTGTTGATTCTGCAGCTGGAAACACATTCATATTGGTATTGGTTTGGGCAAAAGATTAAAGGGGAAATTGGATGAAAGAGATAGCACAGTTTTGTTCTACTAAAATTGTGAACTAATCATCATAGTGAATGATAAGAATGATCTAAACCATTTGGTGGAGTTCGTTTTGCTGCCACAGGGTAGTACTTGTCTTAGTGTCTTGTATCATTGCGATACTTGTGTCTGTATGTTATGAATGAGTCATTCTTCCAGTTCCAGAAATTTGACCTAAGAATTATGGAAGAATGGTTTGGTTTTTTTTGAAGTATGTTTATTCCAGAGTATATGCACACGTACCTATGCTATATATTTAATATTGCTTGTATTATTTGATTCTTCTTGATCTTACGTACAATTTAATAATGTATAACAAGAAGTTAGCTTTCACAGTCTAGCACTGTGGATAAATGAGGGACATCTAAAAATAATGAAAGACATGAAACACTTTTAGTTCAACTTTTTTTTGTCATTGACTTTTTCCTTACATGATTAGTTTCTATCTCCTAAGCTACTTAGGTAACTTTGAGCTAAATAGTTCTATGTATATCCTGGAATAATTGCAGATTATTTTTCTAACTAGTTATTTAAACATCATTATGATAATTTATATTGCCATCATCCACCTCATCCATTTTTCTTCATCTGTCCTCTGCTTGCCTGGTGATAAGCCATCTCTTTCTTGCTGCTCCAGTTCTTCTCTCTGCTCTTGGCTTCATTCCCCAGCCCCTGCCTCTGTCTCCTGGGTCAGAGTAAGTGCTGTATTTGTATAATCACAGCTTTTGTCTCTTTGACACCTCTAAAGTGTGAGGCAGGATGCAACCTGTCTAATTACATGCCCAGCTGATGGTTATGCTCTCACAGTGATGTCAGACCCTGAATGAAAGCAAATAAAACTGTTTTAGATCAGCTTTAATTTCCTAATCCCATTCTGACTTTTTGCCAGGTTTGCTGTTTCACCTCTCAAAAATCCTGTCAGTCTAGTTCAAAAATGTGCATGTCCAAGCAGATATTTAAAGAAACAAATCAGATATAAGTCAAGGGTCACTTTTGTAGCTTCTCCCTTTGAACTGCCAGTTAAGCACATACAAATAGGGACCAATTTAGTTTGGACACAGTCTTGACTGTTCTTCTAGTCCAACAACAAAGAATTAGATGCAGTGAAGAAATCCTGGAGCTGTTAACTTCTCAGATTTGTTTTGCTTTGGATGACTTATTCATTGTTTTATAACAAGCTAAATATGTATTTGTCAGAAATGCAAAGTATAACAAATGCAGCATGCATGTTTTGATTTCCAAAGTGTAACTACTACAAATCTTGTTACAACATTTATTTACTCACTTGCACTTAGCAGTAAAGTCTTTAATAAACTTCTTCACCAAAAAATGGATCTCTCAAATCAGGATTTTCATACTGTTCACAGCAGAATGTCTAAACAAGCTAACTCAAACTGGAAAGCAGATGGGCTTTACCTGACTGAATGCAGTAATCGGATGCATACATGATAGGTTATTAGGTATTTATTTCAAACTCTAATAACATTTTACTGGCATATAAGAAATAAAACCACTGGATTCCATTTGGAATTTTTGTAATCCTGTTGAGAGCATTGTCCATTCTGTTGAACACTTAGTGGAATTCTTCCACTAAAACTACTTCTAAAAACTGTAGGATTTGTTTGTGATAGGTAGACTCTGGGTCCTCAAAATTCTCTTAAAAATTTTAGAGGAAGAAGAGAGACTCTAGTTAAATTGCATAAACCACGGAGAAAAAGAATGGCTATTGTTTTCTCTAAAATTCTGTAGTTTTTCTGAAGGATTTATTTGGCCTAATTCTGACATCATTTTAAGCAAAGTAGTGCACTGATCATTGTCCTTCAGTAGTGCATAATGTCTTGTGGATTGCAACTTGTCTGCCTAGTAATTTTTATACGGCAGCACTGTAGCAGCCCCATGAGCATAAGTTTAGGAAAAAGACATGGTCTTGGCTGTCCAAGCTGCATCTTGCTGTGTTCCTGAGGCCTTGGTGATCTGCTTGAGCCATTGCTTTGCTTTCCCCCTCTGCACCCAGGTCAGCAGAGGCTTTGTACATCATGTAGAAGTGCTACACATATATACTTCTGGTAAGGCACAGGTTGAGGGCAGAAAAGCTATGCTATACATCCAAAGTTCCAGTAAGATTCAGTGTTCTTTAATGAATAAAAGAAGTACATAAACATGTTGTGTTCTTAAAACATGCCTTTTGCTTCCTGTTAACAAAGTGAAAAAAATTTAGTGCTATTTTCTTAATACAGTTTTACTTAGATTTCATTTACTTAGATTTTTTACTGAAATTCATTTTCTTTCCTTTGCTTTCCTATTACGCTTTTCTTAAAGAATTTTCTTTTGTGCTGAAATAGTTTGTGCTTTAGCCTGCTGTCTAAATTTTCTGTAGAAATCTTGCATAAAATATATGCAGCTGATTTTGAGATTGGGAAGAGAGGAAGAAAAAAAGTGTGTATCACCTCTGTCCTCACAGGCATTTAATCCTCGGCTAGGCAAGCACCTACTAGGCAAGATGGGGCAAAAGGACAGAATAGATGACTTCTTATGGTCACTTCCAGCTTATTTGTCTGACTGTGTTTGTGCTCAATTCCCTCTCTCCCAAAGAGACCCAACTCCAGCTGGTGAATGGAAGGCACAGATGTGAAGGTCGTGTTGAGCTCTATTACAATGGACGGTGGGGGACAGTTTGTGATGATTTCTGGGACATTTCCGATGCCCAGGTTGTGTGCAGGCAGCTGGGATGTGGCCAGGCCATTGCAAGTAAAGGAAGCGCTTACTTTGGGCAAGGCTCAGGCAACATCCTGCTGGACGATGTGAAGTGCAGGGGAAATGAGGTCTCCTTGTCGCACTGTAATCACCGTGGATGGAGGATGCACAACTGTGGCCACCATGAAGATGCTGGTGTTGTCTGTTCAGGTGCTGTCACATTTTTCTTTTCTAAATACTTTTGCTATAAATGGCACTCAACATACATGTGTTGGCATGGAGGTATGCAGACATTCTCCTCCTGAGATAACATTTTATTCATTCAAGACATATGGTGGAAAGTTATACCAAATATATCAGATATATGTCTAATCTTTCCTTCTAGTTTATTATGAAGAATTTTCTACCTGTGAAAAGGTGCAATCCCTTTGAAAAGGCCTGTTCTCAGGAAGCAGAGCCTGATCTTCCAACAACCCTGTCTTTTTACTCCATGGACCCTGCAGAGCCAGCATGGACTCATGTTTTTCTCACTAGGTTAACCGTGATTGCTCACTCCATACAGAGCAATTAAAAAACCCAAGGATAAGATATGCATTGCAATATGTAGAACTTCTATTCTGTCTAATCATTCAGCAGTGACAAAGAGAATAAGGAAAGAAGTTGAAATTAGAGGCAAAGCTATGTCTGGTAGGCAATGTTCATCAGGGAGGAACAGGGCTAGGTAAAACTCATCCTCTTATCTCAAGCCTTAATGCATTAATTATGGGCAATAATAATTTCACAGTCACAACTGGAACTGCCATAGCTGACAACTGAATTTGCATTGTTTCTCTATTTTTCAAGTTTTCCCTTCAATTTTAGGTCCATTAATATTCTTTTCCTTTACAAATATCCATCCGTTTTGAGTACTCTGTCACTCAAATATTCATCCATTTGAGTACACCTTGCTTTTTCTGATTTTACTTTCCTCTTACTTTATAAGAAAAGGTAGTTCATTTGTGTGTTATTTTCTCCTGTATTAAGAACAGATCGTTATGAACTGAGACATGGCTTATGACAACAGGTTGTTCAGGTGTTTTATATATATATTGCAGTTTTCCACATTTCCTCAGAGGAAGAGCCTAGAGAGCTGAATTCATGCTAGAAAAAAATGATAGATACATCAGTGCCTTGTACTTGGAAGAAAACAACAAAACTTGCTCTTATACTTCTATTACGCATGCTGTGTTCAGTATCTTTTTAAGTGACAATTATTTCTTCCTTGCATTCATAGCTCCAGTGCCTACGACACACTGGCCGTATTCAACAGGTAATTCATGCCAGCCTGATCCACTCCTGGCCTTGCACCAAGAACCACCCCAAGACCACTGCCCAGGCTGCTCCTGGGGATTACCTGAGCCTCTGCAGAAGTGTGACCATGATGGTGATATGTCCAATCCCTGCTGCTGCCAGCAATCCTACAGGCCCTGGCTCCATGGCAGGATCCTGTAGAGGACAGCTGCTGGCTGTGCCTAGGCCATGGCATCCTGTGGTTGGGAGCAGGCGCCACATCAGTACCTTTCCCTGCTGTCACTCTTTGGAAATACCACTTTCAAGAAAAATTTTCAACTGCCTGTTCCCCACCTCCATTCTTTCCTTTGACCCCAGTCAAGATGGAGTATGCCCTCAGAGAAATTTGTCATTATTTCAATTCATTCTTGAGGAACAGGGCTTGTAGCTAACACACAGATGTACCCATTGCACAAACACAGATCTCATGCGGGTGGTGTTTTTCTTCCATATTCACAGAAGAGACCTCCACAGTGCCAACAAGCTCAACACCGGCAGCAACCTCCATAGCGCACATGACCTCCATAGAGGAGACAACCACCACACCACCAATGACCATTCTAACAGAGAGGACCATCACAGCATCAACAACCCTCAGAGCAGAGACAACCTCCCCACTAGAGATGACAAGCACAGCATTAACAACCCCCACAAGGGAGACAACCTCCCTAGCAGAGATGACCACCACAGCGCCACTGGTTACCACACCAGAGGAGAGCATACCAGGTAACCCTGTCCACTGTCACCCACTCATCTCCTTAGTGCCCCTCATCTCCCTTCACAGACCTCATTGCACTGGAGGGCGTCTCCCATCCCAGTTAGGACACTCCAGTTAGGCCATTCCTGGCACCCAAGACCACAGTGAGGATGCAAACAGAGCATGGAGAAAAGCTGGTAAACTGCAGTGCTGAGGCTTGGGGCCAGGACCTCTGCAGCCATTGCTGGTAAAGGAAACTCTTCAGGCAGGTGTTTCCTCTCACGGCAACTGGTGAGATTGCGACAGGATTGTTCTGCATTTGCCCCTCCGGTTCCTGCAGGGGTAGTGACATAGCTGTTTCCCAGACATGCTCTGGGATTTGGGATGTGGCTGGAAAAGAGAGAGCTGCTGCATCAGATGTTTTGTAAGGCAAGTTAGACCACCATAGGCATGTGGTTCCTGCCCGGGCAGCAGATGGCTGTGCGAAACAGAGAAGTCACGGTGGTTATTTCAACTGAATGAAAGACCTCTGCATGATGTGAAGTGCCATAGGACAGGGGTTCCTTGAAGACGAGCTAATTTGGGGTGCATGACATGCGTTGTGTTCAGAGCCTTTTTCATTGACACCAAATTCTTACTTGCGCCCATAGCTGCAGCGTCCACCACAGATGGGTTGCATTCAACAGGTAATTTGCGCCCACCAGACCCATCCTTGGCCTTGCAGCAACCACGCAGGCTCCCTGCTGTAGGGGCCTCTTTGGGGACTGTAGGGTGCCGGGCTGGAGGGACCCTAACCCATGTGCCTCACCGCAGGCACCCGCCTGCGGCTCTCTGGCGGGAGGAACGGCTGCGAGGGTCGCGTGGAGGTGTACAACGGCAGCAGCTGGGGGACAGTGTGCGATGACTGGTGGGACCTGAGTGATGCCCAGGTGGTGTGCCGGCAGCTGGGCTGTGGCCAGCCCATGGACGCCCCGGGCAGCGCACACTTCGGCCTCGGCTCCGGGCCCATCTTCCTGGACAACTTGCAGTGCCGCGGAGACGAGCCCGCCCTCCAGATGTGCCAGCACAACGGCTGGGGCGTGCACAACTGTGGGCATGCGGAGGACGCCAGTGTCATCTGTGCAGGTGCGTGGGCATCAGAGGCCACCGGCTCTCCCACGGAGCTCATGGCCCTCCGTGCCCGGCCCCCCATGTCCCCATCCCCTTCACATCACAATCCCCATCGTTGTACCCTATGCCCTAAGGTGGGGCCGTGTCTGTGCCCCAGCATCTTTCTCCTGACCAACATATCTCAATTGTGGCTCTTCTTCCTCCACACCCACAGCTGCTCTGGCCACCTCAACACCTCCATCAGGTAATGCTCTTCTGTGGCTCTTCTCATCGTTTTTATATGTGAGCTGTCTCCCTGTTGGGCTTTTCTAAATTTTATTTTTGTTTCTATGGCAATATCACTTTAAACTTGCATGGTAAGTCTTAGACAGGTTGTGATATCCCCTTGCATTTCAGTGATGCTTATTTTTCAGTGATGCTGTTTGGCTGTGGGCAAGCCATTTCCTCTCTGGGCTCTTCAGCTGGGTCAAGGCTTAGGAAGTGTTGTCTAAATCTCTAACTTTTAACCACATACATCAGTATTGCCAGGGTGGTGTTCAAGTATTGGAATGTGTAATATTTGGCTCTTCTGCTTACTAGAATTGTTATGGTCTTCAGCCTGCTATTTTTGCCTTAGAAAGCAGATTCTGGATTTAGAGCTTGACCATTCACAGTAAAAAATAGTATGAAAGTGAAGGTGCCTGGGAGCCTGACCAGGCTGATCAGAGGAAGGGGCAGTGTCTGGGTAGAGCTGATGCTCCCGAGCTTGCAATAGCCCTAAAATCCCAAAATCCTGAGGCAGGGAGGAGTGTGCTGCACTGGGGGGTGTCCCCGTGCAAGAATATAAAATGGGGAGTTGTTGCCTTTACATGTCACATCTTGTAGGAATTATGTTCAGAGGTTGTACTCACCTTCCTATAACAAAACTTTTAGGATTATCTGTGTGTTTAACATAAGAATTAAATGTCATTCATGCTGGTAGGAACATGAAAGCTTTTTGCAGCTACACTTATAGGAGAAATGAGATATGTTTAAGAGTTGGCCCAAAAACCTGGAGTTCTTATTTCAGTCTGAGACCATAAAATTACAGAGTTTTCTAGAAGACCTGCAGCTTATTTATCTTCCAAAGTTCTTAGGGGAATAAAGAGAAGCAGCAGAGTAACCGAGGGGGTGCTTTCTGTTCAGGAAGGTACTTCCATTTTGACTGTCATGACACCTCCCAGAATCAGACCTCGACTGCAGAAAGGAGACGCCTGAGCAGAAAGACTAAAGGTGTTACCAGCCCAGCCTGAAGAGGGTGCTCTGACACCATGGATGTGACAGGGAATCCCAAATCTGACATGAAAGTAAACCTAAAACAAAAACAAATATTTGTTTTGATTTGAGTCATGCAGAATATCACCTGCAGTCACTGGGAGACCTGCTTTTCAGCAGCTGTGGATGAGACATGTACAGCTCAAGTACAATTTTGTAGAGGTTACTGTAAGTAAATTCTCTTCCATTTCTTTCTGCAGCACCTTATTTTTGTGGTGGCTCAGTCTCAAATTCCTCTGGGATGCTGCAGAGTCCGTTCTACCCTGGAAGTTATCCAAACAACGCTGACTGTGTGTGGGAGATACAAGTAGAGAACAATTTCCGTGTTAGGCTCACATTTAGAGATATTGCGTAAGTAAAACATTGATTCCCTGAGCAAATAACAAAGTCAAAGCTTACTTGAGAAGGTTGAAAACTTATATGAAACAGGCAACCTTCCCAATTTAAAAGATACTTTCAATAACATCCAGCAGTTGCAAGACCAGAACAGAATCCGGATTACTGTAGCATTTTCTGCTCACAATTTTCTGCTACAGCTACGTACAAAACCAATAAAACCTCTGCTGTGAAAACTTTAAGTGCTGAAAGATTTTATCATGTGTTAGGCAGTTATATCAGAGTTTCTGAAACACATTTGACAAGGTGCTGACATTTGTTCGCCAGGATGCAAAGCGGCAGATGCCAGTATGACTACATTGAAGTCTATGACGGGCCTCTACACTCTTCCCTGCTTCTTGGGAGACTTTGTTCCGGTTCCTTTCCCACGTACACATCCTCTTCAAACATGATGACCGTTCGCTTTCACAGCGATTCTAGTTACACCTTCAGAGGGTTTCAGGCTCACTACTCCTCCATTCCAGCAGATCACAACACCAGTAAGTTCCCGGTTGGTGTTTCTCAATGGACAAGCCTGTTCATTGCTTTTGCTTGCAGAATCAATATTTGTTTATATTTAAAGATGTTTGGGAATGAAATTATGCATTTGAAATATGATGCATTGGTGTGTGAACTGCCTGCTTTCTAAATTAAGAAAAAAACAACATTTGGTTCAATTACAACCTTTAACAAATTCCTGAAGCCACTAATATAGTGTTTCTTCTTCTACCAGGTCTTCTGTGCTTGCCAGAATACATGCATGCAGTGGTTAGCAGAGACTATCTCCAGTCTCAAGGCTACTCGGCTCAGATGGTCACCCTGAACGACAGCCACTGTAAACCAACAGTCACGTCACACGAGGTTATATTCAACATTCCCTACAATGGCTGTGGGACGATACGAGAGGTACACTCACCGTTGTGTGCACTAAATTGAAGGACCCGCTTTGAAAAGAGTCATGAAAGGGCCATTGTGGTCCACAGTGCTAAGAAGTGAACCAAGGAGACTTGGAGGTGTTCAGTGCTTTAGGGAATCCCCATGCTTAATAGAAATGAGCTTCTATAGAGGAAAGCATGGGAGGAAGTAATATAAACTTTCCGTGAATTAAAGTAGATGTAGTCTTGTAAGTGCCATGCATGTTTGGGATGACAGTGTAGTATATGATTGGTGTTTTGTACAGATGTTCAATGAGCTGGCTCTGCCTTGGGTTTAACAAAGAGTTTTTCTTCATTGATTTCTGTTTAATTACATACTTCAGCAAGTTTATTTACAATGTGTGAGCAGAAAAGACCAACATCAAACTTCTTGGTTTAAAGAGTTTAAGATGAATCTACATTTTAAATTGTATATTGCTCTATCAAAGCTTAGAACATGGAAGGTGACAAAAATGCAATTCCTCATTTTAAATTATATGTTAAACAGGAGAACGATGATACAATCAACTATTCCAACATGATCAAAGTTACATCTTCTGGGCACATAATCAACAGGAAAAAGAATATTCACTTACATATCAGTTGCAAAATGCTCCAGAACACATGGATGCAAATAATGTATGTTGCTGAGGATACTATAGACGTGAATGAAAATCAGTTTGGAAGATACGATGTGAACATCACTTTTTATGATTCCTCATCATTCTTGCGGCAAGTGCATGACTCTCCGTACTACATTGACTTGAACCAGAATGTGTACCTTCAAGCTTATCTTCACAGCTCTGACCCAGATCTGATCGTGTTTGTGGACACATGTGTGGCATCACCTGATCCTCATGATTTTAACACTCTGGCCTATGATATAATCAGGAATGGGTAAGAGCTTTCTCAAGTCACTGGAAGCATAGTTTTAATACCATTTCTGCATTTATTTAAAAGAATAGAGCCAATATGAATTGGTTTAGATCTCATTATCAATAGACTGTTAAAAGGGGTCTTTGATTTTTTATTTTTACAGTGTGAGCCTGGAAATAAGAAATGACATTTAGACCTCACTAACATTTCATTTCACTTAATTCATCCTTGTCCTATATGCAAAATTCAGAGTAGTGTGAGTGAGGTAGATGAGATGAGATAGTGAAAACTGGCAGCAGGAATCTATCATCCCAGGCATTAAGTACATTAGCAAAACCAGGTCAAGCATTAGACTCATTTTGTTATGCCTCATATAGCACAGACATTAGTAAGAATCTGTTCGCTGCCCTTCACCGCTTATAGTCTCCTTCTCTTGGAGGAAAAAAAAGAGTTGCCAATGCTCTAGCTGCTTCATAGGACTTAAATAAGTCTATATTTTAAAAGTCTATACTATGCTATAAAAGTTGCATTTTTACACCATTGTGTTCTTAGTACCTGGCTATGATATAACTTTGTTTTAACCTATTGTATTTTTGCAGGAATGTACATGTGTGTATCCATGAAGACTAATTCTCTGTTTCGTTTCTTTCTAGATGTGCTAGAGATTCTTCCTATACCACGTACTACTCCCCCTACAGCCACTTTGCTCGGTTCAAATTTAATGCCTTTGAGTTCATTAGCCGCCATACATTAGTCTACCTGCAGTGTGAGCTGGTGGTGTGCAGATTCGGTGACTATTCCTCCCGCTGCTACCGGGGCTGTATTAATAGGTCCAAGAGAGATACAAGTTCTGTCGAAGAAAAAGTGAAAGTGGCTATTGGACCTCTTCAGCTTCGAGAAGAGGGTAGGCAGAGCAGAAATACTGGTAAAATCAAATAAATTTCTCTCATATTTACTCTAAGACTACTTTGGGCTTCAGGAAAAGCCATAGCTCTGCATTTCTGACATCTGTCACTGAAATCCACTTTTGCTGACTCACCATAAAAAGGAAGGAATTGTTTGGCTAACCCAAATGTCTACAAATTTCTTCTTCCAACACCTTGCCAACCCCCTGTTTTCACCTGCATGTATAAAGAGTATAACTGCTTTGGCCACCCCAAAGTAGAGGTAACGTGTAACCCATTTCAGTGCTATAACTCCATTGAACTAATTAGCTCCAGCCTGATTGTGTAATGTGATGGCCAGCTGGGAGAAAACTCCCAGCCTTCTTGAGAAACACTTAATTCCCTCAGTTGTCTCTGCTTATGAAGTTTGCTTAGTTAAGTTCTCATCCCTGCTAATATAAAGCCTGTTCAAATAGTTTAAAGCAATGAATCTGTAAGTTAACTTATTTCTGACTCTGATCTGGGAACCACCCCTTTTAACGCAGCAGCTCTTTGTGTCCTGATCTTTGATATATTGAGACTAAACTCCCTCTTTCACTTGCAGGGCTGGACTCTTCTGTGCCTCCTTCCCCAGGTGGTTCCCACTGATGATGATCATCCCCTCGCACCAGTCGTTGCTGCTGTCGCTATCCTGGCAGTTGTCAGTTTTGTTCTTGCCAGTTTTCTTGTGAGACTTGCACTGAAGAAACCGCTTTCACATGGGATAATGTGAGATCAAAGGTCAGCATCATCCACTAAATGCCTACAGGGCAAACATCACATATTATGAGCCGCCAAAATGCTTCGCTGATGACTGTCACATATATGCCATTTGTAAAAAGCTGTGATATCTTTACCTACAATGAATCCTAACCTGTCAAAATGCTTTAGAATAACTTTGTAATCCGAACACCTCTTAAATGATTAAGAAATAATTTCAACATTCATGTCGCAAATTGTTTGGTATAATCATTATTTCATTTTTCTCCTCTTTAATTCTCTTCTCACATCCTTCTAAGACCATTTATCTAATGCCTCAAAATTTTGTGAGCTGGAGAGAAAATATGAATGAGGCATCAATAAATATTTCAAGGTTTATTAAAAGGGAGGAAGATTTAATTTGGGGAGAAGAAATAGGTCATGTCCGGAAAGGAAATGTAAAAATTGATCTTGCCATGGCATCTGGAATTGTGACTATCCCGTATTCTAATTATTTTGAGTATTGTTTTTAATGCTAAATTTCTCATTGAAACAATAATGGATTCGTACTTTTTTATAAAATGCAGAGATTTCCCAGCTAAAGTAACCTGTTATGTATGCAGTGTAATTTAAAATCAAAGGAAGGAGTGTTTACAAAGCAATAGTTCAATTTTGTGTTTCAAATTAATGTCTCTGTGATTAAAATACAAATGAATGTTTTACTGTGTTGAAGAGTGTGGTCTGTTGGATTAAAAATTCACCAACCGATGGACTGAGCTTCTGAAATACTACATAAGGAATTTCTAAATATCTTAATGCAGGCTTCAAAAGGAATGAGCTAATTCTTTTTCTTTCTGCACATGCCAATTTACAGAAAATATCTGGCCTTAGGAAGCCAGATTGCTGCCTCTTGATTCAGAAATGCCTTTTCTTTTGGCTTTCATTACTTTCTTCTGGGTGTCACACAGAAGCAAAATTACCCTTATTGTTCAGTGGACTCCTAAGGATCTGTCTATCTGCATTTCCCCCATCCCTCTGTTCCCTCCAAAGCAGATAGCTGACTGAGTCCCTGAGCATCCTCTCCCATCCAAGCAGGCCCCGCATCTACTAGTCTTCCCACAGCATCACCCAAGGTGAGGACCTCAGGAAAGGTGGCAGGAGCTTCCCCTACATGCCAGTGAGGAATAACTGTCTTCTTCAGCCAGTGTGTTTCTCCATAGTATTTGAGATAAAGTTTTCCCTCCAATATTTGACTTTCTGCCCACCGGTTGTATTTTGAAACACTTCTACATACCGCTGTGAAGAGGTGTGAGGTATCTCTGTGTTGGGCATGCCTCTGTCTGTGTAGCTGCAACAAGGTATTTTAATGCAGGTAAACTGTAAAGGGTGGGTAAAAAAAAAAATATAGCAGCAAAGGTAAAACAAATGTCCAAACCTCACAGGGAATCCTAGAAAGACTCCTTGGTTCCTCATTGATGATAAACATATTTGCAAAGATAAGGAGCAACAGACCACAGAAATCATCACACCCTGAGAGGTCTAGAAAACATTCCCCAACCATTTTAGTGTAACTACCATTGCTCTTTTCTCTCCTGTCATTTCTGTTATCTCCTCATGACACACACCTCCTGCTCCTGAGTTCCCTACTATAGCCCCGGTCTCCTTCTCATTCCACATTGTGGCACACGTCCCCATGAACACCGCAGCCTGTTTCCCACACAGCCACTAGGTCCCTGCTGCTGCCTCCATCCTCCATGCCAGCCACCCCCATGCCACCTTCTTCTTGGCCATGGGCACCACTGCTCACTCAGAGCATCCTGAAACATATTAGCTGGAGCTTCCTTTGCACCCTCAGCACCACCACCTCAGCCCAGCATCTTCGCAACAGATGTCTCCCTAACTTGCCTAGGCAATCTCTTCTCATGCTTAATGAGGCTCACTATAGAAATTAGCATCGCTGTTGAAAAGGCTTTTCACAATCCCTACTGTCACGGTTTTAGCTGGGATAGTTGATTTTCTTCACTGTAGCTAGTCTAGTGCTGTGCTTAGTCTTGGTATGCAAATGATGTTGATAACACACTGGTGTTTTAGTTGTTGCTGGGTAGTGTTTACACTAGTCAAGGACTTTCTAGCTTCCCATGCTCTGCCAGGTGCACAAGAAGCCGGGAGGGGAGGGGATACAACCCAGAGAGCTGATTCGAATTGGCCAAAGGGTATTCCATATCATGTGACGTCATGCCCAGTATATTAACTGGGGGGAATTGGCCGGGGGAGGCAGCGATCGTGGCTCAGGGACCGGCAGCATCGGTCGGCGGGTGGTGAGCGGTTGCAGCACTTGTTGGGTTTTTTTTTCCTTTTTTTTTTTTTTCCCCTCTTCTTCCAGTGTTTCATCTCTCTCTCGCTCATTATTTTCCTTTTCATTATATTAGTATTATTGCTGTTTTATTTTAATTATTAAACTGTTCTTATCTCAACCCACGAGTTTTCTTACTTTGGCCCTTCTGATTCTCTCCCCCATCCCACGGGGGAGGGGGCAGTGAGCGAGCGGCTGTGTGGTGCTTAGTTGCTGACCAGGGCTAAACCACAACACCTACCCTCAGTTTTCACTGTTGCCATTCAAGCCCATTAGTTCTTGCCATGTCCCTCCTGACCGTGGGGGAGTCATTGTCTCCCCTTTCTCTTTAGCTACATTTTACCTCTTTGAAGATTGATGTTCTTCCCATTAAGTTTTCACTTCTCTAAATTAAATAAATCCAAATTCAAAAGATACTGAGCTGTTAAAGGTGCTTCGTTTGCAATATTTAAGGCTGAACCACATAATCTGATCTAAAGGCTTGTCAAATCAATTGACGTACATCCTAAACCAGGCAAAACTGTAAGTCTCATCCAAGAGATTAAATCTCAATCAGGAGACATTTTGGGTCTCACTGAAATGTCATTTAAATGTTGAAAGACATTTCATATCTCCTTTCGAGAAGGAAGAGTTTTGTTCAATTTTTAATACTTTTGGTTGCTGATCACAATAAAATGATTTAATTTCTGGTTGTATGCTTTATGGTTGTGAGGAGTTTGGCTTCTCAGGACTTACCTTTCAGAGTGTGTTGTGCGCATTCATAAATCAGGCTGAAATAATGCTGGAAATGCAAAAGCCAAATCCCACATAAACATTTACCAATGGTGTATAAAAAACATGAAAAGCAAGGTCTGGAATTTTTACCTTTCATGTACTAGTTGAAAATACAGATAATTAAAGCCAAAATGTAAACTAAAATTTTTTATTTGGTCTTTCGTTTGGTGTTCTTGTTTCTTCATTTTGTGTGGGATCAGCATTACGTCAACCACATGGGGCAGGCTGGTGCCTGCAAACACAAAAGTGTCAAGAACCAGGAGCATGTGGAGGCCACCACCTTTACTCTTTTTAAATGAGCTTTCTGGAGGCTGCAGTTAGGCTTGTTGTTGTCACCTCCTCCACTCTCAGAGAAGACACACCAACCACCACTTGGCAGGTTTTTGCTTTGAATAACTGTCTAGCTTTGGTATTAGATTATTTAATTTCTTCCTAGTGTGTCTGTCACTACTCAACCATGTAGTGTGTACTTGTTCACTCAGTAGTATATACTCAACTGACAATCTCAGCACCAACTAAGCATGTTGTTTGCAATATCACACTAAAACCCCTTGTAAGTGTCAACCAATGTACTGTGAGATGTGTTGGGAGAGCATAATGACTGAATTACACCACATATATCCAGATCTTGTAGTTGCAAGTGTTCATAACTCCAACAAAAATGCACATCCCTGAACAACTCCCCTGAAATGGCACTTTAGAAGGTTTTTTTCATGGAAAGAGAATGGACCAATAGCAACTTGGTTTCAAATACATACACCTTTTTTGGTAAAAAAATTGTACAGACTCTGTGGGTTCCTGCCATTATGCTGTTCCCAGTGTTATCATGCAACTTATTTGGTCAGCATTGGGGTTAAAACAAAGCTCAGAAGCAAAGTTCTTGTTTGCTTGTTTGTATGCTGAATTTCCTGTGCTTTGGTGTCCTGTTTATTTTTCTATTCTAAGTTTGGAGTATGAAGCAGATAATTCAACTCTGTAGCTCTCCTTCCCAGGAACATACTATAAAAATATTTATAATTGGGTATAAATAAACATTGTTTTGGGTTTGGATCCCATAGCTCACAAGTAGATTCATTTTCCAGTTTTTAATAACAAATCCCCATGTTCTGTAGACTGGGATGAAAAAACAGTTAATTTGGGGTTGCAGGGTATGGATGAGAAACACAATTTTTCTTTTTTTTATTGCTTTCTCCCCATGCCTTGCCATAGAGGCTCACAGGTGTTCATTGACATCAAGCTGAATTAAGTAGCTAAGCATAACCTTCTGCTCACAGATCTGACTTAGGTGCCCTTTAATGCCTGAGACTGAACACTTACACCAAATTCCAATTAAATAACTAAATGAATATACTCTGAAGATCATTTTCACTTGACTGATAATTTTATTTTTTAATAAAAATTTTTTTTAATAAATAATTAAATTTCAAGTGAATTTCAAGCGAACTACTCTCTGCCAACACTACAAGGATTAATCCAGGCATCACATGAATAAATAAATAAATTTACTTTTTAAATAATTTTTTTAATAAAAAAATTCTGTGGTTGTTTAGTCTGGAGAAGAGGAGGCTGAGGGGAGACCTTATCACTCTCTACAACTACCTGAAAGGAGGTTGTATGTTGTAGCGAAGTGAGTGTTGGTCTCTTCTCCCAAGTAACAAGTGATAGGACGAGAGGAAATGGCTTAAAGCTGCACCAGGGGAGGTTTAGATTGGGTATTAGGGAAAATTTCTTCACTGACAGAGTGGTCAGGCACTGGAACAGGCTGCCCAGAGAGGTGGTGGAGTCACCATCCCTGCGGGTGTTCAAAAAACGCATAGACGTGGCACTTCAGGACATGGTTTAGGAGACACGGTAGTGTTGGGTTGATGGTTAGACTTGATGATCCTAGAGGTCTTTTCCAACCTAAATGATTCTATGATTCTAATAACTCCATCAGACTCACCAACCACGGGCAAGCTTTTTTAACAGGATTGCACTAGAATCTACCTTGAATGGGAAATCAGACAGCCACTGCAGCTGGGATGCTGAATAGTCCACCACACTTAATAAACTCAGAGGAAACAGCAAAGGCATTTCTTGAGACTGACCCACCACTGCCCTTTGTTTGTGACAAGTTCAAGATAAAAAGAATTTCAGTCCTTTGCTGTCCAGTATCCCTGAACCCAAGCACAATTTCTTGCACAATTTCTGTTAAATGCCTTATGTTACAAGGAGAAGAGATTTTTTTTTTTTTTTTTTTTTTTAATTTTGGTAGTTTGCTTTTATTTTCATGGTGTTTTTTAATTTAATTTTTATTTGTTTTAGCAGTTTATATCTAGCTGGGAAAAACTACAGAGATATTAAAATTCTCATAGCAGCTTGTATATTTTAGGAGATTTTCTCTCTCAGGCTCAAGAACTATGAAACAAAATGCATATTTTAAAGAAGTCATTCCTAGCTGTGGAAACTCATCAGTGACCCAGCGGGGTCACTTGGAGTGAGATTTGTTTTCATTTCCTAGAATAACACTTGGATCACCTCTTTTGCCCTGGATCACCTCGCACCCATCCAAGCTGATCTTTCCTTCTTCTTTCTGAAATAAGTGAATTAGACACAGGCTGTAATGTAGAAATTAATTGGACTGCCATTGTTCTAAAGAACCTGTCAAGTTTGAATCACCATTGCCTTTTTTGTTTTTTTTTTATTTTTATTTTTATTTTTCAGAAAATATAGTTTCAGAGATATGGTTTCTCTCTTTCCTCCTCTTTCTGTGTGAAGACTGTGAGGGCCGTATTTTGTCCTCAGACATAGTCCTGCAAAACTGTTGAGTTTAAGGAATTTTTCTGTGGGTGTGTGAGTGTCTAAATAGAATAGATGTGGTTTTTGAACAGTCGCAGTTAGATGAGTGTTGCCTAGTAGCCTTGGAGGCTGAAATCCATCTACTAGGATGGGGATGAAAGTCCAGTAGAAATCCATCTACTGGAGATGGGCATGAAGTCTCTTATGTTTTTTCCATGACTTTTTCCTTTCTTCCTTTTCCTCTCATCGCTGCTCCTACCATGCAGATAACCTCCCAGATCTTTTTACTCCTTACCTTATCTCTCTCATCCTTTCTGCTTATTGCTTTTTAATAGAGGCACTGAATAAAATTAGGCAGTTGGTACAAAGTCTGAATTTTCTTCTGTGCCTGACCAGTTGCTAGCACAAAAGGACCCTGACTTGAGGGCTCCTCATTTGCTGAAGGTATCTGGTTATAAATGTTTTATACACAGGTTCAGCTGGGGATGTTGAGGTGTTTCTGAAGTATTTGGCACTAGTTACCACCATCTTCCATGGCTAAGCCTGGATTCGAGCAGAGCTTTTTTGCATGAGATATGAGATATGATGAAAATTGAGTTATGCCGATGTGAAGACTCTGTTCTCCCATGCAAGGAGGTGGCAGGGAGCATAATTTACTATTAATGTAGCGAAGCTAGGCCTTCTTTCCAAAACACTGGATCCTGCCATCCCTGGTCGCAGACTCAGAAAACCATCTGTGAAACCCCAGCTACAGGAGGGTGGCCAAAACCTGTTGCTTCAGTTTCTTTTCGAGCTCCTGGGCAGCTTGGGTAGGGTGTATTTGAAAGCTGCACACTGTGCATGTAAACACTTGATCTGAGCCTTGCCAGTGCAAAACAAGCCGCCTTTGTTTCATAAAATTTCACTGGATTTCTCTAAGGAATGCATTGTTGAGGAAGACAAGTGAACTACTCTCCGCCAACACTGCAAGGATTAATCCGGGCGTCACATGAGATGCTTCCTGAAGGCTGTGAAGTATGACAGCTGGGATGACATAGACCAAGCTGAAAATTAACTGTTTGAAATACAGACTAGAATTTGTACAGTCTTGAGGGTTTTCTGGCATTGCATTTTGAAAAAAAGGATTTTGTTTCCTAGCAGATAAGGCAGTCCATTGCCCTGGTAATCTTTACAGCTGCATGTGCTCTGGTGCCCAGGGCCTGGCTGTGTGAGCCATGGGAGCATGGGGCTAAGACCTCAGCTGGCTCGTGGTACCCCTGCCCCAAGAGGTTCCCCAGACAGGGCTTCCCTCGCTGGGGCTCACTCTGTCCAGACTCCTGGACAGCACAAGTGGGCCAGGGCAGGAGGTGCTGCAAATCCTTGCAACCCTCTCAGCCCACAGAGCCACCCCGCTGGACCCCGGGCAGAGCCACCACTGTGGACGTGGGCTTGGGGTCTGGTCTGCGAGGGGACAGGGGAACACAACCACCCCCGGCTCCACTTCAGGACGGTGAAGAAACCAAGAGGTGCGAAAAGTCTGCCATAATTTTTCGCTTGGCAACACTAATTTTCTCCCTGGCTACATGCAGCTGGTTCCTCTTGGGCCAGTGGCTGCCATTGGATATGCCAAGGAGAAGGTTTAACAACTGGTCTCATAGAAGAGAAGGGCTGCAAATAATAATTAAGGTAGCTGAAAAATCAAGGTGTTATAAACAAACCCTTGGCAAAGAAAATGACAGAATGCTTTTAAAAGTTAAAAGTATCTCCATTGTATGAAATTACTAACTTAAAAAAAAAAAAAAAGGCTGGTCAAACTGCAGAGCACACCCCTTTCAATCCACGTGCGTATAAATTCTGAAATATGTTTTATCAGAGTTATAGCGAACTCAGTTAACGTGAGTCCCATGCTGACCGCTGTTTGGATGTTACTGCTGGTCAGGTACTGTGCTTTATGCTAGTCTGCACTTCCTCCCTCTCTCTTCTGTTTTCCTCTAAAATCAGTATTGGCAAATTTTTTAACCTGTATCAAAGCCTACTCAAACCAGTAAACATCATGGATGTTTAGCAGGCTTGAGGACTGAAGATGCCACCAAATATTTTTATTATTTCTTTTAATGTAATGTAGAAAACACACATATTTTAATGCATTGTAGGAAAAGATACATAATGATAAGTAATTAATTTTTTTTTAGTGCACTGGAGCGGCTTAGCAAAAATATAATGACACACTGAAAGAGGACTCAAGCAAGCAGGTAGGAACATTTGGTAAAAGCATGGTGAGCTGCATATGTGTAGCAGGTTAGACACAGCCTAGAGGTTAGACACAGCCCAGGTCTGAATTACTGCTTTGGATACACCAGTGTCAGAAGATCAGTTCCTCATAGCTAGGCATTTGTCTGTGACACAGTTTCTGTGAGCTTTGGGAATAACATTAATCAATGCAGGTAATAATCTGGAAGGAGTTCAGGGCCAAGGGGTAACACAGTGGTCTTCACTGTGCAGATCTTCAGCTGGAAGCCACACAGCACACATACACCCAGTGCAAAAGTAATCCCTGAGGGGCCACATGCATGTAATTTTTACCTCAATAAGTGAAACACCAAAGGCAGTGACCTGCTGCTGTGCTATTCTGAGCACTGGCTTCCTTGTTTAGGCCATTGCTGCCCAGATAAAACACAATATGACATGCTGGAATTCCCACTAGGTGATGATGGCATTGTGTCAGTGTAACTCTAACTTCATGCAACTGCCATAAGGACACTCAGATGCCTCACCCTTGGAAGACACTTCAAAATCAGGCCCAAAAACACAGGAACTGAAGTCTGGTGAGCAGCACAGGTTAGAGCACAGGTTAGACATCCCCAAACTACTTGCCTGCATTTCAGCAAATACTTCTTAAGAGAGACCTATAACCCACGTTAGCCTCCACACTCAAAATCTTTAAATAGTAAACTCTAAGGAGCAGGACAGTTACATTTCCCTTTTTTGGTAGAGTATAATCCATCCAGAGGCTCACCCATCTTCCCATTCTCATTGCCTCCTAACTAAAGAATGAATTCAACTGATTGTTCATAAGAATCACAGAGAAACTAGTGATTTCCTTATGTGATGTAGAAAAACATCTTTCATGAGACACGTAACTGTATTTGCAAAATACAAGGTACTATGCATTTAAAAATATAAATAACCTTATAAAGACAAAATTTCAATGTACTGAGCTCTGGTTTGTGGGTTTTTTCCTAGCAGTGTGGGTAAATAGATAATTTCTGTTCATTTTGTTTAGTGCAAGTTGTTAAAAATGCGAAATTTCTCACTCTTTTCATTCTTTTTTTTCCCAGTTTCTTTGATTGTCTGAAGTTCCCCATAATTTTCATCTCCTATATATCTTTATTGATTTTACTGATGAAGTAAATTTTCCCTAATATAGTCATTTAGTACCAACATACAGTTTATGAAGAGGAATATTTGTAAATCCTTCTGTTACAATGAGATAATACACCAATGTAGCCCAGGTATCAAACAGATGACCAGCATTTCTATTCTGTTACTTCTTAACAGAGAATAAAGTCAAGAACTTGCCCGAATTACATCCATCTAAATTATAAGTCTGGATGAATTAAGGTTGACTTTGTATATACAGAGTTACATGGAAGTTCACACTTAACGTTTACTTAGAGCAGTACTGCTGTGGATCCTGTGCTGCACAGCTTGAATTATTCAGGAATATCACAGTCTTCGGATACAGTAGGTATGTGCTTTAGGAGCATGGCCTTGCTCCAGGGACTCTGGAAAGAAGGAACATCTAAGCAGTTTCAAAACACTTGTTTATGCCTATCCAGTGAAATGAGAACGGCATAGAGGTCTAACAATAACCTGCTTTGTACTGCCTTAATTCCTCCTTCACAAAAAGTATCCTAGTAAATAATAGTAAGTAGTAAGTGTCAGCTAAGATTATGAAGTGCAGCAGTACAGGCGGAGATCCAGCTGGGTGTGTGACAGCATTGCAGGAAAGGATCTGGGACTCCTGGTAGACAAGAAGTTGACCATGAGCCAACAACGTGCCCTTTGAGCGTTGCCAGCAAGTCAAAAGAGGTCATCCTTCCCCTCTACTCAGCTTAGGTGAGACAGATCTGTAGCACCACATCCAGTACAAGAGTGTGGTTCCCCATACAAGAGAGGCAGGGGCATCCTGGAGCAAGTCCAGCAAAGGGTCATCAAGATGTTCAGGGAGCTGGAGTACAAGGAGATGCTGATGGACTTGGGCTTGGTCAGTGTTAAGAGTGTGAAGGGGATATTTTATTGCCATCTACAGTCACCTATTGGGAGGGTGCAGAGAAGATGGAGCCAGTCTCTTCTCAGAGGTGCACAGCAATAGGACAAGAAGCAACAGGTACAAGTCAGAACTCAGGAAATTCCACCTCGATATAAAGGAAAAATACTTTTTTTTACCATGAGATAGTCAAACACTGGAACAGGGACCCAGAGAAGCTATGGGATCTCCATCCTTGGAGGTATTCAATGCTTTCATAGGCATGACCCAGAGCAACCTGCTCTGGATCTGCTTCAGGCAGGGGATGGACCAGAGACGTCTGGAGGCCCCTTCCAGCCCACATATGTCTCTGATTCTGTCTTTCCGTGAAGTGCCCAGGTTCAGGGAAATTATCTTCTTTTCTTTAAAGAAATGTCAGTGAGGTTGATGAATGGATGGAACCAGTGTGAAGGGCATGCTGAAATATTTTACAAAGGAACCTGGGGGACCATTTGTGATGATTTCTGGGACATTCTGGATGCAGAAGTTGTCTGTAACCAGCAGATTTGTGGACATGCTGTATGATCTTCAGGAAATGTCACCTTTACTCACAGCCCAAGAAATAACATCAAGGACAATGTGCAGTGCAGAGGGAATGAGAACTACCTGTAGGAATGTTCTTAGAGTAGGTGGTATAGAGAGAAGTGTGACAGCCACTGCGATGCCAGTGTCATTTGCTTGTGTACACACTAATATCTTTGCTTTATCAAGAAGGGTCACAACTAATTTTTCATTCTGTCAAATTGAAAAGCGCTCCCATGAACTAGGAAACCCTTTTCTGAACAGCATTATGGCTGTACTTGCCAGTAACAAGGCTCTATCCTACACAGAGAATTTCCTTTTTTTTTTTAATCAGTATTTGTCATTGCAAACTTCCATCCAGCTAAGATTCAAAAACTTTTAGAGCATTTTAATCAGTGTCACTCAGAGTCCATCTAATACTTTTATACTACCATCACATTATTTTAATCATCTGTAATCTGTATTAACGAATTCTATTTGCTTATTACCAAGACTAGGGAGGAGCACCAAAAAGCAATCCTGAGGCACATTCTGCCCTTACAGAACCAACAATCTTTCACACAGGAGACTTTTCACGAACTTAAGGTCCTAATCGCACACACCTCACCTTGACAAATCTCCTATTGAATGCTCACAGACTATTTATTTGAGTGAGATAATCAGGATAAAACAAATCCAAAGGTTTAGAGTCATGACTCTTTTGCAGCCCAGGGCCAGGGAGCAACAAGAAGGAACCAGGACTCTGTCAGATCCCTCTGAAGAAGGATGTGCCACGCTCAGACTTATGGCAGTTTTAGGTCCTTACCCAAATTTAACCCTGGCAACTTTTCTTAATATCTGTCAGATGGTAAAAAAGTTGCACAGTCATATCCTGTTCTCCATTAATTTTCAAGTTGCTAGCAAGGAAAGTCAGCTCATAATCTCATGTTTCACCATTTTTGTCATCCTCAGAACACATATATTACAAAGAGCTTGATTAACCAATTGTTGAACACTATCTGAAACAAAAATAGGTTTTGCAAAGAAGGGTGAAGAATTATAGAATTTCTTGAGTTGGAAGGAACCCATAAGGATCGAGTCCAGCTCCCTGCTCCTCTCAGGATTACCTACAACTAAACCATATGACTAAGAGTGTCATCCAAGCACTCCTTGACTCTGACAGGCTTGGTGCCATGACCACTTCCCGGGGGAGCCTGTTCCAGTGACCAACCACCCTCTCAGTGAAGAACCTGTTCTAAAAATATAGTTAATTTTACAAAAACTGTGATTGCTAAAATGTATATTTTGTCTCTTTCCTCCTCTCACAACTTCTATGGGAACTGAAATACCTGGCAATTTCAATTTCATATTTATTCAACCATTTCTATCTTGAAATAATTTTCCCTAGCATAAGCAACTTCCTGTTTAAATTATTAACAATTTGTATATTACTTAGTTTCTTCAATAGTTTATGCATGAGAAGCACTTCTTAAAATATAGTATATTTTGACCACAATGAAAGCAGCAATATTGATTTACATAGTTTTCATGAGGCTAACCATGGATTTTTAATCTTTAAGGAGAATTAGTAATTGAAACTGAAATGTATATCTGGTTTGCCAGAGTACTGAAAGGATGGGACTTTTTGTGTCACCATCAGAATTCTAAGGTAATCAGATACCACCAGCTACAGCACAGATCTCCAGAGTTGTGTGTGTTCAAACTGAACCCTTCCCATGCCTCTCCACATCATTTTTAACTGGTTTTTGGTTTGGGTTTTTTTTTTTTTAACTTAGTAGCCATTCCTAAAGAATAAATTCTTACTCTGGCTTTTCAACACAAGCTAAAATCTTTGTCTGGATTAAGGTAGTAAAGACAGGTTATAAAAAAGTAATTTAGTTTTAGAACAAATTAGACAATATAAGAGAGAGGCTCCTCACCACTTACAGAGAGCAGACTGAGGTACAAAGTTTTCACTGTTGCCACTAGGTACCACAATGGTCTGTTACAGTGTTTGTTCTGCTGCTGGCTATTCGTTCATTCATTTCTTCTGAAATACAGCTGAGGCTGCTAAGGTAACAATATTCACGTTGTTCATATTTTCATATTTCTAATCCACAGCTTCTAAAGGAGACAGGACATCTGGTGAGTCTTACCATTAACATGATTGATAATCATCATACTGATGATTACGATATAACATTATATCGTATTCTATATCTAATGTATCTGTTTTATATTATATCTGTTTTGTAGTTGTTGCTAAGTAGTGCTTACACTAGTCAAGGACTTTTTCAGCTTCCCATGCTCTGCTGGGTGCACAAGAAGCTGGGAGGGGGCACAGCCGGGACAGCTGACCCCAACTGGCCAAAGGGATATCCCATACCATATGGCGTCATGCTCAGTATATAAAGCTGTGGAAGAAGAAGGGAGTGGGGAATGTTTGGAGTTATGGCATTTGTCTTCCCCAGTAACCATTACACATGATGGAGCCCTGCTTTCCTGGAGATGGCTGAACACCTACCTGCTGATGGGACGGAGTGAATGAATTCCTTGTTTTGCTTTGCTTGTGCGCGCGGCTTTTGCTTTGCCAATTAAACTGTCTTTATCTCAACCCAGGAGTTTCCTCACTTTTACTCTTCCGATTCTCTCCCCCATCCCACCAGGGGGGAGTGAGCGAGCTGCTGCATGGGGCTTGGTTGCTGACTGGGGCTAAACCACGACACCAAGATGTCCCACTAAAGCACTCATTGCTGGTCACTTAATAGCTCCCATACCTATCGCATGTGTGTTTGCACAGCCTTACGTGTGCAAGCCTGCAGTGTGGAAAATATCAGTGTACAGACAGAAAAGATCTACACATCTCTTTATGTGCACTTTTTTCCTCTCACATCCGAGCCACCGAGGACTCATGCAGGTAAGAAGGTTCTCCTAATTAATTGATGTAGTTAGCCTGATTGTTTCTTGTCATTTATTTTCTCTACTAATTCATCTTCCCTATTTTGTTAATTACTCTTTTCATCATCTTTCATTAGTAACTAATAAAACAAAGCTAGGTCAGCATCAGTTCTATTTATCATTATTTCTTCCAGTAAATGTGTATCAAAATTCGGTGCAGCTTTGCACCTACATCTAGTATGTTCAGATATCTTATGAATCAAGACCCAGAGCATTGCTACATTAATTTCCTGAGGAAAATCAAAGTGTCAGACCCATTCTCTTCGCTCTCTTGGAGGTGCCGCTGAGGCTGATGGATAGCAGGAACCATGCAAGGGCCCTGCTGAAGTCCTCTACTAGGGCTCTAATATCGCACAAAAAAATCCTTGAGTTTTATGCAGGCACCACTCCCAGTGTTTTCTCCAGAGAAGCATCTGTGAATTTCCCTAATCAATTTTTTTCATTAATTGAACACTACACATGAGAATGAGTATCAGAAGGAGTCAATTAATCAATATCAGTGGAAACGTTGGCTCAGCGTACTCCTCTATCCCCTTCTGTGATTTTAGCTTTGATGACTTTAATTTGGGAGTTGATTGGATTGGCGTTTGGCCATTCATGTGCTGGATTTGTGTTGTCTCTGTGCACTTTTTAGTCAGTAATGTATTGATTATTCTTATGTAGACATGTCTCTGAATCAAAATCCTGAGAAATTGTTACGGTCTCCCCAAACTCTCAGGAAATAAAACTCTGAATAGAAATGTAGCTTTCATAAATGGATCTTATTTTTTGAAGGAATCAGACTTTGACAGAGTTAACATTTGGTTAGACTGTGTGCTTCAATCCCTGTTTCCTATTGCATTGATGTTACTATCAAAATCTACTTGAAAGAAATTTAAAGGCAGTATTAGTCACACCTTACTCCCTGGCACCCCCAGTGCACTAGAAGGCCACTTCAATTTTTGTAATAACAAATGCTTAAAAGGTGCTGGAGCCAGTCATCGGCACTGGTGGTACTATGTGTGACCCCTACCCATGGTACTTGCTGAAATCAAAGGGATTTGCTAGAAGCTGAGAAAATCTCTTTATTAAGACTATACCATTGCCCACGTGAATGTGAAAAGCAGGAAAAGCTGCAAGAATGCCGCACACGCCAAGATAACCAACCTGTGTTGACACAAAGCCTTAGCTGGGTAACAGGATGAAATGACCTAACCTGCTGTGTGCAGAGCCAAGATCACCAATACCCATTTACATTGGCATAGCCTTCACCTGTGACAAAGTTTTTCCCTCGCAGGATTCACAGGGGTGGACTGGGGCTTCCAGAGGCCAGACAGTGACATCCTTATCCCAAGGCAATTCTCCTCTGGGTCTGGGAAGCCGGACCCAGCACTCAGTACTTGGTTTTGTCCACAGAAGATGGCTTCACATATAAAGTTTCCACTTTGCTTTACCAATAAATTCAACATAAATGTGGGCAACATGTTTGAAGGTTATGTTATCGGGGATGTGATTTACTTCACCTGGGCTTTGCCCTTTTCTCTATACGTTCTTCAGTGTACAAAAATACCTTTCACTTCAGAACGTATTGGGGTTGAATTTAGTGGAATGGCTGGCAGAGAAAAAACATGAAAAAAGAACACATTGAAAGAATATGCATTTTAATTATAATTGAGAATGCGTCTGGACAGCTAAGCAACAAATATTTGGGCACTACACAGCATCATGTAGATGGCAGGGGTAACAGCAGCAGTGAATATACAACATCATGGGCCTTAATAGGAGCAAGCAACCAGGCACATACCCAGGGTCTCCAAACCTCAGCAGAATATTGCATTTCCAAATACAAATCACACCACAAAGCTGTACAACAGCTATTCATCATCCTTTGTTGCACACATATTGCACCCAGCCCCCTGCCAACCTCAGGTGTGCAGAGATATGTGTGTACACAGGACAAGGACTGCTGTTATCAGGTAATTCTGCTGCCCCTGAGGTGGCAGTGATTGGGCTGGGAAAAGTAGAAGAAAGGCAGTCTTTGGCTCCTCTGCTTGCTCACTTTTCCTTGGGCATCTTTACCACCTTGCCACTCTTCGGCAACATTATTTCATTCCCATGTTTGTTTCCGGGTGTTTTTCAAAGTAGAAAAAGTAAGGAACCTTCATTTACAGGTACATCTTGAAGGCCTCAGAAGTTCCTTTGAAGTTGGTCCTTCTCTGCTTTTAGAAACAAAAGGTAAAACTGATGAAACAAAGCATGACATTTCTTCTGAAATCAATGTTTTGGCTTGTCTTTATTAGGTTTAACTAAATCATTTTTCATCGTGCTTCAAAAGACACTATTTTCTGAACAGCTAAGCAGGTCCTTACCAAAAGCGTTTCATGACCTGAGAGAAATATTCCCCTTGTCTCCCCAGGTCCGCCCTGAAGAGGCAGATGAGTTCACTTGTGTGGGGATCCAGGTTTCAGCATGCTGGTCCCTCAGCCCCACTAGCTGAGAGCTGCCGGGGTGTTTCTGTATGGCACTGCAAACACCTCCACTGTGGCAGGGCACTAGACATGGCCATTACCAGACTGTTGGGAATGTGACAGGTTCAGCAAAAAACCAGGATTTGTTATGTAAGATCTCTTCTCAAAAGTGCAGTAAGTATATTTAAAGAAGTAAGAAATACATTACGATAGCATGGAAAAAAGTGCACCATTTTGAGAGTTCACACACATTAGTAATTTCTTTTTTTCAGGGAAGAAGAAATACAAATAAGTATTTGTACAAGAAATATATGTATGCGAGAAAGGCAGTCAGCCTTAGTTTATTCCTTCAAAGATACTTCAGTAAAATTCTTTATGAATATTAGATATGAGAGCTATCAGGTGTCATGGGCTATAACCTCTATAAAGTGATAACAAGTGAAAGGCTGCAAGGGAAGATGAAATGGATGCCTGAGATGGGCCAGAGTTCCTCCTGATCCGCATTTGGGCAGAAACATATCCTCCAACCTTGGCAGGAGACAGATGAGGAATGGAAACAACTGTCCTGCAGTTTGCAGCTTTCTCTTTTGCATATGTTTATTTTCACCTCTGCTTACTTTTAAAGGTATTTGATAAAGTGGAGGCCTCTTTATGGAGCCTACAAAAGCAGTGTGTTAGACTATCTTATCAAGAAACGTGCTCACTCTCTGAAGGACAGTACCTCGCTGCCCTCCAGTGGCAGGAGCCTCCAGAACAGCTTTGCATTTTCCCATTGCTTTTAGCCCCTTAAACTATGTTAGACCCAGATCCTTATGGAAACTATAACACTAATTTTCCATGAAAATCAGATGTTTAAAAGCCTTTGGTGAACTTACTTTTGTTTCCAAATGCTGGAGAAGTTGCTTGGTCAGAGCTGCAGAGTAGCATGACTTCATGGAGGACTTGCCCCTTAGCAGAAGATGTCCTATGGAGAATATATCACATATACAAACATATGTACCTCTGTCTGTGCATGCACATATATATCCCATACTTTATGTATGCTATTTCCCGGATATACAGATGCTAGATTTCACAATACAAAATACACAGTGAAATTCATATGTAGTTAGAAAAAGCTGGAAAAAAGCTATTTCCAAGGATTGGTAGTTTTGCAGTGCAGCAAAACCTCACTCTGTAAAGAAAGATTAACATCCAACCTCCAGCATAAAACTATTTCACTACGGACAAATGCTGGGTTTTTTCTATGAGCAAATTTTGATAGATTTCTTTAAGAAGAGGGTCTGGGAAACAGCTTTGCTGTTCCAAGACCACAAAGCCCTACTGTCATCACTGCTGGTTCCTGCCATGCAAGATTAGTCTGCTAGCTTAGCTTTGAACTGAAGTCTTACCACCTCCTTTCTAATGGCACCTTCAAAGTCTGTGGCAGGAGCTGCAATGTTTAATGTGGGCACCGGTCATTCTTTGTCACCTGTCATTACAGATTAGCTGTACAAACCTTCTGCCCCTGTTAGCATTCGCACCTACCACCATTACTTCTTAGATATGGTGTAAAATAGCCTAAGGTGAGATCCAGCTTCACTAGGCAAGAGCTTGGTATTGGAGTCGTCAGCCCTCTGCATGATCACTGGGACTAATGCCTTCTTTGGGACCTGTTTTACAAAAGAGACTGAGGAATGCTGAAAATGCAAATCTTGACGCTTCTTCGTATTCAAGATATTTGCATTCAGCCATGTTCCACATATTTTCCTATCTCTACATTGACGTTCCAAATAGAGGTGCACTGAAATGCCACTGACTAAGAGCTTAGTTTATAAACAGATTAGATGCCTACAACTAGATAATGTGAATTATGTCCCCACTTTCCATTAACACCCACACTCCTGCTGCATGGGATTTCTTGGACAAGTAGCTTTCCTGCTGAGCACAGTGTTTGGCTGAGTCACCAGAATGACACATTAGCTATTTCTATAGGACTCTACATTTCCTAGAGAGAATACTATTGAAAGTCCAGCATCAGCCAAAGAAATAATTTAATTATAACGTGGATATGAAGTGCACTGAAATGGCAGGTGCATATCAGACTTCTGTGCCTTCCACGTGACATTGTTCAGATCCAAATCTTTAAATCCAGAGCACTTAGGTCTGGGTCAAATCACAAGATGAAACAAATTTGTTTATCATTGTTTTGAGAATAAAATCTTCATGAGATTTCAGTTGGAGTTTTGGACTGTTTCTAAAATTTCTTTTTCATTCAAAAGTAAAAAACATTTGTATAAAATAGCTTAATTGCTGTCAGGAAAGAAAACTGGTACATACTGTACTGTTCAGGCCCAGCTTATAGCTACTTGTAGGGAAGTATATTGATAAGGATCTACCATAGACCCACTTAGTCACTTCAGGAAATGACACTGAATTCAAGTAATATATACACACACAACTAGTTGTTTAGAGGCTTGGCATGACTCTTTTTGCTCAAGAAGGTACTGTGAAAGTAAGAACATGGATATCTAGATAGATATCACACATTGTACTGTGCTAAGAAAATAAGAGAAGCATTTGTGGAAAGAAAGAATTGATGTTCATTTTAAAATTAGCTAAGAAAATTTAGCTTTGCTTTTTTTCACTCTCTAGCTGAGACCCATCTTCTCCCTGACAGCAGAGAGTGAGCTAGAGCTGGAGGCATCCTTTGGGGTATCAGTGGCCACAGTGGCGTTGGCACCACCACCTCATGCCAGGGAGAAGACTGTATGGCTGGAGGGAGCCTGCTGGATCCATGGCTTTGCTAGAGGCAAATCTTTTCCAGCTGCATAAGATGGCCTTTCTAGGTGGGATTCCCTTTTTTCATGCAAGTCACCTAATCTGAAAAGATACCATGAAAACGGGAGGCAAAGGATAATCTCCAGCATGACCTGTTGCGTATTTCCTCTTCATGGTGACTTTTTTTCATGCTTTCTCCTAGTCCTTTACTAATTTGTATTTATACTGGCACTACAATATCTTCTGCCTCTCATCCTATGATCGCTTATCTCTTGCCAGTTGAATAAAAACCTGTTTCTAGTTTCTCCCCTTCATCTGAAAAATATGTTGTGCCTTGATTCTTTTGTGTAGTATCTCACAGGTCCAAAAGCATGTCTCATAGGGCCTAACACACAAAGGCTCCACTTTCTTAGGATCTGTGCAGTCTATGTTTATGAGGGATGTAATACATAGGACTGTCAGATAGCATGTGTGCTTGTCCTTTGAAGACAAGGGGAAAATCTCAGTCTAGTTTGGTTAGAAATGTACCTGCTGTGAAACTGCTAGATGGAGACCAGGGCATAAATGGTCAGTGGAGTCTTCATCTTGTTCAGCATTTATAGTACTGTAACGAAGGTGACTAATTCCCTTTGGCAGCCTCACAATTTGTGAGGATCATTTGGATTTTCCCTACTGTGCTCCATCAGTGCTCACCATTTTCTTGGGGATCACAGCAAATCAGTGTAGATCACTGCATAGGGCCCCATCACTTCAGTCGATACTGGTCTTCCCCAGAACAGGGCATGGCAGCTGGTCATGCCCTTCTGTTTTAACATACAGATTCCTTGACTTCCACAGTTTTAGCTTAATTTAGCACCACCTGGCCCTATCTTGCTCCATTTCCTTGGCTGCTGTAGTTCAGCAATTGCTCTTCTTATTTACTCCTAAAGCAGTTCTTCTTACCCAAGCATGCCTTGGCCAATATCTTTTAGAGCTGCTTTATTGCTCTGTAGGCTGCGAGAGAGAGAACTGCAGATCTGAAACATGCTGGAGAGATCTAGTCCCAGGTTAAAGAGGAGTCAGAGAAATAAGGAAAAGCACAGAAACTGCTTCTCACAGGAGTAATCTGTGGCAGACAGAGAGAATTTGGTTGAGACTTTCCTGACATTTTTGGATGCTAATCTTGTTTTGGCAAATTCTAACACCGATTTAATCTGGTTTAGTACGGTTGGTATCTGAAAAGTGGATTTGCTGCCCAGTGTGCAATGAGCCAATAATCACACATTTAGGAGAGACACTGCAAATTTATTTCAGGGTTGTGCAAGCCTGAGTGCTTGGTGGTTTTCCACAAATCAAGCACACCGAAGCCGGCTAACTTATCATATTTATATAGTATGTCCATACATATCCTACCTATCTAATATATATTAATTCTGATCTACATAAGTTATATAATTGGCACTGAGTCATTCTTCCTGGCTCTGCTTCAGTTTCTTCCACGCATGCTTTCCTTTCTTCAGGGGTCTTTGCTGATCTTGACGGATGGGTCATCCTAACTCCTGTTACATAGAAACAACTTAAAACTATTTTCTCTTAGCAACTCTCACTCATTTTTCTTCTAAAAAGAAATGCTTGTCATTAATTAAATGAGTGAGCTGATGGCCAAGACATCTCATCCCTACTCTTAGATTAATTTTAACTATGCTTAATCAAAAAGGAAAAAATCTATATTCATGCTAACTTAATCATATACAATATCCCTTAGATTCATGCTAAGCAATACTCCTTAGATTCATGCTAACACTCCTTGTATCCAAGGCAGGGGTGGTTTGTCCTCTATCATTGTTGTAAATTGGAAACCGACTTAACTGGTGGTATGAAAATCCTTACCAAACAGCCTAATCTCCAAAAGTAAATCATTGCTTCCTGGAACAACCCTATCATCAACACACGGCCACAAAGGTGCCTGGCGAGTGTTTGGGAAGATCTCTGTAGCCAGTCCGGAACAGCACTGTGGTCTGGATGTTCTTATCCGGATGCCTGGATGTACCCTGTGAAATGAAAATACTCAGTAAATCCCTTCCTTGGCATTGATCTGGAAGTTCAGGAAGAAAGATCAAATTGCACAGCACACACCTTTGGTGTAGACCAGAACTCATTTAGTATAAATTCTGAAACTGCATTGGGTTAGAATAGACAACCACAATGAAAATGGACTTTCAAGTGAGTCTCGCTTGGTTGCTGCTGTTAAGTGCTGCTCTTCTATCTGAACCAGGTACTGTGCTTGCAGGGAATGCTACAGACAGAATTAGTTACCAATATGACTGGCTTGCTGGGAACCAGTGGCAAAGAGTGTCCTAGAATATTGCTGACAAGATTTGTACCATAAAATTGATGGTTTAATTTGCCTTCTAATTCAAAGATTCAGATCATATCCATAAGTTATATTTTAAAATATAACCTATGAAGGTTGTAGGCTGAAGAAGGCTGAAGAATATTTTCTTTGTTTCTTTTCTGTGAGGGGAACAGTTTGGGCAAGTTGTTCTCTAAATATTCTTCTTCTCATATTCTAGTTTTGAATTTAAATTCTTCTATACTGTACATTTAAAAATGTAGAGAAAGAGAGAAGAAGAAACACAGAGCAGCCTGCCAGACCCAAGCAAAAATATACTTTACTGCAGTGCCATGTTCCTTCAAACTTCAAACAATAACCCCAAACCTTCCTTATAATCTTGCTCGTTTGAATGAGATACTTTGATCTTTAATTAGCAGCGTGTGCACCATGAATAATGTCTTGCCAATCCCTTACAAAAAGAGAAAATTTCATAGAGTATAGATTAAGAGGTTGGCTGTATTGAATTATTTATAAGATAAGAGCAAAGGCAGCCCAGAGGGAAGTTCAGCATCAAAGAGGACTAAGCTGAATTTAAAAGAAGGTGATCAAATCCCAGCACTTCAACAACCCTATAATCTTTGTTCTTATTCAATAGGTTCACTTTTGTCTTTGATTTGACCTGAAGTAGACTGGGTTAACCTTGACTGGAAAAATCACTTAGGATCCTGTCTTGCAAACCCGAGACTTTAGCATCACTAAAGTGACTGTCTGAAGATTAAATACCAATTGGAAAAAAAGAAAAAAAAATCCCCAAGTGAAATTTCTCCTTATTTTAGTGATTGAATCAGGCACAGCTCTTCAGAGCATGCTAATTCTGAAAGAGGACAGATATTATTTTAAAAAACTGCCATTTGAAAACATTGCTTTGACACCTAGCAGCCTAAATCTTTTTTCCTTTCAGTGAATATAAGTAGATTTTCAAAGGTATTTATGTGACTAAAACTACAGATTAATAAAACCACACAATCAGACCACAGGTTTGTATCCTGTTGTGGAAGACCATTTCACCCCGTGGTATCTGAACTATGATGCCATGGTCTGGTTTAATCAAACATACATTTTTAAATACCTTAAGCAGTATATAGTCTATCCTTCACTGCAGAGTTAGACCAAGTTGGGCTTCCCATGCAGACCTGAGCAGGCATTTGCAAAGATTTAAGCTAACATGCTGGGCTGTCAGCCAAAACATCTGTCATGATCTGCACAGACAAATGGTCCGTAGCCTCCCCTGCTGTTGTGGCAATCACACATGGCAAAGGTAAGTAACACTTCCTACTGCTCCAGTGAAATTTGGCAAAGATCTGCTCCCAGAAGCCCGTGTCTTCACTGGAGGTGAAGGGGGTACACGGGGATTTCTGGGGTCAGATCATTTTTCTTTTTGTGCTGCCATGAAATAAGGCCCTCTACCATCACAATCCACTGCACTATGAGGAAATGAGCGTGTCCTTCCAGACACAGGGAGGAACCACGGGATTGCTTTGAAAACACACCACATACCAACACTTACTGTATCTAACTCTGTATCAACACATACCAGGTACCATCTCACAGCAAAACACAAATATACCTAGAATTGTGATATGTTACGTCAATGCTACTATGTTTTCTTATCTGCCATAGCAAGTGGTATGTGGTGGAACTCACCGGGAAGCTCAGCAACCGGAGGTCAAAACTTATTATGGAAGAAATTTTCAAAATGGATAAAAGACATATTTAAACCCAAAGGTAAGAGGGTGAGACATGCTCCCGAGTGTGAACATATTGGGCCCACCCCTACAGTTACATGAGCCAGCTCTGGGTGAGATGGTTATCTCACCAGCACAGCCAACGATAACCTACTGTGATAGATCAGGTCCTGTACGCAGCAGAGCTGTGTGAACAGAGCTGAATTAACCATGCTGATTTGGGCTCTGCTGTTCAGCTCCCTGCCCTGTACTGCTTTGCGCACTGCAGGCATTCCCCAGTAAGCCTTGTGTACTGGGGACACAGAAACGATGGGTAGCCCATCCCTGCACAGAAGGGGATGCAAGCTTAGATGTCAAAAGGTCAGATATTCTGGGAATAAACAAATTGAGATGTTTACCTGCCAATTTTTGCTTTAGTTTCAGGAGATCCACAACTGCGACTGGTATCTGGAGGGGACCGATGCGCCGGGAGGGTTGAAGTTTATCATGAAGGCAAATGGGGGACAGTCTGTGATGATTACTTCAATGAGAACAGTGGCAGTGTTGTATGCAGACAACTTGATTGTGGTCAAGTTGTTTCTGTCTTGGGAAGGTCTTACTTTGGCCCTGGCACAGAAGGCATCCAGCTTGATGATGTGCAGTGTAGAGGAAATGAATCTTACCTTTGGGACTGTCAGCACGCTGGCTGGAACGTAAATGACTGTGGACACGATGAGGATGTCAGCGTCATCTGTTCAGGTAAAAAAATAAAAAAAATATATGCATTTTTAAAAAATCTCTTTGGATTTTCCTGTTGACCATGAATGCAAGAAACATCAGAGTAGAGCTTGGAAATCAAACTAGAGCTGAACTGTGTGCATGTGAAGGCTCCTTGCATTTAGGCTGGTCTGCACGATCAAGGAACAAGAGAATGTCCTGGGCAAAATACCAAGATTGGTAGCGGCAAGCACTGAGTATGAAAATGGTGAAAATAAGGTAGTTCAGTACCACTTTAGTCAACATCTGATTACAGGCCATTCCCAAGATAAGGCAGGCAACCAGTTAAGAGGAGATAGAAGCCTATCCAGATGAGAACCAGGCATGTCTGAATTGAAAATAAAAATTAATACTCTTGTCATAAACATAACTGAAATCAAAGATTGCATAGCCAGAAGCAGCTTATTTTGGAGCAATATAAATAATGGCACAATAAAAGTAAATATTTGCTTTTTTTCCATGTTCACGGGTGTGGCACACTCCACGGTTGCACCAACAGGTAAGGCAGGGTTTTTGAGACATAAATCCATTAGTTCTTCAGAGTCTCCCCAAATGCTCAGAGACTAATTTTTAACTCAAAAATCATGTGATTACAGCTCCTTGACAGACAGTATTCTAGAAATGTACATGCTCCAAATTACTAGTTAGTGCTCCAAATTACTATTTATTCATCCACTGTAACATTATTTCTGTTCTTTGGATTGCTCATAGGAACTGTATTTGCCACTCATCTACTACTAATTAGGGAAAGCATAAGGTGAGTCTTAACACTCCAGGTCTAAGTTTCTGACTCCTGGTTTTTTAATGTTCCTGAAATAATCATAGCACCCTGGAAACGTTGAAGTACAGACATTATTCATGTTTCCTGGGTTTTTTAAATGTTGAGTTAATTACTAATGCTTTTCATAATACACAGCCACAGAGGAGTGGGCTCCAAAATGCGGTTTTCAATCATATGTAGCCCAGAAGTGAGAGAGAGGTTCCCAAAATCATTTCTTCTCAGGACTTGAACCTGCAAAAATACATTGTAGTAGTCCTGAACTGTTGCTGCGTACTCTGTGCATCTATTTCTGCACTGATGGCACCACTGGCAAATATCTCTGAAGTTCATTTAGAACTGCCATTAATTGACAGAAATTTCACTCACTCTACCAGAAGCTAAGGTCTGGTGCATTAACCCACTGCTGCACAAAACCTGATGTTTAAATTATTTCATCGATGTCTCAGTTATCGTGACCACTCCTACAGTTCTCTAATAATTTATTTCCTCTAACTTCCAGCATCCTCAAAGAAGCCCCAAACTTCCACTTCTGCAACAACGTTTTCCACGGGCAGCACCGTTGTGACATCTACCACAGAACCCCTGACTTCTGCTGGCAAAGGCAAGGGAAAAAACCAAAAAACCTAAAGCAAGTCACAAGCTCCTCAAATCACACTTGTGCTTTTAATTGCTACTTGCAACCATTTAATTTCTCATCCTTATAGCCTCCTGCAGTAGCACAAATGCCTCCCATGTTTCCACCACTGTCACAGAGGAAAGCAGGACATCAGAAATCCTGACTACGCTGCAGACAGGTAAAGGGCATTTGCACAACATGCAGCATGTTAGAAAAACGTGGTTATAAGTTTTGATTAGGAGGGGACTTCAGTGGAGATGACAAGAAATGTTGCAAAATCACCGTCTCTCAGTGCAGCTAATGCTTGTCTATGAATTTCACCTACTTGGTACCAACCTGCTGGTTTTCTGGCACCATGGGCAGGCTATCACTAACGCTACTACCACTACTTCAGTCGGGAGCTGCAAATGTTATATGCAATACCTGTTTCAAGGGAAGCTGAATGGTGCAGAATTTGAACCACAGAATCTGAAGGAAAGTATTATTTTTATTTTTATTTCTTTAAGAAGCATGACTCAGGAAAAAGCCACCCAGCCTATGTTTCTCACCATTTGTAACATTACCTATCTGGATTCTAAACAATTTATAAGCCTCCAGGCTTGGGCTTTCTTACCCAGCCAGTCCAGGATGAACGGCAGGTCCTGTACTCCCTCTTGAGGATTTCTCAGCTCAGATTCAGCCTCTCCCAACCTGTGGTCCAGGATGTTGCAGGTTCAGCCCAGAGAGCTGGGGATGAGAGATCTCCCTCCGCTCTTCAGCACTGCTCCCACCTGCTAATGGTGATAGTCCACAGGGCAAGGAGATCCAGTGGGGAAATGCAGGAAAAACAGATGCTGTATTTCAGTGTCAGTCCTGATGGCCCCTCCCTCAATTCTCCAGTGACTACTGTACCTCTGGGAGAAAGACTTTCAGTCAGATAAGCCAGGAATAGCTGTAATAAACATTTTATTTTTTGAACTTCTTAAAAAAGTTGGCAAAGCATGCCCCGTTGCAGTGTTGGAAGACTATATACCCATAAATGTTATGCCAAATTACAGCACTTATTCCTATTTTTGCTCCTCACACTCCTTTTGCTTTTCTCACTCTCAGTGAGAGAAGTCTGAAACTTTTTTTTATGCTTGTAATGCAAAGCATTAACATGAAGATCCATTTCTGATCCATGTCAGTGGATGTGGACAGACTCCCTTTTCCACAAAGCCTGAAGACAATTAAATTCACCAGGAGCTGATTTCAGTTATTCAGCCTTACCTGAACGCTCTCCCCCTCTCATTTCTGTAGTTCTTCCTTCTTCTCAGAGCCTCTGACAATACTGTAGAATCATCCATTTCACCCACCCCACTTACAGGAAATGGTGGTGCCACAGCTCCAGAAATCCTTTTCACAGCTGCTGAAGATCAGAACAGACACTATGCCATAAAATCTAATTATAATAGTGTTTAAGTTTGTTTAAAACACTTTACATCGATAGGATTACAATAACTGTATAAAGTTTAAGATCACTCAACTGCTAATTAATCATCTCAGTGAAGAAAGAATCCAGCTTCCAAAACCTTCTTTTCTGAAATATTGGGCTGCCAAAGTTTGGGAGGTATGTAATTATGAACAATTTGGGGCTTTAAGCTGCTTGTACTTTTTGCGTAATTTAGGCATCAGCAAAAGTGCCCAAATATCAGCGCTGACACCCAAATATCTGGGCAAAAGTGGGTACTTTACAGTGGAGAGCATCAGTGACTAAATCAGATTGAGACATCCTCATCTTAAAGATTCAATAACCTTTGACAGTTCTTTCACAGTCTTAAAGATGGAGATGCCACCATCTGACACAGTACAGAAGCTGGTTCTCTATACTTTCCTACTCATCCCTGTTGGACTCTCCCACCAAGAAGATTGATGTTTCTCCCCAATAATGTATTTCCTCTGCTCTTTCACAGTCCCTTTAACACTTCTGTATTCCTCCTTTTCATCCACTTCAGTCAATGAAGAGACTGAGGCAATATCTACACCAGGAATCCTATGCACAGCTTACAAAGACAAAGTTATAGTTGCAAAATCAATTTTGCGTCTAAGTGAGCTAAGGGAAAGCCATACTGCATGGAAAATGTGTGCAATGAAGTTTTAATTAAGAGGGCTGAGAACACATTGCTTCATTCTCCAGTAGCTAAGAAGCTTAAAAATCCAAATTTTAAATATTTATTTATCATGGTATTATGTAGTGATAGAGACTCAGGTAGAAGTATAAAGGATAAGTCCATGTTTGTTCTCTGAAACAAATCTTCCTGTATTTTCACAATTTTCTAGGAAAATGCCAAATCCAGAATGTTTTAACAAAAAATTTAGTTCTGGTTCATATTCATGTTTGGTCATTATTGTTCATTGTTCCTATCGGTTTTTTCCTCAAAGCTTCAACAGATTATTCTGTCACAGAAATGGATGGCTTGATCACATCTGCCCCAGTCACAGACAGTACTGAGCCGTTAACAACTCCAGCATCACTATCTACACTGAGCAAAGGTAAGAAATGGTCTGATACAACCTATGTGCCTTGTGTTGTTCAGGAGCAAAAATGTCGCTGTCCTGCATCACCACCCAAGGTACTATCTGGGGCTCAGAAAAATCCCTGAGCTGCAAACAGGTGGTAGCTAGGAGACGAACCTGAGCATACCTTCTACGCTTGTCCCGTTCATATACTCCTCCTCAGCACCTCTTAGTGGTCCCCATTGCAGGGGGGAAATTAACTTATACAGAGCTTTGGTCCAGCCCTTCTTCAGTGCTGATCATGCTGCAATGTGTGTGCATATGTCCCACTTTTTCCCCATTCTCCTTGCTGGGGCAACTGTTATTCTGGCATCTATTTTGTAAGACACTTTGCAAGTTTTTAATGAACGCGCTGCTTTAATGAATCTATGAAATAATATCTTAGGCATTAAAAAAATCTTAAAACCAGAATTTCACCAGACAGGGCCATTTTGCATCAGCCATCAGCTGATCTGGGACCTTCCTAGCCACCACATGCTGTCCTGCCTCCTCTTCTAACGAAGCAGAGATTGATGACACCAGCAGGCTTTAAACTCCTATGCAAATCTCCACCAGGGGAGATTACTATCTGTACTTTGCCTCTGAACTTGACAGATATTTTCAAGACACACAAAAAAAAAAAAAAAAATCACATTGGACACTATATTCAAAGTTCTTCTATTGATGAACATCTTCTGTAGTGCTTACAGGAGCTCTTTCAGCTCTCTAGACTCCAGGGAGCAGTGGAACTGGTGGCCATCCTCCTTAGAGCCCTCTTCAGAACAGTGAAAGACACTTCCTGCATAAACTAAATTCAGCTCTTCAAACCTTTCCTCAGAACTCATGATTTTCAAGCCTATTATATTCTTGATTCATTCATCCTAGCTCTCCCCATTGCCTCTATCTTTCTTAAATGTGCAATCACCGACTGAGCAGCTGAGGTCTCTAGCACCAAGGAGAACAAGTAGCTCCCGTGTATCACTCTGTGAGCAAGACTGAGACTGGACTGGCTCACTGTAGCGTAACATTACCAACCTCCAGTTTCTCCATGATCCTTCTGTGCCAGCTGAAAGGATGATTTTGCCTTTGTGCATTGGTTTTCTCTTTCCAATGAGCAGCCCATTCCACCTGTCTTTCTTGAATTTCAGTTTGCTGATTTTTGACATTTATTCAGTTTATGAAGATCATTTTGAATTCTCATCGTGTCCTCCAGAGAGCGCACAGATCTTGCCTTTCCTTCTGCCACTCTATCTGTACTGTTCCAGTTTCAGTGGCAAGGGCCAAGGATCTTATTACAGTATAGTAGCTGTGGCTGGTTGTTTAACACCCATACCATCTGTTAGTCCAAGATGCTGCATAACGTGATGAAGAATTACCAAGGCAACAGATAACTCCTTTCTTTACAACCTTTTTTTAACATTGCTTGTCTTCTACAGCCTTATCTATGCTGTCAGAAGTTCAGAGCTGTGGCTCAATGCCAGTGGTAGCGGCACTAGAAAGTGTAATACAGATTTGCTTACTGCTCTACCATCTAACCTAATTTTGAACAGCATTTTCATGTTCAAGATCTAGGATCTACCCACCCTAATTTCTACAAATGTTGTCTTAGAAATGAACAGACAAATCTTCAGCACAATAAAGAAGAAATTTCAGTCAGTACCTTTCTACCTTTTCCCTGCCAGTCATTTCACTTTCAAAAGGATAGAAATGAAAACTTTCCTACTTTGAAGAATATTTTACAGAGCTTTGATCAGATTTTGCTGCTTGCCTTACTTACTTAGACTGGGCTCTATTCCAGCTGAATGAAAGAAGTTTGCGCTTCTTTGCACACACCAGTGAAACTGAGAAATGAATGCGGTCCCTCAAGATTTACTTTTATTTGCTTGGCTTTCAGAAGACAAACGTGAATTTCTTAAATGAGTGATCTGTTGACTGTCATGCAGGCTTAAGGAACCTAACACATGCTGTATATATGGTTTCCTAAGAATTACTATGGAACTATGTGCTTGCAACTATTAAGTGCTTTGCCTATGTCTACTCAACTAAGTATTTGAGCAAAAAATTCCATCTTATTTATGCATACTGTGTGTAACAGGGATGCTGCTCAATGGTTAAAGGGGAAAAAGCCTCCCTTTAGCTCTAACTAATAATCTCACTACTTTCATTCGTACATACTGCAGGTAAACTGTTGTTTGTGTTAAAGTCTCAAGAAAACTAAGTGCTCATTGATTCCTTTGATTATATTCTACACTTAAATAAGCATAAAGCATTGACTTTGAAGAGATAAAAATATCAATTGTTTTCTTTTATTAATTTGCTGAAAATAAAAAGTTGCTATTCAGCTGTCTGTAGATACCCCCACAAGAATGTATTAAAGATTCTTGGGACCGTTACTTAATCAGGCCTTTACTTTCTGAAAAAGAAACTGAAAATGTCACGTGCCAAAATTCTGAGTAACATGCAATTTGTTTAGAGCAGACAGGAGGAACACTGGGAGTTCAGTAAAAATATTTAATAACTCTGCATATAACTAGCCTTGGAAGAGCCAATGGCCAACACCATCTTCATTTTCATAGGAAAATGTGGTGGGAGGGAAAATGTACATATGATTAAGTCTACCTGCATATACAGTTATCAAGACTGCATGTATGTATGGTGAGATCTTTACAATTGGTTCATCTGAGGCACTCTTACCTGGATATTTTCTTCACATACAATTCTTTTAATAATCTTGCTTAATTTTTCCTGGTTCTTAAATTAGTGTAAAGGTAGGATAGAAATAAGGCATGTTTATACCGTGCTGAGAGGTGTACCAGTTGCATTAGTCTCCCAAGTTCTCTTGTAATTACTAACGGGAAGATGTTCTTCTGAGCCACGTTACCAGAAGTTCAAAGTCCGAGGAACTGACTTTCTTCTCCATGAAGCCTGAAGTATTAAAGATTTCACAGATCCTTGAAATGTCTTTTCTTCTACATGGTGGTCTTTCCGTTTAATAACATATTTCCTCACCCCCTGGCCACCTCCACAGATTCCTCCTCTGCACCCAGCTCAAGCCCAGCAGGGACTGAGACACCGTCTGCTCCGGGAACCTTGACAACCCTCAAGGAAGGTGAGACATGCTTGCGTGCTGAAAGTCACTTCCAAAGCACAAGACAAATTTCATTCTTTCTTTCCGCTAGCAATGGCCACTTTGCATCTTTCCAAAAGACTAGTGGATCTCTAGTAGTAAAAGAATGCAGTCAGAAATATCTACTATCTTTATTATTAAATATTAAATGAAGCTGAAAGTCTTTTTTTCAAAAAAAATAAAGGGTTATGCATTGACTCACTGTCCTACACAGCCCAAACCTACCTATTTTCGTCAAGACTTCAGTTCACATGTTCACTCCCAATTGTTGGCAATCTCTCCTCTTTTTATTTCCTCAACTTTCTCTTGGCCTCAGTTACGTCTTCTGCATCCACTATTGTCACAGAGGAAAATGCCACAGCAGCTCCCGAAATCCCAACCACAGTTTATCAAGGTAAGAACAGCCATTTTGCAAGTGCTATGTAAAACAAATATTCCATTAATTTGGGTTTTTCAGCTGGATTAAGATCTGACCATGTAAATCTCTAAAATATTCATAGCAAACAACTACAAATTAAACACCTCTGTGAAGGAACAACCCCCTTACAACATCTTCACTTTAAAAATATCAGGCTGTCAGGACATATCAGGAATATATGCTTTTAATGATTAATACCTCTGAGCCTTTAGCTATAAATACTACACTTAAAATTTTGTAAAGAAAAAGTGTCCAGATCACTGTGATTTTGTGTGTCCAAGATTCATAAAAGCTCCAGAAACGTTAAGGAACAGAGCCAGGCATTTGCACTCATCTCCCTCGGTTGGACCTCTGCCTCTCCTGTTATTTAGCAGATTGATAACACAGTTACTTAATCAGTCCTTTACTTTTGGAAAAAGTGCCTCCAAAATTTCAGATTGATGTTTGCATTTCAGGTTACTGAAATACTTCATTTACTTAGAAACTTTAATAAGAAAGATGCTACCCTCCCAATAAAGCCATTTTTAATATCAGCTGAATCACAACAAATATATTTCTGCCTGTAATTTAAGTCAAGATCTGGAAAATGGAATTTTTAATCTGCCTCTTTCTCACTATTCCCACCTGGATTTAGATAGCTAATGTAGTCTAGTTCTTAAACTTTTTATTTAACAGCTTTCACCATCACTAGTGAATACTCAATGCTTGGATCAACAGGTTAATTACCTTTTGTCTCAATTATCTTTTTTTCTCCCTGAAATCATATTTGGCAGTCTTGTAGAAGTTTAGACCTAGATCTTGGGAAGTGAGCCAAGCACATTGCTGCTGGGATTTCTTTACAGCCAACTTTTGCAGAAGTAAATGATAAGCACAGTACTCGGATGGAAGGAGCTTTGATCATGGTCAGCAAAAAGGAATTAAGGAGAAAGAGAGTCCTAGGAAACACAGCTCTCATTCTGAATAGATGGGCATTAGTTGGCTAGAAATGGCTGCCAGGTGACAGCAAAATGTCCCAAAATGAAAACCTTGTAATTGCTGACCCACCAAGGAGTAAGACAGGTGTGTATACTTGGTACAGTTTATGATGGCCACAAACTAGGAGGAACTCAATTATGTTGTCGGCAGTGTCTCTGATTTCTTTCTCTGAAAGAAAAATACACTCCAGGCCCATAAAACTAATTTGGAACTTCAGATCTCTAAAAGCCTTTCCTCTGAAAGCGAGATAAATGTGTGGAGTATTCCATAAGTACCCAGCTCTCAGAAATGAGCCTGCTCTGTAGAAGTTGCTGTGCTACTATTCTGGGGAAATGATGCTGTGCCAACCATCTGTTATGCCAGAGGGTTAGCAAGGATGGGAAAAGAAGCTGAACCAGCCATTATTTAAAAGAACACAAAAAAAAAATCCAAACCCCAAACCATATTCCTAAGATTGCAAGGTATGCCAGGAAAAGTTTGGCCCTGGGTATTTGTGTTCGTCCTTTGGACAGCGCTACAGTATAGATGAGAATGATGGCAAACATAGGGTAGAAAACCTTCCCTTTGTTGCACAAAGAGGGGAGAGGTAGAAGGTAGCTGCATGGGGGAGGGTCATATTCCTCAGAAATCAGCACATTGTGGAAGAGGACTATGTCCGTGCCCATTGGGTATTGCATGTAGAAAGATGGGTTCGAGCATTTATAAAATCTATCCTACAACAGCACTGAAATTCAGGGGAGACTCCTTTGTCAGAGCAGACTACGTTGCAGGCTACCTGCTCCTGTCTTCACTGGAGTGGTACTTGGCCTGAAGACAGGCTGTGCCACCACCCCGAATAAACACCACTGACGCACCACGTGGGCCCTTTCTCCGCAGCAGATACCTCCGCTCTGTCCCTGCGACTGGCAGACGGTGACAGCAGGTGCTCGGGCCGCGTTGAACTCTATTACAACGGCAGCTGGGGAACGGTCTGCGACGACGCCTGGGAGCTGGTGGACGCTGAGGTGGTGTGCAGGAGGCTGGGGTGCGGAGAAGCTCTGCTAGCTCTGTCTGAAGCTCAGTTTGGTCCAGGCTCTGGGAACATCCTCCTCGATGACGTGCAGTGCAGAGGGGATGAAGACAACCTGTGGGAGTGCTCCCACAGAGGGATCACTGTCCATAACTGCCGACACAAAGAGGATGCCAGCGTCATTTGCGCAGGTACACTAGCACACCTCTTGTAAACTATTGCTTCGTGAGCAATGCACCTTGCCTGCAGCTAAGATTTTGATGCACAACTTGTTTCTATTAGAGGGATTGTTTCAGGCATGAAACCAAGACCTACGAGAATTGCTGTGTTTTACCACATTTTTTCTGTTGGTTAACTCATGCAGTTTATTCACACAGGTTTGTGTTTTAATTTTCCATTTTAATTCTCAAATCCTTTGGCTACCTGGAATATAATTGTCAATCTTATCTGATGCCATTTCCTACTCTGGTACCTGACTGCTTTATGCCTTACTATTTGAAGCATAATTTTACATCATCACTATTATACTTCAGTCCTCCTAGTCCTGATTTCCCATAAATTATGAACTATGACTAGTAAATCAAATTTCTTTTTCTTGTATTTAGTAGGAAATTATTTTTAGTACCTTCCTTTAGGATTTTTCCAAATCAGTTCCCAGTTTTCCAGCAATTCTGTATTCTGACTGGAAACACAGGTGCAGTTGGAGAGCCCGAGTCACTGCAGCCTCTGTGCAGCCAGTACCACGGCAAGTGGTGGTCCACAGACAAACTCGTCCGTGTGGTGGGCACTTTACAAGCCTGAAATGACCAAGGTGAAATGTAACGGGCTGCAAGGGGTTGTGGATGAGACCTGGCATAAAGAAAGCTGGTTTACAGATTCCCATCCCAGAAAGGGGATAACTTTCCCTGGGGAAAAATCAAAGCAAATTTTTAATAGAGTTTGGTTTTTTAGTAAAGACCTCAAGTGGAGTTAAACACGCAATCCAAGAAGACATGTGTCTCTCTGGTGAGTATATCCCACACCTAAAATAATTAAAGATTACAGCTGCAAGATAACCGCAACCATTAACACCTGACATTTAAAAAAGTGTTTGCAGCCTTCTCCCTGTTGGTGATGATGCTTCCAGAGGAGAATGGGTTGCTCGATATCACTACTGCTTTCTTTTTTTCCCACATAGTAACTGAAGAACATTATTAAGCACCCTCTGTAGTAGAACTAGAAATTCACTTTTCTGTGTCCTTTCCTAGAGCCAGTTACTCCCCTGGTCACAACAGAGCCTGTTCCAGCTGGTGAGTTCTCCCTAGATGGGTCTTGCAAAGCTTTCACAGCTGATATATTTTATGTAGTAACTTAAGCACTGGTAGGAAGGCAAAAAATTTATAGGTAAAAATTTCAAAGCAAGTAAATGCATGTAAGATGAGTTTCTGAGATGCTTGAGGCTTATCTAAGAGTTTTGCTGTTAAAGAATACTGGTATCAATAGGAATGGTTATGTTAGCTACAGACGCGTATATCAGAGCCTGAGAGAAAAAAAGTCTTTATATTTACTCCTAGGTGTATATGGCACACTATGAGAGTAAGGATTTATGGTAGCTGATGAACTGACACAATGTGGCTTGTTACAATAATATTAATTTCATGTTTTTGCCACTTTCTGTGCAACACAACAAAGTCGGCTTTTGCTATTCGATAAATGCACCTGGTAAGTCCATTTCTGAGGCTGCTGAGTGCCCATGCATTTCCCTCTGCTTTTCCAAGACATGTCCCTGCGACTGGTGAACGGAGGGGACTTGTGCTCGGGACGCCTTGAAGTCTTTCACAGCGGGAGCTGGGCAACTGTCTGCGATGATGGCTGGGACATGAAGGATGCCACGGTTGTGTGCAGGCAGCTGGGCTGCGGAGCTGCTGTCTCAGCCAAAATCAATGCCTTTTTTGGGGAAGGCACAGGAGATATTCTCCTGGACAACGTGGCGTGCAGAGGGAATGAGTCCTTCCTGGAGCAGTGCTCTCACAGGGGGCTGGGCATGCACAACTGCTACCACAAGGAAGACGCTGGTGTTATCTGTGAAGGTACTAATCTTTTACATTTTATTTAATGTGAATTAAGTTTCCTAAGCCGAAGCTGTGCATGCAAGCTGGTATGGGTGAAAGGAGGAGCTTGGCACAAGGCTGGAGCCACTATGGGGACCCTTGGCAGTGGCCATGCAGGGAGAGGGGAGGCTGATGAGAGCCAAGAAGGATGTCCAGGGGCACACTGGTCACCGGTGGGACCAACCCCCACAGGCTCCATACATCCTGGGGCCATCATGTCCCTCCAACAAGGGATTCCTCTACCTGGGTCGGAGGGAAGCAAAGAGGGAAATGCGGAGCTACAGGCATTTTCTTCCAGAGAAGACCACCAGTAGGTTTTGGCAACCTGGAATCTGCTTTTGGGACAAAGACTATTTGCCTAAGAGCCTCAAAATACTTGTGCTGGACTTGGAGTTTTATAAACATATTTTCTTCTCTTTACAAATTTGTATTTATTTCAAAGATCTGCATTATATTTATGTGAAGTTTATCGAGAAAATTAAGAAAGTTCCTGCCAGCTGAGGATGCAGAAGGAAATTGTTTTGATGGAGGTTCTGGCACTAGATGAATGTGTCTGATCCTAGACATCAGTGCAGGCTGCCAGGCCACTGCATCTTTGTGGACTCAGCTGTTTCTGTCCAAGAGAAAGTGAGATCCTATAGGGAGGCAAGTGATACTCATGCTGTGCTGTCATATTGTATTATAATGATATAATGAATAACAATAGCTGTGAGATTTACACATTTCTGAAGAAGTGAATAAGGCTTTTACTACCCCTCTGAAGAGGCCCATATTTTCACTTTGATTTTATTTTTGTTATTTCTTCTCCTCTCCCCTTTTTCTGGTACCATGCACTGTTCTTAGTTGATGGTTACTGACAAATAATTACAATGAATATTTGAGAAACAGTTGCAATGAATCTTCGATGTGCTGTACATAAGCTGCAAGCCCCAGGAGAACCATTTAAGGAGAAACCACGTTCAGACTATCAGCCTGCATCCCTAATTCACTCAGTCCTGCTCAATCCACCATAGTCCACACACTGTAAAGCATTTCTCCTCCGATGTACCAAGAGGCTCTATTGCAGCACGAGCCATACTTGCTTAAACATTTTAGTAATTTACAGAACAAAATGTTTGTTTCCCAGCTAACCTTCCCAAGTTGTGTGTAATTTATTTAATTTAAAAAGGAGTTCTGGATGGCTCATCTTCCAGGATCTGGAAGATCTTGCAATGGTGGAGCTACTTCACTGCAAACAGCAATTTGTACTGGATTTCAGCCTGGGTGAGGAGGCAGGACAGAAATTATACCTGTCCCACCAGGTTCGCTTCTCTGCCCCACTGTCAACGATGTACTCATGGCATGGGGTGGCAGTGAAAATGGCATGGCAGAAACACCTGCAGCCTTCTCCAAGGCTTCAGAAACCATCACCTCAGTCACAGTTTTGGGGAGATCCCTGACTGTGCTGCTGTTTGTCTCACCTTAAAACTGAAAGCATTGATCTGGCTTTCCTTCTTTTGATGGTTTTTATTTTCTCTCCCGATAGTCCCTCTGGAGCTCACCACACCTGAAGCAACAGGTATGGAGTAGTTCATTGTTCGTTTATTATCTCAGGTTTAGTCAAATACAACTTCTCCTGCAGCAGAGTGCTGATTCCCCTAGACTTTAGCAGCACGGACCTAAAATTCATGCTCTCTCAGAGGTGAGAGCGCCCTTACCTCATCATTAGCCCCAAAGAATTCAAGGTGCTCAGGTGAACACAAGCTCCCGGTGGGATCTGTGGACAGAGGTGTCCTGCTGCACTGAGCTTGTTTGCCTCTGTGGAGACACATGCAACCATACACATGGTTTCCATCCACCCTCAAGGGCAGTGGAAATACCACAAGCTGGTTTACACAAACGCCAAATTATGGGGCAAACTGCTGTAATGTAGTTGGATTGGGGATCTCATTATAGCAGGCCTAATTACACCTAAATGATAACGTTGCTTTGCTTTGTCAATCTATGCTTTGCTTTCTCAGTATTGGAAAAATTACTCAAGTGTGGTTTTATTTTCTCTTTGACAGTCCCAACTGAGTCCATGACATCTGAAATACCAGGTATTTATTCCTGGTCACATATTGAACCATGGTGAAGAGAGGTACTGTCAGACCATGAAGGACAGCAGGATCCCTGGTTCACACAGTGCTCCCAGACTGAGTTGAGGAATTACCTGTCAGGCACTCACATTTTCACTCTCAATTCGGGATTTAGCGGACTCCCTGCCTTCCTGGCAAGGCAACGCTGGCTGTCAGAGATGTGCCCTGTCCAGCTGCGTTATTTGTTTCCCTGCCCAAACTCAGGGTCTCGCTGTAGCGTTTTCCAGAGGCGGCGCACATCATCGTGCTGGCTGTGTCACCGCAGGGTGTATGTTCACAGCCAAACACAGTGACACACTGGCTATGTTCAGCCGTGCAGCCAAGTGCTTCCCGGTTGCTCACATGGCTTCGTGTGATGCTGCAAGCGGCCAAGGCTGCTGCTATGGGTCTCAGGGCAAAAATATATATTTAAAATGCAGACAATATTTAATTTAATCTTTTCTTTCTCATAGTAACAATCTCTCCTACTCCTGAACCAGCAGACACGACCACTTGTAAGTAATACAGTGTTACTCTGGCTTACACGCTTAGTTGTCTGCCCAAGTAGTGATCAGGTATTGACTGGCTCCCTGTCAACGCTCTGTGTATCATCTCATGGATTTAACCATTAGCTTCAGGGATAATCCCAGTCACCTCTTCCTTGGCTTCCAGACACAGCAAAGGAGGGAAAGGGGCTTGGTATTGGTACAGGAGAAATACCTGCACTGGTGAAAGCACTAGGGAAAGGGCAGCCCCTGGGGCAGACACACTACACCAATATAAATTCAGATCTGCGCTTGATCACCGCCCTCCACGAAAGCCAGCCTCCCCAAAGCTGCATCCCCACCGTTGCACAAACTGGGCTGTGCTTCTCCCGGGAACGGCCGGGTTCAGCGCCCGCCGACGCAGCAGCACAGGCCTCGCCACCGTCGGTGCAGCGCACGGTATAAATCGTAACTTTATCTCGTTATCCCCTGGCACCCAAGCTGTTGTTTAGCAACTATCCCCCAGGTTTCCAGGGTCCTTCACACTGCAGGTCAGAAGCCTGTTGGAGGCCACGGCAGAGGCAGCCTGCATGTGTTTTCCTCCCATTGATGCTGCTCAAGCTCCGGGCAGACTTTGCTGACACCCGCCCTGGGCAGCAGCAGCAGCAGCAGCATCTTCCAGGTGCTGTGGCTGATCAGCACTCGAATGAGACCTGCAGGTCTCCTGTGGTTCGCATACCTCACGCCTAGCCAGTGCTGGGACAACGCTAACCTGCAGTTTTGTTTTCTCTCACGTCTCGGATCAGCCCCTGCAGAAAACACGACACCTGAAGCAGCAGGTATGTATGACTTCAGCTTTAGTAGAATTGCTTTAATGCTTGATCCTGGGAGTAAACTACTGATTCCCTCCCCATTAACTGTCCTTGCTTTGCTCACACAGTAACAGAACAGTTACTGAAGCATGGCCTTTACTTTCTCTTTGACAGTCCCAACTGAGTCCACGACAGCTGAAAAAACAGGTATTTATTTCTCGTCATTTCCTGAACCTTGGTGAGCCATTCACTAGCTTAGCATTTTTCATGTGAGTCATAGAATCATTTAGGTTGCAAAAGACCCTTAAGCCATCAATGTATTTAAAATGTGGACAATGTTTAATTTCATGTTTTCTCATGTCACAGTAACAAGCCCATCCGCTCTATCAGTCTCTCCAACTCCTGAAGCAGCAGCCATTACCACTTGTAAGTAACGCAGCATTTCTCTGGTTTACGTCCTTAGTTATCTATCAAAGTCATGATCTGATGATGTGTTGGCATGGCTCCCTATGTGCGTAATCTCATGGATCTAGTATTTAACTTTGGGGATAATTCCTTTGGCTTCCATACAAATCAAGGGATGTAAAATGCTCTTGGTATCAATACGGAAGGAATATTTGCACTGGTGAAAGTACTAGAGAAGGGGAAACCACTGGGGCAGGCACACTACACCAATATAAATTCAGATTTGCTCTAGATGATCTCACTCCTGGAAAGCCAGCCTCCCTGCACTTTCTAAAGTTGCATCCCCATGGGAAGCTGAGTCAGTGGAAATCTTTCTGATTTATTCAGTGGTATTTGGTTTGAACCTTAATTTTCTATAACAGGATTTGTCTTTTGAAAACTTTGAATTGCAAGTTCTTCTCATTAATTGAAAATATTCTGCCTCAGATGCTTAGATAGCAGACTAAGGTTTTCTTTTAAAGTCTGGCCCTATCAGATACACATTGGTAAAGGGCACTCAGCTGCATCAATAAAACGTACATGCTTGTGTTGACAACATACAGGAAACAGAACTTCAGATGCAAAGCATGCATTTGACCATGGGACTATCTGCCTACACAAAGGAATAAACAGAATTAAATCTTGTTCCCATTAATGCTAATAATATGTCATCTTTAGTATTGAAGCCCATACGCTTTCTTAATAAAGCCCTTTGTCCATGACAACTCTGTCCCTCAGAACCGTTGCTTCCAACATTTCCTAGTCTTAATGCATTCAGCTGATTACAATGTATACAATGTATATTAATTGATTATATACAAGCACACATTTTCCTCATTCAGTCTCACTAATTTTCTTTTTTTTTTTTTTCTTTTCATTAAAAGTGCATCTAAAACCAGACCCAGCACCTATAAGCCCCGGTAAGGTATTCTCGTTCTTTCTTCTTTTTAATGACTTCTCTTCCCAAGTGCAGCATATGCTGGGTGAGAGGTGTGAGCCAGAAAAGCCTGGCAGTTTTATGGCAGAGGGAGCGGGCAGAGATCTTGGGGATGCCGCGGCTTACCCAGGGCCCGCGCACTGCTGATACAGCGGCTGGCAGCCAAACCACCCTCAGTGGTAAGCGTTAAGGGGACGAGCTGGCCTATGTCTGCACCACTTATGGAAAAAACACATTTAAAACATCTGCCCATAGCGTGCCAGGCTGCTGGCCAGTCAGTGCCCGTGTGCTCCAGAGGGCTCTCAGGTGAAGAAACAGCCTGTTATCATGGCGAGCTCACGCTCTGCCCACGAGAGAACGGATGGACAGCGCTAGCTTATGTAACCTTGGGGTTAGTTGTAGGAGGGAGTAACGAGCTTTTAAAGGAACACCATCAAAGGAAGAGAAATTCACTTCCTCTCCTTGGCTGCTATTTCCAGGTATGGCAGCAAGGTCCACATTTGCAAAGCACACCAGTATTTAATACATGCTGTATTTTACTCTATGCTTACGTATGGTTTATTAACATTAAATTTCTCCCTCTCCAGCAAACCTTACTTATCTGCCTAAATACATGCGGGTGATGTTACTAAGATTCTTAACTGGCCTGTGCCAACCGAGGAGGCCTGGGATGCAAAGTATAAAATTACAAGGGTAAATATTTATTCATGCGCATGAGGTGTCCCAGCCAAACTGGGGCACCCCAAACGTGGTTTTGCACCAGGTTCTTACACCCTTCAAACGTTCAGGTACAACACAATTTGAATAATCAACCACACTACCGATCACTAATCATAGTTAAAACTTTGCAAAACAACTCTTGTTTCTGCAGCATTCTTGCTCCTTGTCTATTGATCCAGACGTCCCTGGAGTCAGTCTTGCTAGAGTTACTGATACGTGACACCAGAGGATGCTGGGAGGGTTTCAAAGACATGTCAGAGGGGCTGTGATGCTGGCGTTATCTTGGCTGTCCAGGGGAATCCTTCATGGATTTGTTTGTTTTAATTAACCATGAACAATACTGGAGTCTCCAGTAAAATTCTACTACCTCATTACATTACAGTTGATAATGTGAACTAATACATATTAACAAAGTTAATACACTTTCATCTTCTAACGACTGATTGATATAAGAGTTAGAGAAGGGAATTTTCATAGTGGTGACCACCAGAAGACCCTACACCAATGCCAGAGGCTACCATGCAGAGAACTGACACCTGAGCAACCCCCGATGCAGGCCTGGGATCGACTCCCATCCATGTTTCACATGCCGTACAAAGGCTGTGGCGCAAGAAGGCTGGTAGGAATGTATGGGTTTGAAATTATCACATGCCAAAATGTCATCAAAATTATTCATGGAGAAAAATTTTCAAAAATATTTTTAAAGATTATTACCAGATGATGCCACCCCATGGCTTTGTAAATGCCAAGACTCGGGAAGCTGACATGGAACATCCACAGCACAGACAAACATTATATTAACACCGCGACAAAATTATGTTTCTAAAAGTTCATTATTCTAAATCAAACGATATTATCAACCTTCCCCATTTCACACATTTCCCTGCCCCGCTTCCCTTTTGTAACCCTCCTCATCAGGTCATTTTGTGTGCGGCTAAACGTGCCCAAAACAAAGAGACTCTGCAAGCGGGTTATGTACAGCTGCGACATATAAAGTGATGGTGTATTCACTTTCTACCTCTCCATGTTGGTGTTTTCCCTCTTGAGACCTTGAGCTACTAAATGAACCCGAGTCAACAGTAATTGATTTGTCAGTAATTTCACCTCTCTTATCTCTCATGGCTCTGCAGACTTTCTCACAACTCGGCAATGTCCTCAGCTGGGACCTGGGGTTGGGCCACCGCAGGTGGCCTGGGATCCTCCCAGCACGGAGAGCTGAGCCCTGTTAGCCCTCAGCTCGCCTGACTTTCTAGTGACATTCAGGAAAAGGTTGCAGCCACACCTTGCAGCTCTAAACTCACCATAGTATTCTGCTAGGGAAGAAGAACTGGTATAAATACTCAGACAGTATTTGACAAATTATATTAAAAAATTTAGAGAAGGATGAAGCATCTGATTAAAGGGGTTTTGATTGATTTGGGATATGGAGTGGTTCCTTCATAGCTCTTCAGAAATTCTTAGGCTGAAATAAAAAATATAGCTTTGGAAAGGTAACAGGTCTACACAGTAACTCTTTCTCACATATTTAAAATTGCATCAGGTGCTTTATATTTATACATTTACATACATGTGTGATATTTATATAGGTTGTGTTACATATTACAGCAACATACATATTTAAAATCCATGTAGTTGCATCTGTGTTCAGGAGTTCTGTGCTATGAATTGTGATTAACATCACAGTTAGAAACTTCTGAAGGAAAGTTTCTTGTAACCAGTGAAGCAAATGGGCTTAGTGACCACGTCACAATTTTTGTATGACAATTATATGTGGGTTTTTTCCTTTTTCTTTTCTCAGGTGTGTAAGGGACCCAACCTGTAGGAACTACTATTCACCAGGCAATAGGATTGTCCAGTTCAATTTCAGAGCTCACATATACCCAAGAGTTTGCCTACGATGCAATATATTAGCATGCTACAGATACAATTATTCTTCCCAACGCTACCAGGGCTATATGAGAAGAGGCAAAAGAAGCACAAATGACAGGGTTATTATTATCATCCGCTCCAAATAATAACAGCCCAAATAATGCTTCTTCTAACCATGACATTATGTTGAATTATATATGTGATCAGTGTGTTGCACATCTGCTACTAATTTCTAAAAATGCATTATACTAGGGGGTGTAAATCTAAAGGTATTTTAATCTTAACTGTACTTGTGTTGCTCAATTTTAGATCTTTTGGATCTATATTCCAGATTTGTAAAAGCCTAAACTTCAGTAAACGCTCTCAATGACAAACAGTAATTGGATCAGCTGGCTGATTTTTCTCAGCAAGACTTTGTTTCCCTCTCACAGTTATTCCAGTTCTCCCCATTGTACCAAATAGCTTAAATACTGAGCATTTAAGGAAGATTAACCTACCTTACAGATGCACATGTCACAGTGCTGCTTTCTGAGCTCAAGAGGAGACATAAATCAAAGGCTAAGCATCCCTTGTAACTAGTAATGTCTGAGCAATTATCTTAAATAGGAACTCAAAAATATTTGGAAAAAATATTGTGCATGTACTGAGATGTAATCTTGCAACACCTACAAACTTACAATCTTTCCAAATGTCAGTTTTTATTACTGGAGAATAGAACTTAAAAAAAATGTTACATCTAAATTTACTTCATTAAAACATTTGCTTCATCCTTTTTCTTAAAATGTCTGTTCATACTAGGTCACTGTTAGCCAAGAAAGCGCAGAAGTGCAGTCTTGAGTGCAGTGTATGAGAGAAAGGACAATTGTCCTTTTTGGAATGACTTAGTGAAAAAAAAAATGGAAATTAATAATTTTCAGTTCATAATAGAGAAAAATACCTTGTGGACTGCAGAATTGTACAGGAGTAGAGCATTCATCTCAGGGAAAGAGATCGATTAAATTTTGATAATCTGGTGAATTTGGCCTGTGAAAAGCACCTTTAAGGCCAATACTCAGTTTCCATATGGCACATATGTGCAGATTACTCAAACTCATAACAAGATACTCCATATTGACTAAGGATGCCGAGCGTCTAGAGGCTGTGCCACACAAGCCAAAAATATCCACTTTTTTCAGCAACTTTTCCTTCTTTGCTTCATCCCTTCAAAAAAAGGGATTAGAGTCATTCTGAAACTCAGCTTCTCCATGAATAACTTAGCCAGCTCTCAAATGCCAAAATCACACAGATCTCCTACAAAGGCTCCAGATCAAATCTCTTATCTGGTGTTTAAGCTTTGGCATTGGCTGAGCAGGCTCACTGCCAAAGTCCTCATCCTGCAAGACTCTAATGCCCGTCCTGAGCTGGAGTATTTCCTAATCATACTTAGTTCATACAAAACTCCATCACACTTGTAACCCTGCTGCTCTGCTCCTCACAGGTAATGATTTAAAGTGCTTGAAATCACATTTTCCCCACTATTGCACTCGGCTGCAGACAGTGAGAGAAAGTGCCTTTAAATAACAGTGCTACAACAGCTGAATCCCTGTTCCTTTGTACTAAAAAGCACGCTAATTTGTTCTGAGGATCTGCTATTTTAAAACACCTTTCCTACAGTCATTCTGATCTTAAAGGACTTTCATGAAGACTTGTTGGACATTTTCTTTTGAGGTAGGAGAGGGAATTCAAAGCAGGCCATTAATATTTTGGCATCACCCCATATCTGAACATATCACACTATCTGAGCGTGGACTTAACACACAAGATTTGAAAACAGTTGGAACACTCAGATATTTAGCACGAGTACGTGGAGCAGCAACACAGCCGCTCAGGCTTGTCTGTGCAGGTGTAGCTGCCAGCCAGCACGGGCTCAGCCCTTCAGAAACACTGGGCCACCTCTTCAGAGTCCAGTCCCTTAATATCAACCCCAGCACGAGAAAATTTCCTGATCATTCATATACAAGTAATTCCAAACAGTTTGAGTACCAACCTGTAACTACCAAACTACCAGGCTATCATAGCCATAGGCTTTCTTTTTCTTGGTTCTGATGGACACAGCATTGATTGGCAGGGCTCCACACGCAAGTTCGCGCATTAAATGTGTACAAAATGGATGTTAGGAACTGACAAATTCCTTGCAAGTATGTGTGTGGGTTTAAGAAATGAAAGGCTATACAGAGTAAATGCAAATTTAGCATTTCCAGAAGCTAAAGGGAATTCAAATGCTATGTAACATCTTTACACATGTATTCAATGCCTCCACGTTTAAAGGCAGTATAGGTACGTTGCCGTGATGTAGTCAGTTGCATTCAAAATCCTTAAAGTGAGTTAAAAATCAGAGAGAATTGTTTTAAAGAAGGCATAGGTCTGAGATTAGAACTATAGGATCATTACAGATCCATCATATTTCAGTTTGTTTATAAAAGATAAAGAACTGTTTTGTACAAAATTGTTTTTATGAAAGAAAAGTACTTGGATGTGTTTCAAGAAGGTCTGCGTTGCAGTTGGACTTTTCTAGTAACCTTGAAAAAACACCTGTTTGCACAGCTGTGGGATACCTGCTCTCTGTATTGGAAAGAATCACACAGCCAAGCTCCTGTGTGAACCTTGGCTGTTCACACACCACACAGGCACCCCACCGAAGCAAGGTCAGGGTAACAGCACATCTGCGGCACTGGCACTACCACAACCTCTAGACGCTTTAAAGATTGGGTATCCGCTGCCTCAGTAGGAAATACTCTGAATTTCAAGAGCTTTGGTCCTTAAGGAAAGACAGACAAAGCAGTGTAAATATATTGGAACAGATACTCATTAGATTCATGTAGAAGGAACTGAAGCTCTTGGGACTGTGCTTGTCTCCTTACCTCGGGAAGGAAAGGCTGAGTCCTTTTTTTTTGTAGCTTCTACTGTGGGACTAAGAAAGTTTATCTGCAATGTGGCTGCAGTGCAATCCTCTTCTTTTAAATCTGTGACTAATATGATCTGGCCTTGTTCATCGATGAATGCTTCAGCAATAGGAAATTATTTCTCATGACAAGTCTATTATAGTAGTTGTACTTTACAGCCTGAGGAATCCTCAGCAAGGACAGGGAATGATTTGCCCAGTGTAACCTAAAAGGATAGGTGTCAAAATGAAGGTGGGAAAAAGCAAGCTCCTGCTGACCAGTGCTAAGAGCAAACTGCTGATTGGGTCTCCCAAGGGAGTCTGTCAATCCCTTCCAGAACGTTCCTGCTCACGTCAACACACCCGAACAGATGCGCAATGAAATCAACTGAAAAATGTGCTTCGAACCCACAAAAGCTGACAAAAGCACAGTTAAACGTACTCCACCACACAGTACATATTAAAAAAATGAACACACCTGTTACTTTCTCATCTATATCTGTTAAAAAGATAGTGAAACTGAGAGATTAAGCCCTCCCTCCGTGATACCATGTAATGCAAGATGGTTATGAAATAGCAGAAGGTATAAAAGTTAGACAAGCCTGACCTCCACAGCTGCCATCAAAATGCAGCCGCTCAGACAATTCCTCCTCCTGCCTCTCGTAGCTGCTCTAGCTCTTGCTGAAGACAACTCAATAGAATCAATGGGTATGGAAATCTAGTCTTTTTTTCATCTGTGAAATTTTACTAATTTTTGCACAATAGGTATTTTATAGGCAACTAAAGGGAAAAATGTTAAACATATCTCTAAAAGTGTGTCTTATTTTAATGTACTGCTGCACAATAGTAACACCCGAATGTACCAGAAAGTGTTAAAATGGTAAATAGCAAAAAAAAAAAAAAAAAAAAGGCAATATATGACTCCCTATGGCAAATTTTTAACTTAAGAACTTGATTTTGAAGATATTCTTCTCTGGAATGGAAATTTGCATTTATAATTTAATACTGTATTGGATTAACAGGAATAAAGTGACTTAATGGGGAAACAGTTGCTTTTTAAGAGAGATTTGCTCATTTTTCCTTTGTTCAATCAGAAGCAATAGACAGTCATTTGCTGCTCAATTTGGGATCACCAGTCTGTGCTCAAATCAGCAATCTACCTAATTAACAGGGGGTAGCTACTGTAGGATAATGAAGTATTGCTGCAGAGCTGCTCCAGTGGTGCCTGGCTACAGAACAGTCTGGACGGATGCAGAGGGAGGGGAGGGCTGACCTTGTAATGCTCTTACAATTGGGAGGTTTCATATATGCCAAGAAAGGTCTCTCCTAAATGTTTCTTCTCCCTCTGGAGTTTACCAGAAAGCCTGACCTTTTTATCTGGGACTGCATACACCATATAGGAAATTCTTCCTGCTGTTTTAGAGCATTATTTTTAGAGTAATATTAAAATAGAAAGGAGATCTAATGCTGAAACTGGATTATAAACTTTAGAGAAAGTTTCCTGTACAATGGCCATTACTGTAACTACTTCATAACTTATTAAGTGATGTCAACCATGGCTGGTTTGTGGGTTTTTTTTAATAAGAGAACTGAATCGAAGTCCCGCTAGCCCTGTATCCTGAGCCCAGAAAGAGATAGGAGAGGATGCTCAGGCAAGAATACAGATACAAGCCTGCATAATACTTCCCCAGAATACTCTCTTAGTCACCAGCAAATGTGATTCAGGCCTTCTGAAACAGAGGAAATACTGTCTTTGTATTTAATAGTTACCAAAGGCTTTTTTTTTCATGGATTTGACCCATTTTACGTTCTGCTTTTACCATTCACATCACCCTGCAGCAAAGATCCACCTGCAAAGAGCCAGTTCCTTCTGTTTGTTTCAAAATGACAACTTACTGGCTTCATTCCAGGCCGCTGAGTTACTGTACTGGAAGAGAATATCTCATATTAACCCTCTCCATCAATTTATAGACCTCTAGCACCTTCTTTCCCCCCTAGTTCTCCCCTTTCTGACCTGAAATGCTTCAGCCCGTTTACTTATTCCTCGCCTGGAAGCTATTCTAAACTTTTGATCATCTTCATTGCCGTTCTCTTAAGCTTTTCCCATTTAGCAGTACTCTTTTAGAGATGGAGGATCAGAATTGTATACAGCAGTAAATATACAGTAATCCTACACACAGTCCTTTAGAAGCTCAAATCTGAAAAGCCTTTTTGATTCCCTGAGCGTAGGTTCCCAAATGCTTTTAAGTCAAGGGCTGAACCTCAGAACTGGATTCAATGATCTTTAGGAACTCAGTCTAGCGGCAAGACAGGAGGCTTGAAGTGCTTGTGGTGACCAACCTTGCAGAAGAGAGTCGCTGAGGTGTCCTATATCGCTTCACCTTTCCAGTTTTGCCATTGGCTTCATCTCTGATATGTGTTACCCTAACTCCCTTTTTCTCTGCTACTAGGAAAATGAGGATAAAAAGTATTTTCTAAAATTCTTTTACTATTTTATTCTTTCATAAACTGCAGTAATATAAATTAAAAAAAAAGAATAGTACAACATTTTGCATGTCTGCTCCATGATAGTCTGTCCCAGAGTTTTTGCATAGTGGAGGATGAAACATTACTGCAAGAGAAAACTTGAGAGATATCCTTGCAAGCTGGTTTTTATTGTTGCTGTTTTTCAACAGGTGTACCTCGGTGTGGTGCTTCACTTCACGACCTCAGCAAAGCATTCAGGATTACACTACAGGCAAATGCAAACTGCATCTGGCAAATTCAGAGGAATGAAAATCAAAACATTAGGCTCATTTTCTCCTATTTTAAGTAAGTATTTCCTCCAGATACTTTTGTACTGCGTCATTCCGTTAGGACACAGCACAGAAGAATATTGCCTCCAAATATTTCCCTGTATTGAATCTGTGCTGTGGACTCCAAAGAGCCTGTATATCTATCAGTGACCTTAGGTAGCTCTCACTGTGTTTTTTCAATAGATTCGCTCCTTCATCAAGCTGTGAAACAGAAAGTATTAAAATATATGATGGTCCCTCAATTAATTCGCCTCTTCTTGGACAAGTATGCAATGACACTGATGCAGTGCCAGTACTTCAATCATCTTCAGACAGTTTAACTTTTCTCATAACAACAAACTCCGTGGCTTTCACACGAAGCTTCTTTGTCTCCTACTACTACTTTTCACCAGAAACAAGTAAGTTGGAACTTAATGCAGCCATTAAATACCATTTGAATCGCACCATTAAAAGAAACTTTCCCATTAAGGGAAAGTTTAGGACACCAATTAGAGACTATTAACAGAATCTTCAATTAGTCTCAGTTCTTCAGCCCTTAGAGAATAGTGTGGAGAGAAATCAGTGGAAGGAAGGAGGCAGCAAAACGATAGTGCACTTGCTGGAGAGCCTAAAAAGTGTAATTTTACTCAGAAAAATGATTGTAAAGGTGGCATTACGGGACTCTACTTTTACTTACAGGCTTCTACTAAATTTGTTTGGTTTGCACATATTATAGCATTTACCCAGTAAGAGAATGTGACCATCTAGTCCTGCCGAGTACAGGTCACAGAAGTCAGTAAGGGTTTTTATTCAACAGGCTCCTTACTTTTTTTTCCTTAAAAGGTAAGAACAGCTTGGACAAAGTCAGTTTTGGCTTGTGACCAGTTCCTTTGCTTCTGCTGATCTGAGTGGCATGGTATTAAGCTCTTAAAAGCTTCAATTTTACAGAGTAGTTACCACATCCTAGTTTATGCTGGTCCAGTGTTTAACTTTGCTGCTGAAAAATTGTGCCTATTTCTAGCCTACATTTCTCTTTCTGAGGCTTCCACTGACAATTTTATTTTGCCTTTGTCTGTCAGGTAAAATATCTCTCAGACTTGAAGATTTTGCACTTCCATTTAGATCATAATCAAGACCTCATAGACTTCTCTAATATAAAGTCTCTCGGGGCTTCCTTTGGCTGGTATACCATCTTCATTATCAGTTTTTCAAGGTGGCACCTAATTTACCCAAAATGTAGATATAAATATATTGTTCACAGTATCAAAGCTAACTCATCTACAGGCATCTCAGATGCCATTACACTGTGTCTCACAGATATACCACAGAGACAATAGGCTTCATTTTGTAACACCGATCTGCCCTGAAATTCTCTGTGGAAGTTCTATCTTTAGTACCTTTAATAATGTCCAAAATAGAATCCTAAAGAAACAATCCTGCTAGTTATGTAACTTTAGATCTTTATTTTTTTTTTATGGTTCATTATATATACTATTATGTCACCAATATATCTACTCTCTTTTCAGAAATTGAAAATTGTGGGGGACAATTAACTGGCCCCAATGGGACATTTACCAGCCCCAACTACCCAGCACCTTACCCTGAATTTACATACTGCATCTGGCATATACAAACAGCAAAAAATACGAAGATAAACTTACAGTTCCAGGATTTTTTGTGAGTAAATGCCCTAATGGTCTATTATTATTTTTTAATTGTTTAAAGGCATTACTTTAAACACAGGAAGCAGAACTGCCTTCAGACTTTTAGAACATCTATACACTTTTAAAACAAATATACTTTGCTGACTTTTATGATAAAGTAATTGCAATGTGTGCTGCATCACTATACATTACCCTATAGCTACTGCAGTGACAGCGAGTGAAATGCAGAAAGCATTTCAGGTGACTAGCCATGAGGTGCAGGTCCGTTTTAAGCCAGCCTGAATGATCTGAATTTAAATCCATCAGTATAAATAAAGCTTTTGCTACACAAGGAACATGTTTAAAGCCATGACATGCACTGTACCTGCAATTTACAACTGAGGGTCAAAATAAGAAAAAAAGCAAATATTGCCCAAAGTACATCTTCCTCAGTATTGCTGGCCATTGGGCAAAGAAGATAGCATAGCACTGGCTTAAGTACTTCCAAGTATAAATGCTAATGGATGCACTGGCATAAGGAAACCACACTGGCATGGACTTTCCTGACCCATATCGCTCTTTATCAGGGTTGGTCTCCCATATGTAGTGGGCTGGTAGCCCCTTTTTTGGCTTTCCCTGCATCTGTTGACACTGTACAGGGAGGAAAATCTCAAGACCAAGGGAATTCAAAGGGCAGCATCTTCAAGAACGTTTCTTGAGATATTCAGACTACTGAATGCTGTATAAGAATTCAGTATGGAATGTATAGGATTCTATAGGAAATAGTTACCTTGACCACTGCCCTCCGAGACGAACAACTCTGCACAGCATGGTGTATGTTCTCAGCAGTCCTGGCCAGGGTCCATCTGCTGATTCAGGAACAGAGATGTTGTTCGGGAGGTATCCACCCACCACAGTACAGCTGGTGCTTTTCATCAAGAGTGGCAGGCTTGACAAGCTCTCATGCAGATTGATAAAGGCAAGCGCCTTCCTCTGGTGACATACACAAGAGGTTTCAGAGACCCGCGTGAGTCAACCCTACACTTTAAAAGCTCTTTATTTTAAGATACAGGATTATTTTTATTTTTTTTAAATGTGTTTGAAGGTGTGTTTATTTTCAGTAAATAAGTAGCAATCAATATATAGAGTATCAGAGCTATAAAAACATAGCTGACCCAGCTTCTGGTGTAAGCTATACCAAAATGTTTGTTATCTCAATGGGAGCAGAATCATTAAGCTTTTCTTGCCTTTGAGGGTTTTCCATGTTTTATTTGGTTTTAATAATGTCTATTTATGTGTTCTTTTGTTCTCCATTCTTTTATTTCAGTTGACTGGAATTCATCAGACACTTTATCTGCTCTGGATACTCTATCCAGTATAAGCAATGTTCTCTATGCTCAGATTTCCCTGTAATTATTTTTTTCTCTGTTTACAGCCTGGAACTAGACCAAAACTGCCAATTTGACTTCGCAGCAGTCTATGACGGCGTCACCACTAACACTGGCTTAATAGGAAAAGTATGTGGTCGTACTCAGCCCACATTTGAATCTTCTTCAAATGTTATGACAGTTGTGTTGTCTACAGACTATGCCAACTCCTACAGAGGATTTTCTGCTCGGTATACCAGTGTTCCGCTGCCAGGTCCTGTGGAGCCCAACAGTAAGTACACTTGCTACATGAATAGGATGCTGCTTCTTATTCTCCCATAGGATTCTTCCCTTTTGTTATAAATATCGAAAAGAACTGATGGTTGATACCAAGAATTTAACCCTTTTTACTGGTAGTCATTAACCCTCTTTACGTGCAAAAATCCCACATTAGTCTCACCTACAGAGCGTAAGTTATTACCTGACCCATCTGCGGAAGAAAGCCTGTTCTTTCACTTTTTGGTCCTTTTTCTGGCCGGCACCAATAAAATCTGAGGTTTTCCTTCTTTGGGACCAAGCAGGCATTGTTACCATCCTAGAGGTGTAAAGACAAACTTTTTGACTGGTTAGTTTAAATGCTTTTATTCTCTGAGATGCTCAGGAAAATGGTCTGCACTGGTTAGTCAAACAGGGTTTAGGTGTGTTGCAATTTCTTTTCCTGCAGAGCTGGACCATTGCTCTTATTGGTTCCACATGTTTGCATGCCCATGCTCTCACTAACCGAGGTGGAAAAGGAGCCTCTAAAGCCTCAATGTCTCCCATAAACCAATTTCCTCAACCCCCATTCTGCACTAGCACTTTGATTCCTTTTCCCTTTTATAAAGGCTGCAATTCGCTCTGTGTTAACTGGGTTTAAAATTAAACTTTCAGCTCAAGTTTTACATGGGTTTGCTTACCTAACATTTTTGAAGTCGAGCATGAAATTTTGTTCTGATTTCTGCATGACCTCAAAGGCACACGAGCTGTTCCAGACTGACAAATCAAGAACTGTGCGACAGGTTCAAGGATCTAGACCAACCAAGAATTGACCGCAGCACAGTTTGTGGTAACTTCTTTTTTTTTTTAATTTCTCTTTCAATGGCAGCATCCCTTACCTGCTCTTCAGATACCATGAAAATTGTTCTGAGCAAGTCTTATCTGGCCTCCCTTGGTTACAGAGAAACTCAACTACAGCTGAGTGATCCATCCTGCCGTCCAATTGTAACAGACTTGGTGATCTTTTCCTTCCCATTAGTCAGCTGTGGAACAATTAAAAAGGTAAAGCGGGGAAAAAAGTTACGTGAAGCTAACAATAGCGTACAAGTGACAAGAGCTTGTAAAAGCAGTTTATGAATAGCACGTGAATAAGCTAACAGCAGATTTACTTTCACTGTCACCCGATTGCACGTTTCCAGCCTTGAAGTAGAAAGAACATTTTTCCTCTTCAAGAGCCTGATGATAAATGAGCCTTTCAAAGGAAGTCCAGGAGAATCCACAGAAATTAACCCCAAGTGTTTCATTCCCTCTCTAACCCAGATTATCAGAAGTAGCACAACCTTAGGTATGTAACTTAAACATTCTCTGCAAGTGATACAGCTGGCACTCATGCTGGAGTCACAAGGAAAGGGGAAAAACCCCAAGATGCGAAGATTCCCAAGAGCTAGTTCACAGCATTGTTTTGATAAGGGTGACGAAGCGTAGCTTTGGTACTTTCCACACTCCATGCAGTATTCCTTAACCTCTTTGCTGCATGGGTTGGTTCAGTGTTTTGAAAAAACAGGAGGGTTGATAATGGTTTTTTGGGTGCAGCCTCTTTCGCATTTCAAAGGTATTTTGAGCCTCTGATAAGCATAGCTGGGCAGCTTTATAACTTTAGTGCTTTCAACTGCACGGCTCATATAATCACAACTAAGCGCTTCACACGATTCCTTTTACAGGATGATGGTCAGAGCATCACTTACACCAACATCATATCTGTAGCTGCAACTGGCAACATTATCACACGTCAAAAGAGCCTACAGATTATTGCAAAATGCAAAATGGAAAACAATTCAACCGTAGAAGTCATTTACATAGCGAAAAATGACATAATCCAAAACACAACCGCTGTGGGAAGATACAACGTTAGCATGTCCTTCTATGACTCAGATTCATTCTCTAAGGCTGTACTTCAGTCCCCGTATTATGTAGACTTGAACCAAACTCTTTTTGCTCAAGTCAGTCTTCAATCCACCGACCCAAATCTTCTGGTGTTTATTGATACCTGCATAGCATCTCCAGAACCTGATTTTGGATCGCTAACATATGACTTAGTCAGAAGTGGGTAAGACCCTAAATTATTTTATGACCTTCTCCTAATACATGAGGAAATACAATCCAGATATCAGCCACAGTTCTTTTATTTTTGTCTCTCTTCCGCTTATCTTCTTTAATAGACTGTGGTTGGAAGCTAAATTTCATAGAAATGTAAAGGCATTACATAAACAGAGCTAGGAAAAACAAGCGCTACACTGCGCTGGGGAGAGGAAGAAAGCACATCAGCATATGCCAACACGTAACGCCCTAGCTAAATGCTGTGGTTAGCCAACAGTAGTGAGCAAGAATGATCATTTTATGTGGACTACTTTAACAGATCTGTAAATTCTGTTGCAGCTGCAATAAAGATGACACTGTGGTAACCTACCCACCACTTAAACACTATGGAAGATTCAAATTTAGTGCCTTCAGGTTCCTGCGGAGCTTCCCATCAGTTTATCTCCAGTGTGATATTTTAATCTGTGACAGCAACAACGCAAATTCTCGCTGTACCAAAGGCTGTATCTCCAGGCAAAAGAGAGCTATTTCTTCATACATGTGGAAAACTAATACTGTAGTAGGTCCCATCCGCCTGAAAAGAGATCTCAGGTCTGCTGATCACTCAGGTAAGAGGAATACATAAATTAAGAACCTGGTGTAAATCCATTACCTTCATTCCACTAATGAAATACATGAATTACACTAGTTCAGAACTAACATGGCATCAGAGCAACAGGTTCAACAGAAGTTTGTGTTTTGTGAGATGACAGAAGTACTTTCTGAAGTGACACCAACAGACTGATGGCTTTTTGGATAGAGGTGTGTTCTTTGAAATAGAAAAAGAAGGACTCACTCCTAATTACAAAAGTAGCATCTGCAGGATCAGAAAAAGTTATGAATGGCAAGAGATTTCAGATTTTCAAAGGTGACATTTTTTGATGAAGCATACACAGGCATGAGGGCTCATTTCTCAAAGCCACAGGCTACTTAAAAAGCACATTCCAAATCATAGTCAAGCTTTGTTACAACCAGTATATCCTCTAACAGTCCACTCAATTTCACTCAGTTTTATTTGTTGGCACTACAGAAAAGCTATACCAAATGATAAACATAGGTGACTTATTTCCATGCTAGGTTAAATCCTCACACTGCAGGTGCTGCCTATTGGAACAAAACTATGACAAGGACAGCCAATGGAACAGAAATCAAAAGCACCATGCTTTTAACTTAGAGCTGCAAAGCTGTCTGTAAGACAACTAAGCTTTAGTGCCCGAATCTGACATACTCTTTAGCACAATTTGCAGCCTGCTCTACAGTGGTCTAGAGGAGTACTGAGCACTAACGTAGAACAGACTGCAAAATATGGAAAAGCTGTGTTGAAGGGCTTGTATTGTAATTCCCACTACAAAAAGTTCTAACTTTTATTGGGCACAAAGCTTCACCTGAGAAAAGCACATTGTGTCACATGCTTTCAGGTGTCAGATCTGAGAAGTATTTAGCATTAATCTTCACCTAATCAACATCTATTATTAATCTCTTAATAGTAATAAACATTTTCTTCCTTTTTTAAAATATTAACCTCTCTGAACTCCAGCAGCATTTTAAACATGTTCCCATTTATTTCAATAGTGAAAGACTTTGCACCAATATGCTAGACACTGGACACATCTTTAATGTGAAAAGGATTCAAGTGCAAATAGATCACACAAAGTATTATAAAACATAGATTAATTCTCATAGTCTCCTTCACGATTTACAAGAAAACAATGAGCTTTACCAAGGACCAGCTAGTAAACCATTAAAAGGGATAGGGTTAGAACCACAAGTTTCTTTTTTGCCCAGCTTTGCTTCAGCAATATGTCTCCCATCTATCCGGTTCTAAAGATAACGACAGCACTGCTTGGCAGAAACTTGGCTGCAGCAATACCAAAGGACCTGTTAACATTCTGCACAATTGTTTTATTACAAATTTTTACAACTCTTTGGTACCAGAGATTCAGAATTTGCTGTTGGTGTGGGTCAACTCCTCAGAATCAAAACATCTGAAAAAAATGCTTATTTCATTTTAACTGAAATGACATGGTATTCAAGATTTTAAAATATCCCATTTTCTTTTTTCTCTACATAGAGTCCCTCACTAAAGCAGATGCTGAAGAAACCCCGCACCTGCAGCAATACAGCTTCTACATTCTTTCATTTGTGGTTTTGATATCAAATATTATCGTTGTGGTAGCTGTGATACTAAAATATCACAAACGCCAAGCAGGATACGGCTACCAAAAAATCCAGAGCTCATATTAATTACTTCAGGATATTTTCAATTTGTGTCAACTTCTATTCAGATTTGTCACCTAAAGAGGGGAGAGGGAAAAAACCCAAACCAACCAAATATCAATAAACTAAGAGCCTCAAAATACAACAATGCTTGGAAACATATTTCAACTTTTTTTTGTCATTAAAAAACCTGTCAACCTAGCACTGCGTCTTGAATCACTGAGTTGAAAAAGAATACAAGTGTCTACCTCAGGGTGTTTCTTACAAAGCATCTGAAAACTAACTTTACAGGTGTAAAGTGAGTTGTAAAGTACAAGATAATTGAGGTCCATTTTTCTCAAAAAAGAAAAAACCCAACTGTTTATCTTTTCAAATCACTTTGAAACTGCACCTGGCATCAGTTAAGCTGAGGGACAACTGCAAGATGTCTGTTCAAAATCTACTCCTGTGGGTTGCTACCATCAAGACCTGACAGTCTTCAAAAGACATCAGTTTTCATGGAGAACAAGAAAGTATTACAGGCTAGATAAAGATACTGGATTGTACGTGCCTATGCTGCTTGTTCAGTCAACACTTGCTTCCCCATCAACAGCTTTTGCTCAATGCATTTTAAGGCACCAACTACAACCAACATCTGTGCACCCAACTTCGGAGTTTACCAGTAAGTCCCTATACAGTCCAAGTTAAATGCTGCACCCCAGAATTCAAAGAGCAATAAACAGAATGAAGTATGAAGCTTGACCTTCCACAAAAGAGGGACTTCAGGTCACATTTCTATGTCCCCAAATGACAGCAGAAATGATCCCAACAGGTTAAAGTAAATACGATGCAATAAGGCTACTTCTCTGGCCTAAAGTTCATGAAACGCAGCAGATCCTACCCCAGCACGTTCTATCTGGCAACCAGGTCCCCTTGAGAGGAACCACACATGAAGTACTTACACTGCTTAAGATAATGACGCAGGGATAAATACAAGTCTGCTAAGTGTACATTCATTTCAGTTGTTCCTGCATGGCTCAATTAATTTAGGAGGGGAAAAGTATGACAGTCTTATTTTAAATATCACTTAAGGAGCCTAGATTCCTAACTTAGGTGCCCGTACAGCCAGCAAGGCCTTCAAAGAACCCAGGCTGCAGTTCAAGTTAGCCTGTCTCTCTAAACCTGACTCCTTAAACAGTCTAAGCTAGGCAATGCCAGTACTACCCTTCCTCTTACAGATGGAGTAATTAACATCTTCAACAGGAGTGCCATGAAAATAAATCAAAAGCACAAAGAAAGCATATTCTGTTCTACTGGTAACGCATGACACAGCAAAAATCAAGACAACAAAAAAGTGAACTGATTACATGTAGGTAAAAAGCTATAACTCGGTTTATTTAGCATACTTCTCCATTGCTCAAACTGAAACTGAGAAACGGTGTTTCATATGGCTTTTAGCAATGCTCTTTAAATAAATAACCCACAAAGGGCATACAAAATTCTTCTATTTAGGAAAAAACACACATTCTTAAGATCTTTCATAAAACTAACAACTGTGTACAATAGCGGATAGAATTACAGTAACAAAATGCAAGTCAACAACACTGAGGGTCTTTACAGTCATGACTCCATAAATACTAAGCTTTGTAAAGTATAATTGCCCTTGAAGTACTTATGTTGAAGTGCTATATCTATATACATCTACCTCTCTCCATTAGAGAGCCCCTCATTAGAATCATAGTGCGCTTGTGAAATTTTGTTTGGCTTTGAGTTCTGAACCAAGTCCATTAAGAGAACCATTTTATTATCTATATGTGTCTGAAGAGCCTGGATTTGGTGATCAATGTAGTCCATTAGTTTTTTCTCCATCAGATCCATATTTTTTGAGATCATCTTTTCCAAATAGGAGCAAATAGGCTGTTCTACTCTGTGAAGAGAGCAAATATAAGAATAAGTATAACCTATTTCTTAATGACATGGGGCACAACAGAGATCTGGGCGCTTGAACTTCTTTTAAATGTAAAATCTCATTAGGCAATAAACTTTGGATGGTATGAGGTTTTTAGCACAAGTAAAATACCTTACCTGCCTGCCACATTTTAAACCTCAGAATTTTTTTCTAAACATGTTAGGGTGTACAGTCACCTTCTTTCAACCTTGTGTTTTCAAAGGCTCGATTATGCATTAGACAGCTTGGTTACGTACAACAAAATCCACACAACAGTATACACAGAGTTCAAATTCTGTCAGTATGGCAGGCTTTATTCTTCTCAGCTAAAGTGTTTCAGGAGTTATAGAAACTATGCAATTCTCTATTTTTGCATCTGCATTCTTTAAAAATACTGCACTTTCCCAGGAGCTGGAGATATTCAGGCTCTAAAAGAACCCCAATTCCTACGCTACATTCCTACGTCTCACGATTTCCACTGTTGCTCCTCAGGTATCAAACTAGGTGCACTGCTACTACTGCTGCAAAGTTTGCACTGTAAATGCCAACAAATGAGGGACAGGAAAGATCGGTGAGATGAGATACAGTAAGTATAGCAGAAAGCTTGTGGCACATAGCGAGAAAAAAGGAAGACATAAGAATTTAGGAGGTAGAAGTAGTCTGTTATTACATTTTCATTTTGACAAGAAAGACAAACTAAATTTATATGAAATTGCAGAAAGACCGTACTTTTTTCTGAAATCACAGAAGGTGAAATGGAGGCAAAAGACACAACAGTTCAGTAACAACAAATGACGATGTGATTTCTTCTGAAAAACCTCCTATATTCAAACAGCTCATCTGAAAAATTAATTGTAATCATGTTCACCGCCACACAGCCTTCAAAACCACATAGCTTAAGATTCACTACTGTTATTAATGAGAAGAATATGCTTACATTATGTATTTTATTTTTTAAACTTGTCAATAAATACTGTCAAACTACTACTTTAATAAGCATACCAAACTTAACTTACCCAACACACTGAACGCCTTCCTCTTTAGTCGCTGCTTTTTTACCAAAGTGCCTATCGCCATCTTTTAGCCGAAGATGATTTACCTGACTACATAGGTTTTGAAGAAAAGGAAGAAGCACCTGTGGATTAGCTGCATTTGGGGTTTCACTCGCTTGTTCCTGCTTATGCAAAGATCCCATGACTTCAAAATCATTTCTGAGGTCAACTGTATTTTGCTGGGTAGTAAGTCTTTCAGAATCAGAAGCATTCCCTCTTTTAGGTACCTGTGTGTTCAGATCGCAACTTATTTTTAAGTCTTCACAGACTGTTTCGCTTGTTAAATGATTTTTAACTGGCAAAGGTTCACTGGCTGATTGATCTAGTGATGTCTGAATAGCTGCACTGCGCAATCCTTCTATTGCATGGTCTCCTCCACAGTCTGAACTTTTCCCAAAGATCCAATTAAGTTTGTCTCCAAGAGGTAAACTGTTCTAATGGGAAGAAAAACAATACAATTAATATTTAAGTATTAAAATATACTGGAAATTATACAATAACAACAATAGATACTTTATAACGCAGCACTCCAATAATGTGATATAAAGATCTTAAAAGTAGTTCTGAATTATATTCTTAGGGAAAAGCACAGGAAAAGATTTTTCCTGTACACATTATGTGTTAATCGCCTTGTCGGTCTCTAAGTAACAAAACAGCTTTACTGACTTGATTTTTACCATGCTATATCCCCAAGACTGCACATTATTCACACCAGATGGATTCAGGATTCTGTTGAAATAGCCTACTTTGCAGGATTAGGATCTAAATCAAATAAATGCCCTGTGAGAGCACACTCCCTTTAGTTGAAGGTGACACGCTTTTAATAACAATAAAGGAGACAAACCAGCCCATCCACCTACACCCCCAACATTAGAGGGAACATGCCCACCGTCCTTGACAAACAGTGACAATGGAAACGAACAGAAGGAGAGTAGGGGGGCAGTGAACTTTAAAATGATGAAGATACAGAGTTCTTAACTCTGGACGTGGCACAGTCTTTATTCATTGCACTCCTTATTTAAGGCTGGCAATAGCTAAAGCAGGATTAAAATGGCAGAAAATTTGGGTTAAAAAAATAATCAAAAATCTTTTTCACCAAACCAATTCAGAACATGCTTAGCTAAGGTCACAGGTCAGTACTATTTATGTTTACAGAAAAGCACAATGACTCACTTTCTGCTGACATCGGATCATGTCCATGAGTTGCCGAGCACCTGGAGACAACTTAGATCCCATAGATTCCATTATAGTTTGCACTCTGTCTAGATCAATGCTTGAGCCTAGTGAAGGAAAATCAGTTGCTAGTTTTGCAGACACTGTTTTCACTTGTACAATTATTTTACTGATGAGTACTCTTTGCTTCTCACCAATGGAGAGCAGCTGTTGCAAGAAGGAAAAAAAATATTTTGGTTAGGGGAAAAAAAAAAACAGTTTCATGTTTTCCATGTATGTATGGGACAATGCATTATTCTTTGGGTCTTGGGAAAAACAATGCTGAACTCTTTTCCAGGGAAATTAAGTCGATTTCTCCTTGCTGTTACTCTTCAGAAAATTCTGACTAAACAGAGGTGCCTGCATGACCCAAAGATAAATCAGGCCTTGATCTTCTAAGCACTTAAGAGCAGCGGCCACAGATTTTCATAAGGTTATTTAACCGCATCAGAGTTAACAGTTCTAATTACATAGTAACTGGTGATTATCTGCAGTTTATCTGGTTTCTGAAGATTTTTTTCCTCTAAGAGATTATTATCTTTCTCGTATAAATATTAAGTCTTCATAAAAAGAAAACTGCGATTCAAATTTAAAAGAACTCTGCTATCATGACAAAGTACCATCTAACAGGTTTTTAAGTGATTATATGAAGTGATGAAGTATATAAAACAGTAATTTGACTAATAGCAATGCAATTTAGTCAATTAAGCGATCAAAAAGACAAAAAAAATAAAACAAATTCTGTTCATCTCCCTACCTTAATTCTACAGGAGGCTGCAGGGCATTCGAACTTAAGGTACTTTTTGTATAAAGTAACCTTCTCAGTGTCGCTAGAAAAATAAAATAAATGAGCTGTGACATCACTATATAAAGTACATTTTTTTTTTTCATAGAAATACACTGTATCAGTAAATATTTAGGTAAGAAACAAGACTGACTGGAACATACTTCTGAAGTGGTATAGCAGTTTTAATGCTTATATTCAACTGGTATTGAATCTTATCAGATATGTATGTAAAAAAGGATTTGTATGTGTACGTACATTATCTACTAGAGAAGCTTTTGAGGTTCAGTACGTTATTCACACATCTTCCCTGAGGCTCTGAGTCGGCTGTTTTTATTTAGCTAATTAAGCAGCAGATGTGCCATGAAATGACTTAAAAACAAAAGAGAAGACATTGCTTTAATTCCCCTGGCAAAGCATGGAAGGAAGTACTGAAGGGGAAAACAAATCCTTCTTTTTTTATTTTCTCTCTTGTCCTTAAAGTGTGGGACGACTACGTATCAAAGAGACAAGAGATCTTTTGGCAAAGATCAGCTACAAGAGATCTGCTGAAGAGACGAGCAGATCTGTTGTCCAGAAAGATTAAACGGTTCAGAAAAGCTGCACCTGTCCTAACTCCTTCTGTAGTCTTACACAAGTTCAGAGTAGCGCCTTGTAACTTACGGGATTAAACGTTTCACTAATTACAAAAGAACAGAAAGGTAGCTAGCAGAACTGCATCCTTATATCTTTATCAACGAGGCGGCATTTGTGCAAGCCACCGGTAACAGCGAGGAGCACACCAGGGTTATCCCAGGCGACGGCGGTGCCTACACCCGTTCACCAGTTTTGCACAGACCTTCAAGAAAGACCAAACTGGGTGGCTCTCGTGGTGCAGACATCAGGTCTTTACCAGAAGGAGCACCTTACAGATACACAGACAGAGAACGGCGTTGCCAGTAAGAGACGGACCAGGCGGTGTTCGGGTCCCAGGAGCGACCCCCACCCCCGCCCCGCACCCCGACCTCCCGCCCCGGCCCCCCCCCCGCCCCGGCCGGCAGGGCCGCGGCCCGCGGCCGCCACTCACCCCGGGGCCCGGGCGGCGCCCAGGCTCTCGCCCCGGCCGGTGCCGCAGTACTCCTCGCCCACGTACACCTCCATGTTGCGGGCCTCGCTCAGGATGCCGACGGAGACCATCTCGGCGCCGCCGGCAGGCCGGCACTCCAGGTGCAGCAGGCAGGGCGCCTCGCTGCCGCCGCCCGCCCGCCTCTCCACCACCACGGCCTCGGTGCTGCGGGGGGAAGCGCCACGGCCGCGTTGCCTCGCCAGGCCCGCTCCCGCCCCGCCGCCCGCCCGGCCCGGCACGGCACCCCCCCACCCCCGCCGCCCTCACCTGGCCTCGCCGCCGCCCGCGCCCCGCCGCAGGCACACCGCCCGGGCCAGGCCGTCCGGCGGCGCGCAGGGCCAGGAGCACCGCGCCGCCACGCAGCACGGCTCCCGCGGACCGCCGGACGGGTCGGCCGCCGCCTCCTCCGCCGCGCAGCAGCTCGCCATCACCGCGGCGCCGGGCGGCGGCTGAGGCGGCGCCGCCCCGGTCGCCGGCGGCCGCCGGGCGGAGGGCGCCTGCGCAAGGCGGCGGGGCGGCGGGCTCTGCGCAGGCGCGGTTGGGGCGGTGCCTCGGGGTGCGGCGGGAACCGCGCCTGAGGGAGCGCCGCGCCGTGCCGCGGCGGGGGCGGGCTGCGGGCTGGTGTTACAGAATCAGAGTCATGGAATCATTTGGGTTGGAAAAGACCTCTAGGATCACCAAGCCCAACCGCCAACCCAACACCCCCAGGCCTCCTAAACCATGTCCCCAAGTGCCACGTCTACACGTTTTTTGAACACCCGCAGGGATGGTGACTCCACCACCTTTCTGGGCAGCCTGTTCCAGTGCCTGACCACTCTGTCAGTGAAGACATTTTTCCTAATATCCAATCTAAACCTCCCCTGGCGCAGCTTGAGGCCATTTCCTCTCATTCTATCACTCTTTACTTGGGAGACTGACCCCCACCTCACCACAACCTCCTTTCAGATGGTTGCAGAGAGCGATAAGGTCTCCCCTCAGCCTCCTCTTCTCCAGGCTAAACCCCCCCAGCTCCCTCAGCCGCTCCCCATCACACTTGTTCTCCAGACCCTTCCCCAGCTCTGCTGCCCTTCTCTGGACACGCTCCAGCACCTCCATGTCCTTCTTGTCCCGAGGGGCCCAAAACTGAACACAGCATTTGAAGTGCGGCCTCACCAGTGCCGAGCACAGGGGCACCATCCCTGCCCTGCTCCCGCTGGCCACACTATTGCTGATACAAGCCAGGATGCTGTTGGCCTTCTTGGCCACCTGGGCACACTGCTGGCTCATGTTCAGCCAGTTGCTGACCAATACCCCCAGGTCCTTTTCCGCCAGGCAGCTTTCCAGCCACTCTTCCCCAAGCCTGTAGTGTTGCATGGGGTTGTTGTGACCCAAGTGCAGGGCCCAGCACTTGGCCCTGTTAAACCTCATACAGCTGGCCTCGGCCCATTGATCCAGCCTGTCCAGATCCCTCTGCAGAGCCTTCCTGCCCTCAAGCAGTTCAACACTCCCTCTCCACTTGGTGTCATCTGCAAACTCACTGAGGGTGCACTCAATCCCCTCATCCAGATCATTGATAAGATATTAAACAAACTGTCCCCAACACTGAGCCCTGGGGAACACCGCTCATGACCGGCCACCAACTGGATGTAACTCCATTCACCACAGCTCTCTGGGCTCGGCCATCCAGCCAGTTTTTTTCCCAGCAAAGAGTATACCTGTCCAAGCCATGAGCCGCCAATGTCCCCCCTGCCCAAAGCCCGGAGCCCAGAGCAGTGGGCTCTGCCCCACCTCGGCCCTTGGGGTGGCGGCGGGTGCGGGCTGAGGAGATCCCCTCGCCTGCCCCATGTCCCACCTGCCCATGGGGAGCAAAGGCCGACACAAAGGGGAGCGGCGAGTCATGGGTGGTCTCATCGCTGAGCACCATGGGTTTGAAATAACACCCACGATGTGGGCAAATGCCAGTATTAGTCCTTTCTCTAGTAAAATAAAGCTCTCTCGGAGAGATGGAAAAGCCTTAAAAGCATGTCAGTGCTACGGAACTTGATAAAATAGCAAAATTTGGAGCAACGCAACTCTCTCTTCCAAGTTGCATACTAATAGTGTACCACATAGGAGAGAAACTATAAATAAAAGATTGGGTTCATTTAATTTTCAGTAGGATCCCAGCTTCTGGAGTCAGGGAAAGTGGCTCCTGACGCTGCGATACAGATCTAAGCCCAGGGCACACAGATATCGAGTTCTTCCAGTCAGTGCTCGGCTGAGGAATGTTAATTACGTCTGTGAAAATAGGAAGGTGGACATGAACACCCTTTGTACAAGCTAATACTACAAATGTAGTTGGCACGTGTGCTTTTTTCACTGAAGCTATTGTTTTATGTGATTTACTAGCAATGGAAAAATGGATTTGCTGTGTTTTAATTAATGAATTAATTAAAATTAATTAATGTAAATGTTTTAGCGTAAAAACTGTGTTGTAGCAGTCTCCTTTTTGAGTTTCTAAATGTGCTTGATACTTCTGAAATGCATTGCAAATTCATCCAGTTTTAGAAATGTTTGTTTTCTGCTTTTGGTGACAATGTGGTTGCATGATGCCTTGGAAGATTATTCCAATCCTGGAAGAGCGATGAGCTGCACAAAATTACAAACTACTGGTGAGGAGAATTATCTTTAACACAGAAGGGACTGGGTAGAAATCCCTGTTTCAGGGATTTCCATGTGTTTGTGGGATTTCCATGTGTTCACATGCATTGTATTTTTGATATTTTTAAAGTAAAGATGAAAAAATGGAAAACAACAAGCTGAAATTTCAGAGAGTAGACTGGTTTATACTAGAGTTTTTTGCTAAGCTGACAATAGCCAGTATAAACATCCTAAACATTGTATCCACTGGTAGCAATATTTTATGTTTCTAATCTCATATGATCTCACTGTGGTATCAAAGTCCTTTAGAATAAACCAGTCTGATACTGGCATGGGTTAGTGCTCTGTCTCCAATCAGCATTTAAGAATGTGCTGCTTTTTATTTGCTTAAGGTGTCTAACCAGTTCTTTTTGCAAGCCTACTGGATTAAATTTTACTTCCCACTTCCTTAACAAAGACAAAGTATCAGAGTGCTTTTTCTGTTGTTTACCTTTGGAGCAGACGGTTTCTGTTCTAGTTCTCCTGCGTAGAGCAGCTAAGAGCCAGGTACACAGTACTGTAGTAGTTTCTCCAGGAAATCTAGTCATGTTAAAACACAGCCTCTTTTTGTTCACTTTTGGACTAACTTTAATGGGAAAACCTTTTTGGATAAAAGGTAAGCTTTCAGTTTTTGTTACATATTTGGAAAGTTTCTCCAAGTCTTCTTGTACTGTCTGGTCCTGATCGTAATGCTACACACCTTTCAAATCCAGTCACCGCTCTCCCCAGGTATTAGGATATTAGCTGACCTGCTAATTAAGAAAATCTTGTTCAAGAAAAAAAGTGTCTCGAAAAGATTACAGGTTGTAGCTCTTTATAGTAGGGCTCTTTGTGATTTTTTTCTCCAGGATGTAGCAGGTATGTAAATACATCTTCCGTACAGGGCACTGGTTGTGACGACTGCAGTTACCGTCACTCTCATCAACAGTAAAGACTGAAGAAAAATATTTCGATCTCCAGTACTGTGAGGGAAATTCCTACAGTTTTGTTTTAGTTCTTCATTAACTCATTTCCATTTATGATTTGTCTTCAGATTTTAGATTTAGATTAACAAATATTTCTTAGAAAGTGATGTTTTTATGAATTGCATTAAAGATGGTTTCCTGCTTTCAGGTGTCAAAATTTAAATTGTTAGAACTGCATTTCCACTGTTAGTTCAACACACACCTAACTCATGAAACAGAGTGGATTTGGTGATTTAGATAAAAAAATTATTGCAGATTAAGAGCAAAGCCAGAAGTAAATATTGAGTGCCGATATTCTTTGCAGACCTGTTTGCTAATAGCAACTTCCACATTTTGATTGCAATGGCAGTCTTTAATGTTAAACATATGCTACATGCACCTAGCTTTTCAAAATCCTGATGTTATCTCCAATAGACAGAGATCATCATTACGCTGAAAAGCCCTCCTCCTTGCTCTGAGGGGGTGATTCTGTGGCTTCTGTGCAATAATTAATTCCTTTCACAGAAACATGGGAGGCTACTATAAATGAGAAGAAATCTCTTTGTTTCCTTATAAAAGAAAAATTAACACTTTTTTATTAAAACCCATGTTATTGATGATTCTATAACCTATTTGTGTCTCTGTTGACCAAAGTGAATACTCAAAGCAGACTGAGGAGCAGACAAGACAAAGGAAGATGAATTCAAGTTCAGCCAATTTTTAAAAACCTCACCAGAGATTGTTTTTGTCTTTTTAAAACTGTTTACCTGAAACCAGATACTCAGCAGACTTCTTATCTTTAGCTTCCTGCATTAGCATGATGTTCTGAAGATAATTCTGATATAATGCAAAAGGCTACAAACCTTTTACAAAGGTTTGATTGTCGCTGGAACAAACAAAATGCAGCATTAGGCAATGGCAGGAGGCAGCGTGGTGAACCAAGATTATGCACGCAGCAGGTGGCAGAATTACATCCAGAGGACAACTATAAGTATTCCTCATTCAGGGCAATGGGGAAAGGAATAGGATTTAAATGGAAGGAGAAGGCTGAAGGGGCAGTTGATTTAATCAAGGAAAGGACAGAAGAAAGTAGAGACATGAGCAAGAGGGAGAAGATGAGCAAGTGCGGGACCTAGCAGTAGCTAGAAGGCAATACCACAGCAAATGACTCTGTAACCAGTAAAAAACATTCCCTGATGTATGTAGGGACTGCATGTATTCTTCTGGAGATACAACATTCTCCAATTCTCTGTCTGGCAAGTTTGGAAACATCCTGGTAAAGTTGCATCCACCATTCAAATAATTGTATTATTTGTCCATCAGCCACTCCTAGAGAGCCCTGCTGTAGATTTACAGGTCAGTATGGTCTTCCTGGCACCGCCGAGGTGATTTCACAAGGCTTGAAGGAACTTGATTCTATTTGAGATGTAGCATCTCTTGCACAGTTGATTTTAACTGGCCAGCTACTTCAAAAATTACTGTGAGGGGACAGATGGGTGGACAGAGAAGGTAGCCGCATAAATTTTCTGTGGTACCTCAGGGTTAACAGTGTAGGTCATGGAAGAAAAAACGTTTCAAAAATGGTACACAAAGTTACAAAGTTAATAATCCAGGTTAGAATATGTCAGAATTAAGACTGTGTTTAAATCATTTGATAGTTTTTCTTTGTGTGCTCCAGAAGACCCCAGCTTTAACCTGAAGTTACTTTTTTTAAATCAGTTTGACCATTCCTAAACTATTTCTTAATCTCTATCGAAGTATGCAGTGAATACAGGAAGGGATTTTTTTATTATTTTTCTTGTTCTTGGGATTCTCTATTATGTTACTGTCCTATTGGTTGAGGGATTTAATTTTTTTCAAAAAATAATTTCGTTTGATATTGTCTGTATGAAGGAGTGAGAAAAATTTGAGCTGTTATCCCAGTTTATAATGTAAGTAGCTAAGACCAAGAGCTAAAGCCAAGATTGCCAGCCAGTTTTGGACACCCTGTTTAAGAAAACTTTTGCTCAAATTTGCAGCTTTTAGCACTTTATATCAGTTGTGTTTGGGGTGATGTAGTCATTAACCTTTAATACAGTCAAAACAGCATTTCTGCAGCTAATGAGGCCACACATATTAGTTTAAACACTCAGAAATGAAAAGTAACTTGGCCATGAATGAAAATGTTGATTTCTGCGACTTTCCCAGGATAACCTAAGAGCTCTGTCAGAGACAGAATAGACCAAACTGAGCATGGGCAGCCAGGTCCCATACTGGGGAAATTACTGTCTGCATTTATGGCCTGATCAGAATGGTTTTTCAGCAATCACCACTGTGCAGATGCCAAAATAACATCTTACTTATCCTTTCTGATTCTTTAGAAATTTCAAACTTTATTTTTAGGTGTATCTTCTGAGCTGACATCCAGACTTTCTACATTAGAAATAATTATTCCTCGAAGTCTGACAGACAGAGAGAAACATCACCCATTTTTTCATGAGGTTTGTTATTCTGATTTTTTTCTTCTAATGTTGCTGGTTTTCACACTATTGGCCTCTCTCTCTCTCTCTCTCTCTCTGTATAGTATATTGTCGTGGTTTAGCCCCAGTCAGCAACCAAGCCCCATGCAGCAGCTCGCTCACTCCCCCCTGCTGGGATGGGGGAGAGAATCAGAAGAGTAAAAGTGAGGACACTCCTGGGTTGAGATAAAGACAGTTTAATTGGCAAAGCAAAAGCCGCGCGCACAAGCAAAGCAAAACAAGGAATTCATTCGCTCCGTCCCATGGGCAGGCAGGTGTTCAGCCATCTCCAGGAAAGCAGGGCTCCATCACATGTAACGGTTACTTGGGAAGACAAACGCCATAACTCCAAACATCCCCCCCTTCCTTCTTCTTCCCCCAGCTTTATATGCTGAGCATGACGCCATATGGTATGGGATATCCCTTTGGTCAGTTTGGGTCAGCTGTCATGGCTGTGCCCCCTTCCCAGCTTCTTGTGCACCCAGCAGAGCATGGGAAGCTGAAAAAGTCCTTGATTAGTATAAGCAGTACTTAGCAATAACTAAAACATCTCCACATTATCAACACTGTTTTCAGCATAAATCCAAAACATAGCCCCACGCTAGCTACTATGAAAAAAAATTAACTCTATCCCAGCTGAAACCAGGACATATATATAGCTTATTTTTGTGAAGAAATGTGCGCTATCTCTTCAGATTCTTAAGAGTTTTCAACTAGTTTAGGGTATCTTTGTTCCCACAAAGGTCTGTGACTACACTCTAAGTTAATGCCTTTCAAAATTCTAGTCTGTTAAGAGACAGAGTGGGAAGGAACAGGAAGAATATTTCCATTTCCTCTGATTATATGTTGAACTCAAACTTGAGCTAATGTCCATGCTGTATATGTTCTTTTGCCCATTGTACCTGGTCTTTGGATAACCAGAGGATTTCAACCATGTAGCACCTAAAGGGCTGATGCTCACTTTGTAGAAATGGTCCCACAAAGTCGCACAGGTTAAATGAATGAGTTAAAAGAGAAAGATCTGAGCCTTAATTCTTCAGTACTGAGGTAACCTACCTTTGTTCCAGATATCGAGCTCCATTACAGAAGTAACTGTTAATGAAATAGCATTAGTCATCTTTGTGCAACCCGATTAAGGAAGGAAGAATCTGCGAGTCGTTCATCCGGCTGCCGATGACTTACATAAGGAGTGTCACCAAACATGATGTGGTAGTTGGGCAAAGAGTGCATACTTGGGCTGTGCCCTTCTTGGGGAGCCGAATCTGGCCACGTTCATCCAAGCTGTATCTACCTCCTCTCCACTAGTGTCTGAGGACCATCTCTTCCTGTGCCTGTAGAACTATAGCGTGGTAGTCTAGGTTTAGCTTTACTAACACTTCTTTCTTGTTCTTTTAATACCACAGATTTTACGTTTTCATTTTTCTGTATATTTATACCTTCTACATTCCCTCTACAAGTCACTAATGGAAGACATATTTAATTTCTTCTGTAGTTTGTGTACTTTTGCATTCTGTCTTCTTAGCTTAGTAGAATTTAAAGAATGTAGAGAGTGCTGCTGAGACTTTGAAAGGCATGAGGGTTAGGAACGTGTATTTTGTAAACCTGGTAAATACTTAAGATATACATAGTAGCTGGACTTCTCTTGTCAAAGAAAACATGGAACTGCCACAACCAAGTAGAAAATCACCTAATGAAGTGATATCTTTTGTTCTGTTTTCAGGAGCATTTAGACGACAATCTTTCTTACTCAATTAAAACCAGAAATGGAACATATCTCCTAAAACTGAAGAAAAATAAGTACGTGATAGTGTTCTAAGAAATCATTCCATCTTAGGATTTAGTTGCATATAGTGTGCAGAGTATACAAATACAGACAAGTAGTTTTATACTGAAAAAAATCGGAAGAAACTATTAAATGACAGATCGTAGTAATTACAAAATAACTGTGAAATAGTGTCTCCGTAATGGTACTAGCTTGCAAATAGAAAGAAATAATATTTTTTTCTAGTTGTGCAGAAATTTATTTTTATTATTTTTTTATTAGCACCACACAATAGTAGATTTCAGAAAATCCTTATGGAAAATTAGAATTCAGCTCAACATTAGTGCTTTAGTAGCAGGCAGGGGAGGGTTGTTAGCCATGTTGTATTTGAAGAAATTTGTCTGTTACTGTTGTCCCTCATTCCTGAGCCTGTAATAGTCCAGGCCCTGATATAACATAGTCTGCTGAGGTCCTACTCTATGGATATTTTAGTTAAAATATATCAAAATAACTTATTTTCCAAATAATGCAGCTCATTTTTGAGGTATTTTGTTTCATATCTGTGGATTTTAATAATAATTTAGGATGAGTGTGCTGCTAACAGAATGTAGTACACACTAGGATTCTTCATTTATTTCTTAGACTGTTAAAAGAGCAGTAGGTTTTTCTTTTTTTCCAGAAAGCTTGTTAGCGAAGATTTTGTGCTATATACATATGCAGAAAATGGGAAACTGGAGGCAACACAACCAAAAAACAAGGTATCATACATAATAAAATTCCCTTTTTGCTTAAGAGTCTCCTCAAACCAGGGAAGCCAAGTTTTATGAATTGAAGCCGTATTAACAATTTGATGGAACTGAGGACAACCACAAGGATGTGTATGTATCTAAACGTATTTTCAGGGTAAAAGTGAATGCACAACCATTCTTCAAATCTCTATAACAGAACAGTGAAAATTGTTTGCATTTTTGGCAGTGGAGGGGAAAATGCTAGTGATGCACATAAACTATCTACAGAAGAAAAATATATTTGCTGGGAAAGAGGTTTTTGTGAGTTTTCACATTTGCAGCATTGCTGTTTAACAGTTACGACTGATACAAAACATAAGGTTCTATGTCTTATGAGGGAGTGGGCTGTTTACAGTGATACAGCATCACTGTTTTCCAAGGTGTGAAAGGAAATGCCAGGAGATTGTGCCAAGACTGAATTTGAGCTACCTGATAAGGTCGCCTTTGCATAGTATGCAATTAAAGGTACAATGGCAGCATCAATGCCCTATAGTTTTTAGGTCCTGTATCAAACAAGCCTTATAAATACTTTAGAATTTAATTTCAACTTTCAACTGCATGTGAGCTCAGTGAGACTTAATTGGGTGCTTTGTGCATGGGGGATCTTCTCAGATCAGCCTTTGAGAGGAATCTGTTTAAGAACAGGATGAGCAATGTAGATTAAAAGATTTTGCTAAAAGATGGTGATGGGTTCAACTAAAAAGATGGTTGTTTTCTAGAACCGAGGGACCAAATGCTATTGTAGGTACTCATGTCAAGTAATGTTTTACTCCAAGAAGGTTGGGATTACTTCTAGAATAGGGGACTCTGTAAATTTGTAACAGCCAGCCTTAATGTAATGCAAATAAATAAGTTTGCATTTGAAGGCAACAACCTTATTTTGTCATTAATTTTGTGGTTTTGTTGCATTTCAGACACACTGTTATTATCATGGCACTGTTGAAGGAATTGCTGACTCAATGCTTGCTCTTAGCATATGCGATGGCCTTAGGTATTACCTCTTGCTTTTTACTTCAGGATAATTCATTGTGCAGCACCAAAGTAAAACAGTAAAAACCAGTTGCTATTCATCATACAGCTGGAGAGCAAACACCATCCTATCTTGCAATTTTTTTATATTTCACCTTTTGATGAAGCTGAAACTCTGTAGAGGTTTTATATCTCAACTACCACTTTTCTCCCCTTTTCCAAAATTCCTTCACAGAAAAAGATGAGAGAGAGCATAATCCAAATATAAGCAGAACATGGGCATGAACCAAGGCCTCTATTACTTGATTCAAATGTCTTGACCAGAGGTACCTCTCTAGAAGAAACTCTGATGAAGCTTTTGCTAAACTGAACACGCTCCTGCGAACAATTCTGTCTTACGGATAGGCACATTTCAAAAGAAAAACCATTTCTGTGGAAAAAGTTTTGACCAAATTTGAAACATTTTTTTGTGTTTCAAATATAAGAAAATTACATTCAAGAAACATAAAGGGGCCAGATTAATGCATAAAAGAATCAGTCCATGTGAGTTTGCACAATGAGATGGCATGCACAGCAAATTGTGCAAATATTCAGAATGTGCCTAGAGTGTGTCCATATTCCCCTGCCTTCACTGAGCTTGGCTCTTTAGCTGGCCTTTGGATATACTTATCGGTTGTAGTAGCCTTGTTCAGTTTGATGTTTTTTCCCAAGCAGGAAGAGGCAAATAGGATAAAGTTCACCCACATATCTTTCATGTATAGTATCGGAGTGAGATGCCGCTCACAATAAATAATGACATTTCCTGGCATTCCTTTAAATGAAAAATGAAATGGTCAACATACTGGTATTTCATGTAATGCTGGATCTCACTAAGCAGAACAGATATTTCATTTTGGCTGTTCTGCAAACGTACATAGACTCCAATCCCTTGGTTACCTTGTACTCACATTTTTGAGGATCTTCTTTCACGAGATATTAACTAGAGAATTCTTGTCCTAAATATAATTTTGAGATTCTGGAGAACAAGATAATAGCTTCTGAAAGGTTCTGGTACAGCAAATGGGCATGTTCCCGGTGTTTCTGAGCCATGGACAAATGCAAAATCTTTATACCTGGCTGCACTCAGCAGTGCAATACTGCTGTTGCCCTCAGAAACACCCTGGTGATTGCTTTTAGCCTCTAATTCTGTCTTAGAAGATACCTTTTTCTAAAATGCTAGATTACTTAGCTGCATGGGGCTAGGAGTGAGACTAGAGATAAGGACTAAAAGAGACCCTTTGCATCAGCTCTGTACCCACAATCCAGACTCATTTAGTAACAATTTGGCTTTCCGGCTAACCGATATAAGGAGCCCACACTTGTGCACAATTGACTATTTTAAGTTCTGTTTTGTCTTTTGAGATCCTGTTGGGCATTTTAACTTACCCCCTATATTAAGAGAATTTAAGATGATAAATTATTTCAAGATAGTAGTATGAACAGCTCTAGTTTTTAAATATCTAGCTGTCATTCACTCACCTAGTCATAACCACGAGGGAAAAATTGTGGAATAATTTTTCATTCTTTTACGATATTAGAGGAATTCTCTACATTGGTGGCAGATGGTATGGAATGGAGCCACTCAACACATCCAGCACATTTGAACACGTGTTTTACCAGTTAGAAGATATGCAGGATATCCCCTTCCAATGTGGTGTGCTGAATGGCAGCCTTCATCACGAGAAGATATTTGTGAAGCAGCCTGTGAAATACGCGTTTTTATCAAACAGTACCTCTAGCAGGGAAAAGCTTTTGAGGGTAAATACCTTTCTGTTTCTCTCTTGAGTCCAAGCCTTCTCTTCAGTCTGTTCCAGCAGCCAAGGGTCTCCAGAGCTCTTGCTTTGGCGTGGTGTCATTGCGGGTGGGTTTGGCCTGGCAGGCCGCTTCCTTGTTGCCTTCATTTTCATGGACCCCAGACTGGTGGGAGTACTGCTGTGGAAATCCTGAAACAGAAGAACAGCACACCGGGAATTTAACATAGCTTGAAGCAATCCCTTAGCAGAAGAGCAGAGCTCTGCCCAAGACAGTTGTGGGTATGATGTGAAAGGCATGAAGCTGCTGTTCAGCTCATGCATCGCAGTGTCTGAGCAGAACAGAATTACTGGCATACAGATATTTGTGTGGAAATCTAAGGCAAATTGATAGGCCACATTAAAAAATGCATAATTGCTTTATAAATCCATGAAATTAAAATAATGAGAAAGATAAGTAAAAAAACCTTTAAGTCACTAGTTATTATGTTAACTTATTGTGCTTTCTAATTTGCAGAAGAAGCGAGCTGTCCTGCCACAGAAAAGCTATGTGGAATTATTTGTGGTTGTGGATAACAACAGGGTAATTATTTCATCCAATGCTACATACGTTTTATTAAACAATTAAAATTTTTTTCTCTGATATTCTCATATGATATTTTACAGTTTTTGCTGAAGAAATCAGATTCTGCTGCAGTGCAAAAGGAAACAGTTGAGCTGATTAATTACGTTGATGGGGTAGGTCAGATAAGTTGCTGAGATTCAGTAGTTTCTACTTTATCATAGTGTTCAAAAGAACGGCTAACGCAGTACATCTGAACGATTATGTTCTGAAACTGTATTTGGAAGCTATACAGCAATTTGTAACCCATTTAAGGCACCTCATGCACAAGTCTTACAGAGGTGTAGACAGAGGGAGAGATGCAACATGTTTTTAAATCAGTTCTCTGTGCTCCCAGACTTTGGCTGCTCCAGGAACTTGAGGTCTCCAGTAGGTTTTACATTTCCAGGAAGAGTATTTCTCATGTATGCCGTTCTTTTTTACTAAGCAAACTGTCAGTGCTGTGAACAGTTCCATAAGCTCTCTGATCGTCTGTTCCCCATTTCTCCTCAAGACAATTAGCTAAGGAAATGAATTGATGTGGTCTTTCCAACTTCTCCAACTGAAAGATACGTTTTGGTACCTTCATGAAGTAGATTGCCTTCAGTCATGTATTCTTTCCTCACATCAACTGTTAATTATTCAGAGAAACTAAAGTTATGTCTTAGTCATTATGTTCAGCTTAATGATTACAGTAGTAGTGATGTAATCTTTCATAATTCAGTTGAAAGACTGATGGACACTAATGATTTTTTTTTTTTTTTTCAGATGTATAGAGCATTAAACATCCAGATTGTTTTGGTTGGATTAGAGATCTGGACAGATACAAACCACATACCTGTAATGGATGGTTCAGCTGGAGATGTACTGAGCAGATTCGTTTCTTGGAGGCAGAAAGATCTTCTCAAACGATCACGAAATGATGCTAGCCATCTCATAATGTAAGTGTTCATTCAGTGGAAAAACTAGCCATGCTGCCAGTATTGTCAATGTGTAGGATTTTGGGTTTGTATATGAATGAAAATATAACTAGAGTAAAATTCACTCAACTTCCAAATTGTTTTAGCCTGGAAAAACGTCAAGAAAGTGCAATGAATTGTTTTGGCTCTGCTTGAGCAGCGGGGCTGGACCAGATGGCCTCTGGAGGTCCCTGCCAACCTCAACCATGCTGTGATTCTGTGAACTCAGAAGCACTGACACAGCAGATTTAGGTGACTGGTCATTATTTTCAAGCTCTATTATTCAGATGTTCATTATTTATTACAGTGAAACCCTGATATGATAATACATTTCTTCTTGACTTCAAGAAGACCAACTCTTGCAGTATTTGTTCCAGACTCATCAGTCTTTCACTAGAAATCATGAACTTTCAGCCCCTCTTTCAACAACACCTTCAAACTGCTTTTGTTGCAGAGGGAGAAGCTCTTATGGTGGATCCATTGGAATGGCTTTTGTAGGTACCATCTGCTCACAAGTCCAGGGAGGGTCAATCAGCACTGTAAGTACATAATGTTGTGATTATTGGAAGAAACTAGCACAGGAGCAGCTAAACTATCATAGATATGCTGCTAGTGAGGCCAAGAGGTACCTGAACAATTCAAGGCTTTCCCCTGTGCATTTACACAAGCCAGAGTGGTAGCTACAGCTATTGCCAGAGGTACCTTCCAGAACATCTTAAATAAATAACGTGCAATTTGTTGACAAGTGCTCAAGTCACTCAGGTTTTGGAGTGGTACAGTTTCTTTCATGGGGTTTCTGATGTGCGTATTTTTTCCAGTTTCTCTCTTCATCACATTCCAGTCTATTTGGCTGATTTAGTCCTGAAATAATTTTTTTTATCACCTTTATGTAATTCAGCTAGGTTGTACAAGGAAAGCCCATTCTTGTACCATTAAGGTTCATAACTACAGTGTTTTTGGGATGGGAATGCACCTGCAAAATCATGTGTATTTTTTGACTCTTTACATGGATAGACAGTGAGCATAATGCACTCTGTTCTAAAGTGTCTGGAATTTTCCACAATGAGGCTGTAAACGGGCAAGAATTTTAAATTTGGCAAAATTAGCCAGAAACTAGTTTTTTCTCCTCACCCTTGGGGCAGCACCAGTATCTCCAGAGGTTCCTGCCCTTACAATATGGATGCCACAACATCATGGACAATCTTAGAGGCAGATTCTGTTCTTTAACAGTTGCCGTCTTTTGTCTTTGAAGACTCCATTCAAATCAGCGTCATGACTGATTAACTGTGTCGTTATTCAGAATATGATCCTAACGGAAGAAACAGAAAGAGTGGCAGAATCTGGCCCTACTGAAAAAACAGTGACAAATTGTCTGTTCGCGCTGCTTTCGCTTTGCAATACAATCTAGTGTTCTGTCTTCGTAGCCTCTGAGAGACTTGTGGCTTGAATAAATCAGTAGGTAGAAACTTAGTGATGTCTTTAGTTTTATATTTTTTAACACTGATTCTTTTTGTTAGTTGAATCATAATGATATGTTACGTCATGCTACAGTAGTTGCACATGAATTGGGGCATAATCTCGGAATGAAACATGACGATAAAAGGTGTCCTCCATCCTATATTATGCACAGCACAGAAAAGTAAGATTTCCAGTTCTTTTATTTTAATAATTATTATTTACCTGCAGTGACTATGCCTTCTAAGCTGTGAATCTCCCACGAATCTTGAAGAACTTTTGTGATTGGGGAATTGTGTGAAAAGTTTAATCACAGAGGTGAATTCACTGAATTAGGTCCTGCCAGCATTTTAATTATATGAAATGTTACCTGTTTTCTGATCCAGTCATTCTTTATTTATAGCATTCCTAAAAACTGATTTGGATTTTCTTAATCGTTTTTTTTTAATGATAGTATGTTGCTTTTTTTTTTTACCCTGCTGAGAATGCTTTACATATATTCACTGGGTTTGTGCAAACATGCGTCCTTCGCACAGATTCTCTTAACAGTTAATTTAAACAAAAACTATCAGCCTAGATTTCTTTCAGTTCATTCGTTCTTTGGCTTCCCCTTAAGAGAAAAAAATCATATTATTTTATCTACCCACATTTGTATTAATAAATCGGGGTAATTGAACACTGGACAAAACTACTGTAAGAAGATGCATTTCTGAGTTCTTAGGGACTGCAAGTTAAGGTGAAGGTCTTTCTGGAAATTATTTTTTAATCAAGCATTTTTAGACTCGGTACAGACAAGGAATTTCTAAGGCCTGTTTTATACAGAACACCAGAATGGATAATCTGCTGAGAGTACTTGCATTTATGTTATATATAGTATTTTTAACTTCTAGTACTGGCCTCTAATAAAAAATAAAGTAAAAATTAAGTATCTCATGATCTTCTAACACTATGAAACACAGTATTTATTATAGATTGAGAATATTTAAAAGGCTTGAGTTGTATTTTTTCCTGTAAGCAAACTATTTATAATAAAAAAAATATTATGCTTTCCAGTGGGTCCAGGAATTTCAGCACCTGCAGTGCTGATGATTTTGAGAACCTTATTCTAAATGGAGGTGGAAGCTGCCTTAGAAATCCTCCCCAGACAAGTAATGTTTACAAGGAACCTGTCTGTGGTAATAATGTGGTCGATAACAATGAAGAATGTGACTGTGGCAAACCGCAGGTAATGAATGAAATTCAACTGGACACTTGTATATTATATTATACCATATCATATCATATCATATCATATCATATCATATCATATCATATCATATCATATCATATCATATCATATCATATCATATCATATCATTTTTTGTTAAGTCTGGCCTTTTGGTATACCGGATTTGCATTAATATCTGAGGAGTGTTCCTTGTAAATTTACATTTTCACAAGCAATATGAAGATAAATTTTAGAAAAAGCCTAAAATCATGCTTTGAACTCGATATGAACTCAGTTAAGGGCTACTGGACTTCACAGAACTTTGAGCCATTTCAGAGCATTTCAGTGCAGAGTATGTGGAAACACCATTGTTTTTCATGCTGGTTTTAGCAACATAGATATTTCTGTTACATAAGAGACTAATCCCCTAAAGAGCACTTACAGGTTTCCTAACTGTAACCCTTAAACCCTTAAACTTCGGCCACAACAAAATTACTTTTCTTCGTCATATTTGCATTGTCAAATGTCCCTCAAATAATGGGATATATTGACTCATTCTTTAGAAAATAAAGGTGTCTCAAAAAAGACACCAATAAATTGAAAGGCTGTCAGCAAACCCAGGTTCCATCATTCAGGCCTTCTTCTAAGTCATGAAAAGATACCAGCATTTCTCCACATCAAACTGCTAGTGTAGTGGAAAAATAAGATGAGGGGAGGGATGATAAGAAGCGTTACTGAAAAACCAAAGTGTTCAGCTTCTTTTAGCATCCATTTAAAGTGTAAACCTATCCCATACCCCTGTGCCGCAACACATCAAAACAGACGATGTTCTGATGACTTCTGGTAAAAAAATACAGCCAAACTGTATGCTGGTTTCTGTTAGAGCAGAAGGCTGTCACCCTCAGAGCATGTGAGAGAGACCGTGTATTTAAAGTTTGGTTTGTCTGTGTACCTGGTTTGATGCTGTATTTTCCTAGCTATACAGGGAGGTAAAAACGTTGTGTCCCCTTGTCCATTGTTGTTCTTCAGGAATGTACTAACCCTTGCTGCGATGCTGTAACCTGCAAACTCACGCCTGGATCGCAATGTGCTCAAGGACTGTGCTGCAAAAATTGCAAGGTAGGCTGTGTTTTATTAAGCTAATTGATACTATTTACTAGTATTTTTTAATGTTTGAAAAGAGCTATCATAGAACTCTTGACATATTTTCACATTATCAAAACACATTCACCCGTAGAGAGCATGTAAGCAGAGAACTTACATCTAACAGCTCTTGGTTAGTAGCTTAGAAATGGAACGTCATCTCTGTGTCATCCCTCATAGGAGGCAGGAGCAATCCGGGGCCTCAGCAGCAGTGATCTCCATTATGCAACATCAAGCTTCTCCAAAGTCTATGACAGTTGGCTGCTTTTTAATTTTGTACTTATGTACGCAGTTGTACGATCTACCCAAGTCCTCTGCCGGCTCAGCTCATAAACTCTATAGCTACACCATATGAAACTGAGGGAAGTTTTGGATATTCGCTAGATATTGGCCTGAAAAACTATTCTGGCTTCCTTAAAATTCCAAAAGGTTCACAGTTGTCATTGTTTCATGTTAGAACTTCTGCTGTTGCAAAATAAAAGTAGGGTGGCATTTCTCTCTGGTTCTAGTTCAAAGAGGCAGGAGCAGAGTGCAGATCGAAAATGGATTTCTGTGATCTACCCGAATACTGCAATGGAAGCAATGCCTACTGTCCAGATGACGTTTACATCATGAATGGTTACCCATGCGACAACATGAAGGCATATTGCTACTATGGAGTATGCCAGAGTTTTGATTCACAATGTGAATTTATATATGGAAAAGGTATGTTTATAATTGAATGCAGAAAGACCTGCAGTCTCCTAATAGACGTTTCTGATTTTTCTTTTTCTTTCTCATATTTTTAAGACAGTGTAGTGGCTTACTAACATTTGCTATTTTTTGTACAGGGGCACGAAAAGCACCTGACCTATGCTTTGAAAAAGCGAATATTAAAGGAGATAGGTTTGGAAACTGTGGAATGAGCGGTGGAGCGTACAAGAAGTGTCCTGTTCAGTAAGTCACCAGCAAACAAAAGCTAACCCTAAAATGTTCAATGTAAAAAAATATATTCTGTTACAAACTCTTAGAGCATTAGATTTAAAAGATTATGTCCTTGAAATGCAAGCTAAAAAGTTTGACTGGATGCTGTATTTGCACTGATGCTGGGTTTTTTTCTGTTCACCTTGTCTCTGAGTGTCATTCATCCAACACAGGCACAGTCTGTGCGGCAAGCTCCAGTGCACATCTGTTAGTCTTCAAAACCTTCCTGCCTGGAGCGTTGTCAATAACGCATCTGGGGTTTTGTGCTGGTCTTCTGACTTTGACTTAGGATCAGATGTCCCTGATCCTGCTCAAGTTCATGATGGAACAGCCTGTGGAGAAAAGAAGGTAAGATGAATCACAGCAGCATTACAGAATATATTCCACCAACTGGAAAGTTCTTAACTTTCAAAAGCATCACATAGCTCTTTTATTTGTACACCATAATATAATAAAAAACTGCTTTTTGAGATATATGCATACAAACAATTATGCAGCCCTTCAAAAACTGGGATGGTACAAATCAGTGACCTACATTATCAGGTATTCAAATTACTCCATCCAAATGCATCCACAGACTCAAGAAAAACTGAGACAAATACAGCTATAAAATCATGAAGTACTGAATGTTCTGTCAGCCCTTTTTCTTGACATTTAAATAAAAGCTGTAGACTTGTGAACATATACATTTATATAGTATATTTACAAAAGGATGGGATTTTTTGAAGTTTTGTGTTTGAAAGACACTAATTACTTTTTCCAGGCCTGTGTAGGTTTTGAATGTGTTAATGCAAGTCACCTGGGCTATAGCTGTGATGTAAAGCAGAAGTGTAACAATAATGGGGTGAGTAAATGGTGTTTTCATGCCCTGTTTCTAGAAGACAGAGATAGGTGCAAAATCCCTGCACAAAAGCAATAACCAGCCAGATGGCTTTGTTTTTTTCTGTTCTGTATTAAAAGTTAAGTCCACTTTTTTATCTGTAATTCATGTTGCCAGTATACTGTAAACCTCTCAGCATGAACATTGAAAGACATTTCTTCTGAATTACCCTAGGGAACTTTCTAATATTACCAAGCTGTTGAATTGTAAAAGGAAAATATTCCTTTGAGGCAGACAGTCTAGTGATTCCTGATTTACGTACGTCTCTGTGAAAAAATCAAAATGGAGTCCAAAGGTTGTAAAACTGAGAAGTTCTTTGGACTGTAATCTGTTGCAGGCAAATAACAAAGCAAAGGTTAACTTCTGGAGAGGATTATCTTCTGCTTTCGGTATCACCCAGTATTTGGGGATGTTACGGAGGGGGAGGGCTTATTCCCAAGCACTACTATGCAATATTTCTTGTTTCCACATGCAATTCTTAATGTGTAACTCCAAATGTATACTGGATGTTGAGAGTGGCCGCTTCCAGAAAGGCACTGTTTGGTTGACTAGTGCCTGTTGTATTGATTGTAGGTGTGTAACAACAACGGGAACTGCCACTGCAATTCTGGATGGGCACCTCCATTCTGTAACCAGTCAGGCTATGGCGGCAGTGTTGACAGCGGTCCAGCTCACATAGGTAAGATACTGAAACTGGCCTTCGTTCTGCCCCCAGTGACTGCCAAAATAATATACTAATAACAGGGGTTTTTTCAGTCTCTTTTCAACTTTTTTTTTTCTACTGCATCAGGGACTGACTTGAAGAACAAACATTATTATCTGATGTGTAGGTTTGCAGACATCAAGGAAGTTGGTCCAAAGGAGAATTTGACCTCTATTTTGACTGAAATAAAAAGCAATATATTAAATTACTGAAATTAAAAGCAATACATAAATTATGGTTACGTCTTTAAATAGTTAGGTATTTAGATATTTACTTAGGTATCTAAAACAGAGCTGTGATAAAACGGATGCAATAGAGGATGACTATAGCTTGAGAATGAAACCAGCAGCCTTTGTCTGTGGAAAGGGTCTCACGGAAATATGAGGGATTAAGGAGATGCATGCAGCAAGCAGCACCTGGCTCGTGTAAGAGCCATGAAATTCTGCAAAGGGAAAATGGAGTAGATTCTGCTGGCCTTCACGCTGAGAGACCACACAACTGTTTTGTATTTATTAATAGTTTAGGAAGACAAAGAAGACATGCAGATCAATTGTGAGTAAGCAAACACAAAATAGATTTGTCTGCTTTAGAATTCTTGAAAAAATATATGGAAAAGGAAAAAGTTTGTCTATCACAGAACATGGGGTGGATGAGGCAGAGAGAACTGATGATAACATAAGGCCAAATCCTACTTTTCTGATCATAGCGTTTTATAAATTTCAGTGGAGTTACTAGGTTTAATCTATGATAACCGGAAGATCATAGTTTTTAGAATTGAAAGGTGTTTTTAGCAGAAAAAATGCTTTAATATGAGGTTAAACAAGATTACTATCTTACATTATTTAAATTCTTTTCCTCTAGATACATCACTTCGGGATGGTCTGCTTATTTTTTTCCTCCTTGTGTTGCCAATAGTAATCGTTACTGTATTAGCAGTAATTAAGCGTGATGCAATAAGGAGAAAGTTCTGCAGGAAAAGTAGAAGACAACAAAGGTATTTCAGGTATTACTAAAAATGTGCATTTCGGCACCTGAGAGCGTGCTCCAGATTCATTTAGCAAGCCAGTTAGACGCTTTATCTATACAGGGAATTCCATACTGCCTAAAAGAAAAGAATTCCCTGCTATTAGAGTAGTAGGTCATTTAATAGCCAGTACCCTGCTATTAGGGAGTTTAATCCAGATACTCCAGTTGTCAGTTCCCAAACATTTTTTCCCAAAATACATTGCACTTTCCTAATTGTTATTGATAATTGTATTGCACGGACAGCGGGGCCTAGCATATTGAAATTATTTGCCAAGGCTAGGGAGGGGTGGAGTCAGAATCCAGATCTCTGAGCTGTAGCCTCATCCTTTGAAAAACACCACATCCCTGATGGTCGTTAAACCAAACGGGGATTTACCTGATGACATGGGTTTTATTTCAGGGATAACAGCGTGCAGCAACCAAAGCAAAACAGACCAAGTCACACTATGAGAAATAATCAGGTAAGATAGAAGCATACTTGCATTAATTCACATTGAGTGACCCAAACTATCCAAATAAAATAAAACTGACGGAGTGGAGCAAAACAAAACCTTGCCTAATTTTCTCTAATATAGTTACTGATGACTTTGTGGCTTTTTGATACATCAAAATCATCTGAATTTCTAAGTATTCAATATAATTTATAATGTGTTAGATGGAATGTCTGTTTGGGTAAGTATGAGCTTTATTGCCTGCCCTGTCAACACAGGTGGTGAGTAGTATGGGATGGAACAGGCTGCTGCTTAGCAGAGCAGCCAAAGATTGAGCTCTGAATTCTGCAGCCAAATACCACAGAAGATGCTTGGCCAGGCTGTGGATCTAGCTCTGATAAAACAAAATAAAAATTATCAAAACAAAATGTTGCAAGAGAATATGAAGGATGTCATGGGAAATGAAAATCAGTTCTAAAATACCACTAGGTTAATATTGAATAATTAGCCAAGCTTCGAAAGCTGTGGGTTTTGCTAACTTGATTTTCTGCAACATCTTTTCCAGCCTGCCACATCAAGTCCCGATTTTTTTACCATATCACATTTCCCTGGTCCAAGGTTTGTAGTATTTAAAATCTTCTTCACTTCATGTTTGCTATGTTTACATTGCTGTATCACTGTAAGTGAAGTTCCCAATGTCTCATGTCCTGCTTAGGAGGATTTTTCATGCAGCATCAAATGTGATAAAATAGATTAAATGCTTGAAGGAGAAATGATGTTTTTCTGTTTGTGTAGAAAACAGCAAAACGGGACATGTAAATGCTACTAGGCAAGGGGAGTTAAATATATGTATAAATGCTAGCAACTGTTTAAAAATGGTAAAGACCCAGTTTAGAAATACCAGTTGTCTCAAGTCATTAAATACAAAATGTGTTTTCCACACTTCAGACAGCCAGTACAAACCCAGTTTCCTGCAGTTCCTTCAGGACCTCAGCAACCCGCAGTCCCACCCAGACCAGCTGTCTGAAAAGCTTCTTGGGAACCCTCAACCAATTCCAACAAGTCACTGGTCTGAAAAAAATTATAGATTGCAATCCTCCAGTCCTCCTGGAAAAGACTCGATGCCAAGAGGCACTGAACATGATTTTGTAACATCCCATTATTTTGCTAATTTCTGCTGGCTGTATTTGTGCCTCTTCTACCTCACCTCTTGTTTTTTTTAAATCAGAAGCCTGAAGTTCAACTCTTGTTAGATAAGTCTGCAACAGCATCAGAGAACAGGACTCTTCTGAAGTGTAGCCTCACTTGCAGGCCAAAGAGAAGTTTCAGTTATTTACAGACATAATTTATTCACCTCCAGTCATACGCTGCTGTGAAAATGAGAACATAGGTTGACCCCTTGGGAAGCCTGGAGCCTGTCTACCTCCCGTCCATCCTCTCAGCAGCGTGCTGAGGGCTGCCATACCCCACGGGCCAGGCTCGCAGAGGGCTCCTCTGCCGTGCTCCCATCCTTCTCTTCAGTGTAACCCTGTCAGAGCTGAGATCCGGGTCCCACCTCTCATTGCCCACCAGCTGCGCTACTTTCCAGTTCAGGCAGTTTATAAAAGTAACCTCATACAGGGACACTGGCAAGGGAAAGAAATGATAACGCATCCGAGTCTAAAAGAAACAAGCCATCTCTGCTGCTAGAGAAAATGTGGTGTATCAGGAGATACGTTACACAACTTATCAGTGTTCTAGCGTTTACTGGTTATTACACTTGAGATTTTTGCTAGAAACCGATTCCGCTACCAAAGCAACAGCTAACTTTGCCATTCTAAATGAGGCTGCGGTACCGATTTCAAAGAAAGTGTATGAAGTTACGCAGTTTGTCAAAACGGCAACTAATGGAAAAGCAGCTGCTCTGCAAAGAAAAACTCACTGGGAAGAACAAAGCTGTGGATGCTGACTGACCTGTGCACGGGAGAGTACATCACACACCGCCTGTACTCACGTGCGAACTTCAGGGATACGAGCTGGCAAAAAGAGTGAATAAATTAGGGCAACAACACCTCACCAGGAAAACATTTTGAGTCCTTCAGATAGTCATTTCGGAGAGGAGCTGGACAGAAGAACACAGGCTATACTGCGGGCAAAGATCTGCACCAGCACAGAGCATCTTCTGAAGAAGCGTTGTCTGCCTTAATTCCTTAGAATCTTAAATTGTTATTGTCAGTTAACTATTCCTATCATGTAGGCCTTGTTGACAAGCATATTACAATAAAATCAGCTAACATAAATCGCCTCTGCACGCTTCGCAGTGTCTGGATTTTATGACCACCGAAGGAACCCACAGCCGGGCCCGCCGCCCCCTGACGCCGCCGGGTACCGCTGACGTCACTCCCCGCACTCACACCCTCACAACCAGCCGAGCGACGCCACCCGCCCCACGCACGCGCCCCGCCGGCGCAAGCAGCGCTGACCGCCAGGGGGCCTCCCGCCCCGGCGGCCCCGCGCATGCGCACAGCGGCGGGCGGGCACGGGCAGCGCTGGCGGCGGCGGCGGCGGCGGAGCGGCGGGGCGGCGGCGGCCGGGTGGGGCTGTGCGTGCTGTGCGGGCTGCCGGCGGCCGGCAAGTCCACCCTGGCCCGCGCCCTGCGCCGCCGCCTGCCCCAGGACCCCGGCTGGGCCTGCGCCCTCCTCAGCTACGACGAGCTGATCCCGCCGGAGGCCTTCCGCCCGCGCGAGTCGGGGGCGGGGCTGCCCCCAGCGGTCAGTGCGGCTCTCTCCTCTCATTGGCCAGCGGCTCCGCGGCGTCACTGGTCGCGCGGCGGCCGTTGCCAGGCAACGCGGCGCGTCCCTCAGGCGGCGCTTCCGCGGTCCGCGCCGGGGCCTGGGCCTGGGCCTGGGCCTAGGCTTAGGACTGGGCCTGGGCCTGGGCCTGGGCCTGGGCCTGGGCCTGGGAAGGGCGGGCGGGGGGCGGCGGCGGGGGGCCGGGCGGGGGGCGCGGGGAGGTGAGCCGCGGCGGCGGGGGAGCTGAGGCGGGTGCGCGGGCCCTCACCCCCCGCCGCCGCCTCCCTCCGCAGCCGCCGCGCTGGAAGCGGAGCCGGCGGGAGGTGCTGCAGTGCCTGGAGCGCTTCCTGCGGGCGCTGCTCGGCGCCGGCCCGCTCTCGGCCCCCGCCGCCGCCGGCCAGCCGGCCTGGGAGCGCTTCCTGGCCTGCTGCCGCGGGCAGGGGCTGCTCGCCTCGGCGGAGGGTCGCGGCGGGGCCGGCCGCGCCTGGAGGCTCGCAGCCACCTCCGGACCGCTCTACCTCATCTTGGACGACAACTTCTATTACCAGAGCATGAGATACGAGGTGTACCAGCTGGCTCGCAAATGTAATTACTCTTTGTTCCTACGCACGAGAACGTTTTCGGCTTTGTAGGAAATTCAGTTTTCTTTAACCGCCTTTCTTATAAGTGCTTTCGCAGAACATTTGTTATTCTCAGTTGCTAGATTCCTGCTGTGTAATAACCATCACTGAACTTTATTGCTGTGGTATTAGAGGTTGCTAGGTCACTTAAAGCCTTACTTACATACGTTGACCTCAGAAATTACTGCTTGAGCAGCCTTGAAGGTAAAATTGTTTGTATTCTTTTTAGGTTTGAATTCTTTTCAGGCTCAGAACTAATGCAAAAGTTACATGTTCATGTAAAGCCTGTCTCGTGCATGTTGCTCTCAGAAATTTTTACTTGAACAGTTTAAAGGTAAAATTGTCTGTTTATGTTCTTTTAGATTCCTTGAGCTTCTGCCAGCTATTTTTAGAGTCTCCACTCGAATGCTGCTTGCAGAGGAATCGTCTAAGAAGTCATCCGCTACCTGACCAGACAATATATTTAATGGCAAGAAAAATAGAAATGCCAGATCTCAAGAAAAATGCTTGGGAACGGAACAGCCTCATTCTGAAAAGTTCTGATTGCACTGCAGAGGACAAGTATGCTACTGGGTTGACACTAGGGTTCTCAATGAGCACTCTTTTCCTAAACGGGCGGGTAGAAGCTTTTTGCTGTATCTAAACAGCATGTAAAAAGTATTCCGTATGGTGATTTTTTGGAATTGCACACAATACATGCCAGTTGTTGGGAACTCACAGCCATCATTCTTTCCAGAGTTAATAACATCAAACCTAACTGCGCTTCTAAACCGTTGTTGAAAATTTATGTAAATTGTCTGAAACATTAAGACTGGAAATAATTGGCTGTAGTTTTAGTTGTAATTGTTTTTCATCCAACTTGCTGCATAAAGATTATTTCCTTGATTGCCTCATAAATTTAACTGAAAACTTGCTTTTTTTTTACGTGATGAAGTGTCACTATTAAACAAAAGAAGAGTCTTCAATGAAACTGTTTGATTAATGTGGTTTACTCTTTCATTTGTTTTCTTAGCGAGCAGATAATTAGTTTGCTGGCCACTGCTTTGGAAAATCCCGTGAAGCAAAATGAGGAAAACACGGAGCAAAAGGTAGCACTGCTTGTCTTCAGAGTCACGGCGCTCTCAGCTGACGGTGAATGAGTGAGTTAGTTATTCCCAAACGGGATTCAGAATGCCCGTGATGACAGAAACTGAGAAATACCTGTTGCATTTCTTGATTGCAAAAGCATATACAGAAAAGTTAATCCTATTTGACATGGTTACTTCTGTCACCTTATGTCATGGTTTTAGCTGGGATAGTTAATTTCCTTCACTGTAGCTAGTCTAGTGCTGCGTTTTAGACTTAGTATGAAAATAATGTTGATAACACCCTGGTGTTTTAGTTGTTGCTAGGTAGTGCTTACACTAGTCAAGGACTTTCTAGCTTCCCATGCTCTGCCAGGTGCACAAGAAGCCGGGAGGGGAGGGGATACAACCAGGAGAGCTGATCCAAATTGGCCAAAGGGTATTCCATATCATGTGACGTCATGCCCAGTATATTAACTGGGGGGAGTTGGCTGGGGGAAGCAGTGATCGTGGCTTGGGGACCGGCAGCGTTGGTTGGTGGGTGGTGAGCGGTTGCAGCACTTGTTGTTTGGTTTTGGGGTTTTTTTTTTTCCCTTCTTCCAGTGTTTCATCTCTCTCTCGCTCATTATTTTCCTTTTCATTATATTAGTATTATTGCTGTTTTATTTTAATTATTAAACTGTTCTTATCTCAACCCACGAGTTTTCTTAGTTTGGCCCTTCTGATTCTCTCCCCCATCCCACGGGGGTGGGGGGAGTGAGCGAGCGGCTGTGTGGTGCTTAGTTGCTGACCGGGGCTAAACCACACCACCTTACTAAGTTAAACCACTGAACTACCTTTAAGAATTCTGTTATAGGTTCTACAGTCGTAAAAAGAATGCCTCTTGGGGCTCTCGCATCACATCTCTCTGGCAGGCACCGAGGCACACACACCTGCCTCCGAATTCAGAGTTGCGGGCGCACACTGTGCCAGTCACCGAGCTGCTGCTAACGTGTGACTTGTTTTCAAAGAGTACTTCAGAAGTCAATGACAGTCTAAATCAAGTTTAATGTGTTTGCACATATTCTTCCTTTCTGTTGGTCACCCTGGGCAGGAAGCAGATCGAGCAATCTGCGCAGCTAGCACTGTCCATCAGGCTGATCAGACATGCAGACGCATCATCTCTCAAACGATGAAGGATGCCAAAGGTACGTGTAGCATATTCTAGGAGCCAGCCTGCAACGTAGGGCTAAACCGATGAAATCCCCTCAGGGCAAATTGTTAAGGAGTCCCAGCCCTGCGGATGTGACGGAGGCAATGTCCTTCACAAGTCTGGTCAGAGTTAGTTGTAGAATGTGAGGCAAAGTCTGTAAATTTTGTCTTCAAGCATGAAGTTAAAAGTTCAGCTTTAATTCTCTCTTAGATAAAAACATAGACCCAAGTGAGATGAAGAGCCTGGCAGAAGAACTCAACAAACTCAAAGCAGAACTTTTGGAAGACTTGCGGCAAGGAAATGATTTGAAAAACCCAGTTTGCACACAAAATCAATATTGTGATCCTGCAACCAGCGTAATTTCTTCATTCCAACATGAGGCAACCAATGTAGTTAATAAATATATTTTAAAATAATGACATGGAGAATGTTGGTGTTTTTTAAGAGCCCGGAGCGTTTAAAACGCAGTTCTCTTTCAGCAGTATGGCTGAAAACATCTGAGGTACCGCTTCCTTCTCTGGAGGCTTGTGCCTTCTCTAACTCCTCTCCCCATAGTATGGAAGAGAGATACAGTCTAGTGTACTGTGTTTGACTTTGAAGATCAAGCCAACAACAAGCCATCCTTAGATTTTATTTAAATTTTACAGAATCATAGAAAAAGTTAGCCTAGGAGGAACACCTAGAAGTCATCTAGTCCTGTGTCCTGCTTACAGCAGGAGTAACTTTGAGCTGGATCAGCTTTCTCAGAGCCTCCTCCAGCTAATGTTTTGAAGAGCACCTCAGATGGTGACCTGCTCTGCTCTCTCAAACAGGCAGCCGAGCATTTCCACAGAACATGTGCCTGGGAAGGCATAAACACAAGAAGTGAGGTGGAGTTCAGCACTTCAAGCGTGGAAGGGGTTGGCAATGAGCTGCAGCACCCAAAGTCAGGATGTCGGCACCCAGGTTTCATCCAAGTCCCGCATCAGTTCCCCAAGTCCCTTTTTTAGATCAGGCTCTTGGCTTCTCTGCTTGTTTCCCTGACAGAAACTTTGCAAAGAACAAGAAATTTGAGATGCAGTTAAATTAGGGCTCTTGAGAGTTGCACGCCTGCAGGATTAACTCCGATGTCCAAAGGAACTTAACATTTGGTGCTGCCTTTGGAGTTGCTAACAACGTACCCAGCAGTTCCACATGCAGTGACAACCACCTTACCCTGATAAAGACCTCTGATTTCAGACATACAAGTACTCTCGATAAGGAAATAGGAGTATGAGGAAACAAAGAATTTGGAAGATGACCAAAAGTGTGAGATTAAGAGTGGAAAAAGAGAAAAAGTGTCCTGGTTGAGCACTAAAATAAAGCATTTGCAACTTAAGCAGACTGAAACATAGATGTACTGTTCCTTGCTTACCCAAAAGGTAAGCTCACCTCCCTTACCATATCTAGACCATAGCTCGTCACGAGCAGTTCACCAGCTCCAGCTGTCAAAGCATAGGTAATTAAGAATTAACACGAGACTTAATTAGAAAGTGTTATTTTATTCGTATCTTACAAAAGCAAAGCTTCACAACATGAACTACACTAGATATAGTCGAGTTATTTCAGAGTTAACCTTGTCATCTGAAAACATTCACTACACAATAAAATTTATTTTACAACTCTAACAGGTTTCATTTTTGCATACAAAATATGCTCTTTACACTGAAATACATATTATTAACAAAGCAGGTACTTAGAAGCACGTACGCAAAGATTGCTCAATGAAAAACGCTTCAGCAGGGAAAAGGTTTCCTGCAGCAAAACATCCATTTGCTGTAGATTTTCAAAGAAGCTTAAAATTAATAGAAAACTTGCCAGTGAAGACTTCTAAATTACATTCCCTTCGTCAAAAAGAAACAAAAAGCAAACCCCCCCAAACATTCTGGAAGAAAACAAGTAGTAACAGATCTTTTTGCCAGGAAACACTGTTGGAACGTGTCTTCCAGCACTGAGTTTTATGTTAAAATGCCAATCAACATTTTATGTCGAAATCCTCTTCATCTAAACATCGTATCTCTGAAAAAACAACTGGTTTTCCCTATTAGCTGCTTCACAGTTGGTTTAAGTATTAACTGAGATAATCTACCAAGATCTTCGGTCTAATATTTGCATGTTCATTGGAATAGTGAGTCTCAAAATAAGTCTGTGTTAAGAGTACTATAAATAGTGCATGTTAAAAGTGTCAACAAATCTATAAAATAATCTATTACAATAAAAAGAAAAAACCCACAAAGTTAATGTTTTGCAACTACAGAACTTAACAGAGTCAAGCTATGGAAAAATTTCAGCTCATTCCCAAACTTCCCTGCTAATACAAGTTAAAATGCTGATCACCACCTTCTAAGGATTTGATTTTTTAAAAAAAAAAACAAGTTAGTGCAGCGTAGCACATGGAGAACTCAATATGAAAAGTCCTAACCGAGGACTCAATCCCGCAATTCCTGACAAGCATCCCTCACTGCCTCCGAGTGAGGCCCGCTTGTGCAAGGGAATCATCGGGATCTTACTCTAGAACATTTTCCAGTACTAATTCTGGTCTTTAAATTAGAGTAAATCATACATACAAAAAATATGAAAAACTAATACGGAAATACACCTTCCGAAGCTACTCAGTAGACAGAAGGAAGCGGATATAGTCAGGGCACTGTTTGGTACAACTGACACACAGTATTAGGTTGAAAAATTAAGAATCCTAGTCCAGAGGGTGACCCTCTGTGGAGGGACGGTTAGTCAGCAACCACAGATCTGGTTGCAGAATCAAAGGACAAATGCCCAAAGCCAGCTGCCGCCCAAGAATCCCACCTGCAAACAGGAGACTGAACAAGGAGAGAAGGAAATATAGTTTTAACGTTTTTCAACAGTTCATAAATGTTCAAGCTAATCTTTTCCTTGGGTACTTTGAAGCAGAAACAATGGTATTAAGTCAGCAGTATTAAAATACTTCTAAACAACAATTTGCAAGGTTTGGGGTTAGATTCTTTTTTTTCATACTGAGTTCTAATATTAAGAACATACATTCCCCCGCAACAGAGGATCCCCTCCTAAGTGAGGGCCCCTTTTCAGCAAGATCACGCAGGCTTCCTCTTGCTGCCAGCTACCTCTATTAGTGCCCTAACTAGTCTCCTATCTAAAATTTCCTTCAAGGGCATCGTGATTCAGAAGTCATTTTTCTAAATTGCCAAATCATGAGCTGACACAAAAGGAAAAGTCTATAATGTTTTCAGGCACTGCCAATGGATCAGAAACTGCATAAATGGAACGGAAGGATGAAATCTCAAATATCTGTGCACACTGGAGTTAATCTCCTTGCCGATGCCAAGAGGCAGAAAGGCTGGAGCTGCAAACCAAGGCGAACTTGGCTGTTGTGATTGGCATCGCTCAGTATCGGGAGGTGCTCCTTGGAGCACCACCATTTCAGAAGCTCCCTTGGCGTTGCTAGAGCCTCGGAATAAAAGTTTACGTCATCTATCAAAAGGCAAGGAAAATGACCTCTATAAATTACTAATTGTAATGGTCTTTAACAGTAATGTCTGCGTTCTAATGTCATATTGTAGCCAAATTTAGATTTTAGAATGTGTCCTTATGTGATCAAAAGAGAACCATCATTTCTACATTATTCTTTGACGAAGCGTCACGTTACAAAACCTGTACAGGAGCAGTAACTTCCAACGGGATTACAGTTCAGCCAACTTTTAGTCCTTAAAATAAAGAACCCTGTATGTTTATGCGTAACGCACAGAGTTGCAGTTCTGCTACAAAATAAATTTTGAAAGTATAAAGCAAAGAGATATTTTGGAATTATGAAGACTTATTATGAAAAATGGAAATTACATTGTTTTACAAATCCACTGAAACGGATTTTGAACGAGGCCTGAAACCAAAACAGTTTTTAGGAGCGATAGTGTGTTATCATTCATCTTCACTATGTTGGAAATACTTCAATGTATTGAATAATTTTCATACATATGAAATATGCATCATTCTGTGCATATTACATATGTATGCATAATTTTGACCTCATTACACAAGTCTATGTGCAGCCAAGAATCCAGTTCCTTCAGTTGGTTACTTAAGGACAGAAAATTCAACAGCAAGTAAGTTAGGTAGGGAGAAACCTATTTGATTCCCCAATTTCTAGTATGTTAAAGTCAAAATTACTTCTAAAGGTAAAATTCTCAGAAGGGTGGTTTTTCCTGTGTCGGTCTTACCATGAGGGCATTGTAAGATTTTCCACTGGCTTCAGAAAGCTTTACCCCCCATAACAATGTACATTTGAATAATCCAAACATTTGCTATGCAGATTCCAACCTCTGACTTGCAGAACACTAGTAAAATCTTCCTGCTTTTAACAAAACATATTTGCTGCCATATTTTGCTGATAGTAAAAGGGGGATACATAAGGGAAACTTTAGTTTGTTTCAAGTAAGACAAACTAAGGTAAAAGTGCATGTCCAAGTATGAGAAAAGTAACAGTTCTTCACTTTTTTGAAACATTACAAGTTCCTGTGTAGCACGTTAAGAGCTTTTATTCATTTTGCTAGGATGGTTTATTTAGGTTCATATTAAAGTGCCTGTCCGTTAGCCTAGGTGCTTCTAAAGTAAGATGTACAGTATAAAAAAAAAAAAAAACAAACATGTGCAATGGACTTCAGGTACATCTTCAGTTACCATTTGCCACCTACAATAACAGTCACAATGACTTCAAATGCTGTCAGCCGGTATTCCTTTTCCTACCACGTGAAGAGTTCAGAAAACCCAGAAGCCCTTCCCCCTATTTCCAGCACACCAAAAGGACAACGAATCTGGGGGAGGGGACACGACAAACTGACTTCCAAGTTAGCTGAAGTTTACAATAAACTAGATTATACAACTTTCAAACATACAGGCAACTAGCAGTTGTAGCTTGGCCCGAGATAAAACTGAACAAACGATTTTTAATTTGTAAACCTCTTGTTTCTTTCTATTAGAACTTCTATCAGCAGGACAGAAGTCTAATTGTGCAAATTTTAAATATCTGTACAAATTAGTTTAAGGCAGTTAAAAATCTCATGGAATATATATTAGTTCTACAAGCTTTTTATTATGACTGTTTAAAAATTACCTCCTTTTTAAAAGAATGACATGTAAAATTTTGGTAAGTGTAGTTTAAAATCAGGTGTCACGTTTAATTTTTCCTTTGTATAACTAGTGAATGACAAGCTTTTAACTCTTTCCTTTTTTCTACTGGAGTTTCATTCACAATAACGTGTTATCTTCTAGTTTTGTGATGAGTTTTAAAAATAAGAGTTAAATTAGTGTTTGAGCCCAAGCATGAAGAGTTTAGGCTATACTAAGCAAAAACTTATTATTATTAGTAGTAGTAAAACAGATTAAAGCAAGTTTTACACCAAATTGAATTTGTATGTGAAAGTTGCTTCTGTTGATTTTTCCAGTTTGGAGCGGTAGCTAAGTTTTTAAGGATAAGTATGTCTCCAAAGTAACCATGAGTGTCATTGCATTAACCTGTCGTATTTTATGGTTAATACATTTTGTCTTGCCTAGTAAATAGTATGATAATTGCACCCTATGTTTCTGGACACACGCTCTGCGCCTACATTTGTAGAATATTTATTGGGATTAAGTGCAAGCAACTTAAATTTAGCAACCAAAACATGTAAATGCATTCCAATTCTTATAGCACACTCTCAGCTTTTTTGAAAGGCTACATATAAAATATCGACTGCATCTTACACAAAATTTCCCTGGCAAGTTTTACGACAACATAGAAATGAATTTGCCTCCTTTGTCGAACTGATTAACGTGAAGATTCCTTATGGGAATGTGCAAGCTTTCCTTCAGCAAGTATGAAAAATATACTGTAATACGTTAAAAAACTAAATGAAAGCATGTTCTCAGTCAATGTTGACTATGTTGGCCTCTTGCAAAATGGCAAGCAAAGTCATACTTATTTTTACACTTACACCCACATATGTTGCACTGAAAAGGATTTTCAAATCCATGACATCCCATGTGAATAGTATAAAGGATATTGTCCGCAAAGTACATGTCACAGTGTTGGCAGTGATGCAGGAGCTGAGGGTCCTGGACTGGAAGGGTTGGAGCAGGAGTACTTGGTTGACTGTTACTTATGCTGGGAGTACTGGTGTGGGCACTGCGATCACTGCTGGGACCTGCCACGGGACTATAGTTCCTTTGATTGTGTGTAGGCCGAGGATCTGGGCTCGTTGGAGATGAACTTTGAGGAATATTTGCTGACACAGCTGAAACTACTGCAGGTGCAGCAGGCTGCTGTATCATGAAAGGCTTTTCATCTTGACAGGAAACAACGTCAGGAGAGGCTGGATTTTGGTTTTCAGGTGGCAAGCTAGATAACTGTCCGGCTAACGTAGAGAGCTGGTTTAAAGGATTATCTACCATGAGGTCTTGTGGGTCTCTTGGCAGCCCACTGCTCTGGGTTGTTTTTGTCATGGTCTCATACGCTTCAGTCTGGATATTTGGGATTTCATGAGTGAAATCGTTAAGGTAGTCTGGTTTCTGAACCACCATGGAAGGTGGACTCAAATTAATTAATGCTCTTCTGCTGTACCCCAAATTGCTGGTCTTCTTCTGCAAAACTCCCCACATTTTCTTGCTGCTTAGGGAAGACCTTGTACCCTTGATCGGCACCATTTTATGTTTGCGCCTGCGGTGGTGAGATAAGTTGCTTCTGTCACTGCAGCGAAAGGAACACAGTTCACATTTGTATGGTTTTTCACCAGTATGCGATCGCATGTGAGCTTCCAAATGACGTTCATAAGCTGATGCAAAGGGACATAAATGGCATCTGTGTGGCTTCTCACCTGGAAAATTAAAATAGATTATACTATAGCATCTCGGAGTGCTTGAAAAAGGCTTTTCATGGAACAGAAAGTAGCGAACTGGGAGCTGCTAATCAAACAATTCAGCTTCAGAGTCACTGCTAGTCTTGAGTTTAGCTGGAAATTTGGTGGAAGAGTGCAGTAAATTTAGACATCTCTGCCTTACCCAAGTGATAGTAACATAAGAAAAAAATGTGACCAGAATTAGCATAACAGGTAACCTGACTAGGAATTGCAGCAATGATGCCAAGGACTGAACGCAATGATGTCTGTGAGGTGCTCTTAACTGGATCCAAACCCTACCTCACCTATAAAGCACGTAAAGAGTTGGCTACAGAGATGTCTGTACCACCAAAATGTCATCATTCTTAATGATAACTGTGTCTAACATTGAGGGAGGGTATCCTTTTGACATCTTCCAGACATTCCTACTTTTAAACATCCTGGAACTATTATCTGAATAACCCATGTATACATGCATCCGCTCCAGAACTGAATTTTGAAAAAGCATCCTGTGGCTAAAGAGTTATTAAAGAAAACAAGTGTCAGCTAATCCCTGGGCAGCTGTGTGCTCTCTTGGACACGATAGTACCAGATAGTCGCCTTTCTGATAGGTAGAACTTCGCTCTTCTCTTAAACGATATTTAGAGAGATTCACATTAACACTTTTAAAAGTACTTAGAAAACTTTCAAACAGAATTACAGGCCGACACATTTGTAACGTAATACTTTTGGACTTTTGATTTTCCTTTCACAGACTGATCTAGTAGAAGTTTTTAGATCCAGGTCTGCAATCTTAAAAATGCCTAAAGGATTTGATGCATGTTCAGGTGCTGAAATGAAACACCATCTTATCCTCCTATCTAGAATGCCAGGTCAATTTCTACATGACTGTTGTGCAACTGATTCTCTTGCCACGCAGCACGACAAGCTCCAAAAAGAAAAATGTGAGTGGGCTCCTTCTCTTCAGCCTTTATGGGTTTTTTGAAGCAGTTTCTACTATTTTTAAATACAGGGCAATACATCTGTTTTGTGGCTTTCAAAATCCATTTAGAACGACTGTAAATCCAGAGATCTGAATGTGGCGAGGGCCACTATCACACTGCAAGCACTGTGCAGGCCCCGTAAGATGGCTTGTGATGGACGTAGAAAGCCCTTCCTGTGTTGAGCATCCCACAGTTTGGAATCACAACCTGGGATACTGGATAGAAGATTTTTTTTTTTCCTACATCACTGGCTCTTCAAGAGGAAAGAAAGCAATTCTTGTGCTACCTCCAAGTGCCTTATTTGCACCAACTGAAACCATGATTTCCCCATAAGCAGATATATGTGTTCATATATATATGTGTGTTTAAAGATCTGGAGATTTGGTACAAACAGTGATGTAAAAGACTGACAAACTCCCTGCATTCACAAAGAACTTGACAATCAGAAGGGTCTTATTTCATTCCAGATGGGTTACACAGAGGTGAAGATCTGCATCCCATGTTGCATGCCCTTAATACAGCACAGCTGGTGAACTACTAATTACACTGCTGTCAGACTCAGCATGAAGATAATTCTGCAGGAAGTTGCACTTCATAATGGTTGCATGATCATGCCTGGGTCGTAATTACTTTGGCAGGTACCTTGCTGCACTTGCATGTTATCCAGGATGCATTATCTGTTTCCTTACTCTTACTTACTCTGAGGCTACTAGTCGGCTATCACTTCCCTATTTTAATGCTGATTCAGTCACTCTGAGCCTTCCTACTCCACGCAATCCAGCTCGTGTGCCTTTGCCACACTTCCTCACCATGCTTCAGAGCAAAACTACACTCAGGTCTTGGATCTCCTTGCCCTTAAGTGAAAAAAACAAAGAAAACCAAAGAAACCCTTCCTTGTTCTGGAGTCCCCGGTCTCTGTACAAAGAAACAAAGCAGGACTTTCTGAAGAGCCATTAAGGTAATGCCAAAATGGTGTTGCCATCAGGACACCATGCAGCGCTGCATTAAAATTAAGGATATGAAACGTATTGTAAAAAGGCAAAGGGGCAACTATACAGAAAAAGGCCTCCGGCAGCCTGAGATTCTTGTCTATATTATAAAACTGACCAGACTGGTATAAGGAAATGAACCGTTATCATTGTACAGTTACTGGTATTTCGTTAGGCATCAGACAGGTCTGAACCAGTAACCTGGCTATAAAGTATCCACTGTGTGAAGGTGTGTCCAAATTGCTGAAGCTCTTTGGTACGCAGTAGGCTGACACCCCCATACCCCTCTCTCACTGCTAGCTAGCTTTCTGAAGTGGAAACAATTCAGACTGCATGATTTTGCAGTTGAGTGACGTGTGCCTTTGATTTGGCTACCTTTTCCTAGCACCTTTGTGCAAGCTTCTTTGATCAAATGAGTCATGCATGTACCCTCTGATAATGGGAACACCTGCAGCAGTGCTGAGACAATAGTCATCCCACAGGTAAAGCTCCGTTCTTCTAGAACAATGCTTACAATATCATACACTACAGCTGTAAGAAACAAAGTGTTAGTCAAGGCACAAACACAAAGTTTAATGCTTTGCCTTAAAACCAAATTTGTGTAGCTCATGGCATATTTGCTTCTGAATAACAACCACTGGGTCAGAGATTTTTGAGGACATTTCTCAGCATCCCAATTTTTGAGGTGGAAGAATGTTGGAATCTTTCTTGCTTTTGTATATATTATGCTACAACCATGCTGAAACACTCATGAACTGCAGCAGGTATTGTTCTGCTACCTCTAGCCACTTAGTGACCTCCATTCCCTAAAGTAGCAGCAGGAGAAGAAAGCATTCTGAAAACACAAAAGAACTCTTAACCTAAGGTCTGAGAGTACACAAAAGGTAGGCAACTTCCTAAAGTAAGAGAAGAAATGTTGACACTGTACCTATACGCACATTTTGATACTTAAAGAAGTATATTTGATTTTTTGCTTTCTAGTATGTCTAAAATTTATGGCATTTGATATTAAGTAACAACACATTACTTCAGTTATTCTGTCTAAGGAACCCCACACACACCAAAGCCATCAAAAACATGTCAAGAATCGGCAAACGCACAATACCAACATCTTTCGGTAGCAATTACATGTTTCTGGTCACAGCTCTAGCAGTCCATCTGCTCATGTTGACAACTGGCCAGTAGTTAACTGTGGGCTTGGGGATGCAAGTTTTGAGATGGCAATAGCTATATGCTAATGAAAAAGACGTGAAATTTTAAAGTTGATGTTATTTCTACATCTTTAAGTACCATGTAAAAGTCATCCTAAAGTGCTACAGTGAACTGCGTAAGTCTGCGGTACAGCTTCTCCCACTACATGACCCACATTTCACAAGCTCAAAAATAGCACTGCACAGAGTAAAGCTGTTGAAAGAAAAACATCTCTCGTTGTCCACATACCATATGAGGTATGGGAGGTGAAGCTGTAACTGCCTTATAAAAAACTACACAAAAAAACCCAAACCCACTCCAAAACACATTGCTGCTTTGCAGATCTGCAGCAAGCCACAGGGTTAACGCTATGTCAAATGCCAGTACACAAGCCACAGTATTTTATCCATTATTGAAACTACCCAAAATTTCCACTGGGAATCTGAAAACAGCAACAGCTACACACAGAGGTAGCTCACGGTAGCACAAGAGAAGAATTTACAAGATCTCCAGGGTCTGAACCTCAGAATATTCTGGTTTCTAATTGGTTGCCATTTTCTGTCCCATGTTGCCTTGTCGAAACAAGCCAACACTGCAGGGCCAGTCCAAGGAGCACTGACTTCCCCAAAATACAACCTGGGATTTACTGTGTAGAAGCAATGGTTCACAGCAAAGTGAGAACCTGACTAACAATAACTGTACCTAGAGAGAGCTACAATTACATCCAACTTACAACAATGCATTTCCTTCAAGTGAGTCCCAGAATGCCACCTACCCAAGACCACTGAAATGATACACTTAAAAGTTTTGGGACAGTCTGCACCAAACTGGAAACCTGTAAAACTTCCATTTCCTGCAGAACACAACTAGAGTAATAAGAAAAAAAAATAACAGCCATAAAGTCTTCTGTATCAGTGTAACATACTTGGCAGGCACCAAAGTCAGACTTCACAAGGACCTTTCATTTGTTTTCTCTCATTTGCCAAGAAGTTGGAGCTGACTTCATGAACAGTTTACGATATTCTAACCTTTATTGTCAGTTTTGCTTTTCAGCTTTACAAACCCAACAGTGGAAAATGCTCTTAAGCAAGCCACAGTAAGTATTGTTTGTTTTCATTACTGTTATTAATCACTTATTTGATGATATGCCCTCACATCTGAATACTATACCAATAAGAAAACTTTGTTCTTATTACTATGTTTTGTACTTCCACATCTAGGATGGAAAACAGGAATATTTTCATAGCTAAGCAACAGAGGAAGAAAAGCCCCTATAAATCTCCATGTGGCATTTCACTTTTCTGATTAGCAAGATAAAACTAAGAGTTACGTTTAGGGTCCTTCAATTTACACCGATGCTTTCATGCTAGACTTAACTATATAGGGGAGTAAATTCAAATTCAGTAATCTGCAATAATAAATATAAGTAGGAATTTGTATAATTTAAATAGGTACATAGCACACCTTTAAAAAAAGTCTATTAAAAAAATCCAAAAAACAGTTCTAATTGTTGAGTAACTCTAATAACTATCACACTGCCTGAAGATGCAAACTCCTCACATGCAAATCGCAACATCGAGTTAATACCACAATGTCTCACAGCAAAGTACTGCAGAATATTTCATACCTGTATGAATTCTGATATGCTCTATGAGCCGTGCTGTTCCTTTGCTGGCATAGTTGCAGTATCGACACTTTAACTTTCCATCAAATGTCCTTTCAAACCCATCCACTAACATTCCTGAGTTTTCATCCAGTGAAACTTCAACAGAAGGATGGTCCAGACCATTCTGATCGCCTTCTGTCCCAGCTGTGAATAATGCAACAGAGATTTCGGTCAAGACTCAGTGGGATACTATCTGTTCTGCTGTGAGAATATGCCAAGTAACTTCTGCTTCTCTACACCCTTGGCCTTTAAATATACAAAACTAGAAGAACATACCCTGATTAAAACAAAGGTATGTACGCATCCTTTGTGATGTGAAAACGACTATCAGAAACGCTTCCATACAATTGTAGTAGTCTGCAGAATTATCTGGAATGTAAACCGTGCAGTCATTCTCATAAAATTTGATAGCACTGAAATCAGCTTACCTCCCTGAAGAGTCTCTGCTTCCTTGTCTCCACTAACTGATCCAGAAATCATATTTACATGGTGAGTCTGCTGTGTAAGATATTCCTGAAAATCTTTTACAAAGTCCAAAGGTTCTGGCTTCTTTTCACCCATATTCACCCTTTACGTTTACAACCTCTAGAGCCTAGGAGGAAAAATATTTTCAACACACAAGTGTCATTGAATTTGAATGCATTCATTAAAACAAGTTTGGGTTTTGGTTCTGTTTTTTGTTTGTTTGTTTTTTAAGTGAAGGATTACTTTTATCATACAGCATGACTCAACACACAAATTGACAACCATAAGAATATTATTTTTGGAATTTTTAACTCATTAAAGATCATCCATCATATTACTGGGGGAACCGTTTTCAGCAACAGTAACATAAGGACAATATCCAATTGGATAAAATAACATAATAATCAAAATCAACTTGCCTTTTTTTTTTTTTTTTAAAGGGATCATACCTGAATTTCAGTTCCCTGCTAAGTAGCAAACATGCTCCAAAATGTACTCCCAACAGGTCAGACAAAGCACAGAGCACAGCTTCCCTACTTTCCCTGGAAGGAGAAAAAGGAAATGTAAGTCCATTTTTCTTCCCAACCCCCTGAGTTGTAAGAAAGAAACTTGAAAAAAAAAAAAAAGTATGTTTTGAAAGACAGGTTCTAACACTCTACTGCTCTAACTTTTATTAAAACAATTACACTTCCAGCAAAAACTTTTCAAAGACTGCATCTACTCCTTTGTGTATCTCACTGAAAGGCACTTCTCTCTCACTGATCGTTTGAATAGTTTCTCTGGTGAACATGTGGCTCCAAAAAATCCCAGAGCTGGGTCAGTCATTTATGTTGGGAAACCAACTGAATGTCACTGGTTAGCAAAGATGGAAAGAAGCCTTATAGTATTTCCTAGTTCTCCCAAAACTGTAGTTTCCTATCCTGCATAAAAGTCTTAATCCATTTCATTATTTCGCATTGAAATAATAAAAATATTCACTAGAAGTCAGTGGTCATGCTCTTTTCTGGACAAACCTCTAGAGTCTCAATTTGCAATGAATTTGTGAAGACAGAACTTAGGATTCAGTTGGAAAGAGGCCAATGAGTCAGGCACATTATTATTCCTGCAGATTACAATCAGAAATCATTTACAATGCTCATTTTCAATAAGCATATCTGTTTTCCAGTAGCTACTAAACAAAACATTAGGTGACCTACAAAATTCAAGTCCTGAGTTCAAGACGGCATTTAAACACATTCTCCTGTATTTTCAAAGTTATTTACAAATGTTAGTTCATGTTTTGGCATCCAGATGAAGATGTTCTTTCATATCATACCTAAGTGTGCTCAGCTACTATCATTATTATCACCATTAAGCTAGTTCTGAACACATCTTTACCTACCAATTTTCTCTACCCTCTTTCAGGTGTCACCAGCCTCGTGTAGGCTTAAGTTAATTTGTGTTCCATTTGTTGGCGTCTCCTGCAATAAAACAAAGATATGAGGATGTGAATTATAGACATGGAAGAGAAATATAGGACAATGTAATGTAGAGTACTGACCAACACAGCTTTCACCAAATAATAAGAAATAACAATTTAAAATTAAGCTACTTTAAATGTTGAATGTTTCAACGTGAAACAACACTAAGTGTCTATATTTTCACAGAAGAATCTGTGTATCTCTGTGTAAGGCACAAAAACTTATTTGATCGATTACTTTTATAATTATATTTAATTTTTAAAGAACATTGCACAAAATTTTAAAAATCTGATTGGGGAAAAGACATTATTTTAGGGATCAACTGCATAAAACTTCCTTTCTCTACCTCACCGATTTAATTTCAGAACATTCATCTTTCTTTTTTTTAAATGTCAGTGTAGGTAGGTTGCCACAATGTAACAACCGCTTTGATCCTCTGCATTTGCATGCACGGAAGAACTTTTTGTGATTTTACGTGGTATTTTTCATAGCTATACAACCAGCAGTTCCCCTTCTCAGGAAAGAAGGATACAGACCAGATGCTTGCTACGTTACTGCAAACTAGTAAGTGCCGTTTTCATTACGAGAACCTGAGCAGACCAGCTCATGTTTCACATACTCAAACGGGCTGATCGCACCAGATGTCCCTCAAGTTCTACTTAGGCAGAACTGCATTTGTATATGGTACAGAACTGCATATGTATATGCAATACGTATACATTTTCTGCACGGACAACTACATCTTCTCCAGCGTTGTACGCTGATGGTGAGAATACTGGTTACTCACTTTCGACACGGGCACAACTGCCGGATTTAACGCTAGTTACGGTGCTGATATATATTAAGTTTATTGTCTAAGAAGCGCCATAGGACGTGCTAGGATGAAAGGTGTTACAAATATTTTGCCTAAAGAATTCATACACAGTAAAACCAGCAGTTTAACACACACGGTAAGAACTCATAGCGCGGTAATTACAAGAGAATAAAATAATATGACTACGAGCACAGGTATGTACCCCGTTTTAAGGAATTAAGGAAAAAAAAGGGGGATTTCTCTGCCCCAGTCTCATCTTTTCCAGTGCAAATGACTTAACGAAGCGAAGGAGGAGGCATCCCCAACTCAACCCAAGCCCTCCCTGCCCCTCTGAAGGAGTTCTGCGCGTGGGAAGGACGGGGAACGGCAGCGCGGGCGGTTGCCGGGCCGAGCCCCGCGACCTGTCACACGGAAAACCGCCGCCCCCTTTCCACGCCAGGCGCTGCACGAACACCCCCCGCGTCTCCGCCCCGCTTCCCCGACCCACGCCGCCTTCACGGGCGACTCCCCCCGCCCGGGGAGCCGAGAGCCGCCCCCCCCCTCACGTCACGGGGAGGCCCCGGCGGGGACCCCGCGGCCGCCGGGCGGGCGTGTCACGGCCGCCGCCCCGGGGAAGCGAAGGGAAGGGAAGGAGAAGGCGTGCGGGGCCGCGCCGCCGCCGCCGCATCCCCTCACGGCGGGGGAGCGGCGGGAAGAGGGCGCTACTCACCGCCGCCGCCCCGCGCCGCGCCGCGGCCGCCGCCCGCCGCCGCCGCCGGCGCCGCCGCCATGTTTGTTGTGCCTCCCGCCGCCCGGCCCGGCCCAGCCCAGCCTCGCGAGACCGCGGCGGTGACCCCGGCGTCGCGGGGGCGGGACGGGCGGGAAGATGGCAGCGGCGGCGGGCGGTTGGCTGAGGAGCTGCGGGAAGGTGAAGCGGGGCGCCTGAGGGAGCGGGAGAGGGGCGGGCTCCTCGCTCCCCGCTCCCGCCGGGGGCGCCTGGGGGAGCGGGGGGCTCCGGGGGGCCGGTGTCTGGGGAGGTGCGGGGCCCGCTCGGCCGGTTCCAGCGCAGCTCTGCAGGGCGTGAGGGTAGGTTCGGAGAGCCCTTTTCGCCTTCTGTCGGGCGTGTTTTTGTGCGGAGGGGTGGTATTGGGTAACTCCTTGCTAAGAAAAGCTCTTGCAGGTCTTGTGAAACGGCTGGTGGCGGGAGCAGCCCGTGGCCGGTACGCCTGTGAGAAGACAGCGCAGTTGTAGCAGCAGAGGTGCTTTGATGTCTCCTTTACTTACCCAAACAGACAAAAGACGTGCGGCATCGTAGGGGTAGTCAAAAGGCAAAGGAAACAAGCAGAAAACCTGGGCTTGTGCCACACATACGCTTTTTCTGTGCAGATTGAGAAGGCATGCTGGCCTGGGGCCGTCTCATGGCAGCTCGTGGGCGTCTGGTGACAATTGAAATAAAGAAAACCAACCCCATAAACGAGGGCGAGCAAGCTTCCTGTGATGGAGCTTCCAGCTGAGAAATAGGAGCTGTCTGGAAGCAGTGAGGATGGATACAGGGGTGGAAGTCATCAAGGAAAGCAGAGTGAGCTTAGGGAAATATATTGCTTTAGCCTTTTTTTTATTTATATCTTAATGCTGCTACCAGGTCCACCAGCATTAAAATCTCGTTCTAGATTGTAAAACAAACAGAAGGAAACCGAAAGAACTGATCTTTAAAGAGTTGAGGTGGAGGTAAGACTTGAGATAAACAGAAAAATCAATGTTATCAGCAACCCAGAAACCAATTTTCAAATACAGGTGTTTAGTAGGGCAGGCGGTCTGAATCTTGTAGCAGTGTAAATCATTACATTACCTACAGGAAAAAAAAAACAAAACCAGGGAAGCAGTATCGAAGCATTTGAGTAACGTACACGGTCTTTAAATAACTATCTGAAAGTTAGTAATACTATATGACTGCATGACTTCTAAGAATAAAAATGTAAACAATAAGGTACTGACTTAATTTTTTTTTTAAATCTGAATGCTGAAATAAAAAATTTCTACACTGTGCTATTACTCATTCTGGCATACCTGTGGTGGGTTGCTGCTCTGTGTGTGGGTGTTGCCAATGTAGGTCCTGTTCCTTGGGGCCATCCTAGCAGTTTTACGACTTTTCAAGGTAACCTCGTTAGGAATATTCCTTTTGCCCTCTAGTGCCACATCAATCAGGTATCAAACAAGCGTTCATCAAACCGTGTCTGCGTATGCTAAGGGCTGCCTTTGTTTCTCCTGCTGCCACCGTAAGATGCCTTTCTCTGCCGCTCTCAATTGGGTTGGTGGCAGTGGAAGAGCCTCCAGGTGAAAGCTCTGGGCAAGGGGGAAACCCTGGTTTCCACTAAGGGGGAGGGAGGGGAAGCGAGCTAAAGGACAGTTACCTCAGCACTAACTTTCTCAAAACCTTTGGCATTATAGCGGGCCTGCCGCAACGGCTGTAACCTGTAACAAACACCGAGCTGTTTACTGTGTTTGAAAGCCTCTACTTGCTCCCGAGGCTGTTGGCAGGCCACCTCAGCCAATACAGCCCTGGGCACTTGTGCTTGACCTTGCTGAGCTCCTTTTAATCAAGTTTGTCCAGCTTCCTGTTTTCATGAAAGCATGAGAAAAATCTGTCTGATTTTTGTGGCCTACAAAATCTGTACTTCCCATTTTGGACAGGGCAGAGTCCTCTGCAGGCATTTAATGATGTGTTCTCCTGTGGTTCTACATCCAAGTGTCAGGTGCCATCAAATGAAAGGAGAGGTAATCCCAGAGTACTACTAGTTGTTTCAACAATACTGGTTTATTGCCTGCTGAACATACCTACTTGCAGCTTTTCAATAAGTTTTGTATTGTTAAAAAGGCACCGTGCATTTTTCCTGACAGCTCTTGGTCAGTACTGGTGAAATATTCTCAGTGATCTGTCTTTGGTTATGCCACCATGAAAGAAAAATGCTCTTTTCTTTGTACTTGGAAATAAAGTAGTGGGAGAAGCAGGAAGTATGTGTGATTTGTAATCCTATAACTGCTCAGGAAGCATACTGTGTTAATTATATATATGTGTGTGTGTATATACTTAGGTTTTTCTTTCTCAGACCTTGCTAAGAATATGGACTTACGCAGGTGGATGTTTAATAGTCTTACACATCTGGATGTTGAGTGACCCTACCATAGCTGGATGTTCTGCCAATAATCCATCCCAGACTGACAGCTTCCAGAACATGGTTGCCTTAGATTTTATCTCTATTCAAGCAACTCCTTCTTTGTTTTTCTGTGAAAACCTATGGTGACTCCAGTAACTCAGTCTTCATTTGAAAGTGTCGCAGCTATTGCTGATCATCCAAACTTTGTATTCATGAAGCAGCCCCACTAGTCAGTACTTGCTTTGTGTGACCAGGGGTGTTGGATGTGAATGAACATTGAATGTTCACAGCAATATTTGTTTTCTATATTACCACTTCTTACTTTTTTTTTTTTTTTTGGTCATGCATGACTGGTTGTGCTGAAGTCAGAGTTTCCGTACCATAATAGACTTATGCATCTTGTCCTTAAGACAAAAGGAGTCCGTAGATCTGTTTTATATCAGTTCTTCAGCCAGGGAGATGACAGGTGTTGAAAGCCAACATGAAAGAGAGTGAATTATTAGAAGGATCAAAGGAATTTTTACTTCCTGACCCCCAAGGTTCTGCCATTTTTTGAGGAATGCTGCTCTCACAGTGTGCATTGCACAATTGCCCTGCGTTCTGTGAGCTCAGTAGCAGTCTGGTTACGGCACAGTCAGTTGGTCTGCTCGCTGTGGGGTTAAGAGCGGGTGCTGGCAAAAATGTATGTTGGCAGGCATATGCTCATATATACGCTATTTTTATGGCACAGCTATGTCTCTACTGGGGGTTTCTGTCAGCAGTTGTCTTGGTAAGACATTAATATCTCCACACTTTAGACTGACAGCAAACGTGACAGAAATTTGTAGCAAAGATCTGATCTGTAGATGTTAGCCACAGAATAAGTTGGGTTTTGGGAGCTATGAGAGCAAAGCCGTTTTTCTCTCTTGCCTCTTTTTGAGATCAGTCAGTCGAACTGTGCTTCTTTTTCAAATGCTGCTTTTCAGGAACACCTTTTGCAGCAGTTTAGCTACTGTTAGCTTGTTACTCTTTGAGCCAGATCATACTGATTATGCTAACTTTTTAAAAAATCCTAAGAAATTATTCTGTGGTGGGAAAGTATATTAACTTTCAAACCAAACGTGTTCCTTTCTAAAGCCTGCTGTTATCTACTTGATTAAGTATTTTATACTTCTCCAAGGTACAAAACTAATTACCCATCACAGTATTTATGTCCACCCACCTGACAATCACTATGCGTAGCTCGCTCCCAAAAGCCACGGTCTGTTCTGTACATTTTTGTGACTTTTGCCATATAAGCTTAACGCCATTCCCCCTATAGCAAAATGCTCTGAAATACCTGTGCTCTCTTGTTTGGATAACCAGTGCTTCTTGGCATTGTTTGAGATTGTTGCATATCGTGGACAAATGGGGAGAGGTTAAGCATAAATTACTCAGTTTTAGTTCCTTCCTGTACTTTTTAATAAATCAACCAAATAAGATACATTAATTATTAGTTACATAGTACTATCAACACACTAACTATGGGATTTAATCTAACTATATAGAAATCAACTATACAGAGGCATTCAAATGCCAGGGCTTTGTCTATGAAATCTGTGCTCATTCTGAAAATCATTAAGTGGTGGATAAGAACTCAGTTTGAATAAAAAAATCCACAGTGATGTTAAAAGTTATGCCCTTTCACAGCAAAGTACCAATAATCCAGATGAAGTGCTATCAGATTGCTTTAGAAACAAGAGTTGCTGGCCCCTGGAAAACCAGGAAAAAAGCGAAGTCAGTTATTAAAGTTGACAGGTCTTCAGTAGAAAGCATTCGTACATCTATTTCACATTTACTCTTAGCATATTTGTTAGTGAAGATATTACTTCTATCAAAATATACACTTACTACTATGAATATTGCAGCAGACTTGCAAAACCATCTATAAAAATAAATACTACCAGTAGGGTTTATTTGCTGTAAACACCAAAATTGACTAAAATTAATGTTTGTGAATACTTTGTAGAATAACACTGTGTTAGCAGACTTCCAGAAAGAAATTTGTTTGGGGTTAAAAGAAGAGTAATTAAAGCATATTTTCTTTTAGGACACTGGGGGGTTATAGTTTGTCAAAAACTTTCAAACTAGACATTGAACGTAAGTTATATTTCCTATTTATTTACTGAATAAAAACACTGGGTAAAATTGTGTATTGCTGTCTGTATACAAATACAAGTTCTATGAACTGTTTGCATGTTCTGTATTTATTATTGTCAACAGCTGAAAAGAAATTTGTCAGCATATTTGGCTCCTTGGAGGGCTTCTCCGTGTGTCTTTAGATCCTCCAAATCAGAACTTCTGCCAAATCTTGCCAGTGATGGAGTTGTCTGCGCTCCGCTTCAAACATTCACCGAAGAGGAGACAATGCTGAAAAATATGGGTACCTATTATCTGTGTGGTTAAAATTCAGAAATGTCTAATCAGAAGGGAAATTTTAGCTGAAAAACGTCTTTTCCTTATTTAATTATAGTTGCTGTTTAACTAGAGTTCATGTTAAAACTGCTTTAGTTCCCAGGAGAAGAATGTAATGTTCTTTTCCATGTTACCATAGCGCAGTTCCACATACTACAGTGCAGTTTACTCTGCATAAATAAATTAACTTAAATTAACTGCTTAAAACTGTTGCTGTAGCAGAAGTGAAGTTGCCTGGCAATGACTCGTGCCCTTTCTAAAGTGTTTAGTTCAGCTACAGTTAGCTGCCTGAGCTGGTTTTCAGAGATTTCAGGTATACCCAGAACAGTGGCAGATGTGACGTGTCTGCCATGCAGCCAGGCTTGCATGAGGAAGACAGTGTTTCAGAAGGAATCCTCAGAGCAAAGGTGAAAGAGTGAGGACCTGCACATCTGGGAGAGAGCTTATAAAAGGCTCCAGTTAAGCAGAAAGAGTCTTATTTATAGGACTTCGTCACGCAAAAAAGCACGTGTTAAAGCTTCAGACCATCTCCCAAAGCTGCAGCTTTAATTTTTAAAGAAATAAGAGAGAGCTAACAAAACAAGGGATGTATTTGAAATATTTAAATTTTATAATTTAATTTCCTGTAAAGTTTTTGGTCAGCTAATGTTACATAAGTGTTGCTGAGATGCTTTCCAAGTTTCTGAGTTTATAGGAAGCATTTGTTTTGGTTTAGAGAGTTGTAGCTGAGTTCAGAAAGAAATGATAATTGAGCCTTGTGGCACATTACCTTGTTTCACTCGGGCAGCTTTTTGTCCTTTTATTAACTTGTCTGGGAGAGTCAGGGAATACATGCGTAACCTGTCAGAAGTACCGTATTACTGTTATATTGATCTTCAGGTAGGGTGTTAGAATACTTACACTCTTTCTTTCTTCTCTTTGTTACAGTGACAAAATTTGCTCAGGAACGAGTTGCACCTTTGGTACAAAAAATGGATGAGAATTCAAAAATGGAAGACTCTGTAATACAGGGATTGTTTGAACAAGGGGTCTGCACACTTTTACTTAATCTTTTATTCAGAAAGTGACATTCTTTGAACCTCTAGCTGTGCACTTTTTGGATTTTTGGATTAAAAGATTGAGGGCTATAATTCAAATGAACTAAAGAATCATTACAAATTTTGGATTTAGCAGCAGCAGGGCAACTTTCTATTTTTTTTTACTGCATTATCACTCTCCATCTTTTCCTGTGATATTCTTTCCACCTCTCTCACTCCCATACCACATTCTTCATCTTATCTTTGAGTTCCTTATCTCTCTCTGCCCCCCCGCTTTTTTTTTAATTGGATAAGCAGCATAATTGCGTAGAATGCTACCACCATGACTCTGATAAGCGTTGCTGGAAAAGGGTATCAGGAGTCCTCTATGTCCTTACTGGGCAACCACAAGGACTTGTGTTGCAGATATCCTGTTGATCATTCCTGGATTCAATTTTAGCCTTTCCTGCTATCAAACCTAAAGCTTGTCTGTGTTTAGAATGTCATTTTATACAACGATAACTCTCAATATTAGACTTCTGTTGAGATTGCAATTGTTCCAGAAAATGTAAACAAATTAGGGTGGTGATTGGCCTGTATACTGCACATGTTAGTTATTTCTTGCATCAATTGACTATCAACTTCTGTGAAGAATTGTTAGTTTGTTAAGGGTATTGAAGGAACACAGGTCTTTGGGGAAGGATCTGGAAATAGTTACATTCTGTGGTTTCTATTTTAATCTCTTAAGTGTCAGCTTGGACTAACAGGTTGTTGACAAGAACTAACAGATTGATATATTTGCATCTTTTTCATTTCAGCTGATGAGTATTGAGCTTGGGGAAGAATACGGAGGAACTGGAGCTTCGTTTTTTTCAATCATATTGGTGGTAGAAGAATTGGCCAAAGTTGATCCAGCTGTAGCTCTTCTATGTGAACTCCAAAATACACTAACAAATAAGTTGTTTACCACTTATGGAACAGAAGAACAAAAGAGAACTTACTTGCCCAGAGTTGCTAAAGATACAGTGAGTCAAAGTCTCACTTTACTAAATTATAATGTAATTTTTAATAGTTAAGTAATGTTAGTGGGGTGGGTTTTTTCAGTAATTAAATGGGTGACTGCAGCATTGGGAAATGGGCATGAACTGTGAAACCCTGGTTAAAGGTGAGATATGTGGTGATATAGATACATCTTGCCATCAGTAGCTGAGAGGTAAAAGTGGAAAGGTGCTTATTAGTTTCATTAAAATCTAATTTACTGTGGAAAAGAACTTTAAAGCAGTTGACTTTGAGAGACATGTAATTACATAGTGTTTCTATTCTTAATCTCCATATCTGAAACGTAGTTACTTTGGTGCAATAGTTTAAAATCTTTGAATTTAAGAGACTTGCGCTTGTTTGTAGCTACTTTCATTGCAGAATTTGTTATATGTTGTGCCTATATGTTCAGTAAAAAATAAAATGAGTTTTTCCATTCAATTGACAGATAGGCAGTTTCTGTCTTTCGGAGGCTGGATCCGGCAGTGATGCTTTCTCTTTGAAGACTCGGGCTGAAAAGAAAGGAGACTACTATATTATCAACGGCTCAAAGATGTGGATTAGCTCAGCAGAGCATGCAGGAGTTTTCTTTGTGATGGCAAATACAGATCCATCCTTAGTAAGTTGCTAAAGAATAGCTGCATTTCAATGATGACTGGTTATAGATGAAACTATGGATTTTATATTAATATTCTTTGAACCTTTTCCTAGCTGACAGCAAGCCTTTAAAAATATTTCCCAACAAAAACTGAGAATTTGCTGAGCAATTTAATCAACTCCTCCCACCAGGGAAAATAAAAATGCCAGAATCATAATTGCTTAGATGAAGAGCACAGCATGCGTTGGTATTATTCTGGGTAACGGAAGAACAGATAGTCTTTCCAACCCCTCTGACTTAACTGACAAGTTGCTGTTGTTAAAAGGCAAAATACAGCTTAGGCTACATGCACTGGAAAACTAACAAGCAAAGTATGTTCAGGTAAAAAAATACATAGCTGAATATGCATGTTTCAAGTTCTGTCACCAGTTTGGATATAGGTAGTAGGTTTAGAAAAGTCAACTTTAAAATGTACTATACCAATACGGTAGAGTGATAATCAAGTACAAAACTGAATTGTTTAAAACTTTTATTTATTTTTTAAACTTCTTGCAGCGTCTCTTTTTTAGAAATTTAAATCGAAGATATTTATTTTTAAAATTAAAATTTCAGGTTTTGACTAAATAAGAAGAGGGGTTTTTCTTTCATTGTATCCAACAGTTGAACATCCTGTCACTTTCTGAATTTTTATTCACTTCTTCACAAGCTGGTGGGTGATTTGAGTACTACATACAACAAAAATAATATTTGATAAGCCATTTTCTATATTTGTTAACTGCCATGCATTGCCTTATAATCTGGAATTGTTTCTGTATTAGTGTAACATTTTAAAAATATATAATACATTGTCCTCTTCAAGTTAGAAATTTGCTTTTAAATATTCAGGAAGGAGATTAAAAGTCAATGCTGCTCAAAGATTAAATAACAGTTGACTTCAGTACAAATGAGAGAACAAACCAGTGTAAAATTGTGTACTGAAATGTACGCTCCGCACTCGCAAGTCCCGTTTGGTGAGATGGGCTGTCAGTGAGGAGAGGTTGAAATAGCAGCCTTCTCTTCAATAAGAGGCAGCCCTTCCAGAAGAACCACAGGACTTTTCCTGCCTCTCGGTGTCACCCTCTTAGAGAGAGGAGGTGCTGTGGATGTTGGGGACAGGAATAGATGGAAACATGGCCAGGAACACCTCACCTTTCTGTCTCCTGGGCCTTATAGTATGTTGCATAAGAGACACTGCAGTGGTTCTGGCAGGGTGACTTGCTGAGGAAGCAAGATTGAGTGGTGGAAAGGAGAGAAAACTGGCAATAAGAAATACAGAGAGGGAAAAAGAGAAAGTGAGAGCTATCAGGAATCACCTGATAGTTCTTCAAGATAGTGAAGTGATAGTGAAGATAGTGAAGTCCTATCAAGAGGTGATAGTACTTCAAGAATCTAGTTTAAGGCTTCAAAGATGTGAAGATTGTAAGCCTGTGTGTAGATGCCAGAATTTAGATTGGCTATACAATCTGTGCTGTCACAGGCATTATTTAGTGTCCTGCCCAAATCGTTACCTGAATACCAAATCAACTCTTTCAGCTTTTTGATAACAGCCATCATAATGATTTCAGACTACTTTATTAATTATATTCCCACTAACTCTCTAAAGTGAAGAGACAGCGATATCAATGTTCTGCAAACTGGACTCACAAGGAGAATGTGTGCACCAATTCTGGGTGTTAGATTACGTCTGTTCTAATACTTAAAATTATACTGCACTTTGAATATTCAAGCACAGTTCCCAGTGATGCCAGTCTCATGAGTCAGTGCTCTTACTGTGGACAGCCTTGAGAGGAAGAGTATATACGCAGCCTTCCATGAGAAGAGTAGCTGAAGTAATTTGGCTTAAGTAAAATCTTGCATCTTATAGAATCATCTGACATGGGTTTAGAGCCATTATTTGTCTGACCACTTTAGTCTAAAGACACCCTATGTCTTCTTGCAGTCCATTGTTTGTGACATATGTTCCAACAGCAAGCAGTAACTTCATGGCACAGCAATAACTTCCTTTACCAGTGATTTCCAGTACAGACAGGCACTACAGTCCTGTCTGTGTCATTTACATAACACCCGTCCCCTGTCTTATCAAGAGAACTTTTAAGGTTGTTCTGATTATGATTTCCACAAATGGAGTATTTTAGTAGGAAGGTATCTCTGGCCTTTGTTAAACCATAATTAGCAGACATAGAGGGAACAGGTGATGGTGCCAGTGTTTTATTTATTGATATGGTATTGAGCGGGTGTAAAATTTCAGTACTGGAATGAGATATTTAGACCATTTGGTGAGAAAAAGCCGTTCTTGATTAATTTTTAATTCATCCTAGGGATACAGGGGAATTACATGCTTCATAGTGGATCGTGACACAGAGGGCCTACATGTAGGGAAGAAGGAGGACAAGCTTGGAATCAGAGCATCTTCTACCTGCCCAGTAACATTTGAAAATGTTAAGGTATTGTATTTAGCTATTGGAGCATAATTTGTGTATAATTGGAGCTTGACCACATATAAGGAAAGAATGTTAACTAAATTCCCAATATTTTTTTTTTCCTTAGACATACTGTTTGTTTGGCATATTTTAACTTTTTTCTCCCTGTTCTTTACACAGAAGTCTTGAGGGGGATGGGTTTCTTAAATTTTGATGCAGTTTTTCTCAGTCATCAGTTTACAATCACACGTATCCGGAAATGTTCTAATCAGATATTCTAGGAATCAAATGTCTGGTTTATGTTTTATACCTTCACTTATGAGGAACATTAAATAAAATGTGTACACTGATTCACCTGTGAACCATACTAGCAGTTGCAAAGCAGAATAGAAGATGAATAATTGAGTGGTTTTATTCCTTAGGTTCCTGAGACCAATATCCTTGGACAGGTTGGACAAGGCTATAAGTATGCAATTGGAATGCTAAATACTGGCAGAATAGGTATTGCTGCACAGGTGAGTAATTTTGTTTAATGCTGAATACAACCAGTATATCACTTTGAACTTGGATTGACATTTACAAAATATTTAAAGCTAATAAGAATAAACTATTTAGATAACACTTTATTAAAAACTAAATTGCCACTAGATGTCACTATTCCTGTATCTAAGTTATGGTAAAATACTGAAACAACCGTAAATGGTAAAGCAATAGATTTAGAAAGCATTACATGGCAGTTAGTTTGTCTTTGGTGGTTAACTTATTGCTACTGAAATATATCAACATTTTTATCTTCCATTATGCAAATTTATTTTACAAAGAAAACTAGCTTTGGAAAATATAACACACTGAAATGTGTAATGTCAGTGCTTCCAACTGTGATTGTATGGGATTGCCAAATGTGACCTTATGCTAACTGATGTTTTCCCAGCCATTTATTTTTTAAAGTCAACTTATTTTTAAAGTAAATATGATTTTTTTATAGCAGAAGTGTCCTAGTTCATTGTTGTGTTTGAAAATTGCACCTTATGGCATCTTAGGGGAAAATATTTGATGACCTTTGAGTTTTTTCAAAATGTTGTAGTTTGTTGTAAACTCAGTTTGGAACTCAGATTGCTGCTGATTTCAGTGGAAATCAGGTTCAGCCCTATAATAAAATGACTTATGACAAGTTTTATATTTTTAATTTACTTTTGAAAGTAATCTTTTCTTTGTTTCTACTTTGTTGTGGATGTAGCTGTGCTGTATAGGGTGTAATATATCTGTACTACCAATCTCCCTTATCTTTTGCCTTAGTTTGCAAACAGACCAGAAGTAATAGTTGTCATGAAATTTAGGCTTTCCACATGGCAGCATACTATGCTGCTAAATGGGTTGGCTTTTCCATCATTTCTAAAGATTATCTGTGATTAAACTTTGTCTGATATGGCATTTAAAAACTAGGGCTGTGGGCCCCATTGTTCCCAGAGATATAAATAATATAGAGGCTCTGGCAGTAAAATACGCAGTTTGGATTTTACTCTTAATTACTCCAAGTTACACTTACAACCTAATTAAAAGTTAAGGTCAGGTAGTTGTTATATTTTAGTTACTACTTTCTTGGCACCTTCAAATGAAGAGAAATGTACTTGAATGTACAAGAAGAGCGGTTCTAAAGCCCTGTAGTATTGAATTTAGTTTTGCAGTAGTAATAGTTTTGAAAGATAATTAACATCTTATAAAATGTAATTGTGGCTGTGAAAACAGTTTCAGATAGTTTTAGTGCAAGGTAGCTGCATATATTATTGCAGGTGCTGAAGTTGATATACTTGCTTCATCTATATGAGTTTATATAAGAAGGCGACAAATCTGACTAGCAGCAGACTGTATTACCTTCTTATGTCCTCTTCCCACGTACTCGTTTTCCTGTGTATTGTGGGGTTTTTTTCTAGAACCTTAAATGATTAAGGAGTACATGTCTGAACCCAGTCAGAGTCATGTTTTTATCTTCTTGGGTTTCATCTTTGATGGTTTGGTTAATGGTTTCTATCTTCATTGGCTTTCAGCTTAATATGTGGGTCTATCCCAAAATACCCATACACTGGTGTACATCATTGAAGGTAGTTTGACATAAGCTGCTTGATGTGACAGCTGACTGCCACGTTGTAGTATCCCGTCTTGACTTAGAAAAGTTTTATGAGATTACGATTTTACCATATACTGTTACCTTGCTTTTTGATAGTTCTTCATGCTATTCATTCCCCCCCTCCTTTTTTTTCTTCCCTCTTCTTGTTTGATGCTTCCCCTAATCTAATTTCCTATCTTTGTTTTCCCTAGGAACGAAACTAGGTAGAAAGAATGCATTCAGATGCATGGTAGTTATATAATGAAACCAACTGATCTTATTTACTAATTGATATATATATTCCAAGATATATGAAAGGCAGGGTCCTTTCTTTACTGTCTTGTTTGGAATGGAATATACTTCTCAAAATTTAGTAGTTAAAAAAATGTAAAACTAGTTTACTTTCCAGATTTCATGTTTCTTTAGGCTAACAAATCAGACACTGGAGTAGATGCGAGTTAATTCTTTAAAAAAGTTCGTGTGTAGTTTTCCCAGATGTTATCCTCCAAGATAACAACTGTGTTTTGCTGTCTTTGCTGCTCAGTGACAAGAGTGTGTGAAAAGACAATGGGTCTTCTAAAATTGTTCTGTTGAGTTGGTTTTTGTCTAGCAAACGCTGGAACAAATGTTGTCTCTCCTTCCACTATAATAATTTTCTAACTTCTGAAATAAATTGCTGATTCTGATAGTCTAGTGTCTTCTATAAAATGAGAACTTACTTTTATTATGAAAACAGCTTTGAATAATCATTCAAATTATTTTTCCTTTAATAGTGTAATGTAGACCTATAGATCTTTAGTTTACAGTAATTTTCCCATGTAATTAAGAATTTTGTCAGAAACACTTAATATTTGTGCAAACACATTTGACCCATAACTTTTGTTCAAATATTAGTGATAGTGTTTTCACAAATATTTTGCCTTTGCCTTTACTAAGAAAGTTTCTTTCAGGAATGGAATAGTATGGAATAGGCTTATTCCTCAAAAGTTTGGGATTTTTTTTTTTGTCCTAACTCACCTTGGTATGTCTTATTTGTTACAGATGTTAGGACTGGCACAGGGGTGTTTTGACCATACAGTTCCCTATACAAAGGAGAGAGTCCAGTTTGGGAAAAGCGTATTCGATTTCCAGGTACTTCTTAATGAACACATGGAAAGTTTCCTCCAAGAAAGTAGTAGTTACCACAGTAGATGAAGGCAGGAAAATGAGTAATCTGATTTGCATAATTTGTGCTCCACCTTGTGTCATGTCTCTACTTCTCAATATTTGAGAAGAATTTTTCAGAATTTCAGATGAGCATTGATCTGCCATGTAAATTATATAAATTCCGTGCTATGTGCCTTTGCAAGGACCGTATAAAAAAATCTAAAACTTCAAAACATTATTATATAACTCCTTTTCCTTGATAGTATATTCACTGCCTTTGAAAAGAATACACATGGAACTCCTTTCTCTTCTGATTTTAATATCACAGTACGCTGAATGTGTTCCAGTTTTTATACCCTTTCATGAGGTGTAGGGGAAGGCCTTTTTCTGGAGACACTAGAAATTATAAAAAGATGAGGAAAACTGATTGAATTATTAGATTTCCTGTGTTATACAAAGACATTTAGTTTTCATGATAATATCTGTATCTTAAACCAAAAAAGACTCTTTGTTGCAAAAATGATGTATAGTTTAATAAGGAAGATATATAATTGTAATTACTATAGTAATTTTCTTGTTAAAAGAAACCTACATCTCGGAGGAAGGGAAGGAACATTAATACTACTCATAATTTATACAAATTTTAGGAAGCACCTGCAGATATCTAGGAAATTATTGGAACTGCGTCTTTTGAATGGGAAATGGAATTTATAGTTGCCAAATCGTTTTGTTATTTTGACCTGCATATATATTTTTGCAAATTTTAGGGAGCAGTGTTAATGTTCTAATAAGATGAAAGATTTTGTTGTGTTTTAGGAGCAAGTTAGACAACTAAATGTTCGTTTTTAATCATCACAATGTTTGGGTCTCCTTAAATAAACTGTTTTTCTGTAATACCTACCATTTAGAGGTGACCTCCATCAACTTTTTCCTTCCCTTTGAATCCATTCATCCGTCACATTCTCTAGACTTTTATGCTGCTCCTAACTCTTGTCTCCTGGTTATGGGACATGGGAAGAAGTGGTTGTCACCTTGCTATTTCTCCACTTTATTTAAGAGGTACTTTTTTCAAGTTTTTCTCAGCTAAGCTCACAGCTTTGACCTGCCCGTGTCTCTGTGGTGTTGAGGAGAACATTAAGATTTGGCTGAAATTTTCCATGATATTCATGGGCGCAAACAGGTTCATGTTGAACCCTCCTGTCCAGCCAGTCAGGCAAGAAGTTCCCCAGTACTCCTGAATCCAAGAAGAGGAAAGGAGAAGATGGGAGTGCAGGACTTTGGTGGCCCAAAGGTTTTCCAACGTCGATGTCATAGATGCAGAGATGTGCAGGATTACTAGTCCATCTAGATTTTGTATTTTTATTTTAGAGTGTAGGTATGTTCATTGGTGAAAAGAATGGTTCTTGCTAGAAATTCCAGTTGAGTACTAGATACTGGTTCTGTCCGACTTGTGGCGTGCTTATTACAGGGGATGCAACATCAGATAGCTCAGGTGGCCACGCAGTTGGAGGCAGCAAGGTTGCTGACCTACAACGCAGCCCGTCTTGCGGAAACAGGAAGGCCATTCATAAAGGAGGCCAGCATGGCCAAATACTACGCTGCTGAGGTAACTTGCGGTTTCTTTATGCAGTGGATTTATTTCACAATGTTTATAGTTACTGAATATATAACTTTAAATTCCTGTTTTGCTGTGAGATCTGTGGAGGTACTTTCACCTTGTTTCTCATTCTCAGTCCATGTATGGAATGTAAAAGTAAGCCACCAAATAAGGAACTGCTCACGCCCCTAAATACAATTTTGAAAAACAAGCAACAACATTAAAAAAGAGAAAGTGAATTAGTGTTTTCACTTATCTAGAGAGATTTCATTCTCTCAGAATTCTCTTTTTGTGGCTAGAGAATATGGCATGGTGAGACTTCATTTGTGACCGTTTCAACTCTGCTGGTCACAACTGCAAGTCTGAATATGATTCAAAACTGGATTGTTTCTGCCTCTTTGTAATTGCTGTCTTGCATACCTCTATTTCTGCAAGTATATAGTAGAAATATATATATTTCCACCACTAGTCTTTTTCGTAGTGCAGCATATGAACTATTGCAGTAACAAATAGTGAATTCTTGATGTCCTCTGATTTAGAAAAATGTCACTTTTGTTCTAAAATAACTTGTATAAAAAAGTTGAATACTAAAATATCAGTCCTTCCTCTTTCCACTTGTTCTATTTACTGCTTTAATTACTGTTTTGTTTCTGCTTTAAATAGCTACAAAGAATAAAATTTACTACCACCTGCATGAAGTTGAATCCTGAAATTGTAACTCTGAAACTATTTTCATAGGTCGCAACACTGACAACTAGTAAATGTATTGAATGGATGGGTGGCGTTGGATTCACAAAAAGTTACCCAATAGAAAAGTACTATCGTGACTGCAAGATAGGTGAGTGATAGTTTCTTAACAAGTATTTCTTGTAGCATTAGTAGTATTAAAGTTTGAGGATGAATGACTGGCTATTTTTTTAAGATATTTTTTCCCTGAGACTGTGATCAACTCTGATTCAAAGGGTCAGATATGGGAAGGTAAAACGTCAGGTATAAATACCCATGTATGTAAGGCTAGTTAAAATGTTTGATTCGATACCAACAAAATACAAACACGCACACTATGTCCCATTCTATTAAGAAAATTCCAGTTCCAAAAAAATCGAAAATAATCTTTGGCTTTAAGATCTGAATCTATGTGGAGTTTTACTTTCAAGACTTCCTTGTTTACCATTATAATCCTTGGACCTAACAGTTTGACATTTCTAACAATATTACTCTTTGACTTTTATTGCTGATAGCATTTGTAAATATTTAAATTTTGTTGGCTGTTTATGAATTGCTTTTCAGGAAAATGTCTTGTCATTATGTTGTACCAGCATAAAAGTATTTTAATTGTTGCAGATAATAAAATATGAACATTTATGTAAATAATAATTTGGTTTCTAGAACTCGCTCAGTAAAGCTTCACTTCGTAATTGTCAATGTTCTAACTGGACTGTTAGAACAAGACCTTGGTCTCTCTTTATATACTCACTGTGGGTTTGTAGTCTTCTGATTTATTTTCTTCTGGTTTCAGGTACAATATATGAAGGAACTTCAAATATCCAGTTGAGCACCATTGCAAAAAGCTTAGCACAGCAGTACTGAAACCATAAGGACTTCTTGACTGTTAACTGAACTAAACATTCATTGCGAATTACACATCTATTTGTAATTATAAAAATCATAAATAAGAATACATTATCACAGACAAAATCATAAGGAAAACCATGAATTACCCATTTCAGGACAGTGAGTGTGTAATTCATGCGAAATCATGAATTCCACATTCAAATCCAAATCATGGGTCTGTCTTTCTGCCTGGGACGCTTCTAAGCTAACACATTGGCTGAAATTATTTTGTTGCTTTAGGTTATACAAACAGTGTATCTCCACTTTTAGATTTCAAAGTGAAAAGAAAAGAAGCCAAATCTTTGGCTTGCCTGCTGTGAAAGGTTCGGCTAAGCCACCTGGGAGAAAGGACTCTACATGTGCGGCAGACCTGTTGCATGGTGTGAAGCTGCTGTTTGTTCATGATGCCCTTTATTAGCATGAGGTACAGGAGAGGTATGTGGAAAGAGATAGAAGTGATGGTTTCCTCTCTCCCAGGTGGAGCGGTGTCTGTGGAGCTGCTGTAATTGGAGTAATTTTTATAGCATCCCTTACTGTGTTCTTAAGTATATCTTGGTAATTAAGCCCTTCCAGCCCCAATTTGTAGTACTGAAAGGTGGATAATATCTACCTCCCTTTCCAGCCTTCTCAGCTGTTAAGGGTTTTAATCTAAGAGGCTATTTATAGTTCTCCTTTCATAAAAGGTTGAGTTGAAATCTTTGTGAAATGGGGTTAAAAAAGCTCTAGTAGTTCTGCAAAAAGGTAGAGATATAAGCTAGGTAATAGGAATGCTGTGATACTACCTCACAGTGGCCTTTCCACATTCAATGCGTTTTATGAACTTTAATCCTCGGAGCCTTCCTGGGAGGTAGGGAGGGAATGTTAATTTGCAGCCTAGAAAACTCGTGCATGGAAGTTAGTGGTTCCTTAGAGAAGTTTTTCTTTTTTTTTTTTTGGGGGGGGTGGGGGGTGAGAAGTATTTGCTTTTTTTATCCCTCTCTGTTTACTTTAAAATTAGACATTTTATTTATGGCAGAAACCTCTTCAGTGCTGCAGAACTAAGAATCAAGAGACAGAATCTTAATACATAAAAAATCACTATAATTGCTGTAATTGGCAATTTGTTTCAAGTGTTTTTGGGAGGGAAGGATTGGTTTTCTGGTTTTGGCTGACTTAGAAGAATCTCATTTTTAAAGCTTGCTAGTCACTGATGATTCACTTTGAGTCGAGCTTAGAATATTACAGGCTGGGACTCCCAAAGTGATTTCCTACAGTCTGAACTCCGATGCCATAGTCCAGGAAACAGCCTGAACAGCCTCATCAGCTACTCAACAGTCCTCAGAAAAGCAAGGTCAAGCGTTTAACTAATGTTACAGCTGTAAATATTTCACGTCTCAGTTCTATATGCTGTATTCTGTACACAATAACTTTTGAAAGAAATGTACATATTGTATTTGATTTTGGTCTACAAAATTCTGTGGAGGAATATGCCCACAAATTAATTATAACTGCTGAGTTTCTTTCATCGTTGTTTTAAAAGGGCTCGTACCACGGTGGAGAGAGCGTTAGCTATTCTGGTTGCCAACTCTGGGAAGAGTTAACTTGTTTCATCCCCTGAAGTCTGATTCCATTGCTGCACTAACGCAGACGTTGGTTTAGTAGGAAGATGTGCTGTGCTGTTGTCCAGGAGCTGTTAAGAGCTGCCTGTGTTCCCCACCCCCTGTTCAGTTTGGGACAGGCATTTACGGATTGTCATAAATTGCATTTCTACATTTGGCACTTTGAGCACAGCACTGTTTGCGGTGGCTGGCTGCACCAGTAGGTGTAGGGCTGCAGAGCTGCCCTTGTGAACGCTCTGAGGCTTTCCATGCTAATTAATGACAGGACTCAAAGCTGCTTTATACACCATATGTATTTATATTAGTGAGTTTTCCCTTTATATGCCCTTAGTCAGCCCAGTCAGTCTAGTCTATTGCCCTGGAACAGCATTTTCAGTATCAAATGTTGCATCTGGGCTTCCACAGTTAGAAGAGAAGACCTGTGTTGAGAATGTATTAAAAGTGCCTGAATTTTATATTTGACCTGATACAGTGCTATTCCTGTACATCAGGTGATGGTTCTCTAATAATCTGTCATTTTAAACTGTGTCCTAGATCTTGCAATTTTTATACTGGGAGAGAATGAATACATCTTCTGTCGGGTATCTTTGGTATTATTGTAGTTTGTGATAAAGGTCTGAGGCAGGTTTCCGCAGAAAGGTTTAACTGCTACGTGGGAAATACTCAAATACAACATTTTATATAATGTTTTCTGTGTTGTTGTTTTTTCTTTCATATATTCTTTTCCCCACATAAAGATTGTGTTAGAAAAGGCTTATGTGAAATATAAAGTAGTTGTTCACTGGGAGCCTTTCACTATGTAAAGAATTTTCTAATTAACATGTAATTGCATTTCCATTTGGAAATCTTTTGGTGAGAGACACATTTCAAGTTCTTCCTACCAAGCAAAGCTCGATCTGAAACACAGGCTGGTTCGAAAGCAGCTGTCTGACTTTCCGGAGCTTGCTTATTGAATACGTGAAAGCTGAAGAAACGTTTTTCCTCAGCCCCAGAATGTATTCAGTGTACCACTGTGATAGATCTTCTTCTAAGAGCATTACGTGAAAGTGGTTAACAGCTACCACAAATACTTCATAAATATTTACCTGTTACGTCATCACTGTGCAAACTGTAGGCGGAGGCACAAATCAAGTGAGAGCTGATGGGCAGATGAACATGTATTGTACAATTCCCAAAGAATTTTCACGTGATTTGTCATTTTATGTTGTATTGAAATACAGCTGTTGCAGAGCGTTTTGCAAGGAGTTGTCTTCTCTGAAGCGTGACTCCTTGGTCTAAGTCCAGGTGAGGAGGCATGGTTAGTAGTCTTACTCTTCTGGATTTGGCTGCCTAGAGCTACGCAGCATGGTCAGCTGTACACACGGGTGAGAGGAAGCAAGAGGTCTTTCTGAGCCCACACCAGAGACAGTCAAACATCGACGCATAGTGAATCCAGGGTTCCAGACTAACAAATAGGAATTACAATAATTATTTCAGTTAAATATGCCAGTTGTAAGATCAGCCGCTATAATTAACAAAGCCCAGCTTAGCGGCATTGAAGGAATTTCTCATTATCTGATGCTAGAGACATTATTAAAGCTGCTTTGAAATCTTGGCGTTTATTATCCTCTAAAAATATTCTGTTCATGTGCAATAACTGTCTAATACTAGGTGACTAGAACTAACCATGGTGTTTCCTAATAGCTTGTTTCGTAGATCAGAGCATTCAGATGTTGATTTGTATTGGAATATTAATGTTCAAAAGAACATGCAATGTACAGTGTAACATTTTTTCTGATAAAACACTTGTAAATATAAATCAAAAAAATGTACAGTCTCAACAGGCAGCAACAGCATTTTTATGTATTCTTCTGCCTTTCAAGATCATTTGGATTTACATCTTTCTGAAACTATTTTTCCTCTATGTATCTTATTAGCTCCTAATATGGAAGACGATACCTATAAAGAAATCTCAAGGTGACTTCACTGAAGATCCTAAAGGAAAAGCACTCCCACCTGACAGAAAGTTGTGTCTCAATAGCCAAGTAATCATCACTTTCAGAACTGGATTTATTTAATGTACAAAGTGAGGACTTCTGAACATGCAGAAACATAGGTTCACCAAACGTTTTGCAGGGATCTCTGAAGAAAGGAAAGCTATTACAAGTTATAATGACTCTCTTACAAAAAAAAAAAAATCGAATAGCAACAGCAAAACCTAAAATACAGCAATAAATCCCCAACTTCCACATTGCAAGCTTGTGTTATTTGGGGTCACCTCACCAGGAAATTAGCATATATGGACTGAAAAGTAAATTCTGCTCTCTAACCAGCCAGACCTGGAGGTCTTGCGGTCCCTTTGAAGTGTTACACAAACCATTGTCACAATTTGTGACAATTTTAAAAACGTCTGTTGTAAATCACCAGATAAGGCAGAGCTGGACTGCTATGGGTACGTTTAACAGGAGGAAAGTCAGCTTGTTGACGTTAGGAGGACGTAAAATGAGCTTCCCTTCATGTAACGATGGCTGGAGGGTCATGGTGGGAAAGTGCCTGTCGGTGGGAAGAGCTGAAACGGTGCGGTACTGCTTGTTTGGTTTAGGGCCAAGTGCAGGTTGGCAGATCAAGAAATGCCTTAATGTTTGCCAGCTATGAGATTACTTTCTTACCCAGCATAGACAGAACGAAGGGAAGAGTGGAGCTGCAGTACAATGGGTTCATGTTGAGTTTGTATCCCCTGCCTCTCTGGGTCCCATAAGTTTGATTGTTTCGGTTTTGAAAAGTTTCCATTTTGGGGCCTGCAGGACTCTGGTTGGGTCTCCACTTCGTAGGAAGCAAGAAGCTCCGATACACACATCCAGAGCTGATGTTCTCCTGGCTGAGGGGTTGTTTCCTGCCTTCTCTTACGAACATTCAGCCAAGACTCTCAAACGATGACCCACCCGTCAGATAAACAAAATAATTTTCTGATCATCCTTTTCATCTGGTTAAGTTTGCTGCACGTTTCTTGGATATTTTTGGACTGAATTATTCCCTAGGACATGCTGCAAGATTTTTCTGTTCACTAATTTGCATCTAAAAGATGCAAAAAGATGCATCTAAAAGATGCAAATTAAATGCAAATTTTTCAATATAACCAGAGCAGTCATCCAGTTTTAATTTGATACTGTGATGCTGAGTTTTTCTGCCTTTGTTTAGATGGTACCTAAAGACATGATAATTACATTTTAGAAAGACAGTAGCTTCTCGATTTTTTTTTTTATCTCTGGGGATACAAAAAGCAGTGAGTGTGAAAGGTTAAGGGTCCCAGAAGCTGCAAACATTATTTATGCTAAAAAGTATTAGCTGATACAACTTTGTTTATGGACTTACTGTATCATGTACCCAACGCCAGCTAAAGGTCCAGAGGAAGTGAAAAAGCCAACTTTGAAATAATACTAAGTTATAGTTAAAACATTTTACTTTTTTTTTTTTTTTTTTTTTCATTTTATCTCATAGAGAACAGCTTTGTGTCAACTCTGCTAAACTGACCTAAAAATAATTGAGGAATAATTCAGAAATTAAAGTTAAGATTCTGAAATTGTAGCTAAATACTGAAAAGCTCCATAGAACTGGTTTTGTTAATGGAGCTGTTGAAGATACAGTTGGTGCAGAGGAAATGTGTTTTAGTGCAGAAGCTGGTGCTGTTTGTTTTAGGAAAGAAAACGTTAGACATTCTGTTGCTGAGATGGAGGATGTTTACACACCAAATGCAGCATTTGCTCCAATTGTTCCCGTAAGAATTGAGGCAAAGCACTTTTTTCAGCTCAGGTACTTTTTGAACTTTGAAAATGTTTTATGACTCCCTATTATATACTAGAAGATGGTTATATGATATGAAGGCTGTATTTACGTTCATAGTCTTGTTTTCCCCATGTTCAGAGAAAAATTCCTTATGTTCCACTGTATGATTTTCATCAAACACAAACTGTTATGCTGCTGCCTTAAATTCCAGATTACTTTGGTCTTCTCAATGTCTGTCCAACCAAGCTTTAAAAAAGAAAGTCATTTTCTCAGTTTAATTGCAGCAATGTCTACATTTGATTGATAGGGCAGGTTGTTTTGATTGTTGCTTGAATAATAAAAGCTAGATTCAGCAAGCTATTTGTCATAAAATATATTTGACTGCCATGCAGGATTCACAGTTTCCAAGGTCCAAAGTAAGGTGCAGCAGTAGGTCTTCCATTTTACGCTAGAAGTATTTTAGCTCTACTGTGCTTTGACTTCAGTGATTCAATTTGCAGAGATAAACAATTCTCTGGAGGTACTATAGCTTGTCATTATTTAATAATTATTTAAAATGTGCCTTGTTACCTTTGTGAAAGAATCTGGGCTGCAAGAGAGTTGTGGTTGTCCTCTAATTCTTCAGGGGGCTGACAAAGCACCCGATGATCTGGTGTCTCAGGCTATTGTAGTTTCATAGCCAACCTTCTCTGTCCCGCTGCTTCTATTTAGAAGTGTCCAAAAATCTTTTTTTTTTTATTTGAACTGTAAAAGCCTTCTGGCACTGAATTACATCTATTTTTGACTGAAACATATCTGCTCTATGCTAACCTCATTATCCAGGAATGATTTCTAGAAGAGGAAGCGAAGAATAATTAAATCATTCCTAACTGAAGGAAATGCTTCGCAGAACTATGCAAATTCCAATTTGGCCAAGATGCTGTGGTTTCATATTCTATTTCTGGGAAGGGCAGAGGGAGAAACAGTTATTTTTGGCAATATGGATAGCCAGGTTCTGGCTTCATTTTTCTCTCTTGCCTCGAGATGAGAGCGTGCTGGAACACCCTTGTTTAGGAGGGTGCACGGTACCTGCTATCGCCTGCTTCTCGGTACCTGTCCTGCTGTAAGTGCTTGTAAATTAAACTTGCCCCACTTGCTGCAAGTGTCATCTGCTTTGGTTGACACTTGCGGAGATCCCTGAAGTGGGGTATTTTGCCTTGTGCAAAATTAGGGCTCAGCCCTCATCTGAATTAGCAACTTCTCTGCAGTGGTGTGCTGCCCTGGCTGTCTGCACAGGGCAAAGGTACGAGGGGATGGACCCCCGCCTCCCCCCACTTCTCACCCTGCGATACAGTGCCTGGAAAAAAAAGCAGGATTACATTTTGGAGTTAAAAAATGGGATTCCTGTGTTTGCGCTCAGCAGGAGTGCCTGGGGGAGACCGCAGGCTGGACACAGCCCTCCTGGGCCTCGGGGGCTCACATCTTTAGATTTTTACATTTTTCTATTTGCAAATCTCACTCTTACAAGGCTTAAGGCAACAAGAGGGGAAAAAAAAACCTAGCTGTTTTTACGTGGGAACGTTTGCAAATACATTAGTGATGTGTAATTGAATTATTAACTGGAAAAAATATAATTATGAGGGCTGGAAGAATGGCTTTTCAGTGGTCCACAACTTTTGTCTTTCAAGGAATCAAACTGCTAAAATAAGTTATGCACTCAAGAAATCCGCTTAGAATTAACAACATATGTCCTGCTTTTCCCGCTTTTCCTTTAGAAGTTACATATTATAATAATGAAGTGTAAATAGCGAACTTCAGTGATTTGCAAAAGGTACCAGCCTTGCGTCTTTTCTAAACTGGTTGATTTATGTGCTGTTTGCTGTTTTTGAGAACACAAAACAATTAATTTATGTGTGGAAAGAACAGTGAATTAATCCTAGAGAGCCCTGGAGCCTTTAAAGACCTGAATCATATGTTGAGCTCGTTTAAAACTTGCATAAGAAATTAATGTAGAATAAAGCCCTTTAATTTGAAAAGTGCATCTATAGTAGGTGTCCCTAGGATATCTTCTGGATCATTATTCAGAAAGGTTAAGGAGGACTTTATTTCTTTCTTTCTTTCTTTTTTTATATTCAGTATGTATTTTCCAGTTTGCAGCTCAACATGGTGCATTTCAACTTATAAAGAGGCAGAGATTTTAAAAAGAAACGGGGAGCTTTTTATTCACCTTCCACTTAATTTCCTTGCTGCCTTGCCAGTCCCAGCTTAATGAATGTAATTGCTACCTTTGATGAAAATACTATTATCAAGATCACACATTACATTGGAAAACAGTTTTTCTTTAAACACAGCTACTGCAGTCTCTAATTATGCATGTAACAAGTGGCTCCCGAACAAAAGAGCATGTTGTCTACAATTGCTAGGAATTGGAGCAAGGCAAATTTGAACAAAGAACAGATTAGATTTCCTCCATGCTCCACAAAGCCCATTCCCCTGATTAATTTCCTGCAAAAACTAAAACAATTCTCTCTTAAAAGAAACTAACCCTCATCCCCAGAATGATCCATATGCCATTTGTGTCAATCTATATGATGATAATGGCTACAGATTTAAATTATTAACTATTAGATGTAGTAAAATAGGAAGGCTCTTTTATAAACTTACCTTTTCATATGTAAATAAGCAGTACAAGGACTTAAGGAACAAAAAACTGACTTTTCTGTGGAAACTAGGAGCAAGAAAGCACCCAGTAACTGAAAGTCTGTATTGTGCATGTATAATCCAATTATTTTGTCAGTTTACTCTGTGCTCCGTATTCTGCACAGGCACTGCAGCAGGAGTATCAGGTCTCCTAATGTCATGTTGGGTTTTCCAAGAATGACATATTTGAGGGCTGCTTCCCATGTGTGCACCTTGAGGAGAGTTATTCTGAAAAGGATTTCATTTAATTCTTAAAACAAATGCTTTTGTCAACAGGATTTAATGAGTCAAAATCAAAATAGGAAATACATTTTGCTGTTAATCCATGGAAAAGCAGGCAGACACTGGTAAAATTTTGAATTAGTACTTGGCCACTGATAAAATCCTGCGATACGGATTGAATTGTTTTTTGTATTGCTAATACAAGGAATTAGTCATAGCAATTTAGAACACAGTGTTATTTTTCATTCTTATTTGTATTGATCTAGGATCCCTAGCTGTGGCCTGCTGTACAAGGTGCATATAAACCCCAGTTATCTGGGTAAAAGCAAAACAAAAAATTCTGCTTCAAAGCGTTTATAGGATTGGATGTGGACTAATGTAAACCTGTGTCTGGATTATTTTTAAGAAAAATTGGTGAGCAGAAGCAGTGTACTGGTAAAAAAGCATCCCTAGCCCTGCACCTTCTCGCCTGCTCTAGTGAAAACGCTTTTTTCCTGCGAGTAAAGTCAGATTAGACACATTAGAACTGGTCCTGCAGCCATAGCGAATGGTGGTGTCTGCTCGGCACTGTTCTCTGCCAGGCTGAATCCAAAGCCCCTTCACGTGTAATACACACTGCAGGTCTTGGTTCGGTTAGTCTGGGCTTCAGCTTTTTGGAGTAAGGTGTTTTGAATGGGGTCCTCTCTGCCACCAACCTGGCTGGGCCATAGTCACTAACATCTGTGAAGTCTTCCAGTGGCCAAAGCCTTCAGCGTAGTCAATAAACAGTGAAGTCTCTTCATGGACTCACTGCCGCTGCAACAGTTAGAACTAAATGTATTCTCTGTCATAAGCCTATCAAAGATATCAGGTGTTGAGGCCTCTGTATAGTTTTAAAATACAGTGAACTATATCTTAATAGGGTTGGTTTATACTCTCGAAATTTGGATTTCTAAGCAAGACACTGCTGAGAAATCTCCCAAGCTTCACAGCTACTGCCGGCACTCCAAGTCCCTTTGCATAAAGCAATGGCTCTTCATCCACGATGTATTTTCATGACTGCATATCTATATGTCAGCTCCACCCCTGCACTGCTCTGTGATGTCTAGTTTAGGTCTCTCTTAGACTGATTAACTCTGGTCTGTAGTGTTATGCTTGAAACAGGCGATGCTTCCTATGCTGGGATGACAATATTATGCAGTGTAACGCAGGACCATAAGAGGCAGCAGAAGAGAAATGATTCTAAAATTAATGATGTGCAATGACCAATAATAGGTTCCTCACTGTGAAGCTATTTCGCAAGAGAGAATGGCAGGGAGGGAAAGGAAAAGAGATACCAATTTTATTTTTCAAATGAATATTAATTTTGAGGATTTTTCTGAGTATCCACAGCCCTTCCTCTTCCTTGGGACTCATCCTGCAGCATCCTTCGGTCTCTTGTTCTCGTATCGCTAGTGGATGAAGGCCTTGTGGAAACGACCAGGAGCAAGTTGTGAGTGCTTTCAGTAAGGGCAGACTTTGCCGGTGCTGGGGAATTCAGCACTGTTGGAGCTGCACTGCAGCAACCTTGCACGGGCAGGTAGAAGCTACCTCCTGCAGCCCTGCATGGTTTCTCATACTTCCCTTTGCGTCTACGTACTCAGGAGAACCACTTACAAGTCTGTATGCTTAGAAAACTTAAATTTTACTTGTTTAGAATATCAGCTAAATGTCAAAAAGTGGTGTCAACTGGCCAAGTTCAAAAGTTTAAAATAATCTTCAATGATTTTAGAAAACCTACAAGAGTCCTACTCTTCCAGCCTGTCATTTCAAAAGCCAGTTACGCTGCGTGGGGCTTATATCCCACTGGATGTTGCAGGGCTGGGGCTGCTGAGCTCTGATGTCTCATTCAACACGCAGCAAATCGTAAGGAGCTTCTCTCTGAGAAGGAAAGATAATAACAGACATCTTGTGTTCGGTGCCAGCGGTGGACGAAGTGAGGTGGCAGAGGTATGTATATTAGCAGCCTACTTTTTCCTGCACAATAGCTTCCAGGGTCTTTGTACTCTCATAACATCGATGCAGAGATCAGGGGGGCAATCCTGCCCCTGTTATACCTGTCATTTATCCCTTCTCAGCCACTAAAGGTGGTTTGTTTGCAGACTATCACAGCCCTTCCCAACATGCATTACTTGTAGTTAATACAAAAATCTTTAAAATGTACCCTGCAGATAAGAAAAGAAAAAAACCCTCATAATTTGCCATGTGGATAGAATTAATCAAGATGTAATTATGACACCAAATGAAATTACTTAGAACATCATAAAATCCTTGCTCATCTCAGCTTCAGTGTCTTTAAGAAACTGAATGAAAGAAAATGTAAGTCCTTTCTGTGGAAATTAAAATCATTTCTGTTTCCAGACACTTTTTCTTGAGTGTTTCAGATACCATCGGTCTTCTGATGATGGGACCACTGCAGAGCCTGCACTGCTCGAAAAGAAACCTGAGAACAGCCCCGTATTTTTAAAGCTTCTAGCTGCAAATATCAGTGACAAAAAGGAACAGGATTGTAATCACCACCTGGGGAAGCTAGAGAACAAAACCAATATATTTAGAAAACCCATAATTACTTGTGGTTTAGTTCCTTGTCTTCCCCAAAACAAGTTGAAAGTAACCTCACGAGTTTGGGGAAACATATTTGTGTACTTTTCTGAAGAAGTGTTAGGCTGTGAGTTTTTCTCCTTTTAGAAAGTAATCCATTGTTCCCTGCAGTGGGTGTTAGGTTCTTGTTTTACTGGAGCATTTAATGCAGCACACTGTAAAAAGGCTGGCTGGAGAGACGACGTGGCAGTTGGACAGTGTGAATATTTATCCCTTCATCACACCATCCCCGCTTAGGTCTCGCATCAGCCAATTTCAGAAGTTTAGCACAATTGCTAGCGTAACCCCCAGATCTGTAAGCGTTCTTCCAGGTGTGATGTGGCACCTAATAATGCATTTTTTTAGCACAGACATTGTCTGGAATAAGCATTAATTCACAGACACCTTCATAGCCCCTGGTGTGGCAGTTGTGTGGGGATGCAATAGAGATTTCTCTTGGGGTACGATGCGTGTGCTGATTGCTATGGAGGAGCTCAAGCCTTGTACCTGTCAGCATTGGTTATTTTGTACAGGCAGATCAAAGCAGGAACTTGAAAACTCAAGTCCCAAAGCCTGTGTGTCATGCTACAGTGACTGGAAAGCAACCAGCCCCATTTCCTGGGCAACCTCTTCTTTCTGTACGAAGTCCTCCTCGGTCAAAGGGTAGTGCTGCTCCCTCCCTTCGCACGGGTACACGTGCTGGCAGGACGTCTGGGGTGATCTGTCCTGGTTTCAGCTGGGATAGGGTTCATTTTCTTCCTAGTAGCTGCTATACTGCTGTGTTTTGGATTTAGGATGAGAATAATGTTGATATCACACTGATGTTTTAGTTGTTGCTGACCTACACTAAGTCAAGGACTTTTCAGCTTCTCATACCACCCTGCCAGCGAGAAGGCTGGAGATGCACAAGAAGCCTGGACGGGGCACAGCCAGGACAGCCGACCCCAACTGACCCAAGGGATACTCCATACCATATGACGTCATGCTGAACAAAACACTGGGGGGGAGTCGGCCGGGGAGGCAGGGCTGCTGCTCGGGAATGGGCTGGGCATCGGTCGGCGGGTGGTGAGCAATTGTGTTGTGCATCGCTTGTTTTGTATATTCTTTTATCATTATTATTATTATTTTTCCTTCCTTTTCTGTCCTATTAAATTGTCTTAAGCTCAACCCACAAGTTTTACCCTTTTTCCGATTCTCTTCTCCATCCCACTGTGGGGGAGTGAGCAAACGGCCACGTGGTGTTTAGCTGCCTGCCGGGTTAAACCACGACATGATCGCAAACTGGGATCTAACTGTTAGCCAGTGGTGGGGCAGGGTGGGAGGCTCAGGATGTCCCTTCAAGGGAGAGGGACTTGCAAACAGCGGACCAAAGAGGATGGTACAGAAGTGACAAGGAGGATGCATCTAGAGAGCTTGTATCCAGCTCAGCCTCCTTTCCTTCTCCATCAAGTTCTTAAAATACAGGAGGGGGTAGATCTTGCATCTGCTTTTAAATAATCCCAGTGCAAATAATCTCTTTGCTTGTAAATAATCTCAGTGCAAATGCAAAAGGGAAAGAGTATTCGGTGCAAGAGGCTGCAGAGCTACGGAGATCACTTGCCTCTGCCGGATTGATGGAGCTGAGAACGGGCCAGCTCAGTGCACCTTGGCTTACACGCACCGGTCGTTTATTTCACGCTCTTCTCTATCTAGATGTATGATCCAGAAAGAAGGAAAAAGTAGTTGAGGTTTAAACTCTTATCACTAAAGTGAGTCTCCCTCTACATTAAAAAACTATCCAGACATTGTAACAGGAATGGGTTCAGTTCTTATGTCATAAATTTGTGTGTGTAGAAAAAAGACTTATTGGTGAATTTAGCAGTATTTTTCGTTGAACTGGCAGTTGCTAACCATTACACCAGTATTTATTTGATTCTTAAAGAGCACAAAAGCATGGACTACAAATAAAGAAGATGGAGTAATAGCTTTTGACTGGACCACTAGCTTTAAACTTGAAATGAAGTGTCCAGTTTTGAGTTACTGTGTCCAAATGCCATTTGTACAGTTTGAAAAGTGGGGGCATTTTTCCAGCTTGTCACTGTTAGCTGTAGTTCATTCCAGTGAATGATATCACTGAAGGAGCAGTTGTTCTGCTATAAGTACTTCACTCATGACTGGAATGTATTAAATGTATTAATCTGTGCCTCAGAGTGTAATTTAGGGAAGCCCTACATTTGACACATTCTTGTACATCCTTATTTTATTGCCTGATCCTGCAGGTAACAATGTCTCAAAAGCAAAGAGACTGAATGAAGTTAAAATTACATGTCACCAAATATTATATGCACTTTTTGTTGCTCATTTCGCTGTCAGAATTATGGATATTCAACAACATTAGTTTAAATATGTTTATGCCTTGATTTACACCTTTAGTGTCAAAATAAAATCCCAGGCAGGAATCCAAGGCTTCTCCCGAGCTGGGAGATGAGATGAAGCCATGAGGGGAATGTCCCCATCCTCACAGCTACATCTTTCACGGCCAAACTCTGTCGCAAATGGCACCTAGGCCAACCAAAGATAAAACGTGAGGGTTGAGTTATCCTGGAGAGTATTTGTCAAACCTGCTTTAAGTCAGCAGAATAAAAATGTATTTTTGCAGCAAGGTTAGACCTTATGTCAACTAAGTGAACTCGTAAAGCATTTATAGCCACCTCGTGACTATCACCTATCATAAATTTGAAACACTCTTAATCCATAGGTGTGTAACTTTGAGGTACTTCGAGATACTCTTACCACTTTCTACTTTCAGTGTAACAATCATCCATATTGCTGTTGGCAATTAAATAAGGACATGACTAGTAGTAATAAATATCATTTTCTGAACTGTGTTACGAGTTACACACCTGTGAAATGAAATACATCTATTGCTTCCCAAACCAGGTGTAGGTGTCGAAGCCCTGGCTGCTGCAGGCAAACACAGAGGCATAGGCAATGTTGTGGTTACCAGCCCTGGATTCCTGGCAATTAAGGCAGTTTAAGTGGTTGGATTGAAAGTACAGCGCTAGCGACCATGTGCTGAAAACTAACTCACCTCTCATTCCTTCGTGTGATGTGGAAACCATTTAAAGACTGGCGCATCCCTTATTTATGTTTAATCAGAATTCCCCTGGAAGAGCTGAAACCTACAGTGCCAGCACTGCGCTACGAGCCAGCGATATTTACTCTAAACACACCGGGCTGCTTTTCTTGTATTGGCATCCGTGTCTTCCCTTGTATACATTTCAAAATAAATATCCCAAGCTACCCACAGCTTTTCCTACAGGGCGGAAAAGCCTTCGCTACAGAGCAAGGCAATTCATAAATGTAGTCAAGTGCCCCCGCTCCACCTGCAGGCATCGTTAGCTGGCAGTGATGGGGATGATAGAGGAGATGGGACCAGTGACTGAACTCCGACCTTATCGATCCAGCCACCTCCACCCAGCTGAGTTGCTGCGGTCCAGTCAGCTGAAAAGGAATTTAAAGGGCAGTCGTCTTCCCTGCTCAGCCCTCCTGTCATTAATAACGTTTTCATCCATGACAGTGATAAACACGCAGTACTTGAGGAGAGTTTATTAAGGTCAGTCTATAAATAAAAATTAAAATTTAAAAAAATGGGTTTACACAGATGAACAGATGGATGAATAAAGTGATTGGTAAAACAATAAATATGAAAATAGACAGATGGATGAAGTATCTGGCAGCGATCCTCTAAAAGCCCAATGCCTCAAATGCTGGCAATGTTATACCAGACCCTTCTCTCCTCTCTGATAAAAAACAGATTTAATGAAGCTGCTGCAGAACTTATAGGTTTCGTGGATCTATGGTCTGACTAATATTTTGTCATTTAATGCCTGTTCTCCAGCCTGATAAAAAGGATTGCAGCCATTTCTCTATGTCAGGTATATAACTGAGTGCTACTAAAATTTAAATGTCTCATCTGTCCTTGGATTTAAATACAGATGGCCTTAAACCTCCGAGTTTTTCTTAATGCAAGATGGTATACAATACCCTGCCTTACTTCTTTTATCATTCTCAAAGAGACAGGGATTTGTACCTCTAGTGGAATTCAGGCTACCAGCAAACAAATATCCTTCTTCACTTCCAAAATCTGAATATCATGCAGAAAAACAGAACCAAAAAGCCCAATAACATTTCAGCCCCCATCAGCTGAGGAATGCTGGCAGGTCTCTATGCTTTATAAAACACAAGTCCACTCGATCCAAACTCTTCTTGGGAATCATTTAATGGCTTGCTATCGTGTGAGTTAAATTATAAATTTAATCCTTAGTCTGGCATTGTTTAAAAGTGACTAGAAGCGACCAGAGGAGAAAAGTTCATTGCAATTTCGCATGATTTTTGAAGCATTTGTTTCTGTGCCGGCTCTGTAGGTAGCTGAGCTTGAGCGAGGGGAGACATCATTTAGGGAAACTCGTACAATCATTAAGGGTAAACACTTGACTCGGATTCAAGACAGTAGGCTTTAAGTTTGCAACATCTAAAAGAACCTTAATTGTTGCCTCTGGTTAAGTATTTCAAAACCGTTACTTAGATCATTGCGATTATTGATCCTTTATTATGCCTTCGTTCCTTGATGGTCATGCAGACATTAACTCGCATTAAGCGGAGTCACGTGCATCATTGTTTGCTGCAAATGAAGATTTTGAATGCAGGATCTGAACGGCGGCTCAGGACTCGTCCAGCCCGAGCCTGCCATCAATTTCCATTGAAAGCAGCTGCCTAAGTGAAATGGATGAGAAGAGAGGGTGCCCGGCGCCTCGCAGAAACTGCGAGACTCTGCATGATTTGGTCCTTAGGAAGCAATTCAGTCTAATAATGAAGAGGTGATGGGGCACATAACTACTGTTAGTTAAATCCAGCTTTAAATGGAATAAACCAAGAGCATTGCAGGTCCCTAATGAACAATCAAAAAGGTGGTTAGGATTGTGCAGAGCAGCTGTATTACTTAAAAATAAGCAACAGTTAGGGGAATAATGGCTTTCAGCCAGTTGTCAAGTAGATCTGAATGGCAGATTGGAGAGGAGGCAGAGATCCTTCCGTCAGACGTCCCCATCCAGCCTGGGACTGAGCTGGCCATAACCTGTGACACAGAATCCTGGCGCGGTGGCTCTGTACCCCGTGGGCTCACCAGGCCACCGGCATGGCTCCTTCTGCTTAGAGCGAGCAGAAGGCAGCCTGGGGTCCCAGCCGCCAAACCCAGGAGCTAGAGGGTCTCTGCAGGCAGCAAGCCTCCAAATTCGTTGCCAGCTAGGGGACGGCGAGCTCCCTCCCCAGCAGCAGAGAACAAGTCAAGGTGCAATTTAACCATCCCTGGGGTTTGAAAACATTTTTTAAGCAGGAGGTTGCATTGTTTTGATGATGGGATTATGTTCGGCAAAGCTGGAGTCGAGGCTATAGGAATTATAATGGGGGGGGGGGGAAGGATGTTTTTGAGGCGCTGTCTTGCAGCATGTCTTCGGTTCCCCTTAATATTCCTGGAATACTTTAGGAAGACTCCTCCAAAACTGTGACTGCACCTAAAGACTTTCAGAAGATTTGCTGGGTGCTGCCACTGCCTTGGTGAACCTGGTACAGAATGGGTGAGTGGGACTGAGCAGTGGGAAGGGCACAGTGTGTGTCCGAAGGGAACAGGCCTTCACTTTTTTCATTTCTTTTTGAAATTATTTTTTTCATTTCTTCTTGAAAGTTAGCATAATAATCAAGTTTTCATATGTCAGGAATGTTATCTTGCTGTGCAATGCCCTGGAAAATGCCCCTTCTTCAATTTTTGCCTTCCTACTTTGTCACTTAGTCTCAAGGTCTCGGACCCAGAAGGAATTCAAGGCAGAAGCTGTGGCTGTGACCTTTTAGGCGTGAGGCTGGTGGTGGTGTGAGCAGGGTCTTCCTCTGAAAATGGGACTGGGACCCCAAGTCCCAGTAGCACTTCCATCCTATTATCTGAATAATTCTGATCCTCTGCAATCGCTCCTGCACCCTCCTCGCTGCCTTCCTCTCCCTGGATCTGTCTGAGAAC